>SSBO01000001.1:5759034-6477608 GCA_005281725.1 Wuchereria bancrofti
AACTCCAAGAGCTCCATGGAGTGGAGGAGTCTATGAACGATTGATTGGTCTAACAAAAAACGCAATGAGAAAGTCTATTGGTAGGAAACTACTTTGGCAGAAGGAATTGATCACATTGATGGTGGAAATAGAAGGTATACTGAACACTCGACCACTAACATATGTAAGTTTCGATGATTATGTAGTCATACGTCCAATAGATTTTATATCACCAAACGCTCCTCTAGTAACTCAAATGTTTAGTGAAAAGGATCAAGAGGAGTACACTCCTTATAGGATGAGTACTCAAGAGAAATTAATAAATTATTGGTCACATACAAATGAAGCGTTAGATCATTTTTGGGAATTATGGAAAAGGGAATATCTAAATAGTTTAAAGGAACGATCTCAGAAGAATCACACTTCCCCAAGATTAGTTAATACAAGGGAACCTTCAGAACAAGAAATTGTATTAGTTAACGAACCCGAAATTGCCCGTGGAATGTGGAAATTAGCAAAAATAAAGGAAGTCAATAGAGGACAAGATGGGAAAATAAGAAATGCTATAATAGAAATGCCAAATGGAAGGCTACTCCATAGGCCAGTGAATATGTTATATCCTCTAGAAGTTGAAGACAACAAAATTGATCAACAACCAACTTCGGAAGCCTCAAATCAAAATTCAGAACCGGAGGAACCGATTGCTAGAAGAACCAGAAGGGTCACACAGATACGAGAAGGAATCCGAACAATTTCTAATTCAATAACAAACTGTCTAATTTTAATGTCGCTGATTCTCATAACCACAGTTAAGACGAATGCCAAGCAAGATTGTAAATGGATATCAGGTATTCCTTTTAATATGCCACATAAATGGGATTGTAATGAAATAACTCAACAAAATGTCACATTGACACAAGTTACACTTTATACTCGAACTCACATTCGGATACCTGCAATCAAATGTAGTAATATTACTCGAACAGTGTGTACCAAAGCTTTTTTGAGACTATCTTTGTCAGTAGTTTCAGACGAAACCATCATTTCTGCTATATCTTCCCATTTATGCCTAATTTTACACAATCAGAAGGAATTAAATGGATCACCGTTAACAAAAATTAAGCAGAATAAATGGACGACGAACAACAATGTACAATATTCATACGGTTGGTTAGGAATACGATATCAATCAACTAGTAATTTCATACTAGAAAAGGGATCACTCCTCCTTTATGATGGTAAGGGATTTCTATCGGATCTTAAGGATACCAATCACTGCAGTACACAAAGTGGTAAATGTGTATTAGAGTCAAGCATCGTATTATGGAACAATACCCAAGTAACAAGTAATTGTCTTTATAAAAGAATTGGGAAATATAATGGCCAAATATACGAGGAGCATGTTATCATAGATGAATTGCAAACATCATTCACCTTTATGGGAAATGAAAAGATAAAGAACACGACTTGTAATTTTTCTAACCCTCATCTCATGAATGGAGATATAATCATCGATGAAGGAGTCGACCAATGGCAATCAAAAAATGCAATGAACTTCGATTCCAAGGATCAGTTAATTATGAAGGAACTAGACGACGAAGAAGAAAATAAGTCAAGTAAATTTGATCCAGTGAACATTAAATTTCGATATATTTTTGATGTTGTAAACTTACAATTTAAGCAACAACTAGTTGAAACACAACGACGAAGTTGTGAAAATAGAAATAACTTATTACTTCTAATAGAATGGTTATCAACCAGTAACCTTACTGCTAGCTTAATATTACAAAGAAGTGATATCATAGCTAAAAAACTTGATAATAAGTTATTAATAGCGCCTTGTAATGTTAATAAGTCTGAATGGAAAGAGATCGAATTTACAGGAGGTATAGTTAGCAAATTTGAAATTGAAAGAATTAATGCAGAACTAGAAATATTAGCTCAAAAACACGAAATTATCAACTTAAAGACTGATCTACTAAGGACAGAGTCTCTCTGGACAGAATTAGATCAACAAGGAGAAGAGTTAATTGAACAACTAACAGAACAATTTGAGAAGACTACTGAAACAATAAAAGAAAAGTTAGTAACCATAATAGCTCATTGGAAACTCATTTCTATTAGTGTATTTAGTTCTGTAATTCTAATCATAGTAATTATTGTAGAACTAAAATTTAAACTAATTACTCTCATTTTTCATTTTTTAAGTGTCAAAAAACCAATTCGAAGGAAACTCATTTCTAAGAAATTAGTCCAAATACCTCTAATGGAAAGGGGAATTCACCAATCCTATAATCAACCCATTACTTTATCTTATGTCCCAATCATCCATTCCTTAAATCCATCAAACCTCCTCGCTCCGGAATGTCGCGAAAGACGCGAAAGTTAAAAATAATTTCCTCCATCCATGACTCATTAATCATCTCATTTATAATTCTTAGATTTATTCCCATCGAATTCCAATGCGTTTTTGTTATCTTTATTCAAATCTAAAGAGATTCACACATGCTAATCTTCCATTGTTATAATGCTTATACTGTAACTAGATGCTTACAGCTTTATGTAAATGAGCAGCTGTTTTATGTTTAATGTAAACCACTCCCATTTTAAGCATTTATAAACCTTGCGATATTAACCAATAAACGCTTTCTCCACGAGCCGTTGGTGTCCGTAAAGCTTTCACAACAGTAACTAAGAACCAAGGGAGGGCGCTAACAAAGGAGTCAAACTGACAGGCAACCAGATAATAAAAATGCAATTTAATGTGGATATTTGACCTCAACAAAGAGCCATTCTAAGCAGTATAGCAGGGCAATTTCTTTTTATGGATATTACAACGGATCGACGAATTGGGGGACAGTGGTCTTAGGACACTAACAGGACGACGCGTACATAGGATTTTAACTGATGAACGGATAACCCTTTGTCACAGACGGTGTAGCTGGAAAGCGAGGAGAAGCAGTAAATGAGAATCTCTTTGTTCATAAATTAACCTCGCTTTACACACATTATATTGTATAAGATACATGAGAATTAAATGCATGTAATAGACTATTGTAGCAAAGAGATATCTATCCTTAAACAAATCTCTTTTCTTCCCAAATTCACATTTTATGATCTTCAATCTCAATTAACTCCAACACCATCTCTTAATTGCATTTAATCATTTTTTACAATTGTCCATTTAGAGTGTGGTTGGGGTTTCAGCTCTCTGGTAATGCTTGGCGTTTTATAACTGTGTAGCATCCGTCCGATATGCATAATGCGCTATTACGATGTTGATTTGTTTTATGTTAAATAAAGGTTTAATTACCCAAGTTTGAGGTGCGGAAAAACAATCAGTCCGACCAGTTCTACTGAAAATACAACGTGAGCGACGAGAATAGACGTAAGAATAAATTAAAGTAGGAAACAATCATAAATAGATAATTGTCCCTTAACGAAAAGAAGGGAAAATTATTATAAATTTATATTTTTTTCCTACAGAGCCGAAAAAAGAACATACCCGCATGTAATCTCGTCTGTGTTCCGATAATATGTGCAATAAATATTCCTGAAACAAATTTCATATGTCGAGAATTTTTAAATTTGGAAAAATTGTTGAAAGTTTTACTTCTTTAAACAAGTTTCATATTCTGACATCTATTCCCAGTATAATTTTTCGCTGAATTTCTTTATATTCTCCTCAAAATTTGTCATTTTCCTCGAAATTTGTTAAACATTAATCAATTTAATACTGTCTAATCATCCCACTTTATATATATAAAGAAATACTGAAATTACTTAGCATGACATTGAGTGTGAATAAATAAAAAAGAGACATTACTGCGTGACATTATCTGAAATAAATTCTCAACTAATGCCACATAGGAAATGTGGTACAACTAATGTAATGCAACTAATATTCTTGATAACGTTATACTTCATATATACATTTCAAAAAATAAACTTACTCAGCCCAAGTTTTGAAGTTGATAAGCAAAGCTATCGAGGCTTTTAACCAAAATTTTTTGACCATTTTTACGTTTGGTCACGTTTCCTGGCAAAACAGAATGAACAAGATTTTTATAGATTATCAAAAATAACTGGAAAATTAGTTAAGTTCACAAATAAATACATTTTTATTTTTCAACTTTCAAAATTCATTCTGAAAAAACCTCATGGGTCTATCCCAAAAACACAGCGGCGATGATAACACAATTCATTATAAAATAATGCAAAAATAGAGATACGATAATACTATAATGAAATTAAAATAATGGAAAAAATTCATAAAATTATAGGAAAAAAGTGTCATTGCAAAATGATAGTATTTCGACAACAGTGAATCATCAAATTGAAATATCTTACCAATTTATACACGATTTGATAGTCAATACGATGAGCTAAGCAGATCAAAATTAATGAGTTTGATGTTTTTTCTAATATTTTTTATTAAAGAAACAAAGTAATCCTACACACCATAACACTACAAATACACCTCACCTACTATTATCGTTTCATCAGTATGGGATGGTCCATTTGAAATTAAAAACCGGTTCAAGGCCGCTACCGGTGAACATTATTCACCAGCATGCTGTTTGCTGTTTTCACTCAGTTTTGGAGTGCATGCCATGATCTTCGTTGTCTGTGTTCATATCTAACAAATTGCTGCCACCTGCGCACCGAGAAACTGCTGTCCAGAGCGGATATGTCACAGATCCTGATCTCATATTTTTACATCATTTACACCAATTATGCTTATATCATCCTTCAGCTTATTTTTCGAGAATCAATCGCAATATGATACATTCTCTTCCGAACTTAAGTTATAGGTTTTAACATTTGTCGTGTGAAATCGACTGCAGTAAGACAGTACTGAAAACAGATATAATAAAAATATAATCTGTTCAAATCTATTTTCGACAGTCAACCATGCAGATTTGCTTCCATGTGTATATTTTCGACAGTCAAGCAAATACATCTTCGAAATCTATACTGGAAAGACAAAGCAACATTTGATGCCAAATTTAACTTGAGTTGCGGTACTATAACTGCTTATTATGTTATTTCCATTAAGAAACAATATTCGTGAAACGAACAATTTATATCGAAAACGAATATAATAATAAACACTCAAAACTTTTTTTGGACATGAAGACGTAGCACCAAAAATAGAAGAAAATGTTACGCTGAAACATTAAATAACATTCTCTAGGCTTATTTGCGCGGAAAATTTTGAGCACAAATAATCCTTACAGACTCGAAAATCTCAATTCAAAAGTTGCGGCTATTCGCCAAAGAGTAGATACTTAATATCTCAATAATATTTGTTTCCAGAGCTTATATATTTCAGTAGCTCATATAAGTCGCACTACATGAAATGCGACAGGAAAATCTGTTTAACTCAGCTTAAATGACTATAATCTAAAATTGAAATGAAAAAAAGGAATGACTTGAAAAAAAAAAAGATTTGCACAAGTCATGGAATAGATTAAGTGGAAGCATGAATATTTAAAGCCATCAAAATCAAAATGCATCTAATACTCACCTAAAACAGCAAATTTTCAAAATGTAAGCACAACAAGGCCACACAACTAAATATAAAAACAAATAAGGTAATAAAAAACTTGCTTATATCTGCGAGATCTGAGAAAACAACTAAAAATGTCAAAAATATTCATCGACAGTGTTACTATGCAAAAGGAGTGAGCAAAAATTAAAAAGCAACTGTTAAAAAGTTAAAAACTATCAAATTTTTTTCAATGCTGGCGCAGAAAAGACACCGTTCACAACTAACAGCGAGCATTAGTCGATAAGAAAATTGGCTGAATTTCACAAGAAGGAGCAGGAAAAAGTCATTAATTGATATCTTTTACATAAAGAGAATTAGAAAATTAAATTTATAAAAAGTTTATAGAAGTTTTGAAATCTCTGAAATTTATAAAAAGCAGAATGGATGATGTGTTTACAAAATAATAAGGCTTGTGTCCTAATAATCAAAAATAAAACGAAAGCTGGAAAATAAAGAATAAGTTGTAGCAATCGTAAGATGAACAAAGGGAACATTAGGGTTTTTTGAGAGTTTTCTTAATTAATGCCATTCGTTGATTATGGGCCGTCATGTCGGTACTTTTTTCAATATTCTCCACACTGTCGGATTTTGCTTGAGGTTCACGTTTCAGAAGGGTAGGATAGTTATAGTATCGTCGTAGAATGAAATCAACATCTGTAGCTTCTAGCACATCCGAACCACGATGACGAGCAAGCTTACAAGACCGTTCAATGACCTAGAAGAAAAATTTAAGACTCTGCAAAGTTCAAGATCCATACTGAAACCCTTTAAATCCATAACTGAAAAAGACTGCCTCACTTTTAAAATTTAATCGCGAGTTAGAAATAATCATATCCTCGAAAATCGAAGAAATTACCAAACTTAATACTATCGAGATACCTGATCAACGAAATCGTCGACAAATTCAGTGAGCATAGTTTTTACAGGATCATCAAGAATTGAGGTAGGATCAATTTGCCGTATGAGATCATCCAACTGCAAAGACCCAAGAATCGATGTCGATCCTGATGCTGCTACCAAATGAGGCTAAAAGTTTACCATCTTCACCGTTAAAAAGCCGAAATTGAATTCCCGAAAAAAAAAAAACAAGTTCTCTTTAAAAATAAACTAGATTTGAATGTTGAGAACAATTAATTTAGAGACGCAATATAAAATGAAACAATCAATACCTGCTCAGAAGCGCCTACCGATTTGATTACATCGATGACATTTAGTTTCCGTGCAACATTAAGCTGCGAAGGTTCCGCTATAGCTTCTTTTAATCTATTGGGATCTAAATAAAAAGAAAGCTAAACATTCTAAAGCATCTCATTTTGACTTCCGCGAATAGTCATGATATTACTTTGTAGATTTTTAAAGAACCTGTGTATAAAGGAATGTATAAAAAGTAAGCAGATAACTTTATTTTTTGCTTCAAAATTCAAAAAATGTGTCAAGTGCATCTTCGAGAGCATTTTAATTGTTCTATTCATTCAGATCGAAGATACATTTATTCCTGTAGAAGAATGATAATTTTAAATACCCATTTAAAAAACAATTTCATAATAACTATATTATCAATATTCCAATGACTAATCATGAACACGACTAAAGCTCTTTTCAGTATATTCAGACGTTTTAGACTGCTCTGTAATTTTTGAACTGAATTTTGTAATCTAAAATAATTCAGCGATTGGTTTTTAAAATGCGAAACATCAATTATAACTGAAGTAGTTGTTACATGCAGCAATCAAGGTATATCCTATTTTCATTGCAGTTAAGAAATAAATCGATACGCGGAAACAAATGCTTAATTGCAGGACATCTGATTTGCATTTCAGGGACAAACAGCAAAAACGAGATGGTCATTTGAAAGGACAAATTTTGGAGCATGATCTCATTACCAAAAAACATTCCTTCATGTTTGGAGGGAGAAATATATTAAATTGTTAAAACTTAAATCAACATAATTTGTCCGATTAACATACATGCAACTGTCGCATCCTCCCAATACTGGTATATGATGCAAAAAAAAAATGAAAACAAACCTGACGGACAACTCGATGAACGTGAGATAACACTGTCTGTAAGCGACTGGCGCGGCATTGGCTTTATTGGGAATCGATTTCCCAGTCCCACTGGTGATGATGTAACACCTCTTGACGCCGGCTAAATTTTTTGTGGATTTTTCAAAACGGATTGAATCAAATGTCAAAACTCCGAGCATTGGAAACCGAAACTTCTGAATCGGTAACTTCCTTACCACTGTTACGACTGTTATGCGACGCTGCTTTTGAAGTAGCTCGCCAACGGACAAATTAACAAAAGCAGGAGAATTATGAGAAGCAGCTTGAACGGTTATAGGTAAAGCCGACACCACTGCAGCTGTGGGAGTTATTGCAGATGTCGTTGGCGTTTCTTCATTTGACGACATTGTCCAGTAGATGAAATGACTTCTCTGAAAACATTTTAATCACTGTTGCTCGACAAGCTTCTCGCTTGGTCATTTAATTATATATATAAACATTTCGATCCATAAGACATCGGCATCATGAAAAGCAAACACTAAAAAATGCAATACTCCGATAAAAGAAAGTAGGAAACAAATTATTAAGTACGAATGAAGTTAGCAATTAGAAAATGCAGTAATGACTTCAATTTGTATCGTTTTAAGTAGTAAACTTATGATTATTGCAGATGTCGTCGTAAACTTATGATGATAAAGTATCCCAAATATAAAGATATGCTTAGAAAATCCATCTCGAAGACAAATCTTCGAAAAAGTTAATACTACTAATATTGCAATGTGCCTCTTTCTGGAATTTGCTTGCAATAAAATTCAAATTCAAATAAAAGTTTAGAAACCCAGTAAATCTTTTAATTCTAATAAATGAACGTAAAAACTGTTAGCAGACCTTCTGCATGTGGCCAAAAATCAGTAATAGAAAATCACTGCAAAACAGAGCAAAACCATACAATTATCATAAGTATTATTCGAATTAAAAATTTTATCCAACAGTAGCTGGCGCGGAAAAATACAACAGCAACAAAAAAATACAGTTCTTTGACCGTAAGAGGAAGAAAGCAAATATCAAGTGTGAATAGCATTAACAACTGGAAAATGTGTTACCAAATTTCAATTTATACCTTTTCTTATTTGAATAATAAGCTATATCCTAATTTATATCAAGAATAACTTGAAAATTTAAAAAATTTTACAAATTTTCGACAGTTGAATGACAAATTCCAACAAAAAACACACAATCCAAAAACTTGTCGTTATTCAAATTAAAAATGAGCCGCTTCCTTATAATGGCAAAGAGAAAATAAAACAAAAACTACTAAAATATTACCAACGAAATTCCAGATATTGTCACCGAAGAAAAGTAAATGGATAATGAAATTTACACTGTAGAAGGAAAATGAAAATGTCTTTCGTTTATTTATTGTTTCTTACTTTTGTGAGACTCTACTTTTGTAATGTATCAAGCCTTCTCTTTATGTGAGACGACTGGTTTCCCCAACGCTGAAGAATTAGTCTCAACTGCTTAAAATATCTCGCATAATAAACATTTTTAAATATCATCTAATACTTAAACAGCAGCATTAGATAAAATGAAATATCGAAATAAATCTGAACATAATTCTAACTTTTTTAGCCTAGTCCTGTGAAATTTCTGACGTTTCTTCCTAAAACAATATTTTTATTAGATTTTGGAAGAGATAGGTACAGTGATATTACAAACAAGAGGATAAAAATGATTTCACTTTTAGTAATAACTCTTTTAAGGATGTATTAGAGGCTTCCATAGCATCTACGCCATATGTTTTCTCTATGGATGCAATGAGTGGCCGAAGAGTTATTCGAGTTTCAGATTTAACCTAAAATATATTGAAATCTAGAAAGGTCAATTTATATGAGAAAACCAATTCAAAGATTATGATTAAATGCAATTCACATTAAGTAGTGCATTTTATCATTCTAGGTGCAGTGCAGATGTCTAATTCAGTACAAATTTTCCAGAAATGCAAGAACAACGAGTCTGACTGGTTAACATTTACCGTGCTCGAACCAGTTTCTCATGAGTAGCATTACCAGCCGATAAATGCCTGCAACTGAAAACAATATAAATCTCCCGAATTAAAACACTTACCAGATCGTTCTCAACACTTTTCATTCCCGATAAAACTTTCTTGGAATCTTCCAACTTTATGACTGCATTCAAAACAGCAACACATGAATCAACACTTCTATACCAATCCTTAAAAAAAAAAACGCAACGTACTAGTTTTTGCACTTGAATCTAAAAACTTAGTGATTGGTTTCAAAAAGTGGAGAATTTCGGATTTCAACTAAAATTTATAGACTTAGAAAGATTGAATTTTTATAAAAAGAAATAATGTAGGGAGTTTACTTGTTTATTATAACAAGCCCCAAAAGCTCGCTCTAACAACTTTACGTAAAATTCATAATCTTTCACAGATGATTCTGAATTAGGTCGTTTCAGCTCTGCATAACAATGCCAGATCTAAAATACAAAAAAGCGTTCAATTTTGCTATCAAAAATTAAAAGCTATGCCATCGAGAAATGCCATCAAATGTATAAAGAAAATTGCTGAATCAGGTAAACAAGAACAACAAACTGTAGAAGAGCAACTTTGTTGCGAAGTTATTCTGCCCAGTAATTCACACATCTTATTAGTTAAGCGTTTCACATACTCTTCGTCCACCTGCAAGTAAGTCACATGGAAAGCACTTTGAAACCAATCAGAAACGAAAATTAGTGACACCTTAATAATGATAAAAATACTTCTAAGAATGAAAGGAAATAAAAACAACATTGAATTCTTGGTTGGCTCAAACAGGGTAACGATTGATGTATAATTATATAGACATAATAATTACTGAGTGTGGTAATTTCTTTTCTTGTTGATTATTTTTTTCTCTTTCGTTTTATTTGATTCCTTCTACCACCGTGTTTATTTGGAAAACTCTATTAGATTTCAAGGTATAAATTCCTACTCAAGCAATAAAGTTCCAAATTCCCCATCTTCCAGATGTAAACGAAGTATTTTATTGTATAGTGAAGAAGAGAGTAATAAGTTCTTACTTCTCTTAGAATGATTAATTTCTGTGTGAGCGCTTTAATTACGGCATCGTCTTTGTATTGTCGGTCCAAATCTAATATCGCGTGAAATGTAGTAATTGCTGATAGAAGATCATGCGTACGCATGCAAAGAAGCATGTAGTTTTCTCGCAATTTGATATGTTCGAAATTCAATTTCAGCGCTTCCTAAAACAAAAATAATAATGATGTGTTTCTAGAAGTTAACGAAAATATATCACGACAAGAATCTTTTTTGATCTTTCAAAATAATCGAAATGAATTTCATTATCCAAAGTCAGCTCTATTTACAAACACTGAATTTAAGAGATATTTTTCTTGAAGAAATTTATTGCACAGAAACAAATTAGTGCATGGTTAATCAGTATAGATGAAATAGTGCTGACTAAATCTGATAAAATCGTCCCCATAAACCCTGCTTGAGGTTAATGGTGAATTTTCGAAACTGACATAATATTAAGAATGAGACTTCTAAGTTAAACAGAAAAAATTATGAAATGGTTAGTCGAGCATAAAATTTGCTATTACTTAAAAACTGGAAAAAATTGATGCAAAATATAGAAAATTTAGAAAGAAACCCATAAAACACTTTTGGCTCGTCCTAAATCGTTTAATCTTTCATATACAGCAGCAAGATTATTCCATGCTTGGAAATGAGCAGGTTCATAACGTACACATTCCCGATAGGCTTTCGCCGCTTCTTCCCATTTTTCGAGCTTCCACGCACAACAACCAAAATTGAACCAGCCGAACGACTTGAATAAAATATGAAACAAGTTGACATTAAAATGCAATAATATAAAGAGTCGGTCTAAATCTTTTTGTTAATAATAATAATAATGCGTAAGGAGTAAATACCCTCACAATATGATCCATCAGTTGAGATCATTTGAAAAGATTTTTTACAAACGACTCAAACAAGAAAACTAAACATACGCTGATTGGCTGAAGTTCAAGGCTACGTTTCAAATGTCGGTATGAAATACAATAATGCTTGCGGTGAAGCATCAGCAATCCTAAAGATCGGTGAGCCCGAAATGAACGCCCATTCGAAACCTTAATTTTAAACTGTGATAAATATCAAAACTGCTCTTCCATTACATTAAATATAATTGACGGATATTTCGGAAATATATTTAACGATAGTGTTCACAGTTTTACAGGAAAAACGACAAACCTTTGAAAGAATGATAATACTCTTTTTCAATCTCTTGTAAAAAACCTTTTTTTTAAATCCCTTGTAGAAAATTTTTCTTGAACAGCCAAATATGAATAGAAATAGTAGTGAATTTATTACCTCAATCGCTTTCTCATATGCAGTTGGCTCATGAAGTATATCACCCAAAAGACACCAGTACATTGATTCATTCTCATTCTTGGCAAGCAGATCACGAACTAATCCTTCAGCCTTTTCTAATTGACCAAGTGACTGATAACAATCAATAACATTATCCCAATTTTCCTGTTTTTCGAATATTACCAAGGCTTCCTGCAAATCTGATATAGCGAGAATACTACTAAAAAAAGGTTTAGACTACTAAAAAAATCTGACAGCCCAAAAATATCACATTTGGTCTACCTGCCATTGTTTTAAACTGTAACTACCTGCCAACTATTCCCTCATACCTCTGGATAAAAAAAGTACAGAAAACACATTATTTTTCATCATTCGTTTGTACTGATATAATACCACAGTAAGACGACAAAGAAATTCATCTTACTCACAACTTAAAAGTTAAAAACGAAGCTAGCCGTGCAAAAATAATTTAAATATTTCATTGGAAAACATGAAAACACAAACCGCTGTGCATCCGATAGAACGAAGGATTTCAGCATGAACAAGATTAACATACCAAAATGGTTTCATCCCGCTTGCCAGTAGTAATTTCAAGCGTTTCCTTAAACTACTCTCATCCACCTATAAGAAATAAAGAGCGATATGGAATCGTATTTAAAGCAGCAAGCGCTATTTTTAAATGATTTTTCCTTAGATTACATTTTTCTAAGGGAACGTGGAATTGTGAATGAAAAATGAAGTCGTTCAGATTTGATTTGCACCCCAAATTGGATGTAATATTCATATTTAAATTATCCAAATCTAAAATTTAGCAACCTCATTATTCTCTACATTGTTCACCAATTTTGATAATGACTCCATCTGCATACATGCACGTTCCACTCGGCGCATGCTAATCTTGTCAAATTCAGAACGTTGCAATAATGCACTAGCCTGTACTGCCCAACTCCTACGTTGGCTAATTATCTGCAAGAAGTACCTGTACCAAAAAAATCACATGAAGAGAAATTAGAAAAATTAGATCAGCAAGAAACTAACATTTGAATCAGTTTTAATCCTGCCATTATTTCTGAATTCCTTAGCAAGCGAGGTCATAAGCATAATACATATTTTAACTTTTTAAAATGAATAAGAGAATCGAAAGACAAAGCAAAAAATAAAATACCTCATCGAGAAGGGAGCAACATTTTTCAACTACTAAGTCTTCAGTACTTTGAATTTTTCTTTCAAGCACACCAGAAGCTAGCATGCACGCTAAACTTAGAGCAGAAAGTTTGGCATGACTGGTTGAAACATCCATTTCGGCAGCGTGTACATTTTCTAACAATGAATCATCGTGAAGCAAAACATTCGGCGGCACAGCACTCTCATTTTCTCGTGCATCATCATCCTCAAGGTAATCACCACCTACAGCCTTAATCACAAAGAAAAATATTCCACATTTCAACAAAAATAAAAATCAAATAAAACAAACAATCTTTTCATTAATCCACTGACTAGTAAACGCCAGTTAGCACAAACAGAGAGTAAAAAAGCAAGTGTTTTCCTTAAATAGAAAAAAATTAAAACTGATCCATCCTTAACTTGGATATTTGGTCACATTTTCATAAGACAACACAAAATTCTGATCAAAAAATCAAGTCGTTAAGATTTGATTACAAATAAATTGAGTGTAATGTTCACTTAAATTATCTAAATCTAAAACTTCATGTTTATTTAATGTCTATTTAAATGTTTAGTTAAACTGTCTAAATCTGAAACTTAGCAAACCACTTCAATGAACTCACTCTGACAATAAGTTGAGGTATAAATTTTTCTTGAAATCTAGTACGTTTACCCAACACTCCGACCGTTTCGATTTTAAGACCAATGGCGGTTAAGGCACTATTTAAACAAATTTCAGCTCTACTAATTTGATTGTATAGCAGATGAGCATACATCTTTTCAAGAAATGCTTCAGTAACTGCTGCTACGGAAACACGGCCAACTCGGACATGTTCCTAAATATCACAATTCATCTGTAATTACGAAAGAACGATGCAACCTCCTGTAATTTAAAATTTATGAGAATCAAAATTTTCTATCCTTAAAAAAATCGGACGATTCATAATTTAGCTAATGAAAATGACAATATAAAAAAAACATTTTTTTACCAAAGTATTCAAAATCTTTTCCAGTTCAACAGCTGGCTCCTTCAGTAGATTCTGCCACAGCAACACTAAACGACATGTAAGACAGCTTTTCTCAAAACCATCTTGCAGTCGAGAACAACAGTCGATTAGTATGGTTTTCGCCAACCATAAGCATAATTTTAAACTACAAACAATAAGAATCAGTACAACTTTTGTTTTCTTAATATTCCAGTACTTTGGTGTTGAAAAAAACTAGTAAAAAGGTGTTTGTATTTCAACCTAAAGAACAAAAGAGACTAAAACAAGTAATGGTGAAGCATTTCCAATGTTCAATTAAAGAGTCTCAATTACATCAAGATGCAATTATACCGAGTAAATTTATATGGAGAATTGCAACCAAACGATAAATCTTTGTCAATTTCCTCTTCCACCACATAATCACCACAAACTGGCTTCTCTAAACACATTGAAACTAAATGAGAATTAAATTTCGGTCCTACTGTGGACTACAATAAAGTGCACTTGGGGAATAGAAAATATTTATACAACCACATAAATTGATGGTAAAAATTACTTGCCGTCAAATTTATAACGAACCTATTGTCGTATACATTATTTGAGTGAGATTATTTCTACGGCACTCATAGAGTTTTTATCTTACGGAGATCTTGCTGGGATATTTCTTGTTTTCTACAGTTCTCACGAATGTATTAAGTATATTGATGTGAATAAGCTCAATGGTACTGTCATTAATAGCCAACTGCAAATACGGTGTGAAATCATAAAAGTTCAAATTACAACTAGCATCAATTTGAAAGAGACTCAACAGAACTTTCACCGTTTCGTAACAAACAGCTTAATCATTTATATTTCAACAGTTGATTAATCCAATTAATTAATTCAGCAAACAGATTACTCGAAGAAATGGACATTGAAAGGATATTACCAATAAATCCAGCATAGTTGGCTAACGTGAAATGATCCAAGCATTTCCTAGCAACCGGTAACAGTAAAGTATTTGGAAGATGTTCCAATTCATGCCTTAGTTGGGTTAAACTTTTCAATTCAGCCAGTACATCCATTGCCTTACATACATCCATTTCCTGAAAACAGCACGGTTTCATCCTGAACTTTCTCACGTAACATCTGATACTTTGAATTTCTAGCTGCTCAACACGTCCGAATCTCGAAACGAAAATACAGGGGAAGAAGTTTTGAGTCAGTTCGCCACATGGGCGTTGTTCTGGGATAACAAGGATAGTTTTCAATGTTTGAAGAAAAGGACTCTTGATAGACCTGGAGTTTGTAAATCTCGCTGAGAAATACTGCATAATAATGACTTGTTTCTCATGATATCTCATTTGAGAAGTTCTACTATTAATATTTTATTACTTTTTTCTGCTCCACAAAATACAAAAAAAAAATTTCGTCATTTCTGTTCCATCTTATATGAGTGTGTATGCATGTTTATTTTGTTATTATACACAGATTTTTGTCATTGCGTATGTTAAGGCATAACTTTCTTTAAAATATACTTTATATCCTTGGCAATTTCTCTTCTGTTTAATGTTTTTCTGAGTTAAAATCGTTGTTTATTAATTTATACGAAAGGGAAACTGAAGATGTATGATGAGAGGAAAACAAATTTGTATAGTTTTTTTAGGTGTAATAAGAAAAGCGAATAAAACATAATAAGGAAAGCAAATAAAACAACGGTTAATGGATCATTTTGGAAGTCCATCGCAGTCGGCATCGGTGATAACATCGCTTGGTGGTCAAATACCAAGCAGTGGTCATACTATTGGTCCAGCATCAATACTTACTGGATCAGGGCCTAGTTCTATCTTAGGCTCAGCCAATATTATGAGCGGTCCATCGGTAACGCTTGGACCAGGATCAGTAGTGATAGGAGGTGGATCAACATCTAGTCTCAGTAATGTTGGCTGTTCCGGACCTAGTTCAATGCTTGCTAATGTTGGTCCAAGCTCTGTGCTTGGCGGTAGCATGTTGGGGCAACATGGCGGACCAGGTTAGTTGTACATACAAAAATGAAATAAATCGCTTCATCATTGATGAAATTTTCAAACCCAGTTTTATGCTTAAGCTGCTGAAATTACTACTTTACTTGTTCTCGTTTTGCAAATGTTTCGCATTAGACTTATTCCAGGATCAGTATTGAATAGCCAAGGTGGTCCAGGCTCACTGCTGAGCTATAGCGGTGAACGAGGTGGACCTTCGAGCGTTATAAATGTTGGTGGAAATCCCGGATCAGTTTTTCAGGTAGATCTTTATTGAAAAAAAATGAAAATAATTCATATCAAACGTAAGAAAATTACCATCACCAGCCGTGTTTCAGGACATGAATCCGGCTTCGGTAGGTCCTGGAAATCTTGCAGTACCGATGACGCCCCTTGCTGGTGATCATTTTCAACCAGCATCAAATATTCCTATGGTTTCAACAAATCCACCACAAACGCCTGGATCACAGTTAATTGACATCCCATCGCCAGCGCTTCAAAATATAGTGTCTACTGTTAACTTAGGTGAGAGTCTAAAGTTAGGGAAGATTTTCAAATTTTCGAAAAGTTATTTTTTGAAATTTCAATTATAGGTGTGCCGCTGGATTTGAAAAAAATAGCACTGCACGCTAGAAATGCGGAATATAATCCAAAACGTTTTGCTGCTGTTATAATGCGTATTCGTGAACCTCGCACAACTGCTCTTATATTTTCATCAGGAAAAATGGTTTGTACAGGAGCAAAATCTGAGGAATCAAGCAGGTATGTGGTAACTGCAAAACAATACTTTGCCTCATTGCAATATGGTATGTTTTTCTTGCTGAATTGAAGCAATAGTCCTTCATATAACACTACTCGCTTTATTAACTTGCATTTGAATTTCAGACTTGCCGCACGGAAATATGCTAGGATAGTACAAAAGCTCGGTTTCAACGCAAAATTTACTGAATTCAAAGTTAGTTAACCATGATAAATGAGGCGTGAAACAAGTTTGATAAAGCAGATAAAAAGGATTTTCAGATATGAACTAATGTGAAACATCTGTGATTCCTATTTAGCGGCACCTGATTCTATGATTTGATTTATAAAGTATTGGAAGGTACTGACCATTTTCATACTTGTTTCAGGTTCAGAATATGGTTGGTTCGTGTGATGTGCGTTTTCCTATACAGCTAGAAGGCCTATGTTTAACACACACTCAATTCTCTACATATGAGCCAGAGCTCTTTCCCGGATTGATTTATCGGATGGTGAAGCCACGAGTAGTATTGCTTATTTTTGTTAGTGGGAAGGTAAGTATAAAATTTGTTTAATACAAAAAGTTAAATTTATTTATTGAAAATATGAACCAAAAAAAAAAGGTTTATTGAACTGTTGGTAATTTGTTTTGGTATATTTTATAAAGCCATATTATTTTGCCGTTAAAATAAAACGATTACTGCGTAACAAGAAGTTTGTCATTTTTTTAAAACATATTATTTCGCCTAATTATAAAATTTCTTGTTTCTCCCAGGTTGTTATAACGGGCGCTAAGTATAAAAAAGATATCGACGATGCATTCAATCAAATTTATCCGATCTTGAAAGGCTTCAAGAAATAGAACGGAAGGCTTCTTTCGTTATTATTAATGGTGATAGTAGTTTCGAATATGTGCTTTCAGTTTTAAGGTTAAATGTATTATGCTTTCAGTTGAGCTGAAAGAATCCGCGAAGAAATACTGGACGGTGTATCCCTCAAGGCTAGAGTAGACAATTTTCCCGAATTTCAATTTAATCAAATATGAAATTTCCTATCATACATTTTCAAGCGAATTTTAACAGCCGTGTTAAAGGGGAAAAGTGAAAATGCGGTAGTGATATGATTGAGCTTCGATTCCCTGTAAGTGGAGATGATATTGTTAAGTTAAAAGAAAGTAGCATTTGATCCAGAAGTTAGATAGTTAGTTTAATTTTATCTAAATACCTCTGTCAACATTTCTTCGCTGACTTTGAAATTTTCCAGGAGCTGACAAATAACCATTGTGATACTTGATGTTGTTCTCCTTTGTTCATATAATAATCATATGCCTGCATTCTTATTTAATTTATACAATACTGTTCACCCATATAGACACAGCTTTGAAACGGACTGATCAAGCAGTCTGTTCTGATATGTTGTAGTAGGATCAGGTCCATATCGATAGCTTTATTAGACAATTATTTTTCTAAGGACCTGCATATGCATTTCAAGGTTGAATTTGTTGCTCTCCAAAATTGTAAGATCCGTTCGTTCTTTTTGATTAAATGTACAAGTGCGTATGTTTTAGAAATTTGCTTTGGGCACATAATACTAAAATAGATTTGGTCTATGAAAATCGTCTTTACCCTGAGATAGAAAATAGGGAATGTAATTATGCTACACTAAAAGAACTTCAAAGGAATTCTTCTTTTTCAGTATTATAATACTACATTCATATGTACTGTTCATATTTACTCACAGATCATATAACGACTTCCATGTTTCCAAGTGAAATTTAAAGAAAGCTGAAGAAGATCAGTCTGTGGTTGGGAAACTAATAGAAACTTCAACAACGAGAGTCTGTAAATCATATAGTGTATATTACTAGTTCTTTTATTGAACAGCAAAAACTTCCAAGTACATTTTAATAAATTTTGGGGGTGGGTCCTAATAAAATTGGAACTTCAAAATTTGTCAAATAAATGGCACGTGAATTGGGTCAAGTTTCCCCGCTTCGTTCATGATAATCTTTTTGTAATCCACATAGCGATATTTTCTCTGCAATGTCTGTGCGCGATTCTTATGAAAAAGTATACGCGATTGAAACAGCTGAAGAGCTGCTAGGGAAAATACCACAGTATCGTGCTTCACTAAACTAAAACAGTTTATTCCATAGACTGGCATAACGTTGAATGTTGGTATTTCATCGCATACCTTTGCCATATTCTCAGGTACCTGAATATCAACAACAGTTCAGTTTATCGCACTGTGAAGAAATAATAGAATACCATGTCTATTATATAATTTCGTACTACTAGCTAGTCTGTATTATTGCAGTATTTTTGGCTTTGTTTTACCTCGAATAATCTTGAATTCTGCGACAAACACTGTTATTATACGTAGTGGATGAGAACAATTAGAATAAAATGACAGTATGTCAGCTAAAGAATTTAAAAGAGAATTTGTTTACTTCGGAACTGTTGTTGATAAATAATACTGAATAACCCCAATTTCTGGAATCAGCGAGGTCGTGCATAAATTGGGCATCAGCAGTCGGCAAGCTAGCGAAATCGTCAACAATTACCAAGTCGTTTTGCGCATGTTTAATTGTCACTGCAATGCATAAGCCTTCCAATCTGATTGCATCTGGCAGAACATAAAACCATGTCTTAGGTCCACGTATTCCATTTGCAAAACTAAAAGCAGTGCTTCAGGAGGATGTTAAAGACCCTGCTAACTGAAATATCGACACAGTGCATATTTCTGAAGATTTATAAGTATATTGATTGAAAAGTTCTACTTAAACAGATCCCAAGAACGAACCCGCCCAAACGAAAATGGGGAGATCTGATTGAACCGGCATGGTGTCGACCGGTTTTCTTCTGCGGCCATGGCTTATGACCACCACCTGGCATTTCTTTCTTAGATAGTTGCTTCGTGATTGCTAAATTTCGGTAATTCTCTTGCCAAGTAATATTACGGTGCAGCAAATCAATTCTTGGCATGGTTCGGAATATATTTGGATGTAAACTGATTAAATCCATTCGAGATTCCTAGAAATCATAAGGTCCAGAAAACCGATACATCATACAACAGTAATTAAAAATGACTCGCTCCAATCCATTCAAAACAAATTCCAGACCGAAGGAGCAGTCCCAATTTGACCTAAAGTTAATATTCGAAATTATGACTTTAAAATTGGACCTCTTTCCTTGCCAGTGTTGTGACCCATGCTTGAGGAATTTCGAGGAAGGGATTATTTCTGTCGACCTTCCATAAGGCTAGTTCTTCCGAGGTTGTTGGGATCTCCGAAGCATTCTGGGAAAAGCCCAGCACACTGCGACGCAGTGGATTTCTTCCAGACAAAGAAAGAACCCGAACCAACTGCGCTGATGACATGAAGTAACTGATGATGATGATATATGAATACCTGAAATAAACCAATCCCATTTGAAAAAAAAAAAAGGAACTAACCTTACAGGCAGTGTAAAGGTCAAAGAACCCACATTTTCGAAAATAAATGTTAAGTTCATGCGCTGAATCTATCATAAACTGACTCCATTAGTTCAAATCAAAATTTCGGTATTAGTGAAAGTATGAACTGAGATTATTCACTTTTCACTATTCAGCATTCGTAATGAATAGGTTTAACTATTCAGCACTCGTAAATCAAAATAATTGTAAGATATCATTAAGAAAATTACTCTGACTTTCTATTTCCACTTCTACACATGCTGAAAAACGATAGCACATCTGCAATTTTCTTGTTGATGGAAAATGGTTAAAGTTCAAAACTTCGATATTCATCATTCCCGTATAAATGAAAACGAAAAAGTGGCAAGAGAAAAAACAGAAGAAACAATCAAATTTATTGAGAAAATAAGCCAAAAGTAACAAAAAGAAACAAAACAGTCAAAACATTCACTTGCAGTAACTCTATTGAGTTGTGCTGGCTAACAATAACTTGAACTTATAATGTAATGAAATATGAAAGGAAGTTCTCGATGATATTGAAGGCCTTTCCTGATGGATGGCCCATGATATTAAACAAAAAAGGAATTAAACAGAATTCTGTATCTTGAAATCACTGCTAAAAAGATGAACCGGTGGTTCTTTGTCATTAATTGCAATCACATTGTTACAACCTTTTGTATTCCTAAATAGTTTCGGTCGTTTTTTAACTGGATGATCATTTTTTTGAGAGCCGTCATCTGAAGATTCTGGGTCCTAAATTTTCAATGATCACATCATGAAAAATACTGTCAATTTCACAGCACACTTCAACAGTTTAAAAACGAATTATTTACTATGGTTTGCGTACTTAAATGCATTACTCACTGCTTACAGTATAAAAAACGAAGACAACTTTTCTGAAATGTGACTAGAAGTACAATATTTTCAGCTGACTTTCAATATTCCCTTTTAAATCAATCTTTTAAAACAACAATAACCTCGTTTCTTCGGAATTTTTCCTTCTCCTTGTATTTCAGTGGTTCACTTCCAAATCTTCTGGACAATAATTCCGCAAAATACTGTCCGTCACTCTTCCAGCGCACAAACGACTCCATCCTCTGCATCCCTCTGTCAACGAAATTTGCTCTTTTCGCTATATCTATAAACCAGTGTCGCTGCAACGCCTGCAGAAATGAATGAATAAGCAAATTTTAATGGGAAAATTCAGCAAGTCAAAAAGATTGACATATCAATTTCATTTCTGCATAGTTCCTCGATATTTGATTATAAAGACTAAGGTGCATCAAGATGTAGCAAAACCTTGATTTCCCATAGTGAACTTTCGATAGCTCCACACTTTTGTAAATCCATTTGTTTTTCGTTATAAGGATCATCAGAAAATGTTTCTGTAAAAAAGAAGAAAAAGAATTTTTGGATACTGTTAAAATCGGAGGTCGGAGATTCCTAACATATATATATATTTGCCTAGAAACGACTAAATATTGCTCATATGCTCATGCAGAAGCAATAAATAAAAATCAGACACCTGGATTATCCCTATGCATCAGAAATTCCACATCCTTGTGTCGTGTTATCAAATTTCCTATTAAAGCAAACAGAGGTTCCTGGCATGACATAGGAGCTAAAAGAGTTAGCCAAGACAAACGCTTCACAAACGCAGCGACAATGTATATAGGAAGGTGTCTGGAAATTCGTATGAGCATAAAAACATTTTCAAATATCAGTAATGACAACCTAATAAAAAAAAAATAGTAAAATGACAATCAGATAGTGGAAATGATAAGAAAAACGAAATAACTTACGACGATGAGAGAAAAGTATCCAGAAGTGTGAAAAACTTTCCTCGATAAGTCAGGTAACATACAGATGGTGTTATTAACTCGTAAGCATATTGGTAAAAATTTGGGAATTCACTGAAAATTATTGAAATTTAAATATAAAATCTAAATTAAGAAACTTTCTCACTTGAAAAAACTAGCAATTGGTGTAGTTTTCTCGAATTTTATAACATGAAAAAGAAATATTAAAGTCTTAAAAAAATATTGAAGTGTAATAGTAACTGAGTAGCTAAGGTGACTAACGCATATAAAAGATTTTGTAAGAAATCAAAAAAAAAGAAAAAAAACTTTACAAACTTACAAGTTATATTTGACAATCAATTTGAAAATGCCAGCCAGAGAAAGTATCGCAAAAACTTCGCCCATTTTGAAAACACGCAATAAAAAATCGCCAATAAGAAATGGCTCTCTGAATGAATCGAGCACATGCTCGTTCAAATATGGTACCAACTTTTTCAACAAAAGTTTGGGAAGCTTGAAAAAATCAAATCTACCACATAAAATCAATAATTAGCTTATACTCTCTCTCTACTCAATCTAATTTCTCTTGGATTTTTTTTAAGAATGGATTTTTAAGAATTTGATTCAATATTTGCACAGGAATGTACTTTCTGAAAAATTGAAAGTGTTGAGATTCCTAGATGAATAAAATAACAACTCTCCTATACCTTATGTTTCACTAACAGCAGCCAAGCTTCTTGATAGTATCGTTTCGCTTTTCCGACTTTCCAGTGCCTACTTATAACATTGGCTGAAATTTAGGACTCTAAGATTTAAAACACAAATCTATTCTGGGAAAAACAAGAGGACTCAACTTCAAAATATTACCTTTTGTTTCGTAAAAAGCAGTATGCAGCTTTTTGGACGGAAGAGGAAGAAAGTGCAAGAAATGGTACATGTTCCAAAACTGCACTTCTTCATGTAAATCCTGGAAAATTATAAAGATTAACTATTGAAAATAAATATGAAATATTGAAGGTAAATAACGAACTTACAGGTATTTTAGAGATGGTTTCCTTTAAAACCAAGACGTACAAATCTTTGTGTCGAAAGAAGCTGGAATCCAGCTCTCTTAATCTTTTCGGACTGATTTTTTCTGTGCTGGACAACAAGTCTACGAATCCCTAAAAACGACACAATAGCGTAAAGAAAATAATTAGCTTTTAGGGAATTTCTTAAAGTTGGGAAATTAAGACTACAACTGATCTAAATACTTACGGAAAGTGCATAATTTAGAGACTTGGCTATGACACGCTTGCCTGCTTTATCGACAGAAAATGCTTTAATTTTCATTAACTCCTCAGCCAAATCCTGCAAATATTCTCGCACTAGTTCACTTTTTATCTTAAGAATAAGCAACTCGATTTTTGCGCTTCGCTTTGTATGCAAATAAATGATTAAATTAGACCTCCACACTGAAATACAAAGTAGTTCAATCGGTAGGCTTAAGAAGATTTAATCCAGACATTACTTCTGGGTTACGCCTTGTTGCTGCTCACAGAAGACAGTAGAAAATTGTGTCCCTACTACAATAATATCAACATAGTCCAAACTATTCAGAATTAAAATTAAACAACGAAAATAAAAATCAAGACCGATGGATAACAGTAAAGAGTTATTACCTCTGGTAAGAAGATAGCAAACTTTTCCTTCCAAATTTCTGCATCGCTTCCGCACTCCATTTCACACTCTCTTAGTATTACGGCAGGTCTGTTGTTCTGGAAAGTTGTTTAATTGGAAAGCTGCCGTACAAACATTTATCATTGTACGTGGATGAATGCAAAAGTTGCCCTCAAGTACACCTTAAGCAAAAGAATTAGTAATCCGGACAATGGAACTTCCGTTTTCATACTTTAAATAACAGTTTCCATGAATCGACCGGAGAGATAGAACAAATAAGTAAAATCCGAGAGGTTCGCGAAAACTTCCCCTGCAACAAAACACAATGGATTGATGATTTGATGTTGTAGCCTTTTGCTCCTTGGTGGACGTTTATCAGCAGATGTCATCGTCACACAGAGAGAAAGGTCTTACTTGGTCTTGTTCGTTCCCCTTCTCGTTTATACGGTGGTTTATTTTTATTAGGTGCCTTGTAGGGAACTGGTTGAGCGGTACTGTCCGCAGCTGTTTTCTACTTTTTTGAACAATATATTCAGCTTATTGATATCCCCGCATTATGTACCTCACTTTCATATTTCTCCTACTTTACTTTTCCCTTAATACTTCATCTTGTTGTTAATGTTTAATGAATTAGAAATGGAAAAAAACTTCGAGACAAATAAGCCTGTACGTGTTGCGCTTCATCCTTTATCAGGTAACCGATTTGCAATTGGATTCATTGATGGTTTTATCAGATTCTGCAGCTTTGATTTATTGGAAACGAAAATTGAGGTTTGGATTGTATGCATTTTTTTTCTATAAGATATGAAATTGTATGTTGCAAAGATGTATTCAAGGGAAATTAAATGAACAGGCTGTGATTATATGACATCTAATTATAGAGGCTGTGATTATATGACATCTAATTATATATTTTATATCACAAGTGATTTTTTTTTTCAAAATTACTTTTAGGTTTTAGCTTCGAGAAAATTGAAAAAAGCTGTACGAGAACTTTCCTTCTCCAGTGATGGTGAACAGTTGTTTGCAGTTTGTGAAAATCGAGCACTATGTTTATATAATGTTGAGGCGAATAAAAGGTTAGTAAAATGTGATTAAGCTATACTTAACTGGCGTAATGTTGCGTTCACAACTTCCATTGCTTTGTTCTCGAATAGAACGTCCGTCTTAAGATGATGATATACATTGTGTATGTTTTCTCTATATGTGAGAAATATCAGAAGGAAAAGAAAGAGCAGCTTAAAGTTTTAAAAGACCAAGTGGTTATGAAATGATTAATCGTGCCTACAAATCATTTGGAAAATGAAACTAAGTTCTTGTCATGTTATCTTATTAAGGATACGGTGCATTCAGAAAAGTCATGACCATAAGGTTAACGCTCTGTTTGTTTTACCAGATGCATCAATGAAATATCAAGTTGTGACAGGCGATGAATTTGGTGAAGTAAATTATTTCATATGAGTCATTTTTAAGCTGAATAAAGGTGAAGATGGATGAAGAAGCAGAGGCGGAAACCGATCAGTTTAGCATATATTTTGTCAACTTGCCCTATATTGCATCTTTTAAAAAATGGTTTTTATGAAATGCACCGTTGGGGATATTTTAATGACATGACCTCTTCTTGTTTTTCATCCTCTGAGGCCTATATGATTTTTTTGTAAATTTATTATCTTTATTAAATTTTATTTATTTACAGTATCTCTAAGTTTTCTGCTTATTAAGATAAAGTTATGGGATTTACGGGCGAAAGAACCATTAGTTAGCTGTTTCAACGAACAGGAAGATGTTATAAATGATTTTGGCATTGTTGGAAATGCTTTATTAGCAGTTAGCTCTGATGGAACTCTTGGAGCATACGATTTCCGGAAGCAGAAATTACTGGTTAGATCGGAACCAATGCATAGTGAACTTCTGTGTTTAGCTGTCACCCATAAGTTTGCATTTCCAATTCTTGCACTTTTTTTATCTATATTTTACTTACCAGATTTTACAATTAAGCTCTTGGACTCAGAGGTTCTACCCGACTTCGATAAACTTAATGGAAAAAAATATGTAAATCTATTTACATCTGGTAGTTTTAGCATTTATCAATTTTAGATATTGTTATATTGGAAGTGGTGACAGCTACTTGGAGGTATTCAAGACAAAAGAATATGGTAATCTGTTGGAAAGAATTAAAACCGATCATCCGTTTGGAGTTGACTCTGTGCAACTTCTTAGACCTGGTGTTTTGTTAACTGGTTCAAATGAAGATGATCAACTAAGGTTGCTTGTTACATTTCTCCTTTGCATCTAAATCTTTAAGTCATAGAAGTTGTATGCGAAGCATAATTCCACAATTTTTGTTTCTCATAAAATTTGGTTCATATTGCGTCTTTTCATTCATGACCCCTTATTTTTACTTCAGTTTTATTATACAATTTTTTTAGGATAACTCATTTGAATCCAAATAAAAATTTGGGTAATATTGGTTTGCACATTGGAGGTGTGCAGCAGCTCTCGATTACCCGTGATCGAGAATTCCTTATAAGTGTGGGTTGGCTAGAATCAACTGTCAAATTTTGGTGTTTTCCGAAGCTGCTAAATAAGATTAGTTGCTTTTTTTCTGATAACTTTTCATTTCCTAAAGGACACTTCCTTGTGACATAAAATTTATTTAAAGCTTTCGAAAATTTTTATTCTCCTTTTTTTAAATTAATTTTTAATCTTTTCTGAACTTTTACTCAATTTTAGATACCGATATTGCAGTCGAGTGATATTTCACTTAAGAAAGTGCCAAAATCATCGAATTTTTTCAGCGATCTCGTTAATGATATGTGATTTTCATATGTTCATATGATATGCTTATTATTTTTAATAATCTTTTCTGAGTTTGTTTTTCTCAGCTTACCGTGTAAATTAGTTCACATTTACATTCCTTATGCGAAAGATTCGTCTCATCATTCTCTGAGGCCTCGAGTTTTTTTGCATGGCATAAGTTAAGTGGTGCGTTATTCCATGAAGGAATTGGGAGTTGGAGTTACTGGATTCAGTTAGATTTTATTTTGATGGACGACTCAGGGAAATAATTCTTTGTCTATGACTATTATGAAAGAAAATTAGCTTGTAACCTATAATTTGTACACATAATCTTTTCTGAGTTTGTTGTGGCAATATAACTTGGAAGTTATACTGCTTTGTGTAATTTTTTTCTTTTATTATGTGGTCCGCAATACAAGTTCAGACTAAATGATGGTTTATAAAGCTAAGTAGTGTTCTGCTTTGAAACTTAAACAAGTTAGGAAGGTGAAGCTAGGTGAGACGGTTGCTATTTCGGATTTTCTGAGGAAGTCCAACGGAAATGTCATTTAAAACCCTGAGTTTTACTAAATTCGTAGGTTGTTTTAAAAGTGATATTGTTTTGAAGCATTGTTTAAATTATTCGATTACATAAACAGTGAGAGTCGTGTCGAAAAGAGAGAATTTTCTCAAGAAATCTAATTATAGCTGTTGTTACTGTGACGACGTTTTAAGAACCGAAATCCTAAGGTTTTTCTAATGTAATTTACAGAATTAACAATGCAGAATGAAGGGATTTCATGCCTGTCGTGTGGCTCATTTGACAGTTTAAATATTTGTCCAAGATGTGCTCTTGGATATTGCTGTGTTAAGTGTTATCGGAGTGAGCAACATCGGAAATGTTCAGAATCGTTTTATCGCGAATGTGTCGAGCAGGAATTGCGTTGTCGGGGTGATGCACAGAAGCCTTTGAAAACTTTTGAAGAATTCATGAATGAACAACCTGGGGATTTTCCGATGGATATGGGAATTCCAGGTATTTCGATTTTCTTTTTTTATGAAGGATTTCTTTATAGAAAATTTACTGGGAAATTATATTTGATAGAAATTATGATGTATAGGATTAGGTGCGTGTGACTAAGTAAAATAGTGAACACCTCTGACGAATGAAGGAAAGAAGTGAGATTATATGCATATTGAAGAGATATGGGCATTTAATAGTTATATAGTGATGGAAATATGATAAATCGAAAGATAATTTGATTATAAAATTATTAATTTGGATAAATTGCTGTTGTATTTTATATACAAATATTGTTTTCTTTTGTAATTCCAATAAATAATATGTTTCTTTTCATCAATTTTTCCACTTTCGTGCCATTTTTTTCTAGTTGATCATATATGTTCCAGATAGTTCTGATCATATAGTGGACTCGGATGATGATGATAACATTGATAGTTATTTGGAGAAAGTAAAAGACGGATGCACTTCGGAATATCAGTCAGCCGATGAACGTGAGCTGGATAGACAACTAACATTACTTGGTATTGGTACAGACAGCGAGAGTCTTTTATCATCGCTCAGCGATATGGAAAAGAAGTCGTTTACCTTGTTTTACAATAAATTATTAGAACAAGAGTCTGGTCTTGGTCGATCAGTTTTCACGAAGAAGCACGAACCGAAATAGGGTAACAATGTCTGTATACAGTTTGTACCGTTTTTTTTTTTTTTTTTTTTAAATAGGGTAACAACGTTGTTTTTTTTTTTTTTTCTTTGTAGAGGCGTGAAGCCCTTCCATGGTAACCAAATATTTGCATGGAATGAAACCTTTTTTTCGGTCTTAAAATTTTAAGAAAACGAGTACTCATGCTCACTACTATTTTCGAAGTAAAATTTCTTTGTGATGAAAAATGCCTTTTTCATCATTGATATTGTATACCTTTTTCATCATTGATATTGTATATCAGGTTGTAAAAAATTAAATATGTCTGTATTGTTATGGATTGGATATTTATTACGTCCGTGTTTCGGCATTTTTGAAATTGGAAATTTGGGATTCATCGTTTAAGGAAAATTTCTTCGAATTTTTATTTCTAAAAGTAAGCTGATTATTTCGACTGGTTTTGGTATTTAATGTGTGTATACTGACTAAGGTTTCCAAAATTCGCGAGAATCTTAGTCCTAGTAATGCTGAGATTAAAGCCTTATTGCCAAACCTATGGTTCTGTTGTTTCAGACAGTTCTGTAACTTATTTTTTGCTTTGTAAGGAACATGCCAAGATCCACTTGCGAAATGTTATTATGTAGTTTTCTATTGTTTTCTTCTAAGGTGCAGTTTGTTCGTTCTTTCCGAAAATCTAATAAAAATTTTGGATTACTTATATTTGTTGTTCAGTGGTATGTGTATATATCGTATGATTATACTTAAATCTCTAAACAGTAATTATGTATTAGATTTTAAAGATATGTTGCACTTCAAATTTCTGTTTAGACTAAAGGTGTTTTTCTCGGTGGGATTCATCTTCAGTGTTGTAAGTATTAAGCTGTGTTCATGTTCTTTGTATAAGTATTTAGTATAATAGTAAATACGATATTCTAGTGATATGAAGATAGTAAAGGAGCTGATATATTAAAAGATCAGGACCACCTGTAGGTTTTTACAGTTTTAGTTATGGTCGTTACTCTGCTTGGATCTTTCAAATTACTTATGAGACAGGCAAGTACGACTATTAAAGCGGAAATTGTTCATATACATAAAATTGAGGAGGTAATTTATCGTTTCATTGAAATTTTCTTGATTGTTTTTTTGCTGCCGTTGCGAGTGAATTATTTATGTACTTAGAAGCGTTCATTTAAAATTGAACTTTTATCATTTTTGAGGATTTTCAATGTTGCTAAAGTGTCAAGAACAGTGAATTCATAAACATTACATTAATAACTGAAATATTTCTTCGAAGGTCACGAGTGCAATCGAACAGGAATGGAAGCAAAGAGACACCCGTCTTTTTGCCGTTGTATATATTAATAAACGTCAGTTCAAAGTATCAGAGAATGATTTGATTGCTTTATACGACAATGTACCCTTGGATGTGGGTGATAAGATTAAGTTAGAAAAGGTTACTTTTGATATAAAGAATCCAACTTTTAAAGTATATGAAGGAAAATTGATGCTGTCCTATTATGTTTTATTCTGTCCATGGATACACTTGTATTTCTTTTTCTTATTAATCTTTTTCCTTTTTCTTATAAATATGTTAATTTTTATCACTGGTCTTGGTATATCGAGACAGAAAAAAATCTGAATTGTTTTCATTGTGTATTTGGGCTGTTTGTAATTATTTTTTAACATTTCACATTTATAACATTTACTTAACAAGATCAATCTTTGATATGTAAATTACTATTAAAAAGAGATTTCCAGAAATCTTAATAAGGAATTTGAATTTTTAGGTTTTGGCAGTTGGCGGCAAAAACTTCACATTATTTGGTCGACCACTGATACATTCACCAGTAGTAACAGTTAACGCTACTGTTGTTGAAAAAACAACATCTTATCCACAGCTCAGATATATGATGAACAACCATACAAAAGCGCGAACTCTGCATTGTATTTCTTTCTTCCTATTATAACTGGTTTCATGATTATTGAGAAATTTTATACATTTTACAAATAAACTGTTGCTTATGAAATTTGCCCAGAAAAACTTCCTTAAATTTGATAATTCAAAGTAATTATAAGCATTTTATCAGAGTCTCAACATGAGCTCTCATTTCCAATTTTTCAGGGATGAGTCGTGAAACGACGATACTAAGGATAAATAACATTAAAGTTGAAAGAACGGATTTGTGATTATGCGATTTTTTTCACATGATCACGGATCGGGATTTTTTTCTTTGCTTTGTTAAATTTTAAATTAGGCGGAAAAGCAGTTTCAAAATGACGGTAGTTTCAAACAAAAAAGGGAGGGTTTAATTTGTTTCTGAAATTAATTTAACGGAATAAATTGTAGTGTTTGCTTTTAAGATTTGGAGCACTCACCTGTTGCTGTAAATGATTGATGTTGTAAATGGTCGATAAAACATTTCATTTCATTGTCTAAATTAAAATAATGGAACAGCAAATAAAATTTTTAGTGTCTTACTATTCTTTCGCAATTTATATGTTGAATTCTGAAAGTCGAAAGACCTAGTTTCGGAGAGTTTAGAAATATATCGACAAAAAAATTTGCAATTGCAAACATTTTCGTGTGTATTTACTGATGGTGGGCATTTGCAAAAAGTGATTTATGACGAGGGCGGATTCGCTATTTCCATAAGACGTCTCATTTAACCCAAATTAACCAATTCCTTCTGATCCCTTCTCGTTAATTTCCTTTTATCTTTTTTTGAGCATTTGATCGCTGGCATGAGGGAGGTGCATCTTTCACGATATCTGATTAACTGTTTTCATTGGTATCATTGATCAATGCAGTACCTATCACCAATGTAAGTGATGGTGCTGGTGATAATAGTGTGGCACAGTGGTAATTGTAGAATTATTCAATTATAATGACTATAGCTGATAACAGTTGTTAAATGCTGCTCTATACTTTATTTCGAATTAATCTATTAAGGTATTTCAACTTTTTATAAGTGAACCGACGGAGGATGTCTGTAGAAAATGCAACATTGGGGGCGATAATATTTTCCGGTGCAACACTCCTCGTTTGTTTATTAGCGATCGCTGCAATACACAAAGATGTTACGTTCATTTGGAACGAACTAGATTCGGAAATTGTTTCTTTCAAGGTTTAAGACTTATTTACTGGATTACTGCTAAAACTCTTTCGGTACCAGAAATGTCGAGCCGTAAAATCACTTTTATTTATTTAGGTTAAAACGGATGATTTGTGGAAAGAAATGATCGGCCTTGGCGCTGGCACTCCGTCAAATCGCCTACGTCGTCAGGCTAGCTACAATATTTATGATAAGGGTAAAAAAAGTGATGGTAATGGTTATGACAGTTCTAGTGGAAGTAGCAGCAAATACGATAGCTTATCGAACAGTAACAGTGGCAGCAATTACGGTGGCTCAGCGAGTGGTAGTAATTATGACAGTAGTGATGGTGGTAATGGATACGGTGCTGGAGGAACAAATTATGGTGACGTACCACCAGCGGTAGTCAATGAACGATATAATAATCCATACAGTGTGAACCCACAAGAAGGTGACCCTTTTATTTCCATTGAAAATTTCGCAAGGAATAATAAGTAAAAAAGTCTGAATGTTAAAGTCGGAATGAGAATAAGTACTGAGGAAAATATCTTTAGGAGATAGACATTCATTATTAAAAATTGGAAAAAGCGATTAGAAAAGTCTCAAGCATATTCTAAGGAAAAGATGAGGCTATAGCATTTGTTTTAAATATATGTCAAGTCCAAAATTGATTTCAAGTCCAAAATTTTTTTGAAAATTTTAATTATTGTGATTAGTGTAAACTTTTGTAAAAAAATCATTAAGTGATCCCCAGCAAAACGAATTATAATGAGGAACGAAACACTGAGGCCGAAATTCATCCAAAAGGTTTCGCCCCAAGCAGAGAACCAACAGCGGATGTTGGCGATTACACTTATAAGAAACCACCTGCTACCGGTATTTTTGTCTCACCAACCCGTTATAGTGACTCAAACGGTCAATCCGGGCAACAGTTTCGTCCAGTCAGCGGTTCTTTCATACCTCCAGGTTTCCCAAAAAATGGGCGGTGTAGTATGTTTTTATATTTTCATTTTTTAGTTTACTTTTTAATTGTGAAATCTGTTCATTTCAAATTTTGAGTCAAATTTTAAATCAAACTTCTTCAAATTATTCATCAAAAAATTTTGGAAACTGATAGAATTTCAAAGCTTCTTAATTTCAATTAAATTATAAAATACTTTTATACTTCAATATAAAGTTTTCGTCGACGGGATCAGAAAATTTAATAAAGTCATTACATTTTTTGGATTAAACCATGTGATAGAGGTCCGGAAATTCCAGTGTGCAGTTTGGAAAATACTTGTCCACCGGGTTCGCAGGGACCGAAAGGTGAAAAAGGTGTTGATGGCGAAAATGGGATCCCTGGTAAAAATGGTATGGATGGAATTGATGCAGATGATATTCAGCAAGAAGGTCCATCTGGATGTTTCAATTGTCCAGAAGGTCCACCTGGTCCTCCGGGACCTCCTGGTCGGCCGGGTATCCGGGGTCAACGTGGACCGAAAGGTGCACCAGGTTTTCCGGGACGTGATGGAAATCCAGGACCACCGGGCGATATTGGTCCACCGGGACCACCAGGTACTTTTCCTTATATTTTAAATTTTTGCAGATTTTCCACATGCTGATTTCTCCAGTAATACTTGGTTTTGATTTTTATATAGGATTGGATGGTAAACCCGGAGAGCCAGGAGAAAAGGGCGCTGATGCCGAAAAAGTTGTTGGACGAAAAGGCAATCGTGGTCCACCAGGTGACCAGGGCCCTGAAGGACCACCAGGCGATAAGGGCAAGGATGCATCACCGGGAGAACCAGGTCCTGAGGGGCCGGCAGGACAACCCGGCTTCCAAGGGCCACAAGGAAGTGATGGTGAGGAAGGTCCAGAAGGTCCACCTGGAAATCCTGGCAAAGATGCTGAGGTTCGTTTTAAAACCAGAAAAACTTTTACCTTTTAACTCACTAAGTTTATTTCAAATTTAATTTTGAAGCTCTTTCAATCCCTGAGTTTGCTATTCATGTTGTATGGTCACTTATATTTTATAAATTCTGAGGCTTTAGTACTGTCCATGTCCGGCGCGTGAACATAATGCTGCTCATCGGTTACATCCTGGTTCCGGAGGAAATGATGATAACGAAAACAAAACAGATGACGTACAATTTAAGACTGATGAAGAAAGTGGACAGTTCGGAAAAACTGATTTCGAAAATCCTAACGATAATGATAAAGGTTATAAATCACGACGCACGCTGCTTTGAAATTACCGTTGTAGCCATCGTCTTCCATTGATTATTGTATTCTATATTTTGGAAAAATTCTATTCTTCAGTCATCTTTTCCATGTATTCGCGAAAGCCATTATTCCATTATTCATTATTCTAATTTTCTTCTAAATATAATTTTCACGTATCTCTCACTCTCCCTTCAAAATTGTTTGTTTGACTAATTCAGAGTTTTACTAACGGTTGTGGAAATATTTTCCACAACTGTTAGGAAGACGTGCTGTGTTCGTTAAATTCAAGAAAATAAAAAGGTTAATCGACATTTGTCAGAAAAACTTATAATGTGTCGAAATAATTCCGTATCAAATCCATAAGACTAAAAATTGTCTTGCTTGATTGTTTCTTGGACAAATATAAATCTACTTCAATTTTATATTCCATTATGCAATCATTTATCCAACACTTATCTTCTAATTGTTGTGAGCTTACCTGTTGTAGGTAAATTTTCTACATTGGCTGGAGTGTTACAGTTTGTTAACAAAGAATACGTTCACTGCTTAATATGTTTAAAATTGCTCTCAATTTTACTGTTAAGATCTTCAGTTCACAACCAAACTTACATTCGATTGTTAAAGAATTTTTGGCTCTTAGTTCAACTAACCTTTTCTGTTCTAAACCAAATCTACACTTGCAATGTCGAAATATTGTAGAGGTCTTCCAGTCGCTCTTATGAGCAATTAATAAGATATCAAAAACCAACTCGTATTATATCAAGAGCAAGATCATCCGGCAATCATGACGCCCTTTAATCACCGTGATTATGTGCTTTGTTGCAACCCAATGTCTGCGTCAGTTTTCGAGTATCAGCAAGTTTCAGTTTAGTTGGTCTTGCGGTTTCCCTTCATTTAAATGATTCGCATCCCTTTATTTTTTCTCCTTATCCCACACTCATCGACAACACCTCTACGAAATTATTAGTATATTGTCAACATAGATTAATACTAGATTAAGTAACGTAGTTGTTAGTGGATAAAATTCATTAAACAGACTCCATTACACGATACATTTGTCTATACAAATACAGCTTTCCTAACAAGTCCCTGCAAGTTTTGAACAGCATGCATTTTCGTGAAATGACACAGTATGTCGCACGGACTTGAAATTAATTCGTTTTTCAATGATTATTCATTTTTTTTTTAACTTTTCAAAGTCTTTGTTCCATTTTAAATGCGAAAAAGAATTTTTAATTTTGAACAAAAACCTGAACAAACATCGGAATTTTCAATAATTTATCACAAATCAACTTTTGAACAGTAAATCATCGACCACTTTCTTTTGTTTTTTTAGTGGACAACTTATCTCGAAATAATCCACAATATCTGTGTTCTCTTCCACAAAAAGATTCTCTTGCGTTTGTCTGTTTTCACTGTTTAGAATACAATTTTGTTCCAATTCCTGAAAGTAGCTTTTAGAAATTTCATTTAACTATACCGTTCCGCTTCATCTAATCTATACATCATTTACACATTATGAACTGTACAGACACATAAAAGTATGTATTAGTAGACGTAAATAACTCATAATCTCTTTTAAAGTTCAATTCAGAAATAGCTAAACTCTACCTCATAAAAATATAAGGCACTGGTGCAGTTCATTGCAAACAACTGCCGTGATTTCAAGCAATTCTCGAAACATCTCATAAATGATCGCGCCGTAACTACTGCTTCCGCAAATCCAACCAGTATCATTTGTGGGAAACGATTTACGCTTTGACATTCGCTACTGCAAATATGTGTGGAATTAAATGGAATTCGAAAATTGGAGGCTATTTTTGAGTGCCTCAAAAAGATACACATAAATGTATAGGAAAGTAGTGAGAATTATAACCTTATTAAATCATCCTCTACACAAATTTTCTCATAATAGTTAGCATATAAATTTGGTTTGAGCTGTCTGGCACCTCGTGGCGTTGCTACTTCTCTAAATAAACTACAACCGTTCTCGTCATAAACGAAAGAACGACATCCGAAACTGCGTCCTTTATCATCCTGAAAATCTTACTTTAAATCACTGCGAAGAAAAATGCAATGGTGCTTTTCAGAATTAAAAATTTGATTTAAAAACTCTAGAATTAGGATTTTTGCATAAACAAAACTTTTCTTTGTCATTTCTTCTGAACAAATTTTGGATTTAAGTAGTTTAATAATTGGTTAATTTGGCGGCTGTTCATCAAGAAGTCTAGTTTCATTTCCAAATAATGGTTCGAACTTCGTTCATGAAACTATTTCAATTGGAGCAAGCCTTAATCCTATGTATTGTAAATAGTAAATAGAAAATTGAAATAAACGAACGATGTTGTTGGTACATGCATCAATACATGCATCCAAATTATAAGCCTTCAGATCTATCTGACTGACACTGTCAAGCTTAAATCCTGGAGTCCGCAGATACTTAGTAACTGTGCCTTCTTTACATGTCTTTTGATTCGTATCTTCCTTAGTTGAAACATTCAATAGTATGGTATTGCTTAACTTTCCGTCTGGAAATATGAATTTAAAATCAACAGTAAAAATTACTCGCAGTTAATTTGACTACCGTAAATCCTTCCTAAGGTCGTTTTTTCGTTTAAAATTTATGAATGAGGACAAGCCTATAGAATCAATTGTTGCTTTCTTCGATTTTTTTACATATTCCAAATCACATCCATCAGCAAAAGTTGGCTCCAAATAAGAATGTTCGTAGTACTTGAGCAATCTATAGAAAGAAAAAAACAGGTGGAATATCGAATCATTTCTAGGAATTGATGAATTTTTTAAGTATTTTAAGTATTTAAGCATATATTGAGTTTCAAGAAAATGGATACACTAATTCTCTGTGAATCCATTGTAAGGAACATTTAAGGGAAAACTTACTTTGCCGGTGGTTGATCACCTTGACGAGTAAAGAAATCGCAAATCTAAAAGCAGATTAATTTGGGAAAATTTTTTGTTTTTCATTTATTTTTTTTTTCTGCAACACAGGGACTCCTTCTGCGTTCCCGTTCCCAGCTCAACTGACAGAAGTGTTCCATCTCGCAATCTTTTTAACCGGTGGAAATGTAATCAGCATTTGGAAAAAGTTTTTATGTCTCGAACTTAATAATTCTAATTGTGCAAATTGAAATGTAGAGATTTTTGAAATCTCAAAATGTTTGCAAATTTAGGGCCTTCTCTGAAAACTTGAAAAAGTACCTCATTAGCAACATCGTACACTAATGATCGACAACTGTAAATGCCACTTTGTGATTGCATACATCGTTGTTTACATTGTTCTAATTGCATATTGACTTTCCGCTCGTACGGTTGCGCACTGATAATAATGCATTCGTTATAGACTCGAAAGCATACATCACCTGGAAAGATTATCAAGTATCTACATAAATGACCCACATAATTGAGATAAAGATGAAATATTCCCAGTAATTATGACTATTTCTTGAGGATGGAAATCTGGAACTACAAATATTACGAATGAAGTTTCGAATAGTTACGCACTCAGATCTGGTGCGCCAATGACCACATCACGTTGCTGACTGCGCGATACAATATTCTCTGTAGTGGAGAGCTGGAATTTTGTTTTAACATTATTTGCCTTCCTGATCGTTCGTTATTGAAGATTTTTATCAAATTTTGTATCTATATATCAGAGTTCTTTTTTCAATTGAAAAAGGAATAGGATTCATTAAGTGCTATCTTTTTTATAAAGATATGTATCAGTGATGGATGTATCTTTTATTAATTTAATTTCCATTGAATGACTCTTATACATCAACTTAAACTTACTCCTTTGCTCTTGTTCGAGTGTCCTCTGTCCTTATGTTTGGCGCCATTAGCTGCCTTTGATATAGTTTGCGTAGGAAAACTGATGCCAAATTCTGTCCTACGCCTTTTTCCCGCACTGCATGTTTTAATTTTTTAAAGAGAATAGAGCTTTAAATTTCACGAGATTTAAAAATTTTTAGCTTTAAATCGTTTTATGAACATATTTCAATTTCACGAACATCCAATCTAATGAAAATAGGTTTACATCTCTTCCGTTAGATGTTACTTTCATCTTTTTCCCAGAAATGGTGCTCTATTAAACATGAAAATCTCCATCATTTGCTAAATCCAGGAGATGTTCATTGATGAAAAATGAAATTTAAAGTTTAAAATTTCAAAAGAAGCCCATACTTATTTTGATTCATGTCGTATTCATTTTTCATGCTCAAACACTCCCTTACCGACATGAGCACAAGAAAGCAGAATAATAGCCATGTCCTCATCTAAATATGCAAAAGTGAGATATTACTGCAGGAAATTTATAACCAAATGAAAGCAGATGTTCAGAAGCAATTGGTCAAAAAAGAAAATTGTTGCGCCTAGGAAGGAATTTTCCAAATGAAATGAAGTAGTCAGTGTTCTGATGGAAAACTGTATAAAAGGTGAAGTCTTTTTAAAAGGCAACGGGAAATATTCTTTTTCTCTAAAGTATTGAATTTCAGAGGCTGCTGTGAATGCATCGGGTTCGGTCGGTGAATGACAATAGCAAGAATGTTGACAAGTGACCCGAATTACAGATTCGCGACATGTTCATTATATCATTTATTGCCTTCGAAAGTTAATGATAATAGTGATTCAGTTGGTAGAACTACATATTATTTTGACAGTACCGTATCGACATTTTTCAGTGAATTCTGGGGAACCGCTCATTTTTTGTATTTGACCAACCCAAAAGCAATTTCCAGCAACTATACCGTGTACATTGCATAAGTATAAACCCAAGTATATCACAATATGACCAGTATTAGTAATAAACGGTAGGGTAATACATCCGTAAATCATGGTAAAGTAAAAGCAATTTTTGAACAGTCTTTTGTTTGCTTTATCTCTCTCTTTATGCTGAACTTCCGTCAGTCTTTTTGACTGTAAATAACCTATACTATCGTAGTTACGCAACATGACGAGATATCACAAAATATTATATTTCTTAACATATGAAATCTTTACAGCATACACTGTCCACTTCATCCACTTTTTGCGTATGTTATGTGGTCTATCTTATTTTTATATAATTCGTTGTCAACTTCCTTGCAAAAAGGGACAAAGTTTTCACTAAGAACATTTCAGAATATACAAATTATTTACAATTGTGAAGATAAAGTAAAAGACGCGTGGTGATTTAGAACCCTTGCGTACAGCACACTCGCCCTACATGTTTCTTAAAACCCATAACTTTGCGAGCAATCTGAAAGGATTCAAAATACAAAAAAATGTAGATGAAATGAAATGTGGATAGGAACAGTACTCAAAAGCGCATTTAGGATTCAAATAAAGTAAACTATTCCTCCGCAATATTTCATCTCTGTATACAAAATTATCTATCAAGAAACTTTGTAGAGAACTCGAACAGTACTGAATGTAAGCAAAACAAAATGCAATGTGATCTTTAAAGAGGACTGTAACCAAGTTTTAAATTTGAATTTTTGATGAAACATATTAAGTTGGAAGATAAACGGGTCGAAAAAGTTTAAAAATTCCTTTATTCAACTTTTCAAGTTTCAAAAAAAGTTACGAAATGTAGTTATATCTTTCAAATATATCAGATTAAAGCATGTTAGTGAGATGTGATATCATACCAATCCATGATTTTGCCAAAACAAAAGGCTGTCAGCAAATAAACACATACAATAAGCACAAACAAAGATGTTTAAAATGCGTGTACATACATAACGAAATCCAAATGCCAATGAAAATTTGATAAGAAATCAGCAAGATACAAGAATACAAGTATTTATATGTCTGAAGAATTTTTTCTACGTTAATTTGAACTTTTCTGAGAAATAAAACATCTTAACAGCTTAAAAAAAGGATAGCACATCACTATTTTTACTGCCTTAGTTTTATTTCAAAATCAACTCATGTTCCAATTTTTATGAAAATACTCCCATGAAAATAAAAACAAAATCCAACAGAGAAAACACTATCCGTTGCTAAATAATACAAAGAAAAAACGAGAAGCACAAAGCAAAGTTAGCTTCTAATTCTGATTCATTACATACTGTCCTAAATGCAACACGGTCGTCTTGTACCATTTGTAAATATATAATAATAAACACTGGTGAGAAAATTTTTACTTTAATGTACTTATTTCTAATGAGTAATGAGAAGTAATGAAAAATTTGGAATTTTTTATCGCAAATAAAATTCAAAATAATGTTTGGCAAACAGCTGAAATTAGCCGAGCCGTGGTCTTTTGACTGATATTGCTTCGTTATACTGATTTGAATTACTTATGTTGGTAGAGGAACTCGGTAACATATTACCGACACTGTCAGTAGATAACATGTGCCTTACAACCGTTGCTGCCAAATACGGACAATCATTTTCCAGTGCCACCCAATCCTAAATAAGATCCTTGTAAGCATAAGAGAAACTCACGACAATTTTATGTCTTGAAGTGATTTACAAAATAGAAGTTTGAGAAATAAACAGAAAATATACGTGAGAAGCTGGCTCAATAATAGCAAGAAATAAACAAATAGAAAACAAGTTTGGATAAAATTTTCAAGCTCGATTATGTGATCCATAGTGTTTCCCCCTCCCCTACCTCAAAAAACAGGGATATAAGGAATATGTACCTCATTATCAATGATGTAGTTGCGATGTTTTTGCAATAAATTCAAAATTTTCCACTTCAAGATGGAAGCATTATACATGTCTGCAGCTCGAAGACGTTCACAAAAATTGTTCGGTGACAGATCTCTTACCAAAATCTCTTGACACAAACCCTTCAAACGATCCAGACAAAATCTAAAAAAACCTGTTTAATTGTATTACAAAATTGCGATGGAAGTGAAAAAAAGTTACCGGTCTGCAGCTGCTAAGATCTCTAGCATTCGCTTTGATGATTCAGAACAGTTATCCTTGTAAATGTATTCCAGGACACATGCCATCGTTTCTGGGGTTATATCTTCCAAATTTACCTAAATAATTAAGTCATTTTTAAACGAATAAAGACAGTGCTAAGAAAATGAATAGAAATCAAAGTAAACTCACTTCTCCACTCACGCTTTCCTGATTACTCTGATCTCTGAACATTGCTTGGAAGAAAGGTGATCGTGCTGACAGAATTGCTCTATGACATTTAAAGGAACGCCGACCTACGTGAAGCGTGAAATCTGAAAAGTCGCCACTATCCAGCAATTGTCCCAAATCATGTCCTGAAATAAGCAACGAAAACTAATAAAAACTGATAGCTTTTTGAGCATCAAGATTTACTGACTCATTCATTTTTAATTATAAGAAAATCTACATATCCCAAGAACCGTAAAGTGATAATAATAGTTTAAAGTGCAATTTTATATTAAAAAGAACTGTTTGAGTAAACTGAGTAGCATCAATTTAACATTAAAACGATAAATTTTATTCTAAGATGAACTCACAGAACTTACCCATAAAATGAGGATCAAGGCGTGTCCTAACTTCATCACTAATGCCCAAAGCAATTCCAGATATTGGAGAACCATTATTCCCACAAAAAACATCCAGATCAGGTTCAATATCGGTACAATTATAATCCCCGTACACGGTCAACTCCACACCAACAGTTAAGATATCATCCGGTAAAAATTTAGCAACCCGACTCTATAAAAACGAAAAACTGAGAGTCTTCGCCAAAATTCAAGAGGATATTAATGAAAATGTCCTGAATTTTGCATTTTATTGGTTCATAATCTTAAGGATATGATTGTTAAGAAATCACTTAACGTTACAAAGTAAATGAAGGTATGCCTTGCCATATTTCATAAAGAAACCTTCAAAGTCTCAGTAGAAAAGAATTTTGACGCAGTAACAATCCCACCACGATTGATAGTGACAACACTTTTGTTCAGTGCACATCCTCGCGGACCATCCGCAGCTTCAATGTAGAAATTTACTCGAAAACGCAGTTTTGCAGATGGACATTCTGAAGTACAGCTTTTAAGATCTCTAAAATTTCCTTAAGCACGACAGCAGAGTAATCGAAAATTTTGGTGTTGATAGGTCATATTACTGTTGGCAAATAAGCAAATTTATTTTGAAACTTTTCTGAAAATGGAGGTACTTCCTGTACTTAGAATACTAATATTTAACCTAACTTATCCAATGCAATTCATATACTGACTGAAAATTTGAAGAAATAGGGAGAGATATCCTCGACATTCTTCATCTTTACCGCAAGGAAATAATTTCAGTCGAAATCGATAATCGCTGTCTGTAGAACCAAACATGCTGAAGAATATTTATTGAAGCTAAAAATACCGAATCCAAAGGCTTTAAAAAAAATTTTCGAATGAAAAACAAGGAAGTGCCTTTTGAATCAGAAAATCAGAAACAGATTAAAGATGTATCTGGCCGTAGACAGTCAATTGTGCATACAGTATGGTAGGTTTGAAACTTTATAAATCAATAATTCTTGACTTGACAATAATTCACCTTCAGCAGTAAATGGTTTCAAGCAAACTTAAAAATTTAATACCGCGCATAACACATTAGGACAAAATTTTTTTGGACTATATCACATGAAAATTGTACCGAAATGAAAAAACTAGTGTTAAAGCAACAGCAGCTATTTACTTGCACAGCTTTAATTGTGAAACAGCTTTGAGCCTTCCACAAATAACACTCCTAACACTAACTTTGACTCGATGAAATCACCGGGTGATGACAATTCTTGTTGCGCCGAGAACTGTGCAACACTCCATTTATGCATAAAAACTATAGTATCCATTTTTGTAGCACACGCAGACATGTAAACAGCACCATCCAGATGTCTACATAAGCCATTACTACCACCTGCAGAACTCGGCTGGGAATTTTCCGTAACACCAGCACGCTGCTGCGATAATTCTCTGCTATACTCTGCCAACATCTGTAATGATATTATTAGAAATATCTTAATACCTCAATGGCCTAGAACAATTCTTAAAGTTTGGTTTGAGTTTTGCCAAAAAGAAGGATTAAATAATGGTTTAGTAATTAGTCAATATATATATATGTAACTTATGTAGAAAAAAAGAACTTCAAGAACAATTATGACAAACATCTGACCATAATTGCTTCGGCCTAATCGATCGACAAAAGAAAAAGATGACAAATTTTGATATACTGAAATGGTATGAGAGAAAAAAGTACAACAAAAGGTGACATCCGGTGAAGATCAAGCAGATGTATACACGCGGTATTTTGGAATATTTCCAGTACCATCACTTATTAGAATACTGGCCAAGTAGAAAGCTCCAACCTTACAGGACCTCCCCAACCTAATTATTGGAATGGCCGAGTCTGGAAATACTGCACACGGAGAGGCGAATGAAGGATGGAGAGTGGCTGGGCAAGGATACACAACGGGCAACCGGAATAGAAAATGGGAATAGAATGCTGGGCAAATACTTAACTCTCTAACTAAAGTTTAGTTCAATAGCTTAATTAGCAGATTTTTTACTGATTTACCAATGGCTAACTTTGTAGTGTCGTTTAAACAAGTAACATAGAGACGTCTCTCTTCTCTCCTCGTTTAGTTACTCTTCTATCCCATGTACGAATTTTTCTAATGGTTTCCTCTTTTCTTAATTTAAACGTAGATTTTGAACTCTCTTATAGTTATTTATGACTATGATTTTTAATAAATTTGCCCCACTAGAATTACTTGAACTGTAGGTGATCTGCTTTACACTTACTGCAAGTGGAATTGGCAATCATCGATTTAAATGTTGAATGATACATGTTCCAAGAGATTAAACCGAGTGACTTTTGCCAATTTTTATTGAGAGATCTCACCCTTAGGTATCATTTTGTTGGCGAAAGATGCGCTTTTTTTATGACTCTGCTGAAAATCTTAAAAGAAAATACATAAATTGCGAATTTATGGAACAATTTATTCTTGTATTCTTGTAGTAATATACTATTCCCCTAAATGGATCTCGTTATGCATTTTTTTCTCAGCTATCCACGACACAGAGCTAGATAGCATAGTTTATCTTTTAAGGAAAACATATTTCTTTTTCTCGTAGTCGTGAAATTTCACCCTTTCTTCTTTAAATTTTCAAATGGTTTGTTGAGCGGTGTAGTTCTCAATGAGATGTTAACAGCATTGGTCAATCAGCAACAAGTTTTTGTGTCCAATAACCTTATGCCACGGTAATCTATCAGTTAGATAGAAATCTAAAAACTTCTGTCATTTTATTCTTATCTTTATTTGAGGTTATGTTGATAAATGAAATAAAAAGGAAAGAAAAAAGAGCAATGAGAAATGTTATACAGTATAATTTACAGAAAGAAGTAAACTAGAAATAAGTTCTTTCTGAATTTTTAAAAGCTTAAATAAATCTTTTTTGATGAATCAAATTCTTCTCTTTCTTGTTTACGGTTTTAATTACTTTCACTTAACTTGTGTGTGTTTCTTTTTTTTTTTTCAAATTAAAAATATAGAAAAATAATAAGCACCTGTATTTCTTTCAGTTGCTGCCTTCAGTGAACGAAGCTAGACCCCTTCTGAAGTAAGATGCTAAAAAGCCTAATTTAAGCAGTGCTGCATTACACTTCACAAAAACTCAGGATTTTCTTTTTATCTGTGTTCAAACGACAGTGAAGTTGTAATAATTATTAAAGTTTAACTGGAACAAATCAACTTATCGGTAGCTTCGTTCTTCTCCTTGTCACCGATTTTTGGATTGGGTAAAATAATGATTGATTGTTATGAGTTTATTTTTTAGCGATAAACCAATTTTGCGCAGCATTTCAGCGACCTCGAAATACTTTCAGAAGAATTCTGTTTTTATTAGAAAATTGTTGAATTTTATTTTTGTAAGAGAATTTTTGGGATTGATTTAACAAAATAATGTTCCTACAATTTTTGCACATATGAAAAAGCAGAAAATAACTGAACGTTTCAAAGCAGTGTTCATGAATTCTGACACAAATGGGTGCCAGTGTACAATGCACTTTCCAATGATCATTTGAATTTGCTAATTCTCCATGATTTTAGCACAAATTATACATATACAGTTCAGTGAAGAGTGATCGATGGTGGTACTTATAACACAATTTAAAAGCATTTAAGTTTACAACAACGAATAACTTCTTATGAGCAAATGTACACAATTTTTCTGCTAAATTTTTAATATTTTGTCATTTTGATTTCGCCAAAATTTTTTCTGTGCCTGAATCTAACAATAAAATTGCCTTTGTTTCTTGACCTAACATAACTTAATTCATTCCTTACTTGAAAAGGTTTGTTGATTTCAAGGAATTTGTTTGTTGAATTTTTGAACGGAACTTTAAAATATATGAAAAAGAACTCGAAAATATCAACATTTGCTTCTTGCACATTATCACTGCTGATGGTGCTGTATGATTTCTTCATGATAATATTTTTTCGATTTCAGGTCGCGATACATTACAAATTATACATGATTTTTAACCAGCAATTGGTTTCCAAGTTATTCTTGTACATTTATAAGGTTTGAATAAGGTCATTTTTTTTCAGCTATGGAATCAATATTTGTTGGAATACCACGATTTTATAGACCATTTTTCTGATGGCATTATCACTATAATTACCATCTTTACACATTTGATCCATGGAAGAGTTTGAAATTTCCCCTTTTCTAAGAATATTGAAAAGAGCTTTTAAAAACTGGCACAAATTATCATTCTATTACAAAATATCGTATCCCAGTCGCTAAAATATTCGATTATTCTTAATGTACATTACATTTGTTTTGTTAGTCAAATGAAAAAAAAGGAAAAATACTAGAGATTATCATCACTTAAATTAAGTTTCGATTCAGTCACTTAATCCATTCATTTAGTCGATCAGCCTGTTATTTTCCAGTTTATCAAAAAATCCTCTCCAGTTAGTTGAGAGAGAAATTGAATTCAGACATGTAAAAGACACACAAAACCAAAATCTCATTCGCAGTACCTAACTGGCGCAATCCATCAGCTCACACTGCCCGCATTTCATTAAAATCACTAAAATGAATTTTTCAGCTGTAGGATCTGATTCTCCAACACTATTCTTATTAGTTCTTTATCTTTAATAAATCATTTTTCAATATTTCAATAATTGTTTTTGATGTACTCAGGTGTACTATGTTGTTGTAAAATGTACTGATAAAGTGTCACATCATATATGTAGTTACATTAGTTGTAATGTTGTGTCAGATATACATTTTCGTCTTCTATGGTTTTTGAAGATAATTCATTTTCGACTAGTTAAGATTTATTTCAACACTTACACACAAAAGTGTTACGATACTTTGTTTTTGTTGAATTTTTGAAGAGCACAGAGAAAAGCTTTTCGGTAACTTCACGGTTGAAATTCTTAAAAATTGGAGAGTTATTTTAGTAACTTAACAGTTAGCACAAAGAGCTGGTAAGGGTTTCTTACTCGAATTTTATCCTTAAAAGTGATGAAGAACTTTACTGCTACTTTCTTTTTGATAACACAAATATTTGAACGTTTAATATTTCGCTCTGATATGCAGACATTCATGAATTCTGTTTAATTCCAAATAGAATTTTTGCAAACTATTTATAAAGGGAAAGGTTTTTTATGTTGATTGACCCAATCCAACTAGTTGATAGATGATCTTATCGATCTTTATCACTTCTATTCTTTCCTTCCTTCTCTTCATTCTATTTCTAACCGGAATCTATATTGTTTCCCATTATCTATCTCTGTCAACACACATTTTTTATGGCAATCAACTTCCTGAATAATACCTGTTATGATTTCGGTCTCATAGATGAGCTACCGAAATAATTTAATAATAGTTAGACATGAAGGTATTTTTCACTTAGAACTTCATCTACCGTCAATAATAAATCACGTGCAGCAAATTTGCCAACCAGTCGATATTTCAGACAATTGTTAGCAGGAAATAGCATGTTAACATTTTTCCTGGCTTCTGATCTAGCATTTTTGAAACTTCCTAATTCCTTCCCTGCACAAGGCGAAATAATTAATCTTCGTTTGATTAACCTTTCATTATGATTATTGCTCCCAGTGGATTCAAAAATTCAAAAATTGATCATTTTTATTAAGCTAGCAAAACTTTTCCCTTTCCATTCCTTACTTCCATTATAGAATACTTCTTATCCAATGTGACTCTAACAGTAAATTGGACAGATAAAAGTCTGACCAGTGAGATCAAGAAGTTACTGTTTGTTACTGTTTTCTTCTCATTCAGCTCCCGGAAATTCTTCAGGATGTTCTGTTTTGCAGTGATAAAGATGAATGTAGCCTTTTCTTGAGATCCGTATGTACCGTGAGTAGTGCCCAACTGTATCACTTGCAGTTCAAAATTCTTTCATCTTCTCTTACATTCTACTACCAAACAAGATATAATGTGAAGGGAAACTGAACAGGTAGAGAGAGAGAGGCTTAGGTGTCAGATAAAGTGTCTTTTCGATGGATATGTTGTGCTCAATTTTGTCGTCGAAATTGTAATAGGTTTGTATACTATTATATAAATTTTGTATTTCAGAATTTGCAGGAATGCAGAAAAAATTCTATTTAAAAGTTCTTGCATTGGTATTATTTCTAACATAACTTCACGATTTCAATAAGTCATATTAGTATATTTTATTCTTTGTTGTATTTTCGATTGTAATTTCATGAAGTCATTCACCATCTCTTCAATTCTGCGAATTCTTCAAATAAAGGAAGTTTTACTGTTCAAAGATTTATATGTTTCATTCATCTAATTGTTCCGACCAAAAATTAGCTAAATGAGGTTTGTTGTTCTATTGAAATTCAAATTAATAGTTTGAAATGATTGGAATTTTGGGAATGCAGAAGTGTAGTAAACGGAATAATGTGCACATTTGAAAAGAAATTTGGGGCTGTAAATACTTTAAGTTCTCGAAAAAATCGATGGAATTACTTCTATCCTTTTTTGTTCCTGCTAAATGAATAGGAGTAATGATTGGAATGTAAGAAATCATTGTAGCTGAAGAATTTTGATTTAGCTTAACACATTTTCTATACTCATACTCCATAAGCATTTTATTGTCAAAAATATGAAAAATATCACTCTTCTTTGCTAACTTTTCAAAATTTCCGTTGAATTGAATAAGAACAAATTGATTTTTTCAAAGTTATAATTTACTATTAATCTGCTCACATAGCAAAATGCGATGTGCAAAGTCATGTGCAAACGATGTAAAAATAATGATGAACTAATGATAGCAAAATAAGTTTTGAGACAAATCACATAAGAATATTTCATTCCTTCATACTCTATAAAAGGTTGTCTGCTAAAACTAAAATTGTTCGCCAAAACACGTTATTTGTCCAATCTTTAACGTTGATTAACATTTACTAGTTGTCTTCAACTCATTCATTACCTGAGACAAATCAATTAATAGCATAATTAAGGTAAGGTTTTTTAAAAACTTGTAAGAATCACGTCTTTCACTGTATTCGCTTATTATACTTACAAATAACTTAAGATATTACCATACACTTATGATTTCCGCATATAATTTCCGCACTTTTTATTACTACAGCTTCATTAGAAAGCTGGAAATGTCTACTGTTTTCACAGCGACATCATTTATCATATATGTGTCCCCAAACTCCAAATCATTGACTAATCACGTTTGTGATTGCTTGCCTTACAGAAATGCAATGGTGTTAAGAAGCAGTGGAATATTATTTTCACGAAATTTATTCTATATTGTGATCGCCTTTCTCATTGTAGGTTCTTTTAATTAATCCGTTAATTTGTCAGTTATATTAGGTTAATTACCGTAGTTTACATTACTGTAGAAAAAACTTATCTTTTTTTTTTCATTTAGGTCGAATGATATTAAATCTTTACAGAATTCGGTGCGTAACGTTGAAACCATACCAATTGATAATTCCCTCGCAGATGCTGAAATAATCAAAGGTGAGGACTTGGTGTAAAATTCATTTCATAAACTAATGGATCTGAATTCATATGCAGACAATAGCAGAAATACGGCAGTCCAGTCAGTAGCAGCTGTTGTAATTATTGCTTATCACTCAGATGTTATCACTGCTGGTGATAATGTGTATCACCGTGATGAATTTTTGTCAGATTTCACGACAAACTTTGTTGGCGTATGTCTATTTGCAAGATCCTCAAATCGATAAAAACAAAGAAAGTAGTCTTAGTTCCTTCTTGTGCTTTATATTCATCCAACTGTATAATGGTCCGCACGTCTGAACCAAATTTAACCACGTTACAAATGATCAGATTGCGTTACAAATAAAAGCGTTGACCTGGTACTTGTATTGGATGGTTCCGGTTCAATTGGTGATGAAACTTTCCAATTACTTGTGAGTTTTAGCCTATAAAAAGAATTCATCTTAAAACATTTAGTCGAAAATTTGGATTCATTTATCTAATATTACAAATTTCTAGTCCAATTTAAAATTTACTTAAACAATCATAACGAAAATTTAAATAATGCTTACAATATCAATAAAATATTGAGGAAGAGAAATGCTTATGAATAATTACCTATTGTTTTTACTTCTGATATTTGTACTTCATTTGATAAGCACTTAAATTTTTTTCTTTTCTTGAGATCAGATAACAATGCTCAAGATATGAAACTAAGAGCCAATTAATTGTTAGTTATCAGATTATTATTTATAGTTATTGATATAATGCATACCTTGCTTTATTTATCCTATTAATTACAGCTCAATTTCACAGTACATATTCTACGAAGGATAAATATCACGGAGGAGGGTAGTCGAATGGGTATCATTCAGTATGCTGAGAATCCTCAACTTGAAATTACACTTAATCAATACAGTCATTCTAATCAGGTTTCTTTCTTTTTTTCTTTCCTTCCTTATCTCAGAGAATTTGATACATTTATGTATAATAGTCTCACTTCATTTCAATTGACGGATTAAGCATTAAATTAATGTTGATAGCTGTCACTCCACTCATAGAATCTTATTAGCAGCACCTAAATAATGCAGTAAATATTGAACTTTTCGGTTTAAAATAATTCTGAGAATTAATTTACTTAATAATTTGATTCAGTATTAAAAAATGTCACACATACTAGAAAATTAGTTTTTATTTTGGGAAATAATAATCAGTCTGGAAATAATCAATGACTACATTTTTGGCGAATTCAATGATTATCTTAGATTTAATGATTTGTATTTCGTAAACCATCTAACATGATTTATTATTTACAAATATTATATGGTAACAGAAATTATTAATGCACTGATAAGAATATTGTCTTGTCCTTAAAAAGCTGGAATATTACTAATAGAAGTAATGCACTGATCGCGGTAAAAAAAATTTTCAACAGAATGAATGATGTTATTCGTCCAGATTTATTTAAACACAATTGAGGAAATTGCTAAAACTTTGATCAGAGTGGTAGTGCTTTGTATCAGATCAATTTCAATCATAGTGATATAACTAGGTCATCATATATCTTCAGGAGAAGCTGTCCTGAGTGGATTTCATAATTCAATTCAAGGATAGCAAATAAAATGTTGCACACACTGAAAAATTTGTTTTTATTGGCGTTTTTCATAAATTTTTCGCATATTTCGTATTGAGACATTCTTATCACACTATGCTATCACATATTTTGATTCTAAACTTTGAAACCAATCTCATCACATTTAGTCAAGAACTGATAATATGTGTAATCATTTCTGTTCGAAGCGTTAAAGTTGAGATTACCTAGTATTAGTATTCATTTTATAACGAAAGAAATCCTACACAATTACGACAAATCAAATTATTTAATTAAATCTGCATATTTGTTCATTGAATATCTTTAGAAATCTTTTTTTTTTATGGCAACAATATTTGCTAGTCTTGCTGTTTCTTTTTATAAGCACAAAAAATATTTACTAAGCATGGTATTTGAAGATTTTGCAAATAACCGATCTTAGCTAATAGCAAGAGAGAATTTCAGCGTTTGCAATACTCGAGATTTAGGTAGATTACGTTTGCATCCTTTCTATTTATCAATGAAAATATCATTAATGTTATAATCAATATAATCAAGTCATAATATTGATTACTTACTTATTCTATTAAAAATGTTGGGCAATTCAAAAGTTTAGCAAGTCTTTTCTTTTTGTACTTTTGGCTTCCTGTTTTTCTTACTATTGCCTTTACTCAGTACCTCACATATAGTGACGTTATGCTAATGTCAGGAAACTAATTTTTTGTAAAGTCTTCGAAACAGACAATCTATGCTTGTTTTTCTGCTTTTTTGACTTTCCATTTAAATTATTTATATAGTCTTTTTACTTAATTTCTTTCCTTATTCCAAACTGTTCAGTAATCTGCTCCAATCTTTCTTAAAACTATTTAAAACTCTAACTTAAAAATGAAAAGTAGCTTCACTCTTGATCTCACTGATTCTGTTATTGTCACTTTGGATTCTTTAGGTCAACAAATTGAAGCTTCAGAGTCAGACTATTTCAACAACAGTTAAATATACTTTGCAACTTTTTGGAGTAAGGAAAAAGTTTTTCAATTTCCAGTCGTCCATTTCTAGTTTTCATCCGTTTTCATCCTACAGAGTGATAAATATCTCAAAATTAATTAGATGAAGGATAACTGGTCGAAACGGTTGAATAATATCTAAGGAAATGTGCAATAAACTTTCCAAATGTTTAAATTGTTGAGTTAGAGGAAAACTGTAATTGTTCATTTTCACTGCTCTTTGCTTATCAAATAATGATTTTTTGCGAGAAATTCAGAATAATCATGCAAATCAATGGAAGTCAAAAGCGGTTTTCCTTTTTTTTTTGAATATGTATTTATTTATTTATTATGAGAATATTAAGCCTGCTATCGCAAATATGGTGATGGTTGTTAAAGGTCAATCTGTTGAAGTCACCAAAGTCTCGTTCATTCTATTCAGTTCTCCACTTCCAACTTCCAACAATGTCATAACAGTGTGTTTGAGATGGTCGTATTATCAGCTTCTCAATAATAATAACTATTAATTACCAACTGTTTGGTATATAACTGATTTGGATAGCCTTTGTTGGCTTATTTGATCTATTTCATTTACTTCATTTCACTTGAATAACAACGAACACTGCAATATGATGTTGATGAGAGGGGTTTCTTGGTTGAAGGACTTTTTGTGTATTTATGAAATTATATGATGTCGTTTTAGACACTGTACAGGTTCTTTCAAAGAAGGTCATGCAAAATTAGTTTTAGAACTTCTTTTGTTTTTCAAATTAAACTTCTGTTTAGATGGAATGGGCTATCCAACGGATTAAATATCTATCAGGTGCAACAAATACGGGAGCTGCGCTTAAATTTGCCCTGGAACGAGGTTTTCAGGTATCGAAATCCTTTGAGGATAGACTAAAATTTGAGATTTTGAGACCATCTTATAATAGTAATCAATCATTTATAATCATCATTGTATGAATTATAGAAGTAGTTCATTATAAGCTTTCGAGTACTTCCTGGAAGGTGTTGCAGTGATTAATTATTAAACAGAATCATTCGGTCCCTAATGCTATGATCATTTTTGAGAATGCACGAGGAGGTAGTATTCCAAAAGTAGCAGTAGTAGTAACCGATGGTCAGTCTCAGGACAGCGTTGCTGAAAGCGCACAACAATTGAGAGATGCGCATGTAATGGTGTATGCAGTTGGTGTTACGAATTTAGTTAACGTACATCAGTTACATCAGGTAATTTCTACGTTATCAATAGTTAATTATTAGTTGTACGCATATTCAAAATTTTTTCCTCATTTTGCTTACAATTTTAATTAATTTACTACTAAACAATGAATCGAACATCAAGATTTATTTTATTGGAGATTGCAGATAGCTGGAAATCCAGCAAGAGTACTTACGGTTGAATCATTCGATGACTTGAGCAAAACTCTTGCAGATTCACTTACTTGGGATATGTGTAAAACTGAATTTAGTATGTTTCTAATTTGCTTTAAGATTTTTAAACTGGTTTGAAATAAGTTTTATTTTGCGGCCTTGTAATCCATTGATTAATCCCCGAAGTTCATTTTTATATTTTCATACCTTGAGCATTGCACTTCTTTTAAGTTAGTGCAGCTAATAGTAATCTGTAGAAGTATTTATCATGTCTTAAGAAAGCTTACTTGTAATGCTAATCATTGTGTGTCTGCCAGTAGTTACAATATGGATAATATAACTAATATAACCAATATATTTGAAAATGTGTATCTTTTTTGAAAAATGTGAAAATGTGTATTTGCGCCTTATCTATGATATTTCTATGAAAACTAACGCATTAGCCTAATTAGCACATTACCACCATAAATAGGACCGGGCACACCTGATATAATCTGTGGTCCGGATCGAATTGGTGTGCGAGCATCAACAAAGAATCCATTTGACGGGTACGTCTTTATTATGGATCATTTTCATAAAAAGGAATGCCGGGCGGGTCCCGAGGAATTTCCAGATGCTCGAAGTATCGGTATTACTATACCGTTCACCGAATGCAACATACATCGATATCGTTCAGTAAGGAAATTTTTTCCATAATCTTCTGACAGCACAAAAGTTAATCATTATTATTTGTATATGTTTTTTTAAGAATTTCTTTTTTAAAAATTTTTTTTTCTTGGGTGGGAATATTTCTTGACTTTCTAATTTTTGTGCGTTTCATTCGTTTTACATCATTTAATTATGTTTTCTAAAATTCTCCATTCTTGCTGATTTCGTCTTTTTTTTCACTCGCTTTATGTTGTTTACTTATATTTTTAGTTGAGCCCGCGAGGTATCTTCGTTGAAATGACAGTTGTCTTCATGTTTCATGCGCTGTAAGTAATTACGATAATTACCCCATTCTGTAATGGAAGTAACTCAATAAAAAGAACTTGCTGATCTTTCACGACTAGTTACTAACAGTATCTCAAACTCGTAACTTGTTGTATTTCAAATTTAAAAAAGACCATATTGTAGATTTATGACAAAAGTTGATCAAATGGTGAAAGTGCAGTGTTTTTATATGGAAGCTGATAAGTCCGTATCAGTACCAATGGAAGTCAGGTATGTGCCTCATATTGCTAATGTTAAAATGTTGTTATAGATTATGCAGCGTTGCATCAATCATTCCGGCAAATTGAACAGTGTGGAGTACGTGACGCGATAATTTATAGTAGTTCTTTTGGAATAGAGGTGAATATATAGTATCATGTAATGTAGTCGCATCATAGATTTCTTGACAATATAGACAACTGCGCATTACTCTTCTTGATATAGCACAAATATGAAAGAAAATAAGCTTACATTTTGGCAATATTTAGCATGATCACAACACAGTTTCGTGAAACGATGTACGAGATGCCGCTCTGTCAATATACCCTGAGGCGTGGATCACAGAACGGACCAGTTGTAGAGTATGCACAACTTGGTGAAAATGTCTACCACCGCTGGGAATGCCACGATCAGACTGATACATTTGGAATGCTTGTGCATTCATGCTACGTTGATAACGGTTTTGGCGATCGAGTAGATATTCTGGATAGTAGAGGGTATGCTAATTTCTTGTTTGTTAGCATTCGAGACGATTTCAAATGAATAGATAAACCAGTCCATATGTTAATAAAGAAATATGAAATGAATAGGTAAGCAGATAAAAATAAAATTACAGTAAGAGAAAGTAAATAAAATAATAAGTGAGACAAATAACTGATGCGTCAATCACTTATCAAGATATTATCATTTTTTAGAATTTCAGTTAAATATAACTGAAATTTTGTTATAGATGTGGAGTGGATGCTGTTTTACTGATGACCCCAGAATATGATGAAACACTGAGACTGGCAACGAAGCCGTACCATGTTTTCAAATATGCCGATAGACCTGTATTACAATTTCAGTGTCAGGCAAGTCATCAGAAGATTGAAATACTGAGAAGAAAAGATTTATTTAATTATTATCCAATTATGAAAATGTAACAACTTAAACAGCTGGAGCATTCTTTTGCAACTTTAATGTCTGGATATCTAAAGTCGAAAATAGCTGATAAACGGCTTTTTTCAATTTCAGATAACCTTGTGCCTTAAATTAGATGCAGGCTGTATCGGCTTGACACCGCCGAATTGTCCGAAACTGGAACACAACCATATACACAATCATGATCATGCACATGAACAGAATGAAATACGTCGTGCTCGGTCTGCCCTGGAATTTAATACTCTGGATGTATTTACGCCACAGTTACATATTGTTGAAAATTTACCACAATGTTCTAATCCTACCATTCAATTTCCTTCATTCTACGTTGTAATAACTGTTACCAGTATCATACTAAATATCCTCTTGTCTACTCTTATATCAGTACCATTTCTGAGATCTAGGAAGAATGGTAACGTATGAGGAAAACATAAAATGAAGCAACCAATCGGATCAAGAGCCATTCTATCTACTTGTAAAGATTTTGAATTCCTCCAAAATTCTTCCACAAATTAAATTGCAAGTTGAAAGAAGATGTCCACCCGATGATGAAATGTTTTTCTTTCTCCCTCTCTCTCTCTCTTCCCCAAACGGATCATATTACAAAGCCCTGGATGGTTTGGTCAGTCATTTTCATCAGTGGTGGTATATGCAGAAGTGAGACGGGTGTCTAATTTTATTCTTGTGTTATCTTGTTGTATCTATGTATCACATATGTGGCTGTCGGCTGTCCGTCTGTATCTGTTACGTACATATGGACACTGTGATAAGATGATATATCATTTTTCTAAATGAACAACAAAAAAGGGAAACAAGCAAATTTCCATTTACAGCTTTATTCCTAACGTTCATTTTTGCACCAGTTGTTAGCTCTCGTTTCAGTATTTCATAAGCATTGATTGTTCATTATAACATGACTAATAAATTAGTCTTGCTTTTTCAACGAAGTGGTTATTATATTTCCTGCACAAAGTATGTTATGTACTGATACAAAATGCCAACTTCACACTTGAATTCGGGAAAGTTAATATCCGCCACTGACCTTACCTTCCTTTGTCAATAACCAGTTCTTTCTTCCAATTTTAGTAAGAATTTATTTTCATCCAACCTTCACATCAACCTACCTGTCACTACAAAACACATTTTGATAACCAAAAAAAATTTTGAAATTTATTCAGAATCTAAGTGTTTTGAACTTAGTTAAAATGCATTGAAATGCGAAGTGTTGTATTTGAATTGATAAAACAGTGAAGTATATAAACTTGAAATTCAGTAAATAATTTATTAATGACAAGCATTTATTTGACATCTACAACAGATATGCAAAATGCTACTGCTATCCTAATAAAACCGATGAAAGAAATCGAAGAAATTAAACAGAGTTGAATGCAATGATATGGTTATTAACAAAGACATTTGCTGGATTCCGAATTTTGACTTACTCATTCGATACATACAATGTAGAGGAAAGTTTAGATATAAATTAACATGTATCAAGTGCTTCACAGCACATATAAATATACTAACTTTGCTTGATGCAAAACGCATTTGAAACGTTTGCAACGAATAACATTTTAAGCCAATTTTATGATTCCGATCACGAGTTAAACAGGCCAAGTTTCAACTGTGAAACACAATGTGAGAATAAAAGATAGTATTAACTTCAAAACATATTTAGCAAAAGGGAAAAATATAAACGAATTCTCTGTAAGAAGTAAAATTTAAGACGTATCGTATTTTGTATATCGTATTTTGAATTTTAAAGCGTAAATCCTCAATAAATGAAAGCAAAACTTGAAGTCGAATCCAAGAAAATTTCGTTATCGCATTGACGGTATGATTAATTTACAACTATATTATCTTAACACAAGTAACCTCATAAACTAATCCCCATCAGAAATAAAATAACTCAAGGAATCACATTCTGCCTTCTCAGATCCGCCTTTGCATCTTCAATTTCCTTTTTCAGTTCCTCTCGGGCCTCATGACAATCGTTGAATGTTGCAACACCGTACAGCACATTACACGTAGCATAAATCCCAAGTAAAAAAATGGAGTAAATAGGAAGATAAAGGATAAATTCATAATACTTCCTCGTAAAATTATGGGTGTATGGTAACCAATCATATAGTAAAGCAACCCAAATAGCAATTAGTGGAGTGACATGCAAGGAATAGACAACAAGTTGCGATACCATAACCTAAATATCAAAAACTTAGTAAAGGTTAAGGTAAATCCAGGGTTCAAACTTATTGAGATCCAAATTTTAGCGTACCTTATGTAACCAAAAAAACTACATGTCAGATACAGCTATCACATTTTTAAACAATGCGTGATATAGTTGCAAGCCAAATATATTGCCTCAACCTCATCTTTGTTCCTACAGAACACAAACTTTTTGGTAACTTTACTTGTACTAAACCTATTTGCCATCCGTCCAATTTTCAAAATCTAAAAGAAAATTTAAATCCAGTCTTACCTTCAATAAACTTCAGCAACAGAACCTGCAAACTGTAAATTGTTGTGAAGAAAAATGTTTCATCCAGTTCGCGATATTTCCACAAAGCTGAAATAAATAACAGACCCAAGTTCCACCGAGCAAAAGAGATCTAGCTTCAAAGTATTAGTCGAACTAATTCACTTGCTTTAGTGCTTTCGAGTTCTTAGTTAAATTTCAAAAGGTTCACCGACATGTTCCTGTATCATAACTCAGCCATTTATAGCATGATGAATGGTAAAGTACTAAAAGGGTTCGGGAATTTGTGTATAATGACGCACCCACGACTATAACTATGAGCCTTTCATCTAAATTCAGAACTTTAATCAATAATGAACTCCTCATGTGATCTTCGAACTGATGGAAAAAATTAAGTTTAAAAAAAAACTTTAAGGTATTGGCAAAAGAATATTTGTCTTCGAAAAATATTTGACGAGAACTGCAAAGTTTTAGCCTTATTTTATGAATCATATTTTATTTGGCAAGCAATAATTCAGACAAACACAGATGATCATTTATCAATTATTCTTTTTAGTAAAACAGAAGACCTCAGTAATATGTTCTTAAAAACACACTGACCGAACAATGGCGTCACTTCCTTCTTCCAAAGCGACTTTTACAAAGTAAAATTTCAAATATCGGATATACACAATTTTATAATAATCACAGTAATCGAAAATACCTAAGACGCACGATACCTGCTAACATGACGAATTCAAAGACAAAAATAAGTATTTATCATTGTCACTAATACAATCAAACCAAGAAAAACTGGACAAATTTCGATTTCTCGCACTCTTCTTAACATATAAATTGATCACCATTCCAATAAAAATTTAATGTTTCCTGCTGTACCGTATTTATTATGTATCACATATTTATTATGATCAATCAATCATTCCCTAAGGGAAGGCTCCAAATTAAAGATAAAAGGATATAATTTAATTCTAATTTAATCAAAATTATAATTCCAATTCGTTATAAAAGGATATAAGACCAGGGATGACAGCTAAATTTTCTACCCGTTGAAAAAGTACATCCATAAAAACTGAAGAAATACGAACTAAGATAAATTAGGAAATTTTTAAACTTTTACGCTTAGGAAATTATGTTAAAGTCAATATATACAAGAAAATACGAGACATAGGCACACTTATAATCTATGAACAGGCTTTAAAATCCATTTTCGAATTAGAATACTAAGAAATGCATCGGATTCAGAAAAAATTCCTCTTCAAATATCTACTTTCAAAATTTATTCACAAATTAAATTAAAGAAAATAAAAGAAAAAAAAAACAAGTCAGATCGTCCAATCATACCCTCTTTGCTTCCTTCAACTTTTTTTGCCGTAGGTTCGTATAATTTTGTAGGAAGGTTTGACTTATAAATCCATGAAAATCATAATAAATCCGCTCGAAACTGCAATTTATGAAAAGAAGAATGACACATAACTAGACACTTTTTAAATATGAACCAATAACTAAAATACCTTCAAATTACATAAAGGATAGGACGGTATCCACTAATGAATCTCGTACTTCAGAAACTTTGATATTTATTAAAATAGCGTACTATTTAAAACGAGAAATAGAGATTCTCGGTTAAAAAAGACAACTGATGACAAAGACAAATATTTAGCAAACTCTTGTACTGTAAATAGATCACAGCTACTGTAGTGATACAGTCTTGTGCCTCGAAATTAGAAGTTATCCAAAAGTATGCGCAAATTATGATTAAAACATGCTCGGTGGCGGTGTGTACTTCGAGCATTCCCTAAAACACACATCCGTCATTTTCGTCTGCTTTATCGTTTTCTTAATTTCCAATCACCCAATTTAAGAACAACATATTAGTAGTTTGAAATGAGACTTAGAATAAAAAAGACTTAGAATAAAAAAGGATGTTGAGAACTTCCTCCGAACTTCCTTATCTTGCTTTAAAAACTTGTACAATCTGGACTTTCTTTAGCAACAACCATCTAGCAGTCAATTTAGTAGAGAGCTATTGAAAGTAAAAAAGAAGTCTATGTTATGAATAATGACTTAGCAATAATTCTTTTCCATGCATTAACAAAATGTGACAGAGAAGAATGATACATAATTAGGCATTTTTTAAATATGAACTAACCATTCGGTGATATTTTTCAAGACAATGTTAGCTAAACTACGCATTTTATCCGAGGACCGTTCGTCACTGACGACTTGCTGTAGCAAAGGGATGCCACCCTCGTGAAGAACATAGGCACAATATTTATCTCCTATAAAAACATTCAGGTTTCGTACATAGTAAAGAAATATAGAGTTAAGAGAGCATTCAAGTATATTTATGACTCAGCGAAATAATAGGAACAGAATGACGGAATTTTTAAATGGAATTTGAACTTAATCTCTTTTTCAGCCATAAAGGCTTCTCTTTGTTATGTGAAGTCTTAACTGTGTGAATTAAGATTGAACAAATGGAAGATAAAACTTACTATCAGTAGATGTTAGATTAGCTAGTGCCCAAATTGCCCAATGCTGACTTGCTGGGGCATCGAACATCGGTATGAGCCTTAAAATCGGCTTGAACGATCGATAATTTATGAATCGCTTCGCTTCCAAATCCCAAGTGTTGGTAGCCTAAAAAGCATCCATTCGTGCTGACATATCAGAACGTTTCAATATTTGAATTACTTTACGAATCACTGCAATCTTAAACAATTATAAATACTATGTATTTATAAGGTAATGTTTCAGAAGATAACGAAATAAAATAATAGAAGATAATTTAGAAAATACTGTTCGACACATGATATACAAATTACTTACTAACTGATATCACGACATCAGCTCACTTAACTCGAAACGATCATGAAAAGTGATTTACCTCAACTTTTATGGAAAAAAAATTACCTTGATAATTTTATCCATAACATATGTGCGTGATACACTCACTTTTGACCAAGCCACTTCTCCATCACTAACCATATGTGCAAGTACTCCTGCACTATTGTAACTAATCTCAATGCCATCAACTAACATTGTTAATAGAGCGCTGAAGATGTTGGAGCTGAGAAATATTTCATAATGGAATTGTATTACCTTAATGTTACTATTAAACATATTTCAGTTAGTATAAGTGGTGGGATATATTAATACGGCATAAAGCAATTCATGATTAACATAGTTAAACACTTTTATTCTTACCAAAAAATATTGATGTAATCATCAAGCATGAGCTGTGCACGGAGCTGTTCTACTTCAGCAATATTCCCAATCAAACCCATCATATTACGAACAAGTTCTGTTTCGTTTTGAAACTGTTGATAACACTGATGAAATAAACGAAGGCCGTCAGCATTGAGAAAGCGTTCGCAATTGACTGGTGTTTCATCTAATTTAATCACTAATTAAAGGTCAGTATTTTCTAACTCAGAGATGGCAGCACCATAAACAAACAAAGCACGCGGTTGTAGGATTTTTAATATATGTATATATATTAATTAATGAGCAGTGACTCATAAACTGAATATTTGAACTTAACATTTGCTTAGTATTAAGAAATGAAAAATAACCGGTGATATTCCACAGAAAACTCCATCCTACTTCCATGACATCATCGCATATGCTAGCAGCATGTTTTCTACGGATTTGTTCCAGAATAATCTGAACAAACAGAAAGTAAACATATGAAGCAGCCATGATTAAAAAAAATACGAATTAAGTTGAGAACTGGAACTGCGGAAATTTAAAGTAATATTAAGAACTTCTAAAATGGTTTTACAAAACAAAAAAAAATTTCAAAAAGACTCACTTCAATGGCACCAATATTGCCAACCTGAACTTTCTGCTCGCCTTCTACATGGCATGCCATTGAATTTAATAAAAAAACTACGATACGTTGAGTTAAGTGGTCACTGTTATGATGCTGCAATACAGCAACCAACAAACGGGCTACACGACCATAATCGAAAAGAATTTCTAGTGGTATTTCGAACTGGCAAAGTGACAAACAACAATTCCGAACCATTACCTGGAAAAAGAATACTACTCTAAAAATGATAAATTTCGATTCGTTGCAAGTACTACAGAACTAATCAATTGTCCATTAAAATAATTAGAAAAAATGTCGTTCAAATTACCTGTTCTTCCATATGTGCATCCATACCATCCAGCAATGCGGTGACAACCATTCGTTTTGTATCACGATTCATACTCACTTTGCGAATTATGTAAAATAATGAGGCTGATCCAGCAATCTGTAGTGTACTGTCCTCCAGATGACGTTGCATAGCACCCAAAACAAGATGCAGAGCTTCGGTGTGCTGATTCTAACAAAAATATAAAATGATACATAATTTTTCACAACTCATAGGAATCCTCTTTTTTTATATGACATTAAATCTAGATTTTTCTCGGCAGAGAAAATAACGATGTCTTAGACCCATATCTTTTCTCTCTTTCATTTCTTTCATTCGACAGAAACTTCAAATCCTAAAAGTATAAAAGTCTTTTCAAACTTAAAATGAGACACTTACTAAGTTATGTCCAAATCTATAAAGTTGATAACTTTCATTTAGAACTGCCTGCAGTAAGCCAGCTCGCTGACTATACATTCGAAGAGCAAGCAGAATTTGTTTTTCATCTTTATCACCAGCAATCTAAAGCATTCAGAAAGTAAGGTAATTCATGAGGCAAAAAACAACTTCATGGATAATTAAAATCTAATGACTACCATCAGTCCGCAATAAGCCATGCTAAACAATACACAACGAATGAACCACTCGATAATCGATGATAAAAATACATTCTGAAACAATTTTCTTAAGAAAACTCACATTCTTTGCGGGTATTTCAGCGAAATGAGAAGCACTGTCACAGTTAAACAAGCCTAAATATTCTAGAGGTGCTCCAAGGCAACGAAGACCATAGATATCCGATCTGACAGATGTTGTTCTGTAAATAAACAACAACTCATTTATTCTTGAAAGCTTCCAGCTATGAGATGCATAAAACAATTATATATTATATAAAAAACAAAACATCTACTTTACATTTTCTTATAAAATGAGTGCTTTACCCTTTCACTGGCCGATCGTATGTAGACGGTTGTGAAGCAAGATTGGTTGATGAAATATCCAAATGAGTTAGTGACCTTAAACAAGTAACAATTCTGTGAAGAGCTGTTACTGGACGTGGATATGTACCCGTCTCTTTTGTACTTTGCGATAAATCTAAATATCTGAAACAGTCCATGATTACTATATTGGTTGCTGCATATTATGGTTGTAAGCTTACTGATGTCGGTGTACATAAATTCTTCACAAAACTACTTTAAAACAATTCCCAACCCAATTGATTTAAACCCAGAACTAACACCATTGTCGTTCTTTCTAAAACGTAGACGTACAAGTATTCAGGAGCATCGGGAAGAAAAAAATAAGGGAAAAAAACCGCCGCAACTAATAATATTACCAAGAATATGAAAATAACAACAAGTGTAGAATGTTACTTATAGAGCAAAAATCTCGGAAATTTACTTGAGCGTAGTAATTTGTACAATGGTGTCCATAGCACGATAAAGATCTGGCACATCGTAGAGAATAAGTGTTGAAAGTGAATGCGGATATAAGCAATGTAAATCATCGACTCGTTGCCAATGGGAAAGGTCCAAGCGTTCTAACTTTTTCAACGGTGATAAAACACGATTCAAAAATTCGTTTACTGATTCATCATTTTCACAGTGGCTGCGTTTCTGAAAGTTAATTTTGATCAAGCACTGAGGAGATATCTAAAACTATGTCTGATGCTTTTTATCACAAACCTGCCTAGAAACTTAGCTACTTTTTTCTCTTTTTGCAAAAGAGAAGAGATATTTATTACGAATAATTAGATAACGATCAGAAGCCTTTGCTTGGTAACGAATTAACGACAGCAGTTACTACAATTGAGGTAAATAAGTGGTCCAAAAACCTGCGTGATAAAAACCTGTTTGAAATTTAGAAGAGCGAAAAAGTCGTGCATGTTCAGATTACAAAAAATTAAGAAATATACAAACCCGATGAAGGGTCAATGAACGAATATTTGGACAGCGCAATGTGAAAGTCGGTATTTCCATAGTAGGACTGGGTGTAGGTGCCTCCGTTATTTCGCTATTTTCGGAAGCGGATTGGCAACTAAAATTTTTACGATATTTAGTAAAGGCAAGTATAAAATTCAACTTTCAATTATAACCCATATATTATTTTAGGAAAAACTACTAACAAGAAAATTCTTCATTACATACGAAGGGATAAGATTTGACCCAATAATTTTGAAAAACGATGATTAATTACATTAATATGTAAAAAGATGGAACAAAATTTACTTTGAAGTGGATGTTGGACCACTATCTGAAGTATCCATGTAATGCTCAATATTTATATCAATGCTCGAACCGACAAGATCTTCTTCGGATAGTATCGGCAACGTACCGCATGAGCCACTTGTCGAATAACTAACACCAGTTTTACGAGGAGGGACAATAATCATCGGTATGCGAAGGATTTCAAATGATGTCATTGATAACGATATAAGCTGCTCTAAGTGCACCGATTTTTCTTCTAATACTCTATTAAATTCATGACCAACAATTCCCTGAAACAAAGAGATCATCCCAATTATTTATTTAATAAGGAATAAATAAGATTAACTAGCAAGAGAAAGTTCCATAGAACAATGCAACATTGTACTGTACAGGACAATTTTAAAATACTGATCTTAATAATCAGTCGTCTCTTTGGTTTAAAGACTAGTTTTTTCTAAACTGTCTTAAAAATAATCCAGCATCATCCTCGGTTTTTCTCCATTAATTGTATTTAACGTTGTGGTGAAATTTACAAGTCAATATAGAGAATATCAAACCTGTGTATCAGATATATCGAGGGACGTCAAGCGCTCGTGATGTGCCGCCACTAAATTGGCTAAAAGACGATCGGTCAGGTGAGCACGTGACAACAGTAACCTATCTAAAGGCAAACATGCTGCTTCTGTGAACTGTTCTAAGGCAGTAGTTGGTGTTACACCCTATAAAATGAAACAATGTAGAGTTTCATAAATAAATCAAAAAAAAAAAGAATTCATAAATACATGGAATGAATTATATTCAGATGACAGAGTATTACTAAATCGAAAAATAAAAGCCTTCTGTAACAGCTCTGCTAGCACAGCGTTAAGCTGAATTTTGGAATTTAATTAATCAAAATGAATATAAAAGCGTGAACTAACAAATTAAATTTTTTAGCAAGAATGACATAACAACAGATGCATACCGTTTTAATCCACTGTTCCCGCAAAGAATCAAAAACAGCGCTACTTGCTGGCAAGGGAAGTTGAAATACGGCAGCTATATCACTGCCAGCAGTTCGCTGCTCTTGCTGGCGTTGTTGTTGTGAGTGATATTGTTCGCTATGTTTATTTGTATCAGATTTTGCATGCGCCAAAAGAGTACTGGAATGTGTGGCAACAATATTCGCAGAGAGCTGCAACAATCGCGGAGCTCGCAGTGGAATATCGGCTTCCGTATAGGTCATTGTCAAGTCTGCAAGATTTAAATTAAAATCACAATAAATTAAATTCACTTTTAAATATCGTAATAGGTATTTTGGGGAACAGACTTCACGAAACTGACAGTTAAGCAAAACAAACAATTACCAAGCAGTACCACATGAGGTATTATTGTTCTGATGACTGAGTTTATTGGAAAAAGGGAAAGAACTTGAATCGCTGTATCCTAACGTCTACACTTTATTAGTCCTCATCCCACTGAAATTAATGTAATCACAAATAGCAAATGACTTATCCAAGAATTGTGACTGAAAGAAAAATCGATAACTATATTCACCCAAGAAATAAACAACTTTCCACTGAATTCTATAGATATGCTGCAGTAAGGGCACAATACTGCACTGCTCTTACCACTCTCTGCTTCAATTATATTAAAGAACGACCACCAATTTCTACTCACTCTTCTGATAAAAATGATTGTCCAACACACAGCTAAATTCTATTTTATCCTTTTATTTCTAAGAAATTAATGGCTCTCTCGGTGAGAAAACCACTGTTAAATATAGCAATATTGATTAGGCGAAAGTAAAATTAAGCTTACATACACTATCACATGACAACAGGTCAGGAAGCTGATCTTTGATGCAGAAATTCACATGATAACAATAAAAAATGGTTTTGAAATTTGATGAGATGCATAGCAGTATAATATGACGGTCAAGCAACCTACACTACCATATGATAGCAGTGATATTTGAACTTTTCACTTTAGTCATTAAAAAAATTCAATCATTTAAGTGAGTCAATGTTAGCACGAACTATGTTGAGCTTCACCATACAGTTTAGCATATCCGTACTAATTTCATCCAGTAATCCTTGCAACTGGTAGGAGAGATTAAAGGTCAATCACAGAGTACGCCATTCGGATGCTGGTATCGCTGCTTAGTTGCTATTGCAATCACCATGTATTTTAAGATATGTCACTATTTCCATGAGAATGTTGAAAGAGAGAGAAGGGAAGCATCCAGGTTGGAAACATCACCACCTCCGTACATATACACACACACATGCACACGGCAAAATGGATGCATGACAGCAGGAGCATGACATGCATTCATGCGCACACCTACATATGTACGTCCTACCTTTGATCATTACTGATGTACTTATTATAACTGACACAATGACCACATCATTTAACTGTTACGCTTCTCTGAAAATAAGTTGTATGCTAACTAGCAGACTACTAGCATATGCTAACTAGCAGAATTGCAATCAAGTGCAAAAGTAAGAAGTGAATTGTAATGTAAAGAAAAGAAGTGAATTGTAATGTAATTATTGTCACCACCAATACGACTAATAATAATCAAATGTTAAAGTATTCCTATCTTTTATGCAGGAATAAAAGAAATTCACCTAAAAACCTCAAGTCACCAATTAAGTATTCTTGTTTTTACGAAATTGACACACTAGAGCGCAAGGATCTAATTGCCGCAAGTAAGTCTGCAGGGGAAATAGAAACGCAAGTAAGGGAAACAGGGAAGTGTAGGAGTAAATAGTTTAACCTTCTTAAGCATCGATGGATTATACCATGGCTGTTAACGGAAAGAAACGTAATAACATAGCACCGCAATACTGTGATTATCCGATTGATAAGTAATCTAAGCAAGGCCACCAGAACTCGGTTTAGGAATTTTTAAACTGCCAAAAATTCTTTTCCTTTACCTTTACTGACCCCAACTCTTGGACTCCAAGAATATTTTGTACATAAATAATGCAAACTCTGCCACATCCGTATTGCACAAAAAAGAAAAAAAAAATAGCATAACATGAAACTGAGCTCCGTTTCAAGTAATCTTATATACATACAGCACATGTGCGTTGCAAATATGCTCAGGAACCACACCACTTCGGCTTCATATTCGACTGGCCGGAATAATGTTTCAGCAGACCTCTTGTTTACATCTGAACTGACAAAAGATGTTAGTTTTCCTTCTCCAACACTTGTTTCAATAATGGAGCAGAATTAAATATGTAGAGAACGCAACTTCTCATATGAATATACAAATTTCTTTAATAACTTTACCAAAATTATACGAATTTACAACGCATAAGAAGTTCTAGAAGGTAAGCAACAACAGTTGCTGAAGACTAATGAGACAATCAGAATAATGGTCAGCCCGAAAATCTATCCTTTAGTCGTTGTCATTAAAAAAAAAAACAAAGAATGCTATTGTTATTAGAAAATTTTAGATTCTAGCTGAAACATTAGATCAAAGACTGATTCTTAAATGCTTAAAGTACAAAGCAGAGGATTTTTAAAGCAGCAAGAGCTTTGAGAATAGGCTTAGACATAGAATACTGCTTGAGGATTGATGACAACATCTTCAAAATGGCACATTAAAAACCAAAAATTTTCATTTGTTAAGAACCATGTGTTCTTAAAAAGCAACATCTAATAATATTTCTAAGCAACTCAAGAAGCTACTGGACAAGTGAAGTGAAATTTAACTGTCTGAGAATTAACCACTTTAAAGTAATCCATTATTCTTTATTTAGTTGTGTTGAATCAAATCGATGACAGTACTAAAACTATAAATCTAGCAAAAGGCTTGCCGATAAAAATGATTTCACATCCAAGCCAATCTTGCATGCATTGCAGAGATGAAAACTATCACTCGTATATGGTACACGTTTGAAAAGTAATTAAATTTTCAAACTTACAATAAAGTAATCAAAAATTACATAACGCAATGTACAAACTAATTTTAGAGAATGCCTGAGCAATGAAATGAATCGGTTAGAAGACGGCAACGTGGTTAAACTCAAAAAGAAAGAAAATCATTGTAAGGAATGCATGCTTAATGCATTCATTCTAATGTTCTAGCATTCAATTGCTTTCCAATGAAACATGGGATCTAGTTCAAAACAAAAACTGTCCTAAAATTATCGATTTCTAATACAATAAAGCAACACTAAATCAAATAAATGCTCAATCCAAAAACTTGTAAAGGAGATGTGAGCTTATGCATATGCAAGTTTCACATAAACATTCAGAAGAACGATCACTGAGCAAAGCAGAATTGGCCCGATAATGGCACCTTGCAATCCAAGCCAGTACATCCCACCGATAATTGCCAAACCAGTAACATATGGATGGCTTCCTCTGTAAATAAAATTTTAAGGGTTTAAAGCTAAAACTAGAAAAAATAAGCAGCGAAAAGTGTGTGATGTGGAGAAAATACATTGATATAAGTTTATAAACAGATGTAAATTAGGTTCATAGTTCCTTAAATTACGGAGCAGCTAAATGTGTATGAGAAACAATAAAGTAAGTACCATCGACACCTTTTCTTTATATTATTGAAGACATGAAGGAAAATGCGACAAGTTTCTTGGTAAATGAGTAGCAGTATTCTCATCCAATGCGCTCATACAAATGTACTGCTGGCATCACAAAGAGATCAGCCGAAAGATGGTGAACACACATGCTTCATCATTGCGCTTCTTGAAAATCCTTCCCACCCTTATTATCAATACTGCCCAGGGCGGAGTCGAACACTTAATCACCTGGCGACATGTATCGCTTCAAGACCACCCCACTAACTTGGACTACTTAACTTACACCACTCCCTGTTTCTAAAAAGACTAATCTCATATCAAGAGGAAAATTATATTCAGATTATAAATGAAGTGTAACTGTCAAAAGTTTTAGAAGCTCTACCCATAACGTAGCTCATGCAGCTTATACAATATCATTAAAGCCGTATGCGCATGTTTAATCAACGATTTACTAACTAAAAGGACCTTATTAATTAGATGTGCACCACTTAAATCATAAACATAAAATTTAACCTTAATTCATTGTAAAAAGCAGTATCAGCGAATACTTTCGGTGCCAAACTAATTAACACAAAGAGGACAGCTGCAGCGACTTCATGTTCAGCGAAATAAAGCTCCAGGAAACCGAAGATGCATACCACACAAGGCGACATGACCGGAATTGATGCAAAAACAGTAGCCAACACTAAAAAAAATGTGTTCAAAAGAAGTTTCACTCTAACTGCGTTTTGCCTTAATTCATGTCCGATCTATATGACAATACTTTTGCAATGAACAAGCAATCATGAAATATGTATATTAGATCTCAATCAAAAATTTCTTTTCCTTGGATATAACCAAGATTTATTCTGAAAAGCAGTTAGCATTCTATTCATGTCAGCTCAAATAGACTTTCTTTACAGTGCATTAATTTTATGCTTGGTTTTGATTAAAATATTAGAAATCACTTAATTGATGGTATGAAAACAACGTTGATATCGAACACAGCATGAATGAAATAGGTGTACAAACCATAAAACAGTGACATTTTTGCTGATAACACGAATACGCCACTAAAGAAAAAGAAATAATTAAAAGGAGTTGAGAAATGATCTTTCGACAGGTGGAACGAGTTAAGTTCATTAAAGCAAAAGAAAGATAATCCGATGAATGAAATCAGCGTCGACCAGATTTTCATTAAATTTGAAAATTAATAAAAGTGACCTTATAGCTTTTTCAATAGCAGGAATGATATATGAGTGGGCAGAACCAGTTGTGTTATGAGAGGGAGGCAATGCATCACTGAGCCATTTTGTCGGCAGCCAGATATCCTGGCTACTTGATAATAGATAATATAAAGTTGTCAGAAAAACAGTCTAAAAATAAGAAATGTAGCAAAAAACTTCGCAAAAACTTCAACATAGGAAACTACAAACTTAGTTTATAAAAAAGTTGAAAGCTTACAATTTCGATGAAGAAATTGAAAATTTCAAGTCCAAAATTTACAACAATTGCAAGAATCGTGAATAAAATTGTTCCCAAAGTAGATATATTGCCTGCGACGAAGGACCAAACCGAATGCGTAACCTTAAGATAACCTAATTAAATTAATTTAGAGGTACAAAAACTTGTTAGAAAATTTAGTAGCAATAACCAAAGCCATTTTAACAAAAACTCCAACTAATCTAACTCATATAAAGGAAACTTGAAATTGGTTCTTCGAAGCGACCATCCAATTAATCCGGAATCTAAAGCAAATTATTTCGGATTAATTCAAAATAGGCTTGTACTATATAAATTCAATAAAAGCATATTATAAAGAAATTGTTCAAGAAAAAAGAATACTGACGGTCATGATCGTATCAACATTTGCTTTAACAAATTCAACCACTTCTTCTCTTAGTGTACTTATGCTTGTGAAAACTTCTATATTACTCATCCGATCTTTTGTAACACTGCTAGATGACGAAAAACTTGTTTCATTACGGTCTTCCCACATTTCGTACAATTTATCCAGTAACTAAAAGATTTTTTTGACTTTCGCATTTTGTTTCTAATTTTTATGAAAACACCAGCATTAAAACTTTATGAAATACAGAATTTTAATGATTATTATAGCTGACGTTTGCAAGCTGACAAAAGTTTTGGAGTCTTAAAGTTTCCTATGTGTTTGCCATTGTTTTTGAATCAGCCAAGAGGCATGATTTAAACAAAAATTAAATAAGACAAAAGAGGAGAATTTTAATCTGATTTATATTGAATATCAGCCATTTGTTGTTTGGGAAGAATACTTGGAAACTGAATAATCGTTTTATAAGTTATATTAAAATCACAAGTGGAAGAAGTAGCTTCCTCATTTACCTATCATTAACGAATTTATGTGCCTCAAGGCCAAAAATTGTGCTATAAATAAAGATTGCGTTAGATTATCAGTGCGTTAGTATCCATTTTTAAAAAAAAAAATTTCTTCAGTCAAGACAGTTTTTGGCATTAAAATTCATTCAAGAAATTTAGATTTGATATTTCTTATTAAGAAGCTTCCTAGTTAGGCAAAAGACCTCACCTCAACCACTTCCTTTTCAAGCAATTCACCTTTGACCGGATCTTGTGTTCCAACGAATAAACGGACATTAGTCGCCAGCAATTCTCGCCCTTTGAGATATCCCTTAAAATAATTTTTAATGAAATCATTGAAAACAGATTAGGGAAAACAAGAAGTTAAAACAGCACATAGGGATTATTAACTCTCAGATGAATAACAAAATAAATTTGATGTCACCTGTTCAACATAGTTATCAATATCGCTTTTATCCAGTTGATTTCCGGTATAACTCCGTGCATAAGCCAACATCCAGTCAGGTTGTTGTGCCAGCAAATTGGCACCAAGCCGAATCAGATGAGCTACTTCACCACGAACTTGAAAAGCAACTAATAGAGCAATAAAAAGAGATCCAAAAATCAGCAATAACATAACCAGAACTGTTGAAAAATCGTCCACTGCTTTTCGTAGTGAGTTTTTCATCTAGAACGAAATTAATCTAAAACTTAAAACTGCATAAAAATATACACCAACAATTGCTTAACTCAGAGCTCCTTCAAAAATCCATTGATGTCCTTACGAAGTATGATGAAGCCTAATATACTAAAAATATGTCAAGAAAAAGAATTGACCAACAAAAATTTACCACTTGATCACTTGAAAAAATGAGCTTGAAATAATTTCTAAGCGGGCCTGCAACAGTAACACGTATGAATCTTTTCATATTTTCATGGAACTCTTTCCAAATCATACAACACTTCTTTGTAAGACCAGTTTGAACACCAACTTCCACACCTGAAATTTCTCTGACTCAGGAATTAAGAGATTATTAAAATTCTGCAATCTCATCTGCTTCTTCAAATTAAGCATGTAATATAAAACATGCATTTCAACAACTAATAATCTCTATTTCTCCATAAAAAAATTTTGTCTTTACTCAGCGGCATTTCTTGCTCATATTACAATTGGAACACTGTAAGGAAGTCATTATAATGTCAAATATAAATGATTCATGTCACAAGAAAATAACACTGATTTACATCCCAAGAAATTAACGATTTCTTTTTTGCACCCGAAGCAACGACAATGAACATCGCTCAAAGGATGGAATCAATTTCAGCGGGAATTACCAATTCTTCTTAGCACAGTGAAGACAGCTAATAAGAGTATGCAAATCGGTACAAAATCATGTCGAACAGCAAATTCCAAAGCACAAAGTCCAAGAATAGCCTATAATATACAAACAACAAACTCTTTAAATTTACTTGTTTATATAACAAGTAAATTTAAAAAAACACCGAAAAGAAAAAAATCGAATTCGTAATTGGCAAATAGAAAATTCCTACGATTTTTTCATTTTAAGAAGATAAACAAATCTGTTTCACTGAACAAAAGAGCTCAAACAGATCAAATTTAAGAACAATATGGCTACTGATCACCTGCAAATAGAAGTCGCCCGTTAACTCCTGGTCGAGCGTCTTTTCCTTGTTGTTCTTTGCAGGTTTTTGTTCAGCTTCCTTGAAACCGACATCTGAATCAAATGCAATTTAACGCGAATTTTCCTCCTCATTTCCACTTCTTTTCCTATAGACTTATTTGCTGGTTGTATTATGGTAATAGTCAAACTGACAATATGATAGCATAGTTGTCACTTGGACTAGAAAACTTCTAAAACAACACGGAGAAGCAAAACAAACTACCGGCTTTTTCTGCATCTGCCTTGACTTCTCTCAAAGTTAAAATACCAGCTGCTATGGTTACAAGAGTTGCTGAGACTCCACTCATAACAATAACACTGAATGGACCAAAAAAACTGGAAACTTTCACTATACCAAAAAACCTATAGAAAATTAAATAGCATTATATTTAAATTTAAGAAAATAAAAGCTGCAAATGTAGATAAATATATAAAAACTGAAATCGTATTATGATTAAAACGAAATTTATCCGACTTTCATCTGTACAGTGCTACGGACAGAAAACGAGGAAGATTTTTATAGGCTCTTTTTACAAAGCAAATTTTGTAAAACAGATTGTCAGTATGAACTTACCAGAGAGGAACAGAAATCAAACGTGCTAATTTCTTATTTACAGAGTGTTGCTCTTGCATATAAAGCCAACCGACAAATGCAGCGAAGTAGAGTATCATCAGAATCGAAACCTTTAAGAAACTAATAATGGAAAAAAGAAAAATTGTGGTTCCCATAGGTGTTCCTTCTTTAGCATATTAGCTTGAAACAAAATAAAATTTTATTCTTTAAGTTCGTTCCTTAATTCATGAACAAGCCCATCAATTTATGAACAAGCCTATCAAGCTTAGTTCACATAAATTAAAATCAGAAGCACTGAAAAATGCCTCAATTTGAGTGAAGCTTCTAATGGAAGCTAACCCAAGTTTTGGTGCAAAACAAAATGATATGATCGGTATTTTGATACAAATCACCAAGAAAATGCAATAAAGCGACAAACGTAATGTGGTTTAACGCTTTTAAAACCAAATAAGCACCCAGTATCACAAATCCTTCACGTCTGCAACATAAATATTAGTACCTGAATTTTAATCAAATCTTTCTCTGCAAAATTTTAAGATCAAAAGATGATAAAAAATTTTAAGATTCACTAAAAAAGTGAATTATGAAAGACAAAGATCCGGAATTTTTCAAACCTTGCCAGATAAATGAGGAATAAATCGGTAGCACTTATAAATGTATCATATGGTATGAGAACAAGAGCTACAAGCAGCGGTGTCTCACCATTGTCCACTCTTGATAGCCATCCTTAACTTATTAGTTCCACAAATTATTGAAAATTATTTCTTGAGTGTGAGCGAAAGTTGAACTTACCTGACAAAGCTGTCTCATGAACAAAAAAGCCTTATTTTTCTACAAGCTCAATGAAACAGTACCATTGATTGCACAGTTGAATCTTTTTTTGACTGGAAAAAGGATCGTTCCAATCAATGTAGCCCACAACAAAGGTGTTAAAAACATGTACATCACTTTGTATATGGCATAAAGCCCTACCAAACATATTCCTGTCTGCAATATGGTTACTTGAATGATACAGTCAGTTATCCTTGAATTAATATAATTACTGACATTCGCAGAAAATCAGTGGGTGTATTTTAGTCCATAAAATTCAATCTGTATTTTTTAACAGTCAATTCCATATTTCCATACTTAATGAACCAATAGAACGGTAGCTTACAATTAAATCAGATTTCATAACATACCAGCGCAAGCAATAGGGCATTATAGAAGGCGAATTGTAAGGCAATCCATCGATCGCTACTTGACATCAGCTGTTCTACCAGGCTCATTTCTAAAAATTAGAAATAGAAGTGCTGTTCTAAGTTTTCCATCTATTATGAGCACTTTGCTAAAGAAATAAAAGTTAAATTTAATAAAATGAATAACACGACATGAAAAAGCATGACCAAGCAGAGATCGGATTATTTATCGAAAAACTCTTCACCTCCGATAATAAGTAGAGGTGCCACTAGTAATGTACTAGAACTTTGAATCCGGAATGGTCAACCAGAAGAGAAAAATATTACGAGAAAAAAATAAGTACACATTTATATCTCTCTCTTTTCATTTCAAACCAAATTTCAAGATCTTTCTCTCTCTCTCTCTGTCTGTCTCGATGTCACGACTAAAATGCAACCTATGCTTAAGCGGTTTATTTCTGTTGTCAACCTTCTTTATCATTATGTTATTCTTGTCAATGTGAGCAGAAATTGATAATTGTGAAGTATTCTTTTGAATACGTACCTACATAACTTAATTTCGGAATTTTATATTGTCATAAATTATAATGCTATCAATAATATTACTTTTGAACAATTTCCTTTGTAGCAGTTGGGACCAGGAGATCTGCGGAATCTAACTAGAGCAAGCACACAAGATTTAAGGGATTCTTTTCTTCCCGGATATATACAACCTAAAATGATTACAAAACACTGAATTATGGAGACTATTATTATTTGTTGACTACTCTCGATTCTAGAATGGATACATAAACACAGTTTCAGAAATTCAGGAAATAACTGCTGCGACTGGAAATGCAAGAAATAATGATTATATGGATTCGAAGTTTCTTTTTGTCTTTCACATGATTCCGTCTTGTACTTCTACTGCTTTACAATAAAATTTATAAAGTAAAAATATTGTCTGATTAATATTGTAATTTACACACATCACTGATCCCCCGTAAAGATGACGTAAAATATGTCTCAGTCACATGCGTATAGTACACGCACCGGAACGACATCCCATCGCGAAATTCCTGCTGCAACAGACGAGTGGTACTAATTGAGGCTCTTGACAAGAAGATCGACCATTTCAAAATTCGAAAGTGATGATGCGGAGGATATCTGGCATAATAGGAGTAGTAGTTCTGTGTTCTGATGGTTATCAGTCCAGAGACTTTGTAATACTATAATTGTCATAAAGTAGGTATTTCAGCGAGAAGTGTGGGAAATGCCGGCAGATGGTGAATCATCGAGATATCACCTCCGTGGACCTGTCAAACCACCTTCACGTTACGCAGATTCTGGCGATGAAGGTCAAGAAGTTATACGCATGTCAGTTTCAAAACCGAAAAGGTAGTTGTTTGCTTCGCATTAATACCTGCTTACATATCTTTGATACTGATTACTGGAATAATAAATATCAGACAAATTTGTTTTGGTTACGTATCAATTCGTTGACATACTCTGTGTCATAGTGCATTAAAACAGTCGTTCTAATATGCCGTTGTTGATTGTTTTTTTATGGCTTGAAAAGTGCTCGTTGAAAAAACAAGCATTTATTTCAGTAAACGTCTTTCACCGTTAAAACGCGGTGGAAAAGTGTTGAAGGCAGAGAGTGATACCGATAGTAATGTTTCTAGTGGCACTAATAATCGACTGTCCGTAAAGTCATCCGAGGTAAACTTTATCATCTGAATCGATCGAAAAACTCTCATATAACCATGGATACGTATTTTGCTGTCAGTCATGTAAATTTTAACTACTAATTCATTTATTCTTTTTGTGAAACAAGTGGTAAGCAAAAAGTGCAAATATATAGTACCCAGAGGTTGGATCCATGAATTCTATTTCTATTTTTAAGTTTTTAAAATTGCCAAATTATTTATCGTAATAGGTTCAATCTCTGGAAGTTATAATTTTATGTTAGAGTCCCAAGAAGGCGATGAACAATGGTGCACAAAGGGATATCTCACGGGAAAATGCAATACCGCGCACTGCACGTCCTCAACCGTCTGAAATATCGCCAACAATGAGGGAAAATTTACGGCATTTGAAAAATGTTTTAAAGTTACCTAAAGTAATGTATTTCTATATGTTTCTTTTTGTGTGATGTATATTTTAGAATAGAACGAATTAAGGCATATAAGTTTACAAATAGACAGAAAAAGGAACTATGTAGTGTTTTGATACCTTCGGCAGAATTTAATTATTTTTGGTTTTGTTAAGACATATCTCATATTTTTTATATGGTTGTGAACAAAGATAGTCACTGAGATCGTTAATTTTTGAAATTTTCAGGCTCGTAGGTGGGTTTATTGCGAATTTTTTTATTCCGGTGTTGACCAGCAACTTTTCTCGGGAGATAATGAATTTGTGCAATTGCTTCATGAAATGTTTCCGAATTTACGTACTCTCAAACTTTGTCGACCGGAATGGAGGGCTATCAGGAGACTGATAGGAAAGCCGAGGAGATGTTCGGAAGCTTTCCTAAATGAAGAACGTGATGCGCTGGAGACGAAAAGGTAAACTATGAAGAATTGTTTGAATATTCCACTGCCCGAGTAAAAACTGCTGTTGATATTAGTAAGTTTCACAATTTCATCATCTCACCAATTATATTATTTTCTTCAGATTTTTCCCTCAAGTTTCTGTTTCCTTATAATTTATAGAGCTAGAATCCGTCAGATTTATGATGGAAGCTTGATGAATATTCCGCCTGGATGCGAACTACCATTACGACTGCCTCCTCCTCTGATAATCGGAGCAAAAATCTATGCGCGCGTACGAACTCCCAAAGATGGTATTTATGCTGGTACAATTGATGCCATACTGCCAGCTTCATATCGAGTGGTCTTTGATAAGGAGGAAATGATACCACCAATGATTATCAAGGATTCGGAAGTTATGTCTGCTCAAACGGTTCATATTTTTATCCATTCTAAATAATTTGAAAATCATTTCTTCTGGGTATGGTACTGAAATGTAGGCATCTTAGTGAGGGATGAAATTTTATGTAAGTCCCTTCTTTAATTCGTCTATCATTGGATGTTTCTTACTCTTGAACTTGTCTATAGGAGACTTTTGGTGAAATCACTAAGTCACTGAATATTTCTATCCCTCATAATGAGTGGTTGATTATGCGGACTTTGTATATCGAAATTTAGAAATATCAAATTTTTACAGATTGAGTTACTCTCAATTAATTACTTTTTGGAACAAAATCGTTCTGCTATCCCACCCTCATTGATCAGATTCGGCCACGCAGGCGTCCTTCCAAAGTTCACTGATGCATCTTCCAGTCGTTCTCCTACAGGGCTAGATTCTATTCGAAAACCAAGTAGAAGTAAGTCATGCATAAGATATTTTCTCATCACCTTTAACCTTCTTCGGTGGCAGTGTGAAATTGTCCAAGATTATTGAAAAATGCTACAATATAAATCCCAACATAGCAGTTGCACCAGTTTCGTGTTTATGCGTCAAATTTGTGCTTAATAAATTTTATATTTAACGACTTTTTTCATTTATTGCTGATTTCTCCTCATTTTAGTTCGAGATGAAAAAGTCGGAAATTTCCCTGTCCGAATGCTCGTTATCCTCGTGAAGTTGAACAAACTAATCGAGGTGAAACGAACTTTGGTTAAATCATTAACTGAGCTAAATATGGAGGCTGAAAAAATGAATATGATAACTGATTCTTATCCAATCGCTTTCCAGGTTTGCTTTTTCCGCTCTTCGGTGTCACTTTTTGAGGTTATAAAACAAAATTCATTGAGAAGCATTTTTGATTTCAAATTTCTCTGTGATAGTCCGAATAACACAAATTTTTTCTTTCTTTTGTATAAATTCTGTTCTTTTTAGCATAATAAAATGGGAATTGGTTTTTAGAGGAGGTACGCTCAGGTTGTGATTGATATTGAGACAGTTAACAGACAGTTACAGTCATACTTAAACGCGGTAAATGAATACTGCAATCAGTTGTTGCCACAATTGAGTGAAGTTAGTTTCAGAACATATTTTTTTTTAGAATTCTGCACTCGTCCTCACTTTAAAGATACTTTATTTTAATATATCACGTTTCTAAAAAAGTCGCGCTTTTATATGAAAATTAATTTGACTGTTCCACCTTTGTCTATTGTTTTCTTTAGCATTGTCCCGTGTTATCTGCAAATTATGTATTCAATATGAATTTTAATCTTATTTCTATCATAAGCTGAAATAATTTTTCTCCTTTCAAATTTTCGTTTCTTATTGGGTCATGCAGTTAGTACATCCATTAAGGTGTTGTCGAACAAAATCAGATCTATTCCTATGTTTTAAAACAAGGGAAACAATAGGTAATCAATGTTTATTCTGTTCATTTCATTATAAATTATCTTTCTTGCAGTTTTTATTAACTTCACGACCAGAAGCTCTAAGAAAAATGTGTCAGACTCATTCAGTACAAATCGTTAAACACTGCAACAACGGGTTGAATGTGCAAAATAAACATGCACTAGATCTGGTTACCTCACTTACTGCACTGCTGTTACAGGTAAATTTTTGAGTAAAAACCGAAAAGTTGGAAATGACTTGAAATTGGATGCCTTTTATGTCATTAGTCTAGTCAGTAATAGATTCTTGGATACAAAAGTTCTAGATAATAGAATCCGAGTTAAGTCATATCAATGTATATTTTTCCAAGATTCGAGCACTGGGACAACAGAGCTGTACACCACTCGATTTGCATACTTTATCGGAATCGTTGAACGAAATTCGGAAACAAATCGACCCGTCGAATGTAGCTGCCTTTCAAGATTTCGTGGAAGTACACATGAAACAAATCCACAACATGATGTTAAATATTGGGAATGTGTGCTAACTTTGATTTTTGATGAGCGGTGCTAAAATTGTTATATTTCAGTTTTTATTAACTTCACGACCAGATGTCTAAGAAAAATGTTTCAGAGTCATTCAGTACAAATCGTCAAACACTGCAATGTATTTTCACATTCTGAAAAAAAAATCGGTATCGATTGATTAGACAGTTTCATTTCACGATTTTCGAACATATCTTGTCACACTTGGAGAGTAGCTGTGCGATAGCATATAGATATCTACACTGCATTCCATACAGTTACTTTTTTGTTATTTATGACTTAATGTGTCGATGACGGACAAGGCCATGTCTGGCAACTTTGCTGCTGGTAAGCTCTTCAAAACCACTTGTTTTCATACCGTAGGAAATGAATAAAAACCGGTCCGAGAACTGTACTTAGCTGAATTAAAAACAGAGGCAGCTCTAAATAATGCATAGTGAAGGTCTCAATAAAGAAGATTAAGAAGTACCAGTATAACCTCTGGAACATATTTGAAATGCACAGTGAAAATGCCAAATACGTTAAAATAAGAACTTGGGACGGAGAGCGTGTCAAATTTGACAGTTGTGCTGAATTATATAGCAAATGAATCAAGAAAGTTGAGAGGCTTGTCAACAGCCGCGAGACCAAACGATTTCGACTGAATGGCCTTAAATTTTACACCTTTAAAGTGTTAGAATGGTTGAACATTTCCAGTACAAACTAGGTAATGAGTGGAATACATTTCCGAAGAGTGAATTTGAAGCACAAACTCCGGTGATCTCAAACTTGTTTGCCCGAACGTTTTGCGGTTTAGAAATTTGATACGGATGATCGCCAGTAGAGGGGTTTTCTTTCGGACTGGTCGGAAAGAGAGAAGGAAATCAATTCAAGATTTTTCTTTTTTAAAAATCAGTTATGAACAGACGGAAAATGATGAACTGTAAAATCAAAATTGTGACATTGGAAGGTCAAGGACGCATTATTACCCTGCCGAGTGCGCTAATCTTTTCGAGGCTTCAATAGCCCTGAAGGGCTTTTGGAAAATATGGAAGACTGTAAAATATCATTTTAGTGTCTATCATTACTGATATTGAATAGACCAGACTAATGGTCATATTTGACAGTGGGAAGTATTTCAAGATTTGTAATCACACCCTTCGTAATTATTATTAGGACATGACGAGATAACTTTGCTTTTTTCCTGAAATGTTGTAGATTTTCGAAACGTTTCAAGTTGTTAAACAATTTAATCATTTCTTTATGTAACAGAACTCACAAATTTTAGAAAAAGCTGAGGAATGTTATCCGGTGATAGGAAACAGAGCAAACTGATCATATAAATAATTATCAAATGCATTTGGAATATCCCTTGTTGCAAATTTGAACTCAAATTTTCCTCATGGACGTTTTAGGAGCTCAAAATCAAGTCAACAATTTATCAACTAATTGACTAATACTAATTGACTCCACAAAGAGGAAAGAGCTTCAAAAATCAAATACATTCTACTTTGTCGTCTGCAGCTTCTCGAAGATGGTTAAAAAATTTGCATAAACTCCAGTAGTAATTGCGAAAACTCCAGTTATTATGACGAAAATGTTCCATGAGATTTTTAAACATCTTTGATAAGAGTTAAGTGAAACCTAGAAGCAGACGTTCCAAATAAAACGGTGAAAACTATGGTTTGGTATTTATAATCTCTTTTATTGTTCTTTCGAATTTTATATTTCATTATTTTGCTTTAGAAAAACATCAAAAGATATTAAATTTCGACTTGATTTTGTATCCCGTTGTAAAAACTACACTTAAAGAATGAGAAGAATGAACGAAGTATTTCCTAAAGAATAAAAATATATTTGTGAAAAGAATAGAAACCTTCCAATCATTCCAGAATGTGATCATTTCGAATATTGGCGGATATATAAGTGCACAAAGAGTGCCACTTGTTACTCCGACCAATGGTATCATGATTTCTAGGTGAGGTATACTTATGGACATTAACATTGTGGCGGACACCCAGAATATTCTGAAATTAAAGTAATTTTGTTCATGCTCAAGAGATAAAAGAAGATAATTTTAGCTCAGTAATTCTTCCCTAATATACTATTTATAACAGCATTAATATGGAAAACAGATCTTAGTTACGAAAATGCTTGGACAAGAAATGTAAGATAAAAATGAATTTATACTGTGCGCTCTGTAAATGTATCTTCTGTTGTATATAAAAATTCTTTAATGGGTCAACCTGAATCCTTTGTCGACAATTACTTTGGAAACATTTGGAAAACGACTTGTAAATTTCCGATGAAAACCATTGAAAAACATATCCAGTATGACATACATGGCAATGGAATGGCCCAGCATCGATTGTAACATCAGAAATACATTAATAGTTGAATATAACCTAAAACAGATCTCATAAGTTAGCAGCTTCCTTCTTTTCATGATAACCGAACTGCATAGCTTCTCATATAATTTTTTTAGCGATAAAGACGTCAAAGACACAACTAAAAAATAAGTAACAATAATCGTTACATCTACTACTATTTACAGAATTCTGTCTTTCAACTGGCATTTCTGAACGTCTTATAAATTGGAAAGTTGCATGCCAAATACATTACTTTTCCAGGAGAAATGAATTCTAGGTGAATAAAACTCCTAAAATCAATTCCAGAAACTTTAAGTATAAAAGACAACTAACCCCTCCTTCGGCACATTCATAGTGATAGTTGGTTGTGTATTTGGTCCAAATGCCGTATAACCATAAAAACCAATCGCAATCATGAATAATGTACAAAAACACATTGTTGTTGGTAATACACCGAAATTACTTAGAAAATCCTCCGGTGTTTCAAGTTTGTTTTCCACTGGTAGGATCTTCAATTAAGAAATAGGGAAAACAAGAGCTTGATTTAATACCAGGAATCAAAAATAATTACCATTGTTTGTCCCTCGAAAGCATACATTGCCATTCCAACAAACATGATGACACCAGTAAAGTCAGTTGTAGCAGGAAGTTCTTCCCAATGATTTGGCTGTCGTAAAGTGAACTGCATAATAACGAAAGCACCCAAAAGGAAAAACACAGATGAAACCATCGCAAACACACTGAGCAGACGCATTTCCGTGAACATATTCAGTGCGAGAATGGGTACTGAAGATTTGTCAACAGTGAAGAGAGCAATGAATATCTTTAATAACTTGCCCTATGTATAACATTCAAAGGCTTAGTATCAATCATGTTTTGAACTTTTATTATTTAAAGTGTCCAAATATTCCTATCTGTAAAGTATGAAAATTGACAGTATATTTATTTGAAAACTTCTGAACTGTAGAATATCCTACAAAAAAACGCATTTCCCAACTAAAGCATGGCTAATGGGAACAATTCCAACCTTACTCGTACATACTACCTACTAAAGTTTTTTATGTTTATTTTACTCCAATTTTTTGTCACATTTCGTGCAAGTTTTAATAAACATGAATATATTCGGACATCTGAGCTTGAACAAAAATCAAAAAGAAACCTACCAAACGAAATAAGAGCCATTACTTTGGCACCTCCCGCAATGTAATCACCCAGTAAATGATTCATATTATCCGCTATAAACAATATAGCAACACTGCACATACCTAATTGATAGAACAGTATAGTAATATTTACTATGTACCTATAAGAAAAATAAATTATTAAATGTGCGGATGACACTCAATGTTGTAAATTGAAAAATAAAAATAAATATGAGACAGTTCCGCTTATTCCAGAAAACACCAAGCGAATAATGCCAGTAACAACAAATGAAGTTCAGTATCCTATGACTCAAACTTTGACAATAATTAAACAATGAATGCAAATTGTAAATATCTACTATAATTAAATGCTCTCAGAGCTTCATTCGCATTTTAGCCGCAATAAACTACCAGACAGGCAAACTCCATAGTGATGAGAAAATTTAGATTAACATGTGTAGCACTTACACCTCCGCTCAAATAAATTCATATTTGTCTTCACAAATCAACATAAATTTTACATTTAAACTGTCACCAGACCTTTCAAAGCAAACAAAATTTATTTTGCTTACATAATAATTTTGCTATTATTCCGTAATATCCTTATATCACTGAAATCACAGACTTTCTTCGCAAAATGACCATAATCAAGTGAAATACGTTCTGATTTTTTCGCCAAGTGTTGTGAAGATCTTACAAGAATATGGTTCCCGTACCAATTAAAGCCCGCAATAACGAAATTTAACACCAAAGACATCTGAATTATCACTGCATAAAATTTGCACTTATTTAAGAAAAAAAATGTTAAAAAAAATGACAAGAAGCATTTATATAATTATCCGTGTATTTTTACATACTAGTTGAAGCTATTGTCAGCTATGTACTAATGAAACAGGAACTTACCCATAAACCACCAAGTTTCCAAGCATATGGCAACGAAAAGCAACCAGCATTAAACATACTTTTAGAAAGAGTCATTATTGCTCGATGTGGTCTGTAATTATGTTTAATTTTCCATAAGAAAAAAAAGCAATATCTTGTTAAAAGAAAGCCATGACAAAAGTTAAGTTTGAATTGAGAATATGCTAATAAAATTGTGGAATTCAGATTGCACTCTAAATTACTACCAAAATAGTCAGTTAGTCCTATTTTTATGAAAACTCACGAAATGACGTCACCCTTGCGTGTTTCTTGTTGCACCAAATGTCTAACATCGTTAATGCTCGTACTATCCTCACTCATTCGACCAATTCGATACCCAACAGGGCTAAATAGCAAACAATTTGACAAATCATATCCCCTAATTTATTTCAAAAAATAAGCATTAGCAAAAATACAGGGCCAATGATATGAAAGCATAAAGCTCATTATGCTATTCTGTTTTCGTTTCAATCTGTCTAAAAGCGAACCGAAATAGCAGTCGCACGAAATCCATAAAACCTCTGAGTGAGTGTATATTGCACTGATATTAACAATTCTTGCAAAGCTTACAATAATATACCGAAGGCATAAGGACGAGCCTGTTATACCACAAAACAGTTCCACCAAATAGTAAATTCATTTATATATTAACATTCATTCACATAAAAAAAACAAAAAGCATACACTATGCATAAAACGATAAAGTATACAAATTCAGAATATTAGACTCGAAAAGAAGGAATGAAGCGTGAAGCATACGTTAGAAGCACATGTATATAACTACAAAAGTGCAATGTTTCTCTCATACTACTGTAGAACAAATAAAAGACTGACTCAAATGGATATACACGAATCAAGGTAGTGAAAAGTGAGTGAAATACCACAGATATCAGAATTGAAATAAATTTCAATTGAAACAAACTTCAGGTTAATTTTCTATTATCACAAATTTCATTAAAGAAAAATCTAAAGCAAGGAATGTAATATAATTTCAACTGAATAAAATAACAAAAATGAAACATAAACACAACATAATGTGACGCATTCTATTTATTCAGTGGTTTTCGTTTCCTTACGCTTCTTCTCAATTGAACACTTTCCTCCACCTCATCTTCTTCCTGTTGTTCTGTGGAAAAAAGTTCGTCTAACTGCATTTATGGGCGTTTTTTTAAATGCTGAACCAGCCTTTAATTCCTATATTTCCGGCTGGCCATGATATCTTTTTCGTAAAACTTTAATTCCATGCTTATCAGAGGTCGAACTGTGTGATAGAAAACAGCTCACTGCACACATGCTTCTTCACATCTCACTAAGTATTGATAGATAATGATGATAGAGAACTGCTAAAGAGATAGAACTCATGCAAGCAACATAATTTACTCACCAGCAACCAAACCTTCTTCAACGTGTAATTGTTCAGTTACATCCATAGCTTCAGTAAATATACTTTTCGTCTAAAAAATAGTAGATATATCACCAGTATGTTCCTAGAAATCTTATATATACAAACATAACCTTTCACATCCAAAACAAAACTAAAGAAATAATCTTCTTTGCAAAACGAAATGTGCAAATAAGAGTTGCAAAAGATAAGGAAAGAAGAAGGAACGCATATTTCATACTTGACTGTTTTGATAAGTACCATATCTAGACTGCTGTCGATTGAGAACTGAAATTCTTTGTATAGGAACCTTAATTTCGAACCATTTTGCCCGAAAACCATTTTCTGTGAAAATAACACCCGATTTTCGATGAAAAGAAAGAGTAAATGACACGTACGACTCCGTACAACCTGAGATATCCTGAAATATTTGAAAAAATTGATACCATGAGGAACTGCTAGGATGTAATCCTGAACAAATTTGCTTCAGCACCTAGAAAATAGCGCTAAAATATAACCTTCAAATCGCAATAACAAAAATCGCAAAAACTGCAAACACCTAGAATTAAAAAAACCAAAAAATGGAAAAACTGATCTAAACCTCATGCAAATAACTTGTATTATCAAAAAGGCAGCTCCTGAAGAGTACTGTTTGTTCTTTGTTGGCCTTACAAATTTTCAGTAGTCCATAAAAACTTCCATTACCATACCATTCGAAATGTACCAGTCGGCGACTAACTGAAGATATATTTCTGCATTTCTCTGAACAATGGTGATTTTCTAAAAATCAGCAAATTTATAACATAACAGAAAACTAAACATGAACTCTGCTTATCATAATAATTATTAAAAATAGATTGCAACTGTGACTGTCAACAATTTATATTTATCTGAAATAAAAAATGAAGAATTAACTTACTTAATGAACTGAAAGGATTTTCAATTCTCAACAGCTTCGCTGAGGTTGGCGACTTTGGCTAAAAAGTGGATTTTAAGTGAAATGCTAAGAAGTTTTGATGTAAGCCTGCGTACTTCTGATGGAATTTTACATTATTCCAGCAAGCAACATTACGATACTAAAACTAAACGATAAACTCGAATATGTTCGCCCTTATAGTAATCATTAAAATAATTTTTGGTGTTATTGATTCAGCACATTTCTACCGCAGCGTTATATCTATGTAAATGCTTCCACAATATTGGCCATTATATTGCTATGTCAACGTCTACTACAGGTTGTTGATCCCTGTTACAAATTTCAAAATTTAATTCTCGTCATCAAAAACCAAATTATACCATAACATTATCGATTCCCCTTGTACTTTTTCCACTATTATGTGATTGCTGTTCATTTGAAGATAGCTTAACCTTATCGGCTTCTTCTTGGAAACTACCGCTATCTGAATTTTTTGCTATAATCTGTTTTATATCGCCACTAAAACCAGCCACATTTTTTGAACACTGTTTTGAGTAGCACATTTTGTAAAGCATTTTACTCGAAGCTCCATAGATTACATGACGAGAGCCATTAACGCCAATGCAAGATACCGCAAACGGTTCATCCGCTATCGTTAACAACCACTTCTGCTCTGGAAAAGTATTTGACAACATATCTCTTTCAGCTATGTTTATTACTTCAAATTATGCCAATTAAGTATTTGAATATAAACTTAAATTATATTCATAAAAAAGTTTATAACATTCATCTTTAGAGAGAAATTTAAAACAAAAAAACAAATTGAGAAGCGATTAGAATATCTGCAAATTTATTAAAACTTTTTCTAAAAATTTTAATTTCTTAAAGAGCTCAACAGTCACCATCATATGTATAGCATTCAGATGCAGTTTCATGAGGAAGAAATATTGCAAATTTTTCAAAACCTTCTGCATGACTCTGTTCCAATACTGAATTCGTCTGCTGAAATTCCACGAAGTAAGGATTTTATTTAGAACTCCATTAAGAAAATTGCAAGTTAAAATATAAATAATTTGCTAGCTTGTGCAACATATACAAATTTTTCGATGCAAAATTATTTTATTTGTATCAAAATTTTCTTTCTCCTAGCAATGGAACTTTCAAATTGAACAGCTGCACCAACAAAAAGCTTCAAAATAGCTAGTTAATTGATTGATATTCTTTTCTGAAAGACTGCTGCTTGAAATCCGAAGTTTTAAATGCTTAATAAATAACACGACTGTTTTATTCATGATTTAAATTTGATGTTACCGCTACGACTGCCGTAGTGAAGTTTTTTAGGAATATATCTTGTATAGTTTGCAAGACGTCAAAACAACACGTGATACTATCAGCTAATGTTCTCGAAGACTGCTGCTCACACAACATATTCCAAGCATTGCTCCGGACATCCAAACGATACTTAAGAGGTTTTTGACAACCAAAATATTGAAGAACCTGAAAAATAAATACAGTAGAAAACATTCAGGTAAAATGCAGCAAAATTCGAAGATATAAGGGAACAGACTTTATCAAACGAATAATTCTGGAAAGTATCGGTCATTTCAAATCTTTCTGCTGCAATTCCATTTCTTGCAATAGTTGTTTGCCTGATATACTGAAAAATCGATTTGCAATTACGAAAAAAATATTCTTAAACATTCCAAATATTATATTTAAAATGAAAAACCAAATTTCAAAATCAATTAAAATACCTGACCAGGTAAACACTTCTTTAATGATCGAATTTTAAAGATTTAATGAACATTACAAGGTCCAAAGAATTAGGCAAAATGTTCAGAGTTTAAGTTGATTCGACGTAATAACAGATTTGTTGCTTTACAACAAAGAATTGACCAAAAATTAGGAGAAAAAATAATTTTGCCTTTTGTGTATGATTACTAATCTTTATATATATAACTCTGAACATTTTGCCTAATTCTTTGGACCTTGTAATGTTCATTAAATCTTCATATATATATATATATATATATATATAAAGTTCGACTTGTCATCTGAAAAAGCTGAAATGCCCAGTGAGAGATCTAATAGTAACCCAGTGAACATCTTTTCTGAATAGGAGCATAAGTTCTCATATATATTAGTTAACTTAGTCCTTTCACTTAAAATGGAGAATTAAATCAACGTAAAAGAAATAAAATTTGAGAAAAAAATTTTTTTTTCGGTTGATTAATTATAAAAATAGACCTTATATTTAGAGCTCAAAGACAAAATAGATGTGCGCAATAAGGAAAGTAGGCAGGAAAACACAACTGAGATTTCTATGACATTGAACATTTTTTGAGGAAATAGCTATTTACGAACTTTGAAAAGAACATTCTGAAATACCAAATGTAACAAAAGTCTAATTACTTCAGTAATCAATTGTAAATCGAATTTTAGTTCTGCAGCGGAACGTTTGTTCTTTGCCGTAAATGGTGGTGTCTGTGATAACCAATTAGTGAAACTAACCAAATCCTTCCTGAAACAATGGCTGTTAATGTTATTAGTCTTCCTTCTTCGTAAAGATTCCACAATCCCATTGCTTTTACACGATCATCTATGTTTCAACATTTTATCATCTCGCAACTTAGTCCCTTGAGTTAGAAGACTAGAATTATAAAATCTGTGTTGATCTCAAGAAACCTAAAACTACTTTAATTTCTGATCTTAAATGAAAGTTGAGAACTGGACCTATTGCGTGTAGCCACCAAATGCATTTCGTTAATTTTATTTATGATATCTTCCGCTAGATTCTGGAAACTCTTAAGTTCTTTTAACGAAGATTCTTCATCACTTTTTTCAGCATACTTGCCGTAAGGATATACGTCAACATCGAATAAACGTTCAGGTAAAAGCTTTTCACTGAAATTACAACAACGATCTAAACTTCGGTCTCGAAATCCAAAATGTAGGAGCAAAACTCGATCTTTATAAATTGTCCACAAACGAATGTTTATGACACAACTCAAAAGTTATCAATTAAGTAAAACATATTTTTGAACATTGAAATAAAAGCCAAATATGGAAAATGATTTTACATAAAGTGATTTATCGACTTGACTTAATGTCCAATTCCGAAGCACTTACGTTCTAGAACTACGCAACGCACATCGCATCTCGATAAACAATTGTTTCATGTTATGCTGCAATGCTTCTGCACCAGGAAGGAGTTCTCTGCCGATGCTTCCAATTATATCACTGAAACTTTAGAACTAAATTATTTATTTTTAGTTATATGTTCCCAAAATGATCGCATCATACCCAATAAACAATTTCATTCATTTCGTAGTCACTAAAGAACTTCCTCTACTTCTCATGAAATAATCAAGCAAGGGTGCAACCTGCTTATGGACAAGAAATTTAAACGATCATCCCTGCAGAGACCAACAAGAATTCAAGTAAAAATCAAATCAAAATTAAGTGGATACTGACTCGAAACCTCTGTGTGCCCAATCAGTCATTTTTTTCCAATCCGCTGGTTTTAGTACGTTGCGATAAAAATTCACTAGTTCTGGACTCGCTTGCCCCGTCAATATCATGTTAATAAAACACTCTCCAAGATTACAATTTGAGACATTTTCATCACCAAACAAATTGAATTTTTCATTAAATTCCTGAAAAATGGTACTTCTTAGAAGGCTGAAAGCTTCTTAAAGTTTTTGTTCTCATCAAATCATAAGACTAAAAATCCAACCCACACACAATCTGTGCACAATGCCAAATTGTTGTGTCTTACAAAACGTGATCCCATATTCATTTTAGTATAATTTGTTGCAAAACGCAGTCGTATATCCATAGCTTTTCTTAAGAAATTTTCCTAAATTATACTTATTCGAAATACTAAACCAAAACAATACATGATAAAACAAAAATTCGACCAATACCTTTGACTGATCTTCCCAATCGACAATTGCTCGAGCAAATGTTTCAGAAACAAAGCACACATAAAACACTAGTTTCAGCCACCTGAAAAGTAGGAAGTATAAAAAAAGCACCAAAAAGTTCAAAGACAATAATTTGTCATTTCAAAAATTTTCTAGCAATACTGCGAAAGAAAATGCTTCTTCAGACTACTGCGATAATGAATTTATGAAGGTAACTATGAATAAAGCATGGTAATAACCATAAGATTCATCTAAATAACCAAAAATAGGCTAAAGTTGAATAACCTGCGTGCAATAGTCCATATTAGACCGTTTTTTAGATAACCTAAACTGTCGATGTCAAAACCAATCACTTGAGTATTCACCCCTGGATTGCTCTCTAAAAAATGCTTTGTGGGAAACGTATGAAGAAGTACACTTTGACTTTTATTGTGAAACTTCCAATAGTCCAAAAACTTGCTCTATTCAGAGCTCGAGTATTTTATGAAAATTTATGAAACTGTTCTATTTTTCACGTATTTTTAACTGTATTTGATTAGGAAAATTATCCTATAATTAAATCTCATATCAAATTACAAAGAGCGAATCTTTTCACCTGAGTTGAGTTGACCCATACTGGAATACACTACCATCAATTGATTTCGCTTGGATGAATAAAACATATCACCTATTGTTATTGAATAAGGATCACAGCTGCCTAAACAATATATATTGAAAAAATTAATGTTGCTTCATAATTTTGAACATATCTCTATGAAATCTGCGATCATATCTCTATGAGAACTGGTATGAAATGTCGAATAAAAAACCCATCTATCGGAGCGGAATGTATCTCTTCTTCAAAGCATCACTCACATTAACAAGAATTTGAAAGGAAAACGAACCAAAAAAATGCAGCGACGGCTCGATCGAAGCAATAGGAAGAACACCTGCTGCCAAAACAATCACAGTATTGTCTATATTAAGCGCGAACAATAACGTTCCAAGAACGCTGAGATTGCTGCTGTCACAGAATGCTTTCATTGCTCTTAGTTGATTCAGTTCTTCTGATTTGTCATTTAAACTTTCACTTTCTGACAAGTCACCAAGCTGGAAATAACTTTCGTCAGCAGCATATACAAATGATTTTGAAGAAGAATGCCTCTAAAAATGTTCATTCATTCAATGCACCATCGTCATGAATCCTCCTCTTTGACCAACTCTCAAGAAAAGTAGATATCACTTTTTTATTCATTCTTTTCTCTATGAAAGATTATAAATTTGAAATTGAAGACTTGGTAATTCATAAAAGTTAGTTCAAAAATTAAAACTGACTATATTCCAACTATAATTAATACAGAGTGATAGGCTAAAAAAAACTCACTGCGCCAGAAAGTGTGTCGTCACTGATGAGGTTTATATTCAACTCTTGATTGAATCGCTGCCATTTCATTAGCGTTACACGAGCTTTCATTCTAAATTCAAAATAAATCAATGAAATTTAAAATGTGAAGATTTTATCAAAGCTAAAGATCTTTGGATGACGCTTTTTTTTTTCAACTGAAACTAGTACAGCAGCACCGAGGTAGTTAACAAACAACTGAAATCATTTTTTCCACCTGACAGTAAACCTGACGATTCCTTTTTCAGCATCAAGCAGATGAATACAACGGTCACTAAAAGCTGTTGCAAGAACCTGAAATTAATATATTAATATTGAATTAAAAAAAAAAGCAATTCAGATCCCAAACTGAATTTCAAATGTGACGTTTACCTTGCCATCAGGACTCCAACACATAGTTTCCAATCGAATTTCACCTTCCGATTTGACTCGGTCTAATAAGAGTGGCCTGACATCATATATGTCCCTCTAGAAGTAGTAAAAAATTAGATATAAATTGCCTTTATTTTAATATTTAATAATGAAAATTAAGACCAAATAACAAAGCTATCTTCGATAAATCAAAATTAAAGGATACATATTTTGAGTAATTTTTATAATAATTCTCTCATATTCAGGAAAATAAACCAACTTTACCTTCCATCCATGTCTCCAATGCAAACGTCGTACGCATACTTCACCTTTTTGCGACGCTAAGGTTAACAAATCAATGTCTGGATTCCATAAAGCTTGATGAACCTGAAAAAACGTACTTTTAATTTCCCTTAACATCACTATGTTTTTTTAAATTATGCTATGATGGCTACTGCTAGTTAATTTAACAGTTATATCTTTGCAAGCAGTATGACGTAAAATAAAAAAGAACGATAACCTTGAATGGAGAACGGCGACTTAAAACCGTTTTGCCCATCAAATCAGTTGGAACGAAACGGCTTAAAACTGAATCCATGACCTCGCCTTTTACACTCTTCTCTGCAATAATGTATGTACTTATACCAGTAATAATAACAACAGGTAACATATAAAATGAAAATACGATGATCTGAAATTAGCATTGCAGATAAAATGTATAAAGCGTACAAATATACAAAAGTGAACATATTCAATAAGCGAAAAATATGATGACCAAAAATGAGCAAGATATCCTTTTTTCGTCTATTTAACCAGGAAAATTTGCTGTAAATTGATGCCTATGATATCACTAATGTACTTGGAGTCAATGACACCATTCACCCCCACGATCCGTGATATCAGAACTGTTATTTTCCTGCATTAATTTGAAAACATCAGTCCCATTAGCTGTTAAATCCGTCTCTGTTGGTTGAAACCTTTCTTAGATCTAGTTTCCAGGAATAAAATTTTCCGCGAAAGTGGAGAGAAGTAGAAGAAAAGAAAGAGATAAGAAAAGAGTAAAAGAAGGTAAGTGCTTCCTGATGATTTGAAAACTTTTGGAGCCAGCAAATGTAGCATGTAGCTGTACGGAGTGGATAGCAATTATTTTACACCACACGTCTGCACTGTGTTTCTCTCATACCCTGATACATAAAGCAGTAGGAATGGGAACAAATCGACTGATGAGTTAATTAGTAATTAAATTCTTTACTCCATTTCAAGAATTACCCTACCTGATTGTAGCATAAAAAAGAAGGAAAAAGTTGCAAATTGAACAATAAATCGTGACGAGAATACATTCGTATAAAAGTCACTTATGACAAAGATAAGAAGGAATGGTTTCTACCTTAATCATCATAATAACCTTTAGCCGTAAAGTTTGTGCAACACCATTATCCATTACAATGGTTACCTACCAAATCGCATAAAACGATTTCTTGGCAAACAACACCATGACCACGTTGAACAGATAATGTAATTTAAACCCGGTTACATTCCTGACAAATTCAATTCCACAACTTAAACTTCATATAAATTTCACACACCACACTAGAAATCCATGCCACAATATGTCTGTGCTGAATATTTCAGGACATCCTGCCAACTTAAATCTTTCACTTTTTTTTCGCTTTTCTCCACCGAACAATTTTGACTAAATAATTGTTGAAGGATAACACATGAAATCGTTCATACAACGCGTTACATAACGCTTTCTCTCAGTAACATAAGATTCATTCGACTACTGCTAACCACTTCTAAAACAGCATTATTTACTCTTCTAAATTTGCAAGTATCATAATGTAATCAAAACTGATCCAAAATTGATTTATTTCTAAATTGAAAAAATCCATAAATCGTTTAACACAGTATGTTCCTCAGCAAATATGTGGATTTAAAATTTGAATTAATTTATACGATGTGCACCGTACTTTGTCTCTCAATATGATTAAACTCGATGTCAGAGTACTAATTGAACAAGTAAAGATAATAAAGCTATGATGAAAAAAACTGACTTTAAGAGAACAAATGAAATTTCAGAATTCTGGGATAAAGCATTAGGACATATGTAATGAACACCTAATGCAATTTTGGCTATTGCATTTCAAAAACAAGCAATTTGTTTCACAATTTTAAAGCACCAATCACTACACGGAAATATCTTAAAAGTCGGAATTCTAATTACTTGATCTTTCATTATCTTAAGATGTGCCAAACTTTTCCTTTTGCATTTCATTGATTTTCCAGAAGTTGCCTGTTTTCATTAATTCGAACTGTTTCTGCAATCTTAATCTTCTTTCTCGCCTTTTCTTTGACTTTGAAACTTCGATCTCTGGTTCGTCACCTGCACCCATCGTTTGTACATCCTAAAAAAATGTGAAGTGACTCAGTCACAAAACTGATTCGTACTCGGAGAAATACCTGGATATAATCCATATAATTTTTAGTATAAAAAAATGATTTCCAAATACTTCAAATAAATCTCACCTGCTCACCACTAAGGTCATCGTCCTCCTCTTCTTCTCCCGTACCCGTACTACCAATAAATGGACTATTTTCAGCGGAAATATGTAATGAGGATTGTGACTGTTGCACTTCTGTAGTAGTTGCAAAGTTTATCGATGCTTCGCTAAGTGAATTCAGTGATGATTGGTGCTGCTGTAGTATGAACATTAAATATAAACAAAAAATTCGTCTGAAATTCACACTGTTTATATATCCTCAAGTATCCTAACTGAATATTAAGTCAGATGTTTCCAAATTTAAAATATAAGAGGTATTAATTGACTGTAAAAGACAACACAGATACCTCAAATGCTATTGCCATTTGATTAAGAACAGCTTCCATATCAGGCGCACTATTTTCTTCACCAGAACCATTCTCATTTTTCCTCCTCTTTCTGTGTTTAGTTCGTTTTTTCAACATTTTTTGCACTTCAGACTCATCACTTGAAATCATCTCCTCGATATGTTTATGTTTTCTAAAAACATTAACACAATGAACTACTCAAATTTAATAAAACTGAAAAACTTGTATCTTAGGTTTCGATGAATTGATACTATCCTTAAATTACTCGACGAATGAGGAATTTTCATTAGTTTCAAATTTGTTTCGAATATATTGAAACAGACTTCGGACTTTCTAGCCCTTCCAAATATAAATTTTTTGAAGGAGATAAATTAGAAATTAAAGAATTAAACTTTTTGAATACTAAGTATATTTCAAGGGCAAACATCTACTTTTTCGATCGTCTTTCTTTGGCAGCTCTATGCAATGCCTGTACATAAGATCCGCGTTCAATTGGATAGCCACGAGTCCTTTCAAAAGCTAAAATTTGAATCTGTCAAGATAAAATTTTCAAGTATGCAATTTCAGTACACTGTATATATATATATATATTACCATCAATGGCATCATGTGAAGACCATCCCAAACGATCAATTAAAAATCGACATATCAAATAACCGCTGCGATTAACACCATTTGTACAGTGAACGCCGATCATCATATCTGAAATTTTTGTTCATATAATATGAAAAATAATTTCAAAGAAAACTATGTTTGCTAAAGTAAGCAGCAATTATCTGGTTCGAATGAAGACATATGAATATTCATAAGCAGTAATCTCGAGCAACCTGAATCCAATTTCAATATGTGAAAATGGTAATGACCAATTTCTTCATTGTTTTCAGTTAATCGTACCAAGTGTAAAATTAAAAATGGGCTGCTAAGAATACTTCAAATTCTTAACCAATTTTAGTTTTTCTTTCTTAAGGCAAGTTGTAAAAGTACCATTATCAGCATTCGATTCCAAAAAACTATCCACAGCGGTATTGAATGCATCCACCAGATCATCTCTTTCAATAAAACCTCGACCAGGACAATTGATTTTTTCATATAAAATGCACATCCCTTCAATATCACTGCGTTCATAGTAACGATCCGTATCCGTCAAGTCGATGATAATACCCACCTGAATCCCTTTTTCACCTAACTGGAAAAGCTTTGTTTTACAAATTATAATCGTCTCTTCTTCTATATTAAAGAATGACTTTTTCAAGATAAATTAAATCAGTTAAGATTAGATTTATAGATATTATAAACAAATAAATGTAATAAGAGAAATTAAACATTATAGATCAAGTAGAAGGAAAAAAACTGATCACAAAAAACACTTACTAATTAAAACAGTGAGACTGTTGTCTAAAATGAAACAGAAATTCACAAAAATTACGAGGTAATCGTTGCCACACAAAATAAAACATCCCTAAGATTAACCAAAATGTTTGTCTAATCAACTTACTTTCTGTAAGAGGCTTAAAGTGGTGAACCGCTTTTCTTTCGGTATTTTCGTTGATAACGTCATGCTGAGGGGTGTTTTGAAAACCAAAAACCGTGTATTTGATATAGGTAGACCAATTGGTTCGTAGCGTAACCATCTAAAAGAAACTTTCTGGAAAAGTTCTGCAGATACCAAATAAACTAAATCCCTGAAAAAAGGCTTTAATAAATGAGATAATGTAGTAAAGCACATTCATTCAATAACAACATGCACTTATACCATTTCTCTTGCAATGAAAAAACGTTAACGGAATAAGGAAGAGTGGAAAACCTACTTTTCTCTCAAACCCATTATTTTACTGAAAAGAATTTTGCCGTTCCGCTTACCGTTCATTTGCGACTAACATACACGCCGCCCTTACGAGCAATCAATATTACGCCCGTTCCCCCGTCCTCTTATCCTGTCGAGAATTGTATCTGGTCCATCCCCAATCATTTCGCTGGGTTTGTTGTCAAGCGTCAAGGCAATAGTTCTTTGCACTTATAATAGCGAAAACAAAAAGAATAAAAAATGGATAATATTATTCAAACCTTTAAAGTTGGCATATATGAATTGAGAAAGAAATTCCTAAATTTTGAATAAAAGACTTAAAAGACATTTGTAGTATATATTTTTGATTAGCTCAATAGGATATCGACAGTGTTATGCATGACAATCGTATTATGCATGACAATCCCTCAAAAGAGATTTGAACTTTAGAAGTCCCGATAAGTAGCATTATTTAATTACCCTATTGTCACCGACAATATAATATCGAAGATTTATTTTTTTACCCAGTGGAACAACCACAACTTATGCTGGAGGGAGTTATAAGGAGTCGAACTTCTAGTGTTTTTTGTAGAAACAAAACAAAATAATCAGTTTGATTATACAATCATTAGTCTCGCTAATAGGCAAAGACGGTATGCCATTATCCATAAACTTTAATAGAAGCTTAGTTAAATTCATTCCCTTCAATAAAATCGATTATCAATCTCGTCTTACTGACAAAATTAGACAAGAACAGATCAGTAGTCCTTTTTTCAGCTATAAATCTTGATAGTGAGAGATGTTAGTCTATTGTGAAGATCATAAATCCAATAGAAACTGTAAATTCAACTTTGAATTGAAATGTGAGAGCGAGAGAAACAACAATGATATTAAATAAAAATCTCACTGTTTCGGTACCACTCGACTGGTTCGTCCCATTGTACAGTCAAACAATCTCGATGAACTGAACTCCCTTCTCTAATAACTTAAACCCATCAAATCCTTCACAACCACTTCACGTCCTCGCACAGTTTTAACGTCTCCTTAGAGCTACCACAATTTACGGTGCGATTGTGCAACACCACTCGTCTCGCAATCTAACATCTGAATTAATACGACATTGGGATTAAGAGGAGAGCTGAGTAATCTTCAGAAGTTCGTTTAAGGATTAGAAATTAATGAGGGTTTTGACAAAATAAAAGAGGTATGTTGTACTTAGAAATGTAGGCATTGCATTGAAGTTGGTATTATCATTGGTAATGTGACCTTTCAGAGATCCGTAGCTCATCACTCATTCTGATTGCATACAGCCAATGGCTTTCTTCCTCCTATTACTTCCTTCACTGTACAACGCTTCGTATCAAGCAGGTTGTCAATTTTTTTTTTGCTGACCTGCAAAATAATTGAGATCTTCTGAAGAATGCATAGGTTTCATGGGAAATTATTAGTCGATTAAAAATACATATATCTGCTAATTTAAAGGACTATAAAAATATGCATTTAAAGGATTGTTAGTCAGCTAGAAGTGAGTCGCTGAGTAACTATACATAATAGCTGATTCTAGTTGTACAGCATTTGTACAGTTTGTTTATGCAGTATTGGAAGATAGTATATTCCAGCATTATCAATATATCAAAAATGCATAGTTTTGCAACTTTAGAAGGACAGTGAAACATTTGCGCATTATTAGTGGATGGAAAATGCATATTTTGACAACTTTAAAAGATAGTAATTAGATAATACCATATTGTTAATACAGTTAAGTAACGCTTAGTGATCATTAATGTACCTTTCCGTATTACAATCAGATTTATGCTGGATATTTTAACAGCTTCGGAAATAGCAGTATTTATATATACAGAAAATTGTCGCCTACTACTTGATCAAATTGAATGGAAATTGTGTTATGTCGACACTGTGTCATGTAATCAGAAGAGCATTTACTTTCAAATTTTAGATCTGGTTTAGTAGTACGTACGGAAATTGAAAAAGGAGTATAAATAGGTGTGCGTTTAGGAGTGTAAATAGGTGTGCGTGATATTATTCAGTCTCAGTTGACTCCATCATTTATCGTTTGTCGGTCCTTGCTGGACGAATTTTACTTTATATTTCAATTTTCCTTCCTTAGCTTATTTTTCTTGGTATCATCTGCTCACTGCTTAAATTTCAATAGCGTTGATTCAAAATATAAAGACATTTCCAGGTTTTGAAATTCAATGGTCAAAAATCATAGTACAGAACTTGTGTATCACGAGATAGTTTGTTTTGATTGAAATGTGTAGTTTCCAAGTTGACATATAAATAGCGCCTCATTAGATATGCAAACAACTGACACATATTCACGGTTGGAATCACTAAAACTTACAGTTCCATCCTATTAAAATTAATTTGTTTATCAAACATATGGTGAAGTACTGAATGTTTCGGAAAGCCCAATGCCACAAATGTGAAAACACAATCTTTTCATAGAATTTGGGGAAATATCAGAATTCCTTGATATTGCTCTCCCCATCATAATGAACATAATATGATTAAATTTCATAAGGGCTTAAATGATAGTACAGCAATCTTAAAGTAATAAAATATGCTTACACAATAAAAAATATATTACTTTAATTAAATACAGGTTGGACAAACTTCTTTCCGTTCCTTTTTTCTTTCTTCTCTCCATCATCAGCTACTACTTGCTCATTTTTATTAAAATTCTGTTTATCTATAATTGAATTCTGAGATTTTTGTGAAGCAACTCCAAACTTTCTTCTATTTTTTAATTTTCAAGGGAAAATTCGTGGGAAATTTCAAGTGGAATTTAAATGAAAATTTAAAAAAAAGATTACCGCTTCTATGCTCTTCAGATTTCCAACTTACTCGTTTTTCAGTTGACTTTCCTTTATTTTCATGGTTGGGCCCTTCAACTTCTGGAGATTGCTTCTGATTCTTAGATTTTTGATCTTTACCTTTCATTTGTCTATCTTGATCATCATCTTTTACTGACAGTACTTCCTTTCGAGAATGTTTCTCTTTGCCAGAATGCGGATGACGTTTCTCAGATTCGTTAGAGTTCGGATCATCCTTGCCATCGAGTTTTTTCACTTTGCTTGATTCTCTTTCATCTGATTTCCTGTTCTTTTCAAGTTCTTTTACTTTCTAAATTCAATAAAATCATTTTTTCCTTTTAATTTCCTCTTCTTTGACTCTACACTAAATTGAATTGAAAATTTCATCAGCTGAGTTTTTATACATACATGTGAATGTGAAGGCATTTCAATGTCCGTTTCACCGTCCCTATTGAATACACTAATTTTGGAATTTTCTCTCAGAGATGGCTGTGTCGGTTCAACAGTTAGCTCTGAAATTGTAATTCCAAAATTTTCACATTAAACTAGTGAGTAACGGATTACATTCAGATTAATCTTTGGTAATCTGGCAGGGCAAACGATAGCAATGGTTGAATCACATGGGGTTATTGCATTTCAGTTTATGTAAGCCTCATTTACTTTGTTGTGAAAGTAAATGAGGTGCAATGTTTGTTGTGAAATGAACCTTTTCTCTTGGAACAAACGATGACTGCCCAAATGAAAATAGCAGAAATCATGAGATACGATGGTGCTATTAACGCTTCATTCGGTGTAGAATACATTTATATCTAAACAATCAACTATATTTGAAAACTATTCATAGAATGCTTCATTTAATATTTTAAAATCTTTATGCGAACAATTCTCATCCTGTTTTTATCCGTAAAAAAAATTTTCCAAGTTATGAACAGAAGAATATATCAGTCTTATGTTAACTTATTTACTCTCAGCTTATCATTTCTTACATTACTCACTCATTAACATTCATAAGTGATTAAGTAAAACCGCTGAAATTAGTGTTGCTATTTTTCCTATAACTTTTCTAAGCTTTTCTGGGCTTTCGGGCAGTAAAGCTTTAAAGGATTTTAAATCTCAATCTATTATATTATGTTAGTAAGATACTTTTCGTGTTAATACTTTGTTAAAACTAATTTCAATAAGTGAAGCCGAATTATAAGACAAAGACGTAGTCTTTGTAAGACACCGCTCACAACTAGACATAAAAATGAAGTAGATAAGACTTGGAAAACTTATATAATAACCTGATAATTGATAGGAACGCCCGGAGTGCTTTCATGCATTACAGTATATTAATTTGTATTATTGATTGCATTTGAAATATCTTAAAATCTCTATTCAAACGATACTTTTTTTTTGAATTTCTTGAAGTTATTAACACGACGATTCATCAGTTTCATGCCAACTTATACTTACATTCAGCTTTTTATTACTAACATGTTCATTCTTCCTCAGTTTACAAATTTATTCTTAATTTCGTTTAGCACTTAACAATCCTTCAACTCAAATGATATGACTGGAACTGACTTTGTCGACTATTCCAGAAGATGAAATTTAAAATCCAGTGAGCGATCAACCACTAAATATTAAGGATATGACATTATTTGTATTTTGAAAATCTTAGTCTGAAGTTGTGTTATCTGCTGTTAGGAATATTTTTTTCAGACTCGAGCCAATAATACGATATTAACAATTTTGCAAGTGTACAGCAAATAAGCGTCGTAGTTAAAGTACTTGGATCTTACTATAGCTTCTCAGTTATTTATGATTGCTGACTCTCTTTGTCACTAGTAGACCAGCCTTTTTAGCAATATTTGTAAACTTTTAGGCATATGAGCTTTTTCTAATATTGGCGCTCTTTGGTAGCAGAAAGTGGCACAGCACTCACCATTCTCTCAAAATTGTGCCACCTTCTGAAAAAAGGCATAGTGACTAAAGTCATCTATCTATATGTATAGATTCCGAAATTTAATGTTACATTTTTAGATCTTCCTTTTTTCCTCCCTTTTCATTTCGTATTTCTTGTTTATTTTGATTCGATTTGTTAGAAATCACGAAGTCATGGATTTTTGAAAGGTCTTTACCAATGTTGAAAGCTAAAAAATATGTCAGATGTGAAAGTCTTGACATATGGAACTAAATATCACAATTCTCGAAAAGAACTTTTCATAATTTTTAAAACTAAAAGCTGTTTTGAAGTCAATTTATCCCGTTTAGGTTACTCTGTTTTTTGTTTGCTGTTGCTCAAAACTTACATGATTTGTAACATAATTTTGCTCTGACCATGCATTTGGTCAAATCCCTATTATGAATTAGTGAAAAATTGTGTTATATCTAATAAAAAAGACTTTGTTGTCATACAAGCTGTTAAGTTTTTTCATACAAATTACCAACTTAAATTTTTCTAGAGATAAAATAATAGGAACTCGGTAGAACGATCATTCACAATACTTTTAAAATGACTTAAAATTGCATCACAGCTCTTTCTGCAGTACATATTACCAAATATAAAGCAATAAAGCATTCAAATATAAAGCATTCAATAGTTCTAAAGAAGTTTAACACGAAATTTATTTAGTATTTCAACACTTATGCGATCTGGGCAGCTGAATAATAATACAAGACTTGCTTTAAAACTAAATGAAACGAAGGCTGAGAATTGGGAAGTTTATCAGCATCGAAATCAAAGTGAACTACATCATTAAGTTGATATTCATTAATATGAGTCATTAATCGACGTGGACAATATTCTGCTTTTTTTCAGAACTTGTATATATCTTGTTCACTTTCCAGACGTGATTTCTCCTCATATTTCTATATCATTTCTGCGACTGATTCCAATAATTTGTATTCTCCAATCATCTCTTTTATCACCTTTTTATCACAAATTTTGTGTTTAATAGGATTCTGAAGGCTTTCATCATAACAGTAATGTAAACAACTGTGTCCACTATTCCAGCTCTTTTCCTTCGGTAAAATTAATTTCTCATCAGCATTGGATTCAAGTCTATCTGGTACTTCCTCATTACCAGTCCTCAAAAATATACTTTGACATTTTGTGATTCACATTCAAGGTTGGATTTAGATTTCCACGTGACTGCGTAGAAGTAAGAGTGCTCGTCATCTGAGCACTTGTGGTACCGATTTCTGCTACTGCCGTTTGTTCTTCCATTTTATCATTATTCATTGCAACTGAATGGAAATTTTTGTTACCTTATGGCTATTGGCCTTTTCTTCATATTGTATTTTGCATGAAAGCATTTTGCTCACCATCTAAAAATGTTACGGATGGAATTTTGTCCATTCCAGAATAGCAGATGCGCAAAGTGCACTACTGCCATGATCTCCAGAAGTTTAAGCTTCCACTTTGATTAAAAAAGTATTTGTTTGTTTTTAATAATTCTAGTAATTAACACTAATATTAGCAACATAAGTGACGACAGTGAGTAATATTTCAGTCATTTTTTGCGAACTGTCTGTGATTCCGTTCATTTCCTAAGAATAATTGCACAATTATTAAAATATAAAAAATAAATTACAAAAAGTACTTTAACGGGTTTTTGATCCGTTCGTGAATCTCTAAAAAAATTCTCAGTGGCAAATCTGATTCAGGAGAGAATCCGATTCAGCAGCTTGTCTGGTTCAATTATTTTATTCTTAATGGCAAAAAACAAAATAATTAATAATAATAAAAGTGATATGATGTGCAAACAAAATTGCATTAAACTTTGATTAATGATAATTTGAAATAGCAATGACCAACTAAAAAACCTTCTCTTTTGAAATGTCCTTTCTTTGTCCCGAATTGTTCCAACCCATATTCAGTTCTCTGTGACGTTTGAACAGTGTGGATGTTTCAGCTGTATTGTCGCAGACGAACTGCTAATGTTGGGAATTGTTTGATAACCACTTTTTCTTCAATACTAAATTTACTTTATAATTAGATTTAAAACGTTTCAGCATCTATTTACTAAACCTTTTCTATTTTCAGCGTTTTGTCTTCTGGAGCAGCTTAGAATGTTTGAAATTGTAATGTTTATTGTGCCACCAATAACTGCCATAGCTGCTAGGAATCCATTTTCAGTAGCATCTATCCAACTTGTAATTCATTTCGTTGCATAGCTCCAACAGAAAATTTTCAAAGATACACGAGAAAAATCAGATGAATGAAGGAAAATTTAGGAAAACAAGCTTAACATTGTTACCGAAAATGCAACTGCAAAGGGCAAAGTAAATAAGCTAAAATGAATTGTAGCGATGAAAGAGTCTCCTTAAATATTTTCTTAAAAAATACCTGACATTTTTGTTTCCCGAAAAGAATCAATTATAAAAGAAATGTCGCAAAGCGTACTGAATCATTTTAATTTATTATAATCGGTACATAAAGTAGTACAATTCTCTTACTAAATTTCAAGGCAATGAATACAAGTTCAATCAACTTGCAACAATAGTAAGTTAGTTATTCGCGACTAGCGCTGTTGTCGTGAAATGCCTCAAAGTTGGATTATCGAAATATTCAGTGTAAACTGTTTTGATACGTTTATGGCGACTATTTTAGCAGGTCTTTTAAATTTCAAAAATTAATTTAAACTGGTGGTCTGTATAAAAAACAGTGTCGAAGTGATCTTCAACTCACAATCAGTGCATTACTCATTTTTTGATTTAGATGAATAAATTCGTTCAAAGATCTATCAGTTCTAATAGCTAAATCAAACTTAACAAAATATGCTATTAATCTTTAGAGCATACGAAAGGAAAATTCACTAACAGGAAATCAAAACAGTATTCGAATCTGAACGAAATGATTGATTCCACATTGAGCAACAATGGAACTATCCGCTGTATACCGCGAAAAATTTTTCCATTAGCTGATGAGAGAATTGAGGATTTGATTTATCCAAGTATAACCTATCATTACTCGGTGAGCAGAAACGCACGATACGTATACGTGATCGGTGAGGACCCCACGGAACTGCAATCCCAACTTTTCGTATGGGATTTACATCGAGGGAGAGCACGACGTTATTCAGTCATCGACTTTCCATCTTCTTTGCAAATGAAACATTTGTATGAGATCGATTCTCTGCAAGGAATATTGGTATGCTGCAGTACTGGATGCTTCCACGTCTATGCAGTTCAATTCAACCATTCTCAAGAATTAATCCGAATTCGACAAACTCTCTTTTACCAACTGAACAACAACTCACATTTTTGGAGCTCTGCAAGAGCCTTTTCCGAAAGAGGCATCATTTTCGTGTCCCAACATGATCAGATCCGAAATTTCTACGTGGCCCAAATTAGTCTGGATACACCAGTGCGGTCCGTTCTTCTTACTGCACGCATGTCCGGTTTGCGTTTTTGTGGTCAACCCTGGGTTGATGGTAACTATATGTATTTATTTGAGAGCGCCTCAATAACTACCTACACGGAAATAAAGTACTTAACAGGCCGTTTAGTTCGGGCCAATCTCCATACCGGTGAATTGGAGATTGTATGTACAAAAGCAACTGGCAATATCGGAAACAGTTTACCAGCTATTCAGCAACAACAGCAACCGCCAATAGGACAAGATACAACATCACAGCAAGTGACAAATCCCACTATGCTTATTAGGCGCGTGAAACACGTGGGACGAGATGGATGGCTGTGGATAATAGCGGAATTTGTGGAACTCAACGATACTCCTAATCAAGATACTGCTCGTTGTGAGGTGCTTTACGTGGTTATTGCTCACTTTCGTAAAAATATTTTTTACGTCAGTTCTCTTCATTATTTGTGTGGGTATTCAATATTTGAAAGGAAACAAATAAGTGATTAAAAAAAATTTTAGTGATATGAGTAATGAGAAAAGATCAGGAAGAAGTTTGGGTGCACAACTTCAGGAATTTCATTCCTGAAGAAATTGCGCTCCCAGCAATGTTATCCGTAATGTTATCCGCTCTTGAAGAAAATTCCAGCTGTTTCAAATCATGCTTACGAATGCCATGAATCTTGAAGGACTTCTTTCTATCTTGAAGAGTTGCCCTAAACCTTGAAAGGCTATCCTCAACTTTGAAAGACTTTAAACCCTGAAAGATTTCTCTGAACTTTGTAGGTTCTCTCTTTTCATCTTTTTCGGAAGCTGTACTCATTTTTGATCTAATTTTGAATATCTTGATCTCTTTTTCCACTCACGTCTGATTGTCCATTATAACTTTACCAGTGGGAAATCAAAGCTATGCTGCAGCTTAACTTCAGTAAATTGGAAACTGATATAATCGCCTGTAGCTTATTACCATTTTCTGTATTATTTCCATTACTACCAGATCCTACAAAAGTAGCTCTTTCTGTGATTTGCCAAAAAATATTTACTGTTATCGTGTTAGTGGTAGTGGTTTTCACATCACAAAAATTAGCTATATTTCCTCAAAAATTTTCCATTTGGATTCAATTATTTCCCTTTTTGAACTACTAAAGGCAACAGAATTGTTAAAATGAGGCACAGAATTAGTCGGTCGCCTTAAACAGTTGTATTGAATGGTATCGGAGAATGTTTTACCGTTCAACAATCAGTTAATATCGTGGCTGACTTTTTCTGGCCTCATATTATAAAGAAAGTTAGCAATGCTTAATAACAGCAAGTTCAAGAATTTCATTGCAGATATGTATTGTGGAAATGCAAACATTTACGTGGTATAATCTGGATTGGCTTCCTGGATGTAAGTTTGACGAACTAACATTGGACGTTGCTTGCAACGGCACCGTGGTTATGCTTCGGAAAAAAATGTTACAGATGGCTAATCAAGCACAAATCGATTCTTTCTTATTGCTTTCCAGAAACCCGGAAACGTTACTTAAGCAAAGCTTCCGTGCTTTAATTACTTATTTTCCGACTTGGAGAAGTTTGAATTGGGGAAAATTGCATTCCTTTGGCATACCAACTCATTTACTTATTCCTTGATAGTGATAACTGCACGTCATATGAGTGTGATAACAATACAAATGTTTCTGATCTAAGTCATAAGAGATGCTTCGTAGGAATCAACATAACTTCTTTTCATAACATTTCTTTCTTGCTTCCACACATGTTTCCTAAAATGTGGCAGATTGACAAACAAATCAAAATCAAATTTATGATGAAGAAATCACAACCAAAAAAAAGAACTATTCTAACTGTAGCCTATTAATTCAGATAAAAATATTTCGTCGTAGTAATAAGGTGAAGGAAATTTCAATCGTTTCTCAAAAAGTAAGATTTCTAAAAGATTTACGCGACTTCATCGATTCTATCAATTCATTGAAGCTAGCAAATTCAAAATGGCTAAAATAGAAATAGAATTTGGTCTAGAAATTTAAATTTGGAATCAACTGTAAAATAAAAAGCAATTTCTTCAGTTAATCCAGAAAAAATAAGATATCGTCCAACAACAGTACTTCAGATTTTACCTACCAGAATTTTGAGATGACATGGCAACAGATATGTTAAAATCACGAGTTCAGAAGCAAGAGCAACAATAGGGACACAAAATGAAGCGATTTTTCTTAAATCATCAAAAATTGCAAATATGCATTTTCGAAAACAAATTCCAATCAGCGAAGAAGCTTGTCGAATGAAAAACCCAAATAAAGGATGCGGAAATTTTCGTAAAACTGTAGTAATTTAAAACTTGCTAGAAAGGACCTAACATTAATTCCTTGATTTTAAGAGGAAAAGAATGAAATCACCTTATAAATAGCAAGACATGATTTCGAATGAAAGTCACAAACATCTAAACTCGTAGTGTTTTTATTGTGGAAGAATAAGTTATAATTATACAAAACAGAAGTAGAACTGTTTTAGCATTATCAACGACTGATAGCAATGATTAAATTAATAACCGCTAGCAATTTAAATGGAAGAAAATTCAAACGATAGTGAAAGAAATGAAAAATTTATAAGTGAACTAAGTATCAATAAACAAGAATCCTACTGATGTATTTAGCGACAATTTCGGAAAGGAACGAAAATACTGAACATCATATATCACAACAATTTACCAAAAAACCTCGCTTACTGATACAGATCCTTATGATAAGATACCGTTAATAAAAAACAAAAAAGATTTAGTAATGTGTAAACAAAGAGCATTTAAATTAAGCGTCATAAAATTACGATCAAACTTTCGTTTCAGGCCCATCATCGACATGTGTAAACTGTTTGAATGAGTCACGCAATCGTGAAAGTTGTCGAGCTATGAGCTGTCCATATACTTTACTGTACCAAACATTACTTCGTCCTCTGAAGTTAAATCATAAACGATTTAAACTGGAATAGAAAAAATTCACCGTTAAAAATGCTACCTTAATTATAAGATAAACAAACAAATATATACTAAAGCAAACAGTCAAATGAAATAAACCTTTGCCATACCTTAAGTCAGTCCTCGTGATATAGGTAACACGGGAACGACCAGCTATCGGTTCAACAAGAAACTGTGATGATAGCACAGCAACAGAAATGCCACCCAACATTTGCGTTTCACTGGAATGTACTGAACGCTCCACCAGAACACAACCACCACGTAATTCTTTTAAATCCGTACGCCACAACCTTCACAAGTTAGAGACTAAGTTAAAGTTTAACAATGACTTGCAAATTTCCCGCTTATTATCAGGTAACAACAAAAACTAATATCTTCTTTGTAAATTACAGTTAGTCGTACCTGACCACTGTAGCGTCACGAGTAGGATGTGATGGAGTATCATTGATAACATATTGAAAAACGTCACAATTTTCGGCGTTCAATACTGCCACTGTTCTCCAGTTGATAATTTGAAGATCCCAAACATTCCTGAATTTAAAGACTCTGTACTATACTACACATTATACCCCATTATCAAATCCTCCTGTGTAAAGTACTTGCTTCATACCACCCAGAAATTAAATTAAAATCAACAAAATAAAAGTAGAGGTTACCTTTCTCGAACAATCTTAATGAGGATCTCCCTAGGTGGTGCTTCGATGTCAACCCAAACGCGGAAGAACCGCAACGGATGGCCATCCGTCGATTTTTTGGTCGAAATTTCAACACCACCCACCGTACCCTCAACAATCCAACCTTTCCACCGATCCCGATGTCCCTGAAGAATGAATAATGCTTTAGAACTTCGACAATTGATCTTGTATACCACTTCAAAAGAAATCAAGACGAGATATTTGAGATTTAAGCAAAGTGAACATCAAAACGCCAACTTTTACCTTTAATAGCTCTCTCGTTTTTTGTAATAAGTACGTTTTATAATTTCCATCTTGGGACAAACCAAGTTCAGTCAGAAATGGTGTATCCAGTTCAGTGCCTTTACAGTACTTGCTACCTTTGTCACGCTCAAATCCAGGATTAGTCGGAACGATAAATACTTTGGTACAGTGCTCAATCATTTGCACGAGACATTCTTGTGCAGCTCGTGACTCCTTAATTTCACGCTCTGTCGGTAATCCTGCTGCTCCGATCGTTTTGTGACGTCTAGAAAGATTAGCTGTAAAAAACAAAATTCAAGAATGAATCAAATACTATTTGCAGACACTAGCTAAAGCATGAAGATCCATAAATGATGTAATACGAAAATGTTAGCAACCTTGTCGGACTGATGTTACTCAAGCGTGAACCACATAACTGAAATAATGACGGTGCGAAGCATACAGCCAGATTTTGCGACGTCATCTGAAACTCAGCAAAATAATTTAAAAACTTTGACATGAAACTTGAATAATGCCTAAACTCTTCCCTCACCCCGATCAGAATTTTTGAAAAAGAGAATATGAAGCATTAACTATTGAAAAGGGAAATAATTTTAACGTTGCAATAAAGTAGCATATGTAACTAAAATGAATTATAAAGCATAAAATTGAATGGATAATTCAGAAGATACTGAGAAGTAAAACTTACGCTGTTAGTTGCAGAATGTTTAGCAATATCATGAAGAAAATAAAGCAGAGTTTGTAGAGCTTCCCGATGCTCATCAGGTAACAACAAAACAGCATGCTGAAGGGCTTCTATACGCATTTCCACCGGAATATCTATAAGTAAGCATTAATTGGATAGTAAATAATTATGACATTATATGAATAATAAAATTTATATTCGAAATGTAATAATATCCAATACGTATGAAAATCCTAGCGAACGTTTCCGAATATTTGGCGGTCATCAGGGGTTCAGGCAATTCACGGAAGTACTGCTTTAGAAGATCAGCTACATCGTGGACCTCAAATGATACCAGCGTTAATACATATAAAATAAAATATTAATAAAAATAAAAAAAGTAAAATCTAAATACGATAAAATTATTGCAACTTTCCTCTAAATTGATTCTACAAAAAGAATGAAGTCAGAATTCTTTGATTCGACAGATTGATCGATCATTAAAAGATCTTGTCAACTATTTTATTTCCTCAAAATAATGTCACGCTTTTTGAAACGAATCTTAAAGAGTGGCAACTACCTGAGATGGGTCAAGTTTCCCATTTGTAAAAACTTCTGCTTCTGGTGCCACATCACAAAGCATTCGCAACTCAGTAATTCGTGAACGAACACCACTTTTCCGGAATATCCCAACAGTATCTGGAGCTGCGATACGTAAAAAGTGCATCATTTCCAAGATAAATCGCGGCAATGCGAAACCAGAACGACTTTGGATGATTGCTAACGGTAAACCAAAGGTTGAAAGTTCTGCTAAAAATGAGAGAAATCTTACTGATAGCAATAAAGAAATAAAGAAGCAGTAAAACGGAATTTTTATTATAAATTTTCTTCGAATTTCGGGTTTTTTCTACAATGAATATCGCAAATCCAACGTAGGTTCATATTCCGGGCTCACTACTTCATAACTGTCTGACCACTTCCGAATTCTTCATCCGTTAGAGTAAAGGCTTCATTTATTCATACACTTATCATTCAACCAAATATTATTGTAAATGGTATTTCTGGCTATACAGAAGTTCTACGCATATCATCCCATAAGTTATTCATTCAACAAAAGCACTGAGCTTACTTCCAGTAGATTTACTGCTGCCATTAACAGTATCATTGTTGCGCATTCGTCTAATAAATTTGTGTACCGCCCAACTTTTGCTCACTCTGCCACTACCGTTATTATCAGCGACAATACCAATTCTAATACCACTTCCAGCATATGTTTCAATCATCACTGATAGCTTAAGAAATGCCAACTTGCGTATTTGTTGCTGAAAGAAAAAGTTCAGTTATTTAAAAAAGAGCTATATTGATAAAAAATAAAACAGAACAAAGAACGAGAGTTGGAGAAAGAGTTCGAGGATGAGACTGATAAAAATGAGAAATCACCAAACAAACAAACAAACAAACAACAAAAGGTACTGAAATGTTTAAGAGTGATGGCTAGCCAGATATAAAAATAAAAAAAGTAGGAAGGTATGCAGGTAGAGGAGCAGTTAAGTGAAAATGATATTTTACGAAAATCAAAAAAAAAAAAACCCAACTTTTAACTAACCATTTCACATACACTCAGGGCATCTATGCAATGCGCCAAATTAGCGTCACTAATAAATGTTTCATTGTAATCGGTAGGAAAAACATTCAACGAACTGGGTGATAAATGTTTAGATTTCATTTCTGGATGATGCAACGTTGTAAACAGCAATGAGTTTCGCTGTCTTTGCGTTGTTGGCCCACTACAATGGAAAAATTTTATTACAGGAGATATTAAAATCATTTTGAAAATGTTTAATTCAAAAACTGCGGGATCGTTCATTTATGACCTTATACATCATGTGCTTGGCTACATTTGTACATCTTATTTTTACGCATTATGGATAATCCAATTTGACATTTCAACATTCAATGCAAAAACTGACATTTAAATCTTCTACTTTCTTTCAACAATAACAAAACAAGGAAAAGATAAATGAAATCATCAGCCAACCTGGGTGACCTAGAAAGACTTGAGCCAACACCAGAATCACGTCGTTCACCAGTGCCTGACCTATGTTGCCGTGTAATTAATTCATCGTCATTCCCGCTACTTTCCAAACTAGAATGTGACCTTTGCGCTGACATACCTCTAATTGCGTTGAATAATGAAGAACCGCTACCACAAGCAAGCCTTTTTCCACCTCGGCCATTAATTTCTGCCTAAAATATTGTTAAAACACAAGCATTATTAATGGCTATAAACTTGGCAGAAAGTAGTGTCAAAAAAAAATCAAAACGGGGGATGAGTGGATAGTGAAAATGAAGAAATTTTATGAGCTATCATAGAAATCATAAAATCACTATTTCTCTTCTAAAAAGTTCCCTGAAAACATATGCAAAGACATTACAATCTTAAAATCGAAACAGTAAATCCTATAAAAATGTTAATAATAATAATAATAATACTACCAAAAATTATTGCAGCTGCCAAAATCCAGCAATTAGATATTAAATTATCTATTTCTTTCTTTTCAGTAACATAAAACAAAGACTAACTTTTAAGCGACTAGCATGATTAGAGATGCTTGTATTGGAGGAGGATGATTCTGGCGATACAGCGCGATGATATGTAGCAACGGGTACCGTCGCTCCTGAGGTACCAGCTCCAGCAACATTACCAGTAACTGAATCATTTGATGAGAACGCTCCCAGTTCAAACGAGGTATCATGAATATCTATGATATTATCTTCATCGTTCATAAATAATAGCTAAATTTTTAAATCAAATAAAAGTGTCAAATTAATTGAAACTGAAATCAAATGTATCTAAAAAGCCGAACAATAGTTACTGACTTCAAATAATAAAAAAATACCGATCCCTTTTGGATATGCTTCAGTTTCAATTATTGAGAAAAGTAAAGACCAAGTAATGCATTGCATATAATTGAATAAAAAATTACAATGAATTAGATTATTGCCAACCATGCTGTGATGGTTGATGAATAATCGAAAGAGGAACATTCCAGAAAATGGAATCTGTAGTAGTATTTTAAGATACAGATGAAATCAAATATGGGTAAATTATATAAAATGCAGATATATATGGTTGGAAAGATATAAAGTAAGCAAGTAAAGCAACAGTGAAGGAAAATACCATCTGAAGGAATATGTTCATAGTAACCATCGGCATTGACAACTAGTCTAGAACGAGCATATGACTGTGCTGGTGTCAGACCTCGATCGCGGTCACATTCTATATTCTGTCTAGAAAGACCCCTCAGTTCATCAGATTTCAATGAATTATCAAAGAACATGTTAGTTAACCAAAGAAAAAAACTAAATATACTTAAGGAAAACATCGGTTCCCCATCATTTCTTTAAAGAATTCAAATTTATATTGTATATAAAAGATAAGTTAAAAATTCTGCAGATGTCAAAAAGATGGCCCAAAAAAAATAAATATTTGCCGAATTCCATAATTTCCAATCACTGCAGAAGTTCTTAAAAACTTATATAATAATTGATGTACAATGTCAGCAATAGAATGAAATAATGATCAAGTGTGCTGGGAAAATATCAAAGTTCTCTTAGAATTTATATAAAATCAGGATAAAAACCTTATTAATGAAGAGAAGGTTGTGCTATTAGTACAGCAGTGCTCTGATGATGATGGTCTTTCATAATGCGCTTTTCTGGAACGTCTATCATAATAAGCCGTTGCTTCTAAATTAACCGGTCCATATCTTGGATTAGCATATTCAGTGTTGTCAGAACACAAATCCTGGGCTACTCGATCGTAAATTCGTGTTTTGTGATCGTGTTGTCGTAACTCACGTTTCAATGCCCGGTCGAAAGACATATCACGTGTCTTGTTACGGCACAACGGTTCCTGACGTTGATGACTGCTGGTAACAGCAGATGATCCGGTAGAATCAAGTATCATACCCATACGTCGATTACTTGCACCTAAAAAACGTGTTCGAATTCGGGAGGATGGTGAGGAAAAAGAGCTGTACTGTGGAGATCCCGTCCCACAGTCAGATATCATTTGTTGATGCTGCTGTTGTTGTTGTTGTTGTTGTTGTTGTTGTTGTTGTTGTTGTTGTTGTTGTTGTTGTTGTTGTTGCATAGTTGGTTGCAACACGGCAAATGTTACTGCAAACCACGATCATGCATCCCAGTAATGAGAGTGTATTGAACGGAACAATCATTAAATGAGAAACCGGGAAAACTATAACACAAATAACAATAAATTTCGGTAATCAAATAAAAGTTCTGCCTGCTTATCATAGCACCACTGATAACAATCGAAAAATTATTGTACACTTATTCAAGCTAAGTATAATAAACTAATATTAAAGACTTTTACAGGAAAAAAGAAAAAAAAAAGTTTGTTATAAAATAGATGCAATAAATGCAAAACGAATCCTTAGTGGATTTCCAGGAGTTCTACTATCAGGCGCTAAGACATAATTTCTCCTATGTGAATTTTCTTTTCAGCGACAAAAATAATTACTCTCCATAAACTTAGTAATTAATATTGAAAAACTGCAGAAACAACGAAAGTTTGTTTGGAGGAGTAAAATATACATATATAACGAACTGGATGATAATTTTGTTTGGATAACGCACAGAAGGGAAACGGGAAAAAAAGATCACCAATAACAGTCAGGCCTCGTCGAAACTTAAATTAGAAAAAATCAAGTTATCCCAGAACCATTCCATAACCTCATAGTTCATTATACTCGTGCAAAGCAAAAATAAATTTAAATTCATATGAAATTTGAGGTTAATCCGAAGAATGTGAGGGTACCTCCATCAGATGGGTTATTGTCCGCTGCTGTAGCAGCAGTACGACCACGAAACTGATTCAACATTTGTGGTGTGACAGCCTGTGATGAGAGGATACTGGATAAACCATCAGGGAACATACGCATAGTCCGTGGACTGGCCGAGAAGTGCGAAACGAGCACCGGATCACCAATTACTAAATCTCTACCAGTCACATTTGAAACAGCTTTTGATAGTGATGACGATGTCGTGGCTGATGAGAGAGATGAATGCGAAACTCTGCTTGCCATGCGAAACTCTGAATCAGCCACTGAAGAATCACGCTGTCGACGACGTCTTAAACACGATTATGATAGTTGTAGAGCTGATGAACTAACTCCATTCAGAATCATTACTGTTATTACTATTATCAGTTACTGTTCCTGTTATTATTATTATTATTACATTATAATTCTGAGTGAGGACGTATTTACTAACGATGACAATCAGGTCACGATAATGATATCGTTAAAAAACTGAGTTTATGTTCCTGTTATATCGTAACAAGAATTTGAAAGCAATATGGGACTTCATCAAAAACAACAATTTGACAAATGAAATTCCATAAATTCTTTTTGAAATTTTCTTTAAGCAAATCAAAATGTACTATAAGTTTTCCTTATTGGTAATAATTCTGAATTATTGATGAATTTTCAAGATTTAATATATTCCTCTCAAATTCTCTGGAAACTCTCGCAAAGTTATTATTTTGCGGAAACTCTCATTAGAATGAATGTAATAAGACAAGAACTGGCACAGAAGCATGTTTAGAAGTCACTGATTAAGAGAGCTTTTTGTTAAAATTGTCTGCTTCGTACAATTGGCATACGGCTGGAGAGATTCAAAAATATTAAAATCATAAAAACACTTCAATGATTATGCAAAAGGGAAGAAGAAATATCAATCTGGTTTTTTTTTTCTGAATTCAGTGAACTCAGCCCAAAAATTGCAAACATTTGGAACAAATAATAAGTGATTGACTAGATAACGTAATTAACAAATATATCAAACACTTACTAAATTATTTTTATGATTACAATATGGAAACGAAACAGACCTGCTGGATGATCGTATATCCATACGTTTCATTAACGCTCGTGCACGTTCCTTCAGTCTTTCACTTTGAGACCGTTGCAAATTTACTGTCGCCATTGTTGGTGACGATGAACTGACTGCGGGACTAAATGAAAGGATGGGACTATAAATATTAAATAAGGCTGAAGAATCTTCACATTAAGAATGTTCGGAGAAATAACTGAGGACATACCCATGCCAGACGGAAGAAGTTAGAACAAAGTTGCATTGGAGAGCAAAAATTTGGGGACTTGAAGACGTAAAATTGTAAAATTCTTATTTTGTTCAAAATACCTTGAACTAAAACAAATTATGTTCTAAAATTTTCTAAATATACCAATTCCGATCATTTCTAGCAATAATTGGATTGGTAGTAACATTATGCTGATTTTTCCTGTTATATACGTCATCGTTGAAATATGAGGCGCCATCCGGTTGTCTTCTAGGATTCTGTCCATAACCGAATGACATCCGCAATGTCTCGTCAAGCTCAGCACTGGAAACCGCTTCCTCGCGGGACGGCCAAATATTATCATCTTTGTCTATGTATGAATTACTTAATTACATAATTACATTTCACAAATTCCCTTTTTCAATCTCATTGATTTCCTGATTAATTACCCAATGTTGAGCTGATCAAAAGACTGAAAGTAATCCTGAAGCAAAGTGAAAGACTGTGAAACCAATCTTTTTATACAATTTAAAGTGAAAATGACTATATATACATAATTCTAAAATTTCCAAAACGAAGCTTACCACTAAATGTAACAGCAGTGTCATCATCTCGTACAATCCTAGACCAGGTTTGAGAATTACGTTGATATTTCCACTTATTTGAAATAGCTACCTAAAATGATTCATTTCTTCGCAATTGTTTACAAACTTTAAAAGAATTATAAATAAAATGTTAGATGATCAGTTGTTCGCCAATTCTAATTATAAAATGTCAGCATTTGTCAAGTACGAACATAAGGGATTGGTGCCCAAAAGTTTCTTAATTTTGATTTCAACCTGATCAGAAAGTTATCTAAAAATGAAAAACTTATTACAAAATAATTACAAACAGATGTGTGGAAAAACGCAAAATAGAGAGATTCGGTAGATGGTCACTGAAATTTGGGGGAAAAAATGAGCCATTGTAATGCTGCCAATATTTTGAGTACATAAAAGTTTTTTAATTTTGACCCAAACCTGATCATCATCATCATCATCATCATCATCATAATTGCTTACTGTGGTATCATCATCAATATCTGGTTCCAGTGGATTAATATCAAACCGCTGTGGCTGAAATAAGCGCATATATCTAAAAACGCCCCAAATTTTCATTTCCATTTTGCCACCAACTGCTGCATTTCATTTACTCATTATTATCTTTCAAATTTTCAATCCTTATTTGCGTGCGAATATTATTTGTGAACCACTTAGTTCTACTTGCAATATACTTTTAAAAGACTATTACATTCTGAAGGTACACCCTCTATTGAATACTAATTAACCTTCTTAGTTAATGAACAATTAATGAAACCACTAAATGTTGATTAACCGGAAAGTATTATTATTTACAGCCTATTTCAATAGACCCAAAAAGCTGGATATAATAATTGATAACAGTACATGTTTCCTAAGTACTACATTCTCAACTTTCATAATAGCACATCGATTGAGCGCATTGAGGCGGCGGAATAGAGCTCGTAGTGAATCGTCGTCCAAAAATTCATGATCTCGTTTTACCGAACGAATATCTATTGGAAATCGTTGTTCTATAATTCCAAATTTTTTAAGTTTTTAGAGAAATTTGATTAGCAAATTTAAAATGCTTATTAACTGGTGCAAATATGTATTTTCCACAACTTTACTTATAAAATTATGTTAAAATACAGTCATTCAAAACATACAAATGGGCGACATTAAAAATGTCAACAATTTAATAATGTTTCAAAACTTTAACTCGCCACAATTTTATTTTCCTTGATTTTTTGGAAAATTTATTTATACCTTCATAAAGTCGTGCATATTGCGGAAAGCCAGCATCACGCAACCAGCGAACACATTCAACTGCTTCTTCTTCTGAAAATTACCTCAAACTTGAATGTAGACAAATAATGCTAACAAACCAGTGATGATACCCCCAAAATATTCCGGGATAACGAATATTCGGTTGAATGAGAAAACTCGTTCATTCAATAGACAAGCAGCGCAATGAAGATTCCTACTTTGTATTCTACAGCAAAAAAAAATTACGTGAAGTTAAAATATCAAAGTGTCCTGAGAATTTGAACACATAGCAAAAAAAAAAAAAATGGTTTAAAATAGTTGTAGAGTGAGAAGTAATTTTACGACCATGAAATTCTAAGATTCTAAAATTTTAAGTTCGATAAATATCTTTAATAATAACAATCTTAAAAAAGCGTGGTGAAAAGGACAAGGATAAAGTTAAGATCAATTTCATAAAATGTTATAATAACATCGTAAGTGGCTTTTCAATAATAGATCTAATTCTAGTTAAAATAAAGTAGAAACAAAAACATGACAGACATATAAATGAAAAAACTGTTGGAAAGGATAAGAGTGAATTCTGAATCATTCCATCATTCTAGCAAAAAAATAACTTCACTTTAATAAATTATAAAAATTGATCGTTTTACATCATGCATGCGAAAAACAGGAAGAAATTATTCTTTGTAACTGATATTAATTTAAAAAAGCACACACAAGCGAAATTCACAAATCAAAATCCTACTATTTAACAGTAAAAAAGTATTCATCCCATAGCAACTTTTTTTAAGAATGTTAGTTTTGTCAATGTTGAAGTCGTTTACGTCAATTATCAAAAATATGAGGCGTCAAAATACTCCAAGTAAATGTAAGGGTAGTTTTTACCAAAATTTTTAAATAAGAACACAAAATCAGTATATTTTTATAATACACGACCAAAGTTTCAAATAAATCTCAAAATGCAAAATTCTCTAGTCAATCATGCAAGAAAAGCAAGGAAGAAATAATTATAATATATGAATGAAAATTATCCGTCTTATTTGAGGAATTGTAAAATGATAAAATGAAAAAGGAAGATAGGAACCGGAAAGGGCGGTAGATAAGATAGAAGTAAAAGTGGATCTCTAAAGAGGAAACCAACATGATCCAACTGCGAGTATCACATAACGAAGAAGGAAAAGATTTCTTTTAAAGATTTATTGAGACGTATGATACATGCACCACAAATATTCTACTTGTAAAACTTGTTACTGAAAGATGGATCGGAGAAGTTGTTCAAATGATAAAACACAACGACACTGTCAAAGGAAATACGTGAGGAAAATAATCAAAAATTATACAGTACCTTTTAATTTTACTTAAGAATGAAACATAAAATATTTTTAAAGCTAAACAATCAATTACTAAACAGCGGCCTAGGATTTGATATGTTAAAGACCTTTCATATAAAATGCAACTTGAGTAATAATTTATCGCGAATGTGAAAGCAACAATAACAATGAGATGGAAGAGATGTTGTGATGCTGTATGAGTCGAGAATTAGATTGAGCTAAAAACAACAATAAAAACAACATAAAAGAAACAAGAAATTTTCTGTATTATTAAAAGTTTTACTGATACATGAGTTAAACAAAATATTAATGTTAAGTTCCCGCTGAGGCTGATGCGTCCAGTTATACTCCAAATAATGATCGAAGTGCTCTGCCATTTTTTATAGAAAGTTATAATGTCACTTCTTAGTGTAAACTTTGCGTCGAAGTACGAGAATAAATATAAAAGAAAGTTTAAAAAACAGAAATACGGTTGTCTGTCGAATGCAAGTTAAGCTAGAAGAAATGAATTTCAACGAAATATTCCAAATAAAGATTTGGAACCACATTTATTTTTTGTAATTTCATGTTTTTTATAGAAACTAGCAATTGCACACACTAATGTTACCTTTGCTGCCAATAAATAGATATAATTTTATTAAAGAATTACAAATCCAAAGAATATTTCATACTTCAACTTTCCAAGTCCAGTCAGAAGTGGTGGCGTTAAGGTATGCGAAATCATATCTGGTAAACACAAGTGTGTTTATTGGAAAAAAACTCGGAATTAAAAAAAAAAACATTTCCATAGTGAATCATTTTTCAGTGTAGTGATGATGACAATCTCCATTATAAACCTTTCATACCTCATTTTTAAAAAATAAAAAAAAAAATGACCCAGAATTGGAATTAGTACAGTTTCTTACTCTCCAAGTTTTTCATTTTCGTTCTATCACAATTTTATTGAAGTCATAATAAGGTTCCAATAAATCTCTTCAACGACAAAATTTAAAAACTGAAGAAATAAAGTAGACAAACAAAATCTTTATGAAAAGTTTACTGTTTAAAAGTACTTCACCTCAAATTGGAATTTTTGTATAAAAAGAAGCATATTTCAAACAGTTAGAGAAACGAAACGAATTAAATTGGATAGGGTGGAATATGAGACGAAAAGTGGAAGAGGAAGGAAGTATTTAACAAAGCATGGCGTATAATACATCCATCCCATAACATCTAGATGATTTATGAAATAACTTTTTATTTCTTCCCCTTTTCGACCGTCAGAATCTGTGGATTCCATATAAAATTGCAAAAGTGGAACAAAATTCATCTTTCTGAAGTAAACTTATCTAACAAATATTTCAACTGAATTTCCTAGCAATGCCACAAATGTTGATCTGAAATTCCTGAAGTTCAGGTTAAGATTGTGACTACTTAAACTGCTTCTGAAAAGAACAAAATTATGTCTGAATTAATGCCATTGAGGGTGCCACAGCAGCTGTTTTTGAAGATAGAGTTTACAAGAAACAAATGTGGCTTGATTGAAGTGTTCACCGGAGAAATCAAAATCAACAAGCATTGAGAAATAAGAGAACAGAAAGAGAGAGAGAAGGCGTTAATGGTACATCTGTTTCTAATTAAATTTTTATTTAGTGTTCCATTGATGTCCTCTAAAATTTTTGTGAGGTAAAAAAGTTGTGCCTTACAACGAATGCATCGATGATACAGATGGAATGGTTTACATTAGACATTAGCACGTTCTGATAAAACAATTCAGTGTTTTAAGTCAAATTACACTTTACGGATCCTTAAATTACGGATGGTACGCATTCCTTCATTTTCTTTTCAGAAAGCTGATTAGACTGATTTCAAATAAAGCAGGAGCAGGAAAGTGTTACATATCCACAATTAATTAGTAGGAAATGAAATTTAGAACATAATCTTCAAACAGGAAAAACGCTAAAGTCTGAAAACCGGAACAGAAAGACAGAGAACAAAGATCGCCCTAACAATGATACATGAAAAAAAGTTTTGCAGGGTGGAAATTTCTTCAAAGGAATGTATTAGAGAAAATAGATCAACTGCTCCTATCTTTTGCCTTCTCTCAATTTGTTAACGAAATTTAGTTTTAATTTCATTTCATCTTTTTTTAACTTCATTTTATCTTTTTTAAATTCTCACAAATATTGACCGTGACTCGACGAACCCAGTAAACAAAACAAAACTGGTAACATAGATGATTCATAAAAAATATAAAGTATCAAAAACCTATCAGAATAAAAAAACAAACACTAAAAAATATAAGACAAAATTCGGTTACTCGTACAGAACGGCGAAATTAATATGCCGCGCAAACAAGTAATACATTTAAGTTTTTTAAAAAATTTGAAAACTCACCGACTTTCTGCTTCTTCAGTGCATATAACTCATCGCTCGTCTGCAAATAAGGGAAAAATGTAACATTTAACGTTCAGTTTTATGAAATAGAAATAATATTGCAAAGAAGATGCAAAGATAAACTTTCTGATGATTTCGTAAAGTTAACATTCCATATGGTTTTCATTTCAGTAAACTTAAGGTATTTCTCTTAACGACCTGTTCAGCAAAATCAACATCAAGCTCTTCACAGCTTTCTGCTCGTTTCGGAACACGTCCAGTACTGAAGGCAAACAAATCAGATGCTAGCACTACCGATAAAGTTTTCTTTTCCGTATCTAAACGAGGCGAAGGTGGTGGCGGTGAACGAACTTCCTTTCCATCCATGTCCATTTCAAATGATGAATCTATCTCTATCTATAAAAATATCATTAATTAATTTGATGCAGTAGATACTTAAAGCGCTACAGTTAATGGAATCATAATTAATTACCTGGGCCAACTGAGATCTAGTTTTATTAGCATTTGGCTGTTGTTTCCTGCACCTCCTGCTATGACGAAAGTTGGTAGCAGTTGGAGCACCTGGAGTCATCGGGGAGCTTTCGCTATCAGCTAAGCCAGAGCTAACACTAATATCGCGCTGAGAAATAGCGTTATCGTCTGGTGATGTCGAATTGTCCACAATTTTGGGGCTACGAGATAAGATAATACCATGATTCAAATTTGTCGATATTGGTGCTGGGTCTGCTGCTAAAATTAACTAACTTCAATGCTGTAGTTCTCAATTCAAGTAAGCTTTTGTAGTACACAGAGATAAGTAAATAGTTTGCGACTTTGGTACTTTAAATCTAACTAATTTATAAGCGATTCAAGTCAGATTAAAAAGAAAGTTTAGTAACAAAAAACTATATTAGCGGTTACAGTTCAAGAAATCTTGGAGAACCAAATTTTCAAAGCCAGTTGAATACGGCATTTTTATCGTCATCTTCTGGTTATCCTCTTTGTTCATTAGTTGATTGACTTCCAGAAATTAATTTCTCCAAACCAAAACACACGTAGTAAGATCCAAAAACACTAACTTTAGTGAAAGTAAATTAACCGGGAAGATAGACATAAGTTTTACTCCTATTTGAATAAAACAACTTCATTTCCAATTTACAGCAAACTGGAAGAACTCAATTCAATTTTGAATAACACAAACCGTTGTTATCTTTTCCAGATAATTGAAGTGAAATATTAGAGCCGGTGAATGCAGTAGCATTGGCATTTGCTAATAGTGATGCTTGCAGTGCTGTAGTTTGTTTAATTCCATGAGATACGTTGTCATATATGCTACCGTTCATTGACCCCTGTGAATTACCTTTGCCAACATATGTATGTTGAGTAGCCAAGCTAATGGTGCCACTACCACTACCATTACTATTACCCGTGGATGATGAAAAATGTCGGAAGAATTCTGCAATGTAAAACTCCGTTTTAATTTTATTAATTCTCTTTCTCCATTTTTAATCGAAATTAGATGAAAAATGGAGAAAAAACAATTCATTGAACTGTCAGTTTACAAAATAATCTCCAACCTTTTTTTTAAATCTAATATAACGAGAAATTTGCTTTATATTGGAGAGAAATTGCTATTTAAAGAAAATAAAAGGCTTTTTCGCAGCAAGCAATTTTAGTAAGGAAATAATTGATTTGATAAAGTATTGAAAAATTCATCACAAATAAATACAATCCTTTTTCTCCCCTTTTAGTTTATCGAAATTGGTTGCTAAAGAAATGGCATGAGATTCGTGATTTTTAATTATTTGGATTTTAGGTTGAAAAACAATGACGCATCCCATCCATCTCTTATTATTCAGTTTCAAATTCATAATTAAGAAATGTACTGAAATTAATCAGTTGGGAATTGTAAAAGAAATTATTAACCTCGAAGATTTTGTAGGAATCGAATCATCACAAAGAAGTACAGAGCGGTTATGTAGGAGGAAAAATGAACCACTGGAATAGGGGTGACAATGATGACAAAGCAAGCAAACAACGGCAAGAGACATAACTATATCAGTACCATAAGCAATCACATCAGCAAGTGCTGCTCCTGATGCTTATGATTACAATATAGAAATATGATTAGCAGTATCAGAGTGAAGGAAAGTGAAGCGGGGACAAATGTAATATTTTAGAATTGTCAGCTTATACGACAGCCTGAATCAAAAGTGACAAAAGACAAGATTCGACTTTAATTTCAATAAAAATATTTGAAAGGTCCATTATATTTAAAAAAGCAAAATAAATTAAAAAGCAAGATGAAATTTTGACAGAACTCAATTCGAAGTATCTTTGAAACTCCCAGGACGTGAATTTAAAAACATTACAGTCTGTTGTCACTTCTGAGGATATATTTCTACTTAGTACTTAATCCGCATCACTTGGAAATTTTTGAAATCCTTTTACATCAATTTTTATTGATGTATTTTTATTTTTTATTGAAGTATCAATTTTTATTGCCTGGGAGAGGGAATGCAAAGAATACATCGAATGACCATCAGCTGTCAATAAACAGACGATTCAACACCCACTATAAATCATTCCTATGTCTACCTTTGTCTGAATGCAAATGAATAAGTGATGGACTGCTTACCGAAAAAAGAATAAAAAATAAAAACAAGAATATGAGGAATGAAACAAAAGATGGGAATTTGTTGTCGCTTCGGTAATTTTCAAGAATTCTAATAAAAATTCCTTTTTCCTTTTAAAATGTAAAAATCAATCGCAAAAGCTTTCCATTCCGAAATTGGATGGAAATATTTGTTTTATAGCATGGTTTCGTCAGCAAAAAGGAAATTCTGCAAAAAAAGAATAAAAAGAGGAATTTTAAGTAATTGTAGTGTCTCAAAAAATAATTTGTAAATTTTATTTCTTAATTATGAATAAATGAGTATCAATATATCTGTAATTAGAGATAAAATGAGCCTTGAAAAAAACTGCACAATGAAAATAAGTCTTCAAGTCTTACCTAAAATAAAACAAACAATTACAAATGATGCAAACCATTTTGATTATTCGTCGATGACATCCTATTTCTGGAACTATCGGATGGAATTTCACGTGACAAAACTGATTCATTATTTCGAATACCGTTTGAATGCTGTAACAATAAACGAAAAATCCTACCACACTTCAAATGCATTAAATTTGTTAGCATTTATCAATGTCAAATGAAAAAGAAAAAAAAACCTTTGTAAGATTTTCACTGATAACAGGATAATGCAATTCTCGATTTGGAACAACATTCAAATTCTCAGCATATTCCAACAGCATTGCTATACTCTCATCAATACCCTCCGATGATCTGCAGGATAAATTATACCTTGTAACATAAGTTTCCAAATCAAGGGAATTATTTTAATACTGGACCTGATATTCTCGACTCTCTAGATAAGAAATACGCGTCGCGGACTTTAATATCGCGAAACTCTAAAATATTATACGAGAGTTGAGAATATGCGTAAGAAATATATTCTATAAACTCTTTGCAATACAATGTTTATATCTTGAAACTCTTTGTTTCCAATCTTATGTTTAGATTGTAAATCTTTTATATATTGTTTACACGGTATCAGCTCCTCATTTATTTGACCTCATTGTTGTGTCGCTACTAATTGTAAATTATCCTTGAATCTACGAGGTTAACAACTTTTGCTTGACTAATGTCCTTTGCGGCTTGTCAACTAGTAATTAGAATTGCTTGCAAACCAGGTCAACAGCTCTTTGTTAGACCGATTATTCTTTCGCCAGAGTTAACCTCTTATTGTAAATCATATACTTTGTTTACGCATATCGCTTGCTATATAAGGAGGTCACCCTTGTTGAGAGGGGGCATTGTGTGTTTTTACCAAAAACGAGGAGAGTTCAACTTCAATTCTCTATCAAGTCATTGTACTATTGCTTCTGCTAATGAAAGAATTATTATATTCCTCTGTTACTCCACATATTTACATCTACATTCAACGAATCTCCCCGAAATCAACAACCTCTCCCAAAATAATAATTTAAATTATCAAATCTTCCACGACAAATTTTGCTTCCACAACGATATAAGTGCCTATCATTTTTTCAATTTCTGTTGCAACAGGAAACATACTGTGTCTTCTTTTCCTCGAGCAGACTATTACTTGCTTCCATACTTTTGCGCAACATTCCTTGAATTTCTCTGTCAGTGATACGAGAAGATTCCGTCTGTGTTAAAATATCGTCAAGATGAGAATGATAGTTATGCAAACTCTGTGCCCATAAATTTTGTTTACGTCAAAAATTTTATTTAATTTACTGGTAATATTTCTATATTTTTATTTCATGGAGAATAAAACTATAATCATCTATCTATACAAAATTAATTCGCAGAGAGAATAAATAACTAAAGTTGCAAATGGAACTAGTGAAATAAGTCTTACAGTTCGATTCAGTAAGGAATATTCAGGGTCTTCGGGAGTTCCCGGAGAATCTGTTGAAGTAATGACCAGTTCTTCACTGTATTGATCCTCAATGGATGATTCGTTGATCCAGTCGAAGGAACTAGATCTGGACAACAAATACGGACTGGTCTGAGTACCAATTTCCTGCAAAAAATTTTTTCCTTTGAAAGGACAAATTCGACACGAATCTCTACCATTTATCCACGAATCAACGAATTGTTTTACTGTTTGAAAATACATAAATTCCCAAATCGTTGAAAAGAAAAAGTCAATTCAAATATTAAAGTAATTAGAGGAAATTTTACCTTCTGTTCAGTAGAAAGGAAAATGTTTCTTGAAAAGTGGAATTTCAATTAACAGTTTTCAAGTTTTTTACACTTCATACTCACTTCAAGTAGGTAAGCTTTTTCTTTTTTTCTAAGCTAGTGTCTTGTAGCAATTAATCCTTGACAGCGTTCAAAGGTAACTGATTAAGAGGAATAACAATTTACAGTTTCACTTACTAGACTGTACTTCGGATTTGTGGAGAAAATGTGATCCGTGTACATCACAGGCATAGGTTAAAACAATTTGCAAGACCTGATATTATTAATAGCAGCAGATAATTACTTGCATCATTCAATAAAAAGAAACTTAAAATGACATTGTATGTTACCGGCATAGATGTCCAGGCATGCGCATGATCAATTCTACACAACTGCTTATGTAAGTGCGTGCACGCAGGTATGAATTTACAATACTCTAGTGACTATAGTATTTTGTAGCAATGACGTGTTCGATGTGTAAAAGTTAGGTCTGCAGACACTAAAAAACTCATGAGACTCAAAACAAAAAAAGGCTTGCAAAATATAGCTAAGTTCAAAGATGCAACACAACAATTTATTTTGCAACCACGAAAAGTTGTTTGGCGGTGCAAACAATTAGCAAAATGATCCAAAGCATAGAGTTAACTTTTAAATCTGAATTTAAATTAACCAATCAATGTTTTCCTCCAACATCGCTTGAAGTAGTGGAACAGGAAGAAAACTGTCGCAAACTGATGCGCGAATTACAATAAAAACAAACAAACGAATAAGCAAACAAACTAAACATATGTGTTATAACATGACCATATAAACTGACAAAAAAGGAAAGCAAAATTGGTGCCAAATTAAAATTATTCGTACCTTTCAATCTCAAAAATAGTTTTGTCTTTTTCAAAGGCTTGAATTAAACATTTTAGATTAATCTCAATTAATCTCAGTCCACTCTCACCTTCTTTTTTATATGCTTTACTTGAACACTACTGTTATAATCTCGTAGTAAAGTAATATGAGGCATATTCATACTTTATTTGAACTTAAGATGAAATCATTTTCTTTCGTACACCTTTAAAAATAAACAAAAACAAATGCGTTTGCCAAACTAATAAACAAGGGAATAAATCGATGAAGTGAGGAAATGATAAAGAAACAAAAGAAAAAAGTGTCAGTTTGTTCAAATAAAGATTGATATTACTGAGACTTCAAAAATATTCTCAAATTAAATTTTATCATCTGTGCCAAAGTATCGAGAGGTTTTCTTTCTTTTAAATTATTTGTTGCAGAATAATTATTGCGCAGATTTCACTTTACAAAATGGTATAAGCCATTCTTTCCTTAACCATCACTCATTTAAAGCTCAAAGTGATAAAAAAAAAATTGTTAAAAATGCGAATGATAATGGAGTACCTGTCGTCCAGAAGCAGTTGTAATGGTAGGAGTTGTAGATGGTTGTTCTTGTTGAAGCTTTTTATTACTGAGATTCAATGATTTAGGTTTATCCGGTGTCTGAAAACGTGTCCCTTCCGCTGCTCGTATCAGTGACGCAACGATGCCGTGTACCGATTTACCGCCTCCCTCAATGTTTTCACTTGAACCTCTACTTAAAGATACTGGAGTTGCAACTAAAGTTGCCGCTTTATCAACTGGTTGTTGAACAGCTGTTAACGACGAATTTGAAGAGGTGCTATTATTCCCTTCTTTGGTATCATCAACAACATCACCAAATGTTTCCAACTTCTGTGAACGACATTTAGCCTAAAAATTAACCATCTTTATGGGAATTTCGAGCAAATTAACTTCTAGAAGAAGGTCTTTCAAAAGAGAATACTTAACGATGAGGAAATTTTATAAATTATAACGGAAGGATTTATACTATTTTATGCTTTATCTTTATTCTATTATTGGACGTAAAATTAAAGTTATTGACGTGAAGAATTTCCTTAGGCAATGAATATGTTTTGGTCACATGAATCTGATCGATAAAAAAATCGAAATTAGACAATTTTTCTGGGATTTCTTCAAGCAATTATAAATCAAAATAGTGCGATGATATACAGAAGAGATTGGAATAGGAAATCAAAAAAAGTTGATTTATGGATTATATTTCGGACAGCACCACTTCAATCGTTGATAGTTTGAAAAAAAGATAAACAAATAAGTAAGCCAACATAAAGCATACAAGGTCATAGTCATATAACTTAATAATTAGTAAAACGAAATTAAAATAAACAATATAAGTTAGTGAGTGGGAAATAAATCATCATTTAGCTGATAAATACAAAATAAAGAGCCTCAATTATCGCAATGAGGAAAAAATCAGTGTAAGAAAAATGACTCGATCATAATGAATGTAAAATCTGACTAAAGAGAGAAACAAAGAAAAAATTTTTAAAGATGAAGATTAAATGTCACTTCCTGTCATCATTCAAACGTCAAAAAAGCCGTTTGACGTAAAAAGTTAATTTTACACTACATAAAAAAGCATTTAAGTGAAAACAAAGATCACTGAATGGTTGGATACTGAAAAGGAAGACTTCGATTAGATGAAAATGCAGAAAAGTATATTTATCTGCAATCAGCCATGCTTATGGTGATTAGTAATCGCGATATCCATGTTTATATCTCATCTATTGACAAAGTAACATGTTTCTAACGTGATTGTATCGATTGATGTTGGAAATTAAGTACGTTTAGCACACGTAATAATAGTAGCAATGGTACCGTTGATGATGATATAGATGACGGTATTGACGACGTGGACGAAAATGTACCGGTCACCGTGAACATCATCTTAACCACTCATTTAAAACAGCTGATCTTCGCTTGATATTTTTTGATAATTTCTCTTTTTTATCAACTTTCTTGCTTCAAGTTCATTATTTTGATCACTGTAAAACTACTAAATCTCAGTAGTGCATGTAGGACTGCAGCATACGTAATAATAGCATAAAACATAACATGATAATAAACAAGCAAATGAAAATAAATTTATAATCAAAAAAAGGTCAAGGGTTAGGTATGCGGTAAGTGATCGAATAAAATCGGAGATAATGAAGGAATCACTTAAATTTTGATATAATTAAATCCTGCAACTTCCTTTTTACAATGGATTCTTTTCTTCTGAAACAATTAATTCCTTGACAGGTAGTTTACAACGGACTATTGCACAAAATTTCACGTCCCTTTTCATTTGATTTCCATCAATGAAAAATTAAAACTATGCATTGATCTGAGCGTATGGCTCAATTTACTAGCAATCATTTAAGGAGGCAGAAATGATTAGTTTACTGTAAATTGAATGCGAAAGAAAGTTGAGTGGGAGGAGCAAACATATCTTAAAAAGTATCTTTTGTAAATGGAACAGAATGTTCTAACTGAAGGTTGGTCAAATTATCTATTGAAATAAAAAAAAAAAGATGAGGGACAATTCAAAAGACACAAAAAACTATCTCTGAATTCATCACCTATGCAATCTTCTCCCGAGAAATGATGACTGAATCGTTCAATTGCAAACGAATATAACATATGTTGACAAAATGGAGAAATTTTGCTGACTAATTTAGTACTAATAAAATCCCTCAAAATTGAAATTATGTTAGCTATTATAAAAACCGTTTACATATGAGACAAAAAAAACCTAAGGTTGTATTCCATCTCAAATTACTAATACAAATTATTAATAACTAACTCACTTAACTCAAATGGCAGTAAACTCAGAAACTACAACAAACTAACAGAATTTTCCATAGCACTTCTGGTCGTAAAACTTAAAAGTGTCAAATCATTTCATCCCTTTCTCTGATGACAATTTATCGTTTGAAAGCAAACATAAAATATGCAGAGATAAAGAAATACCGCTATCAACAAATTTATCAATTTCCGAGTGTTATATTTAAAAGCAAGGGATGCACATGGATCAGAGGACATAACTTGGCAAATGTAGTAGAGAAATTAACTCAGTTGAATGATAAAGTTGGATGGGATGTACAAAGTGGAAATATACAAATGTTGGTGGTGACAGCCATCAAACAAGAATGACATGTGACAAGAACTTGCCAGAAAGAGTTGCAGCGCCGGTGACTGTCAACCCATTCATGTAATGCATAACAGTTGATGATGCCTACCTGTTATATCGATATGTATTACACACAACCGCTGTATGATAATCTCCGCTCATTAATTGGGATTTAGGTTTATATTAATCTATCAAATTCCTCATCAAGACAAGAGCGCACGAGAGAGAGGAGGACGAAAATGAACGATCCTTTGGCAACAAAAGTTTTAAGGTTGACAGACCAGAAAAAGTCGTCAAACAACAACACAAATTTCCTACAGCTCGAATAATATTTTGACTAAACACCGCTAGCATCGATTCTATATCTCTTATCCGCTCTATAAATAACAAAGTAACATGTCTTTAATCTTTTAGGTATTTCCTATCCGATTTCGAAATAACTTCTCACTACTGTCTCTCCCGAGAACTAAACCGATCAGATGTTCGTGTTCATAACATATGCTACTCAAATACATTTCTTCTAACTTCTGTAGAATACAAAAGATTCTTGTCTAGCGATTCGAAAGTAACAAAGAAAATGAAATATATACTCTTCAAAAGACTACTTGCAAGATTAATAGTGAGACGTAAATAATAAAAGAGAAGTGGAAAGGATGATGAAGGATAGATAAGCAACACACACACATACATACATACATACACAAATGCATACACACACATATATATATATGTAAGTAAACAATGACAGTGCCACCAGTTGAAGAGTCTCGGAAGTACGTAGTACCCTTTGTTCTGTCATCTCATATCAGAACACCAACTGAGCAGCACACTAACAGAAGCAATGAATGGACACTGGAGATGGACGAATGGACGACCGATTACTTAAGTGACAATACCTTTAGTGCTTGAAAGCGAGACGCAGCTGCTTGAAAGCCTATCGATAACAAATGCTTTAAGCATTTCTCACACGTTGCAATGTCTACTTTATGGCGACAATAAAATCACCACAACAAATTGTCTTCTTAATAACGGTCAACCTAAGAGCTATGAGAATGATAAATGAAATGAAATTCCATAAGAATTTACTCGTCAAAATTCTTTCCACTTTTCTCAAACTTTGTTTCAACACTGCTAACGTTGACAATTCTACCATTAATCCAATTTTTAGCGGCCATTTTATATTCCTTGAAAATTCATCTTGTGAATAGAGCAAGCTAAGCAGTCAAAAGATTGAAAACTTGAAGAAAAGGATTTGTCTCCTCTGCTAAAATAATTATAAATAAAAAAGTCGGCGAACTGTAAAAAAATCGAAAACTTCGTTAAATGAACAAAAGAAAACAGAACTTCCATCCCATTTGTTTTTTTTAAAGCTTAAAAGAATTAGTGGAAAAATTAAACTTGTGAAAGGTTTGCAAAATCATTGATCTCAAAACCTCTTTTACAACCTTTTGATTTGGAAATTAAGATGGATTTTTAATTTCGAGGAATAGAGCTTATGCCTCCGATTTTCCGATTTTTGAATGGGAATAATCTACAGAAAGAGATGAACTAATTCGATGGTGTAACTAAATTAAAATTAAGCACTCTACCGGTTTTGGTCGTTCCAAAAGGAAGTACCGAATGAAATTAAAGCAACAAATAAATGGAAAATATGTTTGAATGGAGACAAATAAATTTAAATTTACCATCGATTTAATTCGTATACTTTCATTATTTATCAGAAGAAATACACTATAGCTCCAAGATATAAAAGAAAAACAGTATTTCAAATGAATGCAACATCGATTTATAGTTCTTTTTAACTCCAATTTTTTCCTCATTTAAACGAAGTAAAATTATCGGACAATGAATGCGAATTCAATAGAGATCATAAATGACTTTATTTGAATGCAAAATAAATAGAATTTGTGAAATTTAAAGAGTGTAAGGAAAAGGAAAAACAGAATGTCATCCTTAATATCAACAAAACACAAACGGATTCCCTGAAGGGGACCATTTCTGGTAGTAGATAATGTTAAGGAAAAAACAATCACTCTCTTCTTCTTCATCATTCTTTCCCTCTTCCAATCTTTTTTTTTAAAAAGGAAAGGGACGAATGTTTGTTATTGCATAAAGTGATCAATTATAAAGCTTTTTTCATTCCATTTTCCGGCGAAGATCGGAAGAAGAAAGTTCAGTCAACAAATTCCTTTTTTATTCATTTCGTTTATTTCCAAATTTTCACTGCACCTATTATTTTCATATTTTCAATTCAAAAAAAAAAATCATTTTGATACGAGTCATTTCTGCCTTCCTTTTTTCGATCTTTTCTTGACAAGAAAGTTTGAGAAAATTGCAGAAAAATGTGTAAAATTAACGATAACAGGAAAAATTCAATAACGATCAGTTATTACCGTACCATAAAACAGAACAGAGATGCTTTTAGAAGTAGTTCAGAAATACAAAAAAGTTATTTGCTACTCATTTTTACACTGATTTAATACTCTAAATAATGGATGTTCTGAGATCGAGTAAGAATTTCATCTGAACTGAAATGAAAACATGAGAGTAGAATACTCTGAAATCGAGTAAGAATTTTACCTGAACTGAACTGAAAGAAACACTGGAATATAAAAAATGCCTTTCTCAATATATTCCTGAAGCTCTCAGAAACGAATATACGTGATGGAAAGTATCGAGAACAGTGTATTTAATATAGGTTAATTACTAACAAAATTAAAATTGGTCGTCGATTCATGACATGAATGGTCCAGTGGTAATAGTAACATGATAAACATGTGACAAACAGTACAGGAAAGGTGGAAAGGAGGTCTTTGTCTGCTGTTGAGCAACAACACCTTACGGTAGCAGGAACTGCTGAGTTAGTTGGAGAGATTTCTCGGCGTCTTAGCGTCCATTTAATGAGAGGGTAGAGAGTCTCTTTATGAAAATTACAAATAGCACAAATAATTCAATTGAACACATGCTGACTGCATAAATAAACTGCAGCAAATTTTTGAAGGTCATTTTTGAGGAGTGGGATGAAGCGATATGCAAATTACTTCATAGATCAATTAATTCTAACTTTACCAAGCTAATAAAATGTTTCATTATAATCTTAATGGAATGGTAAGTTTAACATCGTCTGAATCAAAGGACTGTTAAACAAAACAAAGATTTATCACCCTGTGAAAGAACACAATAATGACTCATCACTCCTTCTTGAAATCACAGTAACATTCACATTTCAAAACAGATTATGTTGCAGATCGGCCGTCTAAAATTATCTTTAGTGAATGCATTTTGCACAAACTTCACAAAAGCAAAAAGAAACACAGGCCGATAGGCCGATAACTGTAGTAAGATAAAAAATACATATTACAAGTATCGAGATTAATTCCTCTGCTCTAAACTTTTAAAATATGTTGCATTCAATCTCAAGCTGGGCTGAAATTCATTGATGTTTAATCCCGAAAAAGCTCGGTATCGGATCAAGTTGCATTTTAAATCCAGTCTGGCAAATTAGAAATAATTACAGAGATGGGAATGAATTCTCGAGAACCTTGATAATAATCTGATGATGAAATATTAAGATTCACCTTTCAGTAAAATTCACTTTATTGCATTAAAGAAGAGAGAGCAAGACAGCACTGATAAGGATAGAAAATAACATTGAATAGAATTAACCAGAGAATTCGAGAAAAAGTGTCAATCGAGTAGTTTGAAAGATAGAACCTTAAGAAATTTAATACGACCTGGAGACGTATCCTGAAAGTAGTTCGACCTGAAATCAATGAGGAGCAAAAATTGATGTACGGTATATTGAAGAAAAAAGAATAGAATAGAAGCGATGACATAATTGGTATAAATTTTTACTGCTGAAATTGAGTGGCTGTGACAACTTTACATATCAAAATGACATTTAATTGCTATTAAAAACAACCAAAAAAAAACAGTGTCAAACAAAAAGCCCAAACCTCCAATAACAGAAATAAAAAAATTGAAAAATCAGCAACTTTTAAAACTTCCAGTACAACAGGCAACAAAATACTCATGAGAAAAGTACCAAAAAATGCCCATGATGTCATCGATGATCATAAACCCATGACAATAATCTTTAAACAACTTTCTACAGTACTAGCTTAGGAAAAGCTTAAAAATGTATATGTACACGCATGAAAGGGTGAGAAAATGACTGGAAGGTCTGGAAAATTCCAAACATCCATATCCATAAAAATATTGATGAAAAGAGCAGAAAATTTATAGCGAAACAACATAATAAGGAGAGATTGAAGAAACGGTGGAAGAAGAAACTTAGAGTTTTGCTTGCTTTGGGACTTATAAATTGCATCAGATAGGTTTTATAATTTCTATAAGCATGATTACCTTGTAATGAACACAGTCTGAAGTGACTACTTTGAAAACAAGAAAGTGCGAATGTTTGTGCGAATGTCCGTACTATCATTTCTTTCAGAAATGAATTACTATCGAATTCATTTTTATCAAATTAACTGATAAAAAAGCAAAAAAGTTGCAGAATTCTTCCTTTCCACTTAACAAACTCGAGACAGATGCCTACTGCTTTACACGAAACCGTCTTACCATTTGCAAGAAAAATCCTGTCTTGTTTTCTACACAATTAATCCTTATCTGTGATGAAATTAAAGTAATCCTTTTAAATAACTAGAAAGGATCAAAAAGTTCCAAAAAGTAGCATAAGTTGATAGAGTAGAAATTATTTGTGATGTATCTGTCATTTTTCCAGCAAATATATCTAGGCATGATTTCGAAAGGCTAATATCATTTCTGAAGATAAAATTCTTGTTAATGTAGAAAAACGAACGATTTAATTGAAAGAAGCCATTGGTGAAAATTTGGACGGAATAGCTATATAGCTTTCTTGGTTTATTAGATAGTTTAGCGACAGAAAAGAGACTTTTTTGATAAATTTGTGGAGCACTGGGGACAAGTTTGTTTGAAACATATGTCTACACCTCGGAACTACCAAGCCAGAAATAAACATCGACAGTATAATCTAGCAATTAATAAAGATCACACAGCAGACTTGTCCTTTCGAAATTCTAATTTCAGTTTATTTTAAATTGTAATTCTATTTCTAAATATAACTTTATGAAATTTCACATTGTAGTTTCAAGCACCACCTAGAATCAAAAAATAATACATACTGAAATTATTCACAAATAATGATAATGATAATGAGAATTGGAATGAATAGAAGCAACGACATACTTTAACCAAATTTAAACGGAAAAATTTTTGCTAATCTTAAGTTAATCGAAGCCACCCGACGACGTTAATAAACAGCTGTCTCATTATTTTACTATGAATCGCTCAAAACTTTTGAGTGTGTAAGAATTTTAAAGTGAAATGAACAAATCTATTGGAAATAAACATTAAGATGGGCACATAATAAAATGGAAACAGATGTTGTAACCTGAAATAGCAGCACAGACTAATTTTTCAGCAAGACTAAAGATTTTTCTTTCTCTTTCTCGTTTTTTGAAGACTCCATGAAATTCATTAGGCATATAATTTAACAGGCATATACTTTCACTGAGCTATCACTTATTAATCGTGTATAAAAGTGGACAATGCCATTATGCTATGACCATTCCTAACAAATAATTATGAGCGTTAGTATGGTAATAAGTGAATTAATTAAAATGCAGCAACATTAAGCTGTTGTCAATTGCGGATGAGTGTAATACGTAACAGTAACACAGCATATCAGCGACACATTTCAGTAATAAAAATAGGAAGAAATGATTCGAATTGGGTAATTGGGTAAGATTAATGAAATATTAGAAATAATTTATCATTGTTGAAATTTAAACTGTCCCATTTCTGCAGAGATCAAAATTATTGGTCTCCCTCTCTCTCCCCTCCCTTTCCTTAACGATAACAAAAGTTTTACTATCATATCCTACTGTGTGTTTCAATTATCCTATCATATTTTAATATTTTCCTTCATAATTAATTAGGTCTTTCTTCTTCGTATGGCCAAGCTTTTTGCATTCCATTATAAAACTTAAGAATTTAAAATATCTTTGTTATAAAATTGGTTTTCTCGAGCAATGTTAGTTAAATGTTAGTTTTTTTTGTTTGTTTAAATATTTTCTGCGATATGAAATTTTAACTTGCACTTAATTACTCCCCAATAAGACCTTTTCAATAATCCCATTAATTAGTTTAGTTCAATGGACAAACATTTCAGTTTTGCCTACCAAAAGAGACTTATAATGCCTGATATTAGTAATGATTTCTATTACTTCTACCTGTCACACAATCTATAAATCGATAAGTAAAACTGATAAGAAAAGCAAATTCTCTCGATGTTTGAGAGAAGATGATCCTTTTCACAATGATGTTTTCCGTTCTCTATGTTATTAGGACATTTTTCACCGTCATATCTTTGTGCTGCATCACTTCCTCAATTTATTACTATCATCTGTTAAAAGTAGTCAAGGACAGTAAGAGACAATAGAAAAGGAAATAATTCAAATATTAGAAAGTACAAGTTAAATAATATTTTACAAATTAGAAGAGGAGCAATGCACATGGCGACAGGTAGTACAGAAAATGGTCATTATAGCAGTGATGACCTTTAGCTTCTTCAACAAAAGCACTAGCTAGCCTGAGTTAATGAGAGACTAGAAATTGCCCACCAACAAAACCTTTTGATCTTACCGCTCCAAACATATCTGGAGAGAATCTGTTACAGTAAATAACAAAATACGATACTGACCTTTCACTGATGAATTGAAGACTTCCAAAAACTACTTATGTTCATAAAATTGCTCATCGGTGAAAGCCAAGCTCGAACAAGGATCAACAATTGTTGCTCACATGCGGTCAGCACTTTCGACTAATCATTTCCACGCTTAATCATTGACACAAACATTGCGGAATGCGCAATCCGGAAGCGCCACGACCTAGTTATGTTAGATTTTAACTCGCACCCTTCTAATATCGCATGTGAAATGAGGAAATTCGTTTTTCTCATATCAATCAACTATTTTCATCTCCTCCATTTTTTTGAACTCTTTGATTTTCAAATTTCGAAAAATTTTGAACATTTTTCAACGAATATGCAAACATTGCGCAATGTATAAATTTGAACCTGTGAATAAATTAATGAAATACGCAGATTACTAGAAAGCAAAAGTTACAACACATTCTTCGAATAATATGGTACTAAAACTAATTCTCTTAATTGCTCTCCTTTCACCGAATGACCCCCGCATGACTGTCACCTAACGCTCTTTTCGGTTTTTTTCCTCCATAACCCTCTTCTCCCTCTACTATTTCAACATAATTCTTTATTCAAGAAGAAAACCTGCACTTACTGTATATTTTTAAATCAATAATGAATCGTACATGAAAGTTTTTGTTTTAAGTTACGTCAATAATCATCAAGTGTAGTTCAGATATTAAAATAAATAATTAAATTTAAATTCAAGCTACCATGACAAATTCATGACTGTAAGGTCAAAAAGGAAGCAACAAGTTAGAATCATTTTCATGCCAACAAATAATATCTCGCCACTGTTTATTACGAATAAAATAATTCAAGGAATAGAAGATGGATTTTTACGGATGAAAAATGAAGCAGAAACTGTCATTATAAAACAAAAAAGAGTAAATGTTGTTGAAAAATCGTTTGAAAATATTTGTGAAAACTAAATGACAGGAATGCAAGTTTACTTCATTTCAATAAGCAAAAATGATTAGTTGTTATGGCAATAAAAACCTTGTTGTTGGAAGAATGGAAATAAGCTTGCTCATCTTTCCTTATTCTATCTTCAAATGTTAAAGATAAAACACGATCATATTTGAGAACAAGAAGCCACATACATACACACAGATGCACACACACACACACACACATACATAGACACACACATATAACTAACCCTTCGTTTCCAAATGGCAACCGGAGATGGTGTTTCATGAAGTAGTTCAATCCTCTTTGCTTCACCCAAGAATTTCAATCTGTCGTCAGTACCACTCTCTTTTGCCGAATCGATACTTTCCATCGAGAAACATGTGCGGCTACCGATACTTACATCATTATTAATCTAAATTTCAAATTTTAACTGAAAAATGGAGAACAAAAACGAATAATGAAACAAAAATCAATATGAATCATATGGACCAAATATTATTTGCAGAAGAAATTTGTCTTAAAAAGAAGAAAGCAACTGATAAGAATACAATGGTGTGATAGTAGAAAATCTTTCGAGTTACTGAATACAACAAGTTCAACTCTAAGTTCTCCTTGACAATTCGGATGCTGCAATTGTGACAAGTTGGCCTTACCTGTTATTTCAACCCTATTGCTACCTTATCCTAAGATAACTCATTAATTGTCACTTGTCACAATAGCGGATTTTTAAAGTGGGAGAGCCCATTGCAACATAAAACCAAAAAACCTACTTTCACATTAGCGTCATAAATACTGCTTCTCCATTGCACATCATTTGAAGTTGCATAATCAAGCAATTGTCCCTGAGGGAAACGTTGGTATGATTTTATATCCAAAGCCAAAGCTAAATTAGTTCTGGTTACCGGTAAGCCACCATTTGATTCGACTTTATTATTTCTCCACTTTGGTTGCAAGTTACATTCAGGAAGATGATTTTTGTCATTTGTAATTACTGGTGAATTTTCCATGCCAGATCCCGAAACTTCGATATCAGAAACAATTTCGATCGTTGGAATACCCTTCTGATACCACTTTAGATATTTTTTGAATGACTGATATTTTTTACGTGACAAGAAACGCCATGAAGGTAACGATTCATAGCTGCCACTTTCACTCTTAAGGGTGGCATGACTTTGCAAATTTTCGTTATCATTGTTGTTGCTGAATTTTGATGATAAAAAATGGAGCTTCTCTGATCTTTCCGGATTTTTCGGTGCGCTGATAACGACTGCATGTGCTGACTGCTTTCGACGACTCGATGGCCGCGCTGTTAGTACTATATGTGCTGTACAGGAAGCTTCAGGAATGTCCGCTGAGTGACGCCAAATATCTTGAAAAGTGGTTGTACTCATGATGTTATGGTCGTAGAGTTCATTGCATCCTAATTTGGTGATAGCCTGAAAGAATAGTTTTCACTTTAGACATAAAATGACGTAACATTTTGTTCCTCAAATTATTGTTACATTTTCATAATCCAATTTCTGTTTTAAATTCATTTTCCATTCCATCTCATCCTTTAAAATTAACATATACTTGGTAGGAGACGCTGTTAAACGAGTGGAAAAGGAGGAAAGAAAAGGAAAGGCGACATATTGTTCATAATGTTTGGTTATACGCAATTAAGGTACAGTAAAGTAAATAAATGAATCAGATAATTCCTAAAATTCTCATCGTTCTAAAATTTCAGATAAATCTGTGGACAAGAAAATTTTCCCTTTATCAATTAAATAAGTGCCTACGTTTTAAACCAAAAATCATAGCTTCCGAAATCGTCTATTTTCAATTTTATGTCATTTTCTAATCCAGTTATACTTTCTGCTTCTTCCACTTCTGCATACTAAAGAATCATGAAGGTTTTTGGAGCGAAGTGACCCTCGAGAGAAATAACAGGCATTAAATCTTACAATGTGAAGACTTGTCTTGTTACAATGAAAAAAACTTCTCAGTGATTTATGTAGGGTAATAAGATTAATTGAGAGACTGAAATTTCAGCCTGAACATTCATCTCTGAGCCAACCTTTTAGAGCTAAAGTCTTAGTGAGATATAGTTCGAGCTACGAGAATTTTTTCATTTTATTTCTATTTGGATTGAACTCTATGAAAAAAAATTTGTTCCATAAATCACTGACAAAAATAAAAAGACGATACTTTTTTCCAGGAATTTGTTTTCCGAAATTTTATAAAACGACTAGAACTGGATTTCAGCTCGACTTTCTGCGTGTGATGACAAGTTTGCGGTTTGTTATTATGAGACTGCGTTGATAGTGTTGAATCGATTATACCCATTTCGAATGAAATATATGAGTTATTCTCTGATGGACATTGAATATTTTGCTGAAATTGCAATTTCAAATACATAAAGGTGAATAAAATTTAAATGAGAAAAAAAGAACTCATTCTTCACTTTCTGTGATCTCTTCCAAGTGATAGCTTTAATTTTCAAATTATTTTTAGAGGATGCATTAATCATCAATTATTGAAATATTTACCTTTAAAGGACCGTATTCTGGTTCGTCAGGACATATTATATCAGCATCAGTAGTAACAGTAGTAATAATATCAGTAGTGATAGAAGTGGCAGTGCTGATAAAAGGTGATGAGAGCGGAGTTGACTGTGCGGTTAAATCAAAACTACTGGATGGTAATGAGTCTATTTCGGCAAGAATTTGTGATGTCCACCTGAGAAAAATAAACTTATATTAACTATATGCATTCAAATTAATAAATATTTTGAAGAAAGTAATGAAGACAGAATTGAAGTAAATAAAATTTAAATTGGTTTTCTTTACTTTCAAAACTGAAAAAGAAAAATAGCATGGACTGAAGCAAAAATCAACTCTTTCAGATCTCTCCATAACAGACCTCCCGTATCAATACGATAACATGAAATCAGGTTCTGTAGCAAAGAACGAAAAATTTTTTGCGAAATTTATTATACCATAACAGGCTGCTGTGATATAACGAACTCGCTTTTTAGAAATTATCTGCTGATTACCACTATCAAAATAAAATATATCAGAATGAATAAATTGTGATTAATTTTTAATTAAATGAACGGAGGAGAGAATGTGGAAAATTAAAAATATTTCATGTCTAAATTCGTGCTGAGATAAATCATAAATATCCCATTGTGAAATTCTCCGCCACATTTTCAATGGAGCGCAAAAGAACAGGAAGAATCAACAAGTCAGAATTAGTGAATTATTTCAAAACTTCCCCATTCAGTGAACAGTGAACAAGTGCTATGGATTAATTTGTTTGCTAAGATGTTATAAATTACTAACAAAAAGAAAATTACTCAAGATTCAACAATGATCACGTGATCGCTCAGAACTTATGTTAATGTTCGTATAACTTTTGTATTAAGATGAAAGCCATCATAAAGTCGTAGAAATTGAAATTGAAGTGAAATAAGTAATAAAAATTGAGATTGAAGAAGTGAAAGCGAAAATTTGCATGTGAATTGTAAGAAAATAACCTGGTAACAGAATCGTGATTAGTGAAATCGATCATCGTTCCGTTCAACTCCCGGACAGATATCGAACGTCGAACAAACGTAGCTTTTCCCGACTGTGTATTGTTAGTATGAACATTCAATCTGGATAAGATCAATTGGAAGAATAACAAGAGCAATTAGGAGGATCTAAAATTACTGCGTGCTAATTTTCAATTTGCAGTACTGCTGTATGTACCTTGTTTGTGATCCTCCTTTCGTTTCCAATTGATTATTGGTGAATGAATTCAATTTATATCGAAGTGTACGACGACGAGCTTTTCGAGCTGCTGGTCCTTGGATTTCATATTAATTATTATAATTATAATTAACATTATCTACCTCTTGCTATTATGTTGTCTTGAATCTTAATATAGTAAACAGTAGGTAATGAATAGTTTTATTAATATAAATTCATAGGCTCACAAGGGAAAAAGTGGTGATATTTCTAAGCCTCAAAAGATAGATAAAGCTTCGATGCAATATCATCGATTGACAACAAATATTTAAATAGTATGTATCTTCAAAATAATAGGCAATATCAAGGCAATTCCCTTTGAAGAAAGGGTAGAAGAAACATTCGCAGCAATAAGAAACCTTTAAATTTCTGTAAAATGTCAACAGGTTCGTTAGCTGCCGATAGCCGTGTCGAAGTTGATTTGCAGCAAGTTCCTGTTGTCGACCGAGTAATCAAACTGGAATTAATATAATTTCGCTTCAATGAAAGAAACGCTGCTTCCGCTGGCGTTATTGCACCGCATGCAGCTGCTGTCGATTGACCTCTCTTCCTCCTTGTCGTCAACTGAGTCTGTAAAATTGCTCCAGTTCTACAAATTCTTAAACGCACATTTCTGCTGCAAACTCAGTACTGGGAATAACCATATAATATAATTCAGTATTCCATTAACGATTACTTTCTACTGCAATCAAAGTTTCAGGAAGTCTGTAATCTGTCGAGGAATGTTATGCTATTCATTAGTGTGAATGTAAGCCTAAGCAAAAAATCGCAGTAGTGTATGAACAAACTTTGCGCAATGAAAAAAGAGAAATACGCAGACATTTATTGAGTATTCAGAATAATGGGAAAATGAAATTAGGCCTTATTTTGTGAATTGTCACCGCTGCAAGTATTGTCCCTTTCTGACTATTTCATTTCCGATTACTCATCTTAGTGTCACAATACAATACTCACCGATCGTTTTCTTCGCTCGATGATGTTGCCGTTATCACTGCTGTTTGTTGTAGATTCTGACCTGTGCACTTTATTTAAAGCTGAGGTTGACTTCGATGTACGCTCTCCAGAAATTCCACCAGTTAAATTACGTCGTTGATGACGTGTAAAACGCTTACGACGTGATGATATGTAATATTCTGCATCTGCTGCAATGTTTATTTTTCATCGAAAATTCCAGGTTTTTTTCCCTTTTTTCCTATAAAATCTTTTCTGGAATTTCCTCTTCCAATTTTTCAGGCACTTGCTTACCTTTCACTCTGAAATCAATTAAAGTTTTCTTCCAGAATCTTTTTGTTAAAAATAATTCTGAAAGATTTCAAACTTCAATTCAGCTTTAAACTGGAAGTCGAATCGTTAATATATTAAACATTACAAAGGTATTACACCAATTTACAAATAAATAAGCACTGTAGCTCCTTCTCATCTCACAAAATAGCTAACAACTTGCAACACTTCATGTTCTTTATATTACTTCCAGCTTTCTTTGAATTATCTTATGAAAACTCCAAAAGTTTTTTTGAAAACTGAATTTATTTCAAAAATATTAATTTTCGAAAGTACTAACTTACTCGATTGGTCATCATTTGATGAGAATGATTGTGAAAAATTTCTTATGTCATGTTGAGATGCGAATGCAAAAGGAAAAGAATTCTTTCGGCAAATAGGAGATGAATGAATATCTGATGATGACTGACGCTGTCTAAAAACACATACGTCATATACGTGAAAGGATTGACTGTACACACGGACATAAGAAAATATCATTAACTTTTCAATTGGATTTTTTAATGGAGCTAGAAATATCTCTCGTTATCACGCTTCATTTCTGCTTTTAAAAGGGAGTTTCATTTTTTTTTTATTGGAGAAATTCTGAAGTTCCCATAATTCAATTATGTGCTGCAAATGGGGAAATATCTTCGAGATTAAATCTACTGGTTATTTTATTACAAATTTACAGTTTCTAGTCATTATTTCACAGTATGTATTTCGTATCAGACGTTGGTTTGAAGTAGTGGAATTGTAAACAAAACATAGAACTGACTACTCATAGCTAATATCTGATTAAATAAAGCGCAGTACATTTCCGCTGGACTTCAGTTAGTACTAACAGAGAATGGCTCCTTTCGTGATTAACAAATATTCTGGTTTTGTAATCTTAACATGAAATGAGTTACTCTCCTCCTTCCTCTTGCCCCACTTGCTCGTTCACCCGTACATCCCTACCAAACGAGGATTAATTTGGGTCTTTTCAATGAGTAACACATTATAATCATTGTGGAAGAATGAGAGTCAGCTTGTAGAAAGCAAGAAATTGGTTGGATATTCAAGTATATAATATGAAGTTTTCTACGAATTTTAATCATTTTTACATTCAAATAGAATATCCAAATTGGAAGCGATATGCTTAGAGAAGCTTTCAAATTTTCCAGTCATTGGATAACTTTTTTAGAAAAATAGAGCTGTTTCCTTGGGAAAATCAATCATTTAAAATTTTTAACTTGTTCTAAAAAACTCTGAGTAAAAGTGAGAAATAAATTCGATTAGTTTCACGTGCACCAAGAACTCGAAAGTTTTTAATATGAAAAATCTTTGGCCTAAGAGTTTCACAAATCCTAATCAAATCTCTTGAGGTCTGAAAGTATTTTAAGTCAGCAACGATGCAAATAAATGATAGACAGGAAGTAATACACGAAATGGAGGAGGAGAAGAGTGTAAATTAGATAACGTCTCTTAAAACCATAAAGAAAAATGATTGACAAATGGTTTAAAAAGGCAACCAAATTACTTCTTGTCTTAGTCCATTTTCTCGTTGGTACCGTGGTATTTGCTAAGCAAACAAGACTACCTTCTATGATTCCAACGACTGCTTCTAAAGCAATCCTGAATTTACTCCTGCAACATTTTGTGCGACACGAATCGACAACACCATACGGAGCTATGTTCTTTTAAAAAGCTTTTCTACAGTTACAACTATTTAAATATATTTGTTCCAATGAATTTGATTTAAAAAAAGAAAACCAAACCGTCTCAGAAATTTATTCTGTCCGTCGTCGTTTTTAATGGTTACTGATGCAAGTTCGTGAAGACTTCGTGATATCGCATCCTGAAAATAAATTGATTTTTAATTTGAATTGCTAGAGCTTAAGAACGAAAGAAGTGATGCCACTACATGACGAAAAGGAAAGAATAAATCGTTATCAGTTTATTTCAAAGATTCTATTGTTTAAAAATATGTGATAATTTTTCTAAAAAGTAAAAAAAACCGAACTTTCTTTTTAAATTAAATTAAGTGAGAATGTGAATCTTGAAAATTTTAAATAGATACAGGATGAGCGAAACTGAAATTTAATTTAAGTTGATTAATCACTCTTTCACAAAAATGTTTTTCTTGATGTTTTTTTATCTCAATCTCACAACTTCAATGTGAAATTTGTGAAGATGTAAAAGCGAACAAAGCCTATAACATGAATATTGTGGAAAATGAAAAAAGTTCAAAGGATTACTTCAACTAATTCTGTACGGCCTTTTTCTCAGGCAAATAAAAACGTCAACGCTACAACAACTCACGTGATATATGCAAATAAGGGTGAAGGATGGTCAATAAGAGATCGCATAATTTCCTCTTTCATTAGCAACAGTTGAGAGGATATTTTGTTAGATGTTAATAAGAAGGAGAAGGAAAGAAATAGGATAGAAATGTAAGGATATTTTATACAGTGAACAACAAAAAGCTTATTTACATGTAAAAGACATGCGGTTCATTTATTTGGCATGCAGCCACTGCAATTGTTTTTGGTAACATGCAGATTTAGACGACTGCACCACCAAGAATTACTTTTCAGTTGGAATTGGAATGGAAGAGAATGGCGCAAATAATACTAAGAGAATCTTGCGAAGTCATATGCCAATGCTTAGACATTAAACAAACATCACTAAATTTGTGACCATAAGGCTGTACTGTGTGTATGATGTGACACTTTCATGAAAAACGGCATTTAACTAAGTGGAAATTTATAAATGATGTTATGTATTCATGACGATTTGTGAACTACGGTGATGAAATTAGATGATATCAGATGAGATCAAGAGCGCTTCATTCGGAAAGAAAATCCTGAATCAAATTAACTTGTTTGGTTATATTATTTATTGCTTTTTGAAAATGAAGGAAAAACGACCGTAAATTTTTTAGCTGATGCCTTTAGCTGTTGATGACAAAATACTGATACTTGAAAGCTTAGAGAATAAATCACGAACTTAAGTTTCTCATTGGCTAGGAAAATTATCTAATTAATATTGATGAAAATATAGTTTCCTCAAAGATTCAATCAAATTAAGAGAAACAGCAGCCGCCTACCGTCAAATATATTTTCCAAGATAATGCTGAGGAGTCCGGTTATTCCCCAATAAGTTATCCCCAACCGATGTCGAGATACCGCAGTGTGTGGTAATCAATTTATGTAATAAATTATGTGATCTTATAAGTGGAACGAACAGTGAAAAAGAATGAGGTCAAGATTTTGCAACTCTATTTCAAATTTATTCTCATCTTTGAAGAAATGACAAAAGGACTTGTCGAATAAGCCATGTAATTATTAGATTGGTTTTTGAAATGATTTATTATTGTAAAGTTAACAACCACTTTGTTTGAAAAAGCTTCCTTGCAAATTGTTAGAAATAGCCAGGAAATGTATCAAAAACAGTTTTCAATTAGAAAAACAATCAGCCAAATGTTTCAGACTGATTAATTCAGGCAGTTCTAAATTTTAAAGCATTTGAATTTAAGTGATAATATTCTTCTATTACCTGGTCCATAATTTATAATTGTGATCAGTATGATTAAATAAAGGATATTCGGATCCGTTTATCACCAATATGCTAAGAGTGTTTTCTGGAGCTCAATCATGACATTCAGGAAACTAAAAAAGGAGGATTTTTTTTGTAGCTTTTGTAGCTATGTTCAGACTAGACTGTGCCATTTCATAGTCAAATCGTTATGTGACCGTATCATTCAGCAAATAGCTAAATCTACTGCCCCTTTATTATTTGATCATCCGAGACCTCTCGTCGGTTTCGGAACTTGTAGAAAAGGAAATGATAAGTTGCATGACAATGATATGAAAATTAGCAGCTGTAGAAAACTGTGCAAATATGATTGCTTCTGCACTTGACTACGAAACACACACACACATATAGACATGCACACACACACGTATACGCATGCATACACACACGTATACACACTCATAGACACAAACATATGCAGAGAATTTAGAGTGGATCAGTGCTAAGAGAGATGCTGGCAAAGTCATTCATTCATCGGAACTTTTTTGACTTTTTGTGCCTTGTCACTCATCTTGCAATCCGTCTCTCCTTCTCTTTCTCTTCCTCTTGCATTCGTCAACCGTTTCCTCTGATTTTTCAAATTTCAGTGGAAAACGGACTGTTTCAAGAAATACAATATCCTTTGCAGATTCGTTCACATCACAATAGAAATGAATGATGGGAGAAGGTAGATGAGAAAAGATTTGTTTACTTTATGTTGAAAGGAAGTAACCGATGAACGGATGGTGCGTGGGTACCTGTGCTTTCTGCAGGTAGCAATCAGCCTCCCAGAATGGACTGTCTCTTTCTTCATATTTCATCGCCATACAATCAATTTGTTACTACTTTGCCTGTAAATTCTATGAATGAAAAGAATTTGAAAACTTAAATATGAAATCACATGTTGATTTAGTTGAAGTTAGGTAATTAAAACTTTTAGATTGGCGATCACTTTAATGTCATAGACATTTTCTGTTAAAAAAATGTAACTTAAGTCCAATATATTTTTGCTAAAATCAAAAAACAATGCTTTAAACAAAGAGCAAAAGCTTATTTGTGCTCTTTTAAGCGTTAGTTTCAAAACTACTGCAAACTTATCCGAGGATAGTTCCCCTCTGGAATCAAGCATGGATTCAAACATGTGGTATTAACTATAACTGACATTTTCATTTAATAATCCTAATGAAATTAGAATCAATAAAAGGTGTGCCGTTCAAAAGTAAAAAGTAAAGCGATAATCTATCGTTTTATTTCTATCGTAAAACGTCAATTGACATTGAATTCGTAAAAGAGAGAACTGCTTAGACAGTTTGGTTGTTTAGTGAAGAATAGTACACATTTCACAAAAAAATTTCTTCCCTAATTTATCTTTCTTTCATCCTTTAATACTAATTACTCTTTAGATTTGACAATGAATAAACAAATAATTAAGGAAAAGTTACCTGACTTATTTTAATGGATTATCTTTTCTTGACCAGTGACCACTTATTCTTTTCTACTGCTCCTATCAAAATCCTATCACTTTGAATACACTGCAAATATGGCGGAATGATAATTGAATACATAAACAAAACAAATTAAAACTTCGTGGTGCTTAATCGCATAAAAGAAATATTGAAAATTATAGTAGCAGACAATAAACTTGCTTATCAATAGCTTAATATTACTACTAAATGACAAATTGAATTAATATTATTATTAAAAAGGAATTAATACTGCCATTAAAATTGTAATAAAATGAAAAATTATTTGCTTAAATCGTCGTTAAAGTTATAATTTTTTTTAGATTCTTCGTAATGCACTGCTAGTTGATCATTTCTGACGGTCATGTTCTCAATTTCCATACCAACTTAACTCGCTCACAATTTGATTTAGGGGCTTTACAAAATGATTGCAGATTTAATCTATTGTACTCATTCTTCCATTTTCAATTGAATGACACATTCCATTTTGAAATTTAAAGAATTTAATAAATGCAAATAGAATTCATTCTGAAAACTTTCTTTGTAAATGTTTCGAAGATATGTAATAATGAAAATTTGTATTCAACAGGCGAATTCAAAAAATGAAAATTCTATTGTTTGTAAATTTTTTTCTTTCGCTAAACATTACTGATATTTGAGAAATTTCGGAAAAAAGATTAGTCGATCGAAGTTTTTGCTCGGCCATTCTTATTCACAAATGCTCTAGTCACTCATCTGATAACTTTTATTACTTTTTTCAATCACTATAAAATATTTTTTTTTAAATCATTCGTTAGTCTGTTAATAAACTCTTTTACAGTACTGTGTTTCACTTATACCGTATATTGAAGTTTTTTATTGATTTTTCTTTGAGTGATATGATTTTGAAGTGATATGAACAAATGCAAATTGTATAGACATGAAAGGGCGATACGAGTTTTTCAGACTTTAGAATCATTGAATCGCACATACTATTCCAAATCTATTCTGGTTACCAACCTTTTTTCTTCCTGTTATTACTATCCTTTCCTAAAAAATGGCACGAAATTTGAATTTATTTAAACAATAAGATAAAAAGGTAGAGAAGTTAGCAGTTTAATTCAGTATAAAACATATAATACGCAACATTCAATTTGTCATAGAATTTAATTATTTTGGATTTAATATTTTTATGAATCGTATATTTCTTCTGTACACTATTTTTACATTTTCCTTTTTAAGCACTTTTTCGAAAGAAAAGTATAAACCAATAAGAAAATAATTTGAGTAGAAGTTGGTATTTTAATAAAATGAGAATGCCGTAGAAACATATTGCAGTTAATATAACGCTACTAGTGTTATTGACCAGAAAAAAAAAATTATGTAATAGTGTGATTGAATGGAAAAGAGTCGCTGTAATTCTCGTGTCACATTTCAATATGCTATTGAATCGGATTCATTATAATTCTATCAGTATTAGCAACCGAATTTGACATTTAATATTATTCCGTAATAAACCTTCACAATATATGTGCATGATCATACGACATTTAGATAATGGCATTGGAAAAGGGTTCAATTCCTCTTCTAACTATCAATCAACCGGTAGTTATGATCGAAATGTTCGGTTTCCAAAGCTGTGTGTAAGTTCGTAATAACATAAAAATAGATTGCAAATATTGGATGTGAAAATTATTGCTGGTATGTTAATGGTGGTGGGCTGTTACGTGTTTTCCATTAGACATACCAAGTGCAGAAGTTCAATCACAATCCGCGGTTGATAAACCATTTGGTAGCAGGGGTAGAGCTGGTGTTTTTGCAGTAGACTAAATAGTAAATCGTTGTTTATGATGATTTCATACAATTTCATGTAAAAATTATCAAACAGAAATAGTACCTGCCATCTTGAGTACCCTGGAAAATTCGTGAGGTGATAAATACCATACGGAAACATAGTTAGCTAACACTGTCTAGAATCATAATTAGCTTTCAGTGTCATAATGAGATTTAGCAGCCTTAAAAAATAAGGATCAATAAATTTTTCTCCCTTAAGATAATCAATAAATTTTATACTAATCGACTGGACAACTACTAATGATGAATAAACACAATTTTACATTTAAAAAAAAAGAGCAATTCAGAACGAAAAAGTAAAGAAGTGAATGAAGTCAAAATCAATAGAACTCTAAATGATAGCAATCTTTTTCACAGCATCGCAAGCATTCATTGTGTACAATACAGAGACGATAAAATGGCTTTTCTGTATTAAAATAACCTTTTGAAAAACTTTAAAATTCTTCAAAAATTTGCGGTTTCGCTAGCATTCTCAGACATTATCAGATATTTTAGAGTTCAGTAGACAATGCATGTTCATTGTGCAATAGTAGTAGAAATGCGGGAAAATATAATATTCAAGATTGAAAATAGAAAGAAATTAACAGAAGCAGATGCGTCGACACTGAAAAGTGCTCTGCAGAAATGTATGAGAGATCAATGAGTTCTTTTCCATCTTTTTCTGCTGCTCCTCTCCTATTAACACTAGTATTCATCGTTTTTATTACTTCCCATTTTCTCAAATATGGTTTGTTGATATGAAATTTTCTATACGTCACCTAATCACCTGATATGCACATTTAGCGTTATCTCCTTTCCTATCAAGAGAAATGCTGATAATCATATGATAGACATTGGACACATATGATCAACTGATTGTGATCACACTTCTACTCAGCGATACTGAATGTATTGAGTTGCGAGTGGCTTATGTTAGTACTGACATATTAGCTTTTATTGTTATCAAAGTTAATACTGATCACAGTTTTTTTCTAACTTTCTAACAATCTCCTAACTATTCAGTGAAAGAAATGATCGGGGAAGAATGTTCGAGAGAAAGCATTCCAGTTAGCTACTGCAAAGTATTAAAGGCTTAATAAATCAGTTTGATAAAAAGACAGAAATTTATTTGGGATACTTATATGATTCTGTTTTAGCTTATTTTGAACCTCCCTCCGATAGTACTTTCTCAATCCATAACTCGTTTCTAGGTTTGTCCTTTTTTTTTTTTTTTTTGTTTCAGACAGTTCGCCAAAGAGGAAAATGTGCTTTTTTCCGCCTGAAAGATATATTTATCTGAGATTCTGCAAAAAAAAAAGAAAAAAAAAACATTGTTAATGACAAATGATTATTTGTGATAGTTGTACTACTTGCCTTTAAAACGTGCTTTACAAAATTTACAACGATTGTATCAATGAATGTGAATTTATGCCTGTCAAGTGGTTTCAGTCCATTACGTTTATTTGTGTGTATGTATATGCAAACGATTATAGCTTTCTTTTTCCTTTGCAGTGCTTTTATTTTATTGTCAGTTAAAATAGATGAAAATTTTCCTTGAAAAAATTTTTTCTAAAGTCCTCAAAAAAGTCAGATTTTTCAAGAATAAAACACTACGTTGCAAAAATTGATGGACCCAATAACTTTTCTTAGCTTTTCGATATTTCACTGTACACAATCTAGTCACCTTCCCTTCAATCTTCTTGTATTCCAATGACCTTGAAATCTGCAAAAGAATTTGGACATGGAGAGATGTATACAAAAGGTTAGAGGATGACAACAAACTCCTCATCAGTACTTTTTACATTATTCAAAGTTTTCTTTGATATGAAACAAATTCGTTGAAGTTTTTCGTTGAAATTCGTTGAGCCTTTCAGAATTTGCTATTTATAAACATGTAAACAATTTCATTTATTCTGATAATAGCCAATAATTATTCATTAGAAGTGATAATCAAAGGAATGGGTGTAACTTCAGAAAGCAAAACTAATTTTCTTTAAAAGTAATTCGCTCAACTTCAGAAGTTGAAGTTCCGTGTGAAATAGGAAAAGTTAGCTAATTTCATTTTTGTCACCAAGAAAATACTATTAAGTGGGGGACTGGCTATTTCTGCAATGCTATTTGGAAAGGACAACAATCGGAAATTTGATGGCATCACCGAATAAGTGGTTACAATTATACTGATATTACTTGAAAAATTGTTCAAATGTAAATGCAACTTCGAAAAAAGATACTGCAACTTCACTTTCACATAAAATCTCTCTCTTATAACAATGGAAAGAATTTAAAGAAGAAATTTCAGCAGTTATACCAACGAATCATTGCTTTTGTCAAGTGGTTTTTCACTAAATAAATGAATTAATTAACCATTTAACCAAAACCATTTAAGATTGCTTGTATTGAATAACTATTCAAGTGCAAATAGGTAATACTTCAGAAAGTTTGTTAATACTTGTGTTTTTTAGATGTGTGAACTTTAATAACCAAGCTGATCAAATAACAGTAAAACGACAATTTGTGGATTTAAATTTTCATAAAGAAATGAATGGATAGAATGGAAAAACGACTGATAAATAAAAGATTTAAAAATTAAAGAAAAGCAGACAATCAAATGAGCAGCCAATAAAATATCATCAATCTTATGGCTATTGGTAATGTGTCATGTCAACAAATAGGTGAAATTTTCAAGGACAATACGAACTGTTTCAAATTATCAGCATGATTCTCGTCAATTTTATCCGAATCGATCAAATCAATTAACCACTGAAAGAAAGACAGGGAAAGAGATAGGAATATTTAGAGGGATAAATTCAGGAAGAATGGAAAGAAAAGGGATGGTAAATTTCCACTCAAAGTCGGAAATATCTCATAATTTCGAATTGTGATTTTGGATCCAAGTGTCAAATTTTTGTCAAAGTGCGAAAGCAGATGCAGTGGGCAAAGATTAAAATTCAAAATGGTTGTTTCTTCTTTTATCGAAAAATAAAAAAAGTTTTAAAAAGTAAAGCACTGAATTAATAGCAAAAAAAAAAAGATTACGGTGCAAAGGCAAAATAATGAAGTAATCGTTAATACAACTGATACAACACACGTCACCAACTTCTGTCGTTAGAATGACCGGACCTCTATCATGTCATTTTATCTGGTCACGGCCATCTGTAGAAATGATAATCAGTTTCACCAATAAAAACCTTACTGCTATCGGATATGTTGTTTGTCGACATGTTTTCTATATCTGTGTCAATTTCATGTAAAGAAACCACTTATTGCTACATATTCACAAAATATTTGCAACAGATATAAAGTTTAAAAGGTGGGTTATTGTTGATACTTTGATTAGTTCCCAAATGATACTTGGATTTAGCAAATTTGAATCAAAGAATGCATACATAAGCTGGGAAGTCAAACATAAAAGGACCTTGCGCTTACCATTTTTATTGAATCGGAATTCATCTCGTCGTAACTATAATATGCTTATTAAATGTGCTCACATACTATTAACGTCTCAAGTTAGCGTCAAGAAAAAAGTGTAACCATACACGTGGCAGAACTGTGAGTTTGTTGGAATGAATCAATCGTGATATATGGCATGCATGCAGCTGCAACAAATAAAAATCATTATGTAGATGGAAACAATGGTAGATCTGCTGATGTTGACAGTATAGAATGTGGTGTAGTTTAAAACTCATCAACAAAAACAATAAAACTGACAGAACAAAAATGGTATAATCAACAAAGTGGGTTGATATCATCTCTCAAAGCACATCTTCTCTTTTAAAAAAACCGGTATGTTAAAGAATTATTTTGCTCGTATTTTCAAAAATTTTCAGAAATATAACTTTTCTCTTTTCAAATGAAATGCAAATATTTGTTTGTTTAGTAGATATTTGTTTGGCAAAAGTTATCTAGTTGGATAAGTCTGTGGAAATCTCAAAAGCGATGTCCTAATCAATCCTCTTCAAAACTTCCCTTTTTTTTCAAATTTTTTTGCTAAATGTAGAAACTTAGGAAAAATTCTCAGTAAGAATAATAAAATCAATAATATTGAGCTCTAGAAATTTTAATTTTGCAGTTTGTTTAATTTGTACTTTGTTAAATTTCAAATTTGCCTGAGTCGGAAAACTCGTTCATAATTTCATTCCCGGCGATTTCAACAATTTCGTTGCAAGTCTTCAAAAAAATGAGACGGGATGTTTAAGAAATCATTCTCCTCAGAATCTATGAAATTATAAAAAGGATAAAAAGAATTCTTTTACATAAACTGGAATATTTTAAATCATCCAAATGAGAAGCACGGTCTTTTTTAAGCGATTGATACGATCGTTTATTTTTATTAATCTTCAAATTTCGTTGCAAGTCTTCAAAATCTGAGACGGCCTAATAAACGCATATTCACATCTTATATTGTTAGGCACTGTGTTTTTGTCTACTGTATTAAAGAAAACTTACGCGTTTGGACTAAACATAAGTATGAACACATTACACATATTATATTAAAATGTTTAATATGTAACAAAGATCAGCAACTTACGTTAGAATAAAATAAGAAACTCCTTCTCAAAAATGAGCAAAAAATTCGTACGTGTATAATCTAAAAGCGGAACATCAGTAGTGGGACGTATGATTACTTTCGAGATAGAATCCAGAAGGAGCAACTAATTAGGATAAATTCTAATGAATCAGCAGTCTATTGATTATGCTGAGGTGAGAGGTAATGAAGAATTTAGACTCATTGAAAGCAAAGGATAAGAAAGGAAGGAAGAAAAAGGAAAGATCTGAGAGAAATGACTGTCCACTCGCTGTAGTGATGACCACTGCTACAGCCACTTTATGTCGTACTATTTCCACTGTGCAAACAGTATCAGATATCATCTCATTAAATCATATCTATTAGTCTTATGTGCGACGCTTCCATCTATGCTTCAACGTCGCCGTTGTCACCATACAATCACGTCACACAGTTGTAGGTCTTTACATTTATCCTAAAACGAACTTGTTAAAACTGGGACAATTGGCAGAAAGGGTAGGAAATTTATGATGAACATGTGGAAAGTGATTTGGATGTAAAGATCAGTAAAGAATACATTTAAATACCAACCGATTAACTGATTCCAAAAGACTGTCCCAATCATTTTTGTCTGAATCTGGACAGAATAATAATCAACGGAAAGATGGTATAAAACGGAAAGGTAACTTTAATATCGTAAAACCAAGAAATCCATCCAGCTGTCCTTCGTTTTGCCAATTTATACAAAAAAAAAGAAAATTACAAACAATAAATATATACAATGTGATGGTAAAATCGTTTAATTCAATTGTTCTCATTCAGTTTGAGAGAAAGAGAGGGAGGGACATTTCAAAATTATATGAAATGAAAAGAGGTTGAAATGATTTGAAAGCACGATAGCAACAGATTTGCTCATATTTCAGAATTTGTATTGGAAGACGTACTTTTTGCTTGATAATAATGCCTAGAAATGACAATACGATATAATACTAAAATGATTGTGAGACAATTGATTAATTGCTTAATTAATTAATCAATCAATTCATCAATTAATCAACTTTCTCTTTAGCTATATCAATTTCTAGTTAGACAAAAAGACAGTTTTGAGCGCTATGAAGAAAAAGGCACTGACTCTCGATAAAGAAACATTTCTCGCAGTTTTTTTCTTTTTGCCTCACGCATAAAGTATGCTGCTTGTTCGGAAAATAATCATTCACTTTTCTTTTTGAACCGATCGACTGATCGATGCTATAATAATACCAAAGCAAACGAATTGAAGTATTTGCTCTCTTTCTGCATCTCCCGTCATCTCTTCTTGTCGTATTGTTTATCAGTGTGATATCGATTACCTGCTTACTAGTAATCAAAGCATACGTCTGATGGTTCACTGGTAGCATAAAATGACTTAAGACATAAAATAACTTGAAACAATGGGAAAAAACAATGCAATCATGTCAATAATCAGAAGAGGAGGTAAAGTAGAAAGTTTGACCGTCATTCGAGCTATCCATCATTTCGATTTTCCTGCAAGCAAATTTTTATGAATTATTATGATATTAATTTACAATTGATGTACATGAAAAATTACAGATGAAAGATGAATTCAAAAAATAGTGAAATATGACTAATTATTGTAATGCTTTTCATGTCCTTGGTGTTTTCATCTGAAATAGTATAATGGAGACAGTCTGACAGCATATTACTGAATACTACTTTCCTTTTACTTTTCTAGAAAGAGATTGTTTTTTGTTTGTTAACAATGGAAAATAATTTTTTGAAGAAGTAAATGTAACAAAAAAAGCAATACAACTCAGTCATCATCGCTGCGAAAAAGATAAAATTTCACTGCTTGCTGCCAATTTTATAAATTAGAAACTATAATTTAGATCTTTTAGCAGTGAAAAATGAATTACATTGCTGTGATAGTAGTATGAGATGATTTTGGAATAAACATTAAAATTATATTTACCGTTTCAAATTTTCCATTCCTTACTGAAATATGTAACAAATAAGCAGAAAAGGATTTTAGCAAAAAAGGCGCATCAATCAGTTTTGAAAGTAAAGTCAAGCAGAATTGAATAAAATATGGCTTTGAATGAAATCTTAACAATTGAATAATGAACTGCCGTCACCAGCAGATCACGTGTTCCAATTTTTCAGTGCTGCTTTCTGATAAGAACTGATTCATTTACAGAGTCAAATGCTTCAGTTTTTGAAGTTGAAAAAATTATAACAACGTGGAATAAGTAGGAACGAAAGACAAGCAGATTTCTAAGCAATCAATAAAAATTCCAGAAGCTATGGATGATAGACTACCAAAATTTGGAGCACTTTTACCGGAATTTCTTGAAAATATGCGCTTTACAGTAAAACTGAACTCACATGCACATATCTATGCATATCAGCGATAAAAATGCAATCCTTACTATCTTCTCAGACAGATATCTTTTTCTAATCAATAATGAGTTATGATTTGTAGGGGTTAGGCTGAATTCATATTCAAGTTATAGAAATTTTCTCAGTTAATGATTAGTTAAAATGAAATTAATAAATCGAACTGATAAGAAGGAAGATAGCTGCGGTGAAATTAACAGTAACTGATAAATGGGAATAAATGCAAACAATGAAAGTGATTAGATTTTTTAACTGAACAAACGCAGTGTTTCAGTTAGGCTGGAGAAAGGAAGAGAAAAATAGTGCAATAACCTTTGAATTTTGCTGTGAGTATAAGTATAGCTTAAACTGTTTATGAATTTACGTTTGTTGATAATGGCAAATAATGCAGAAAGACGATAATGCAGAATGGAAATGTGAAGATGAAACAACTGAATTTTTAGTAAATACTTGATAAAAGAGAATTAGAATGTGACAAGAGGTGTAAGGATTATTACGATTTGCGCACTTCAAAAATTTCATATTTTAGAGGTGAATTTGAATAATGAAAGGTTGCGCAGTCGTTCATATGATGAGAAAAATTCAGAGAAGAACGACATTTTTTTAGAGGTGATCATGGAAATTTATGTATGGATAACTATTTCAGTTTCAAATCAATTTGTTTAAAATAAAGCGAGTAAAATGGTTTTGATATTATTTCTGTTTTGTTTTAATTTCATTTAATTTATGTTTTTCATTTAAGAAGTAGTAAAAGCTACAAAGTGTATTCCAAAAATTAAAATTTTGTTTAATTTTGAATTAACATGGCAGGAATGTAAATACCAAGTAATAAAAGTAATTGTGAAATAACGTAAAGTGATCGAAATTAAAGACTCAAAATGAAATTTAAATTACTGTTACGGAATCAATAAAAATGAGTTTAAAAAAATCAATAAAACTGTGTTTCAATTCGGATTTCAGTTGGACTTGTTTAAAACCAGTTGTGATTATACCGTTAGAAACAGGAGAGCAAATAGAGAGCGACCAGTGTCTTCCATGGCTATTCTGGATCAAATGAAAAATACATTAATATTTAATTAATTTTACTATTAAATTTTCGGTAATGTTCTTGAGAACCTTTTCATTGAGAGAGGGATGGTTGATAAAATCGGTGGTGATCTTAGGTCGCTTATGAGATGGCAGATGTATGGTATGAACTACACCTGCTTCTTCTAAGGATTGACCTCCCATTCAGTTAGTTGATGATATTTCCTATGATTTAAGAAATGTATGATTCTGACTATCTTTTGTCTGGTGATAATTGAATAAGTTGCTGCGAATTTAATTTCGATATTAACATTAAAGTACTTTAAATTTTAATTTATAAATGACATATAAACACTGTTTATCCCTACAATTTGTTTTTTTTTTTTAATGTTTCGTATATATTTAAATTACTAGAATCATTTTCCACTTGAAGCATATAATTCTTCCACTTCACTTTATCAGGTGGATTCGCAGTAATGCTGTTTATTTGAACATGAAGAGAATAAACAAAACAGAAACTTGACAACATGATATCATACAACAAATGATGCACAAAAAAATACACAGAAAAACAGTGGTATATTCGGGTCACCGAAACAATTGATAATTCAAATTCTCATCTCGCATTTGTTCTCGTTTCTCTTCATATCATTTACATCAATTCTTCCCTCCTTCATCTTGTATAATTTCTTTTTGTTTAGAAGATCGACTAAATGTTGATTAATTTTCTAGATTATGAAATTCAATCATTGTAGATTTCTCCCAAATTCGATTCATCCTGAAGACGGAAATAGTTCATGCTCCATTTCTAACTTTGTTTCAAAATAGTGAAGTCATTTCCAAATCACTTTCAATCATTTCTCAGCATTTTTTAATTAAAAAAATCTGAGTACCACTCATTTCCTATCACTTCTATAAACACAAAAAGTTTTTAGGAGTTTGATAATCGACCAGAAATTAGACAGAAATGAAGCATTTTGGAAAAATCGTACTCATTTCCACGCATTCCATCTCTCAAAAATATAATTGATGGACATCACTTAAATCTTAGAGTTTTGTTCGCATTATTTACAAATTCGATGAAACAACACCAAGTTTTCAAAATGATATAAACATAACGAATATTCATCATTGTCGGACTTAATTGAAAAATTCTTTCAGAGATGAATCACATTTCTGCTTAGAGATTTTAAGATTAACCGGTAAGAATGCATGTGGTATCTTACCTACTGAGAAAGGCATTCTGATACCTAGCGCTTATAGGAATTTATAAAAGTTGACGTCGCTAATTGAAACCAATTACTGCTATAGAAAATTTTTGAAACTAGTGAAAAAAATGAACAATATCAAAGGAAAGCACCCAAAAAGATAACACTTATTCTAGCCAGAAATAAATTTTGTTTGAATAACTTGAAGATAATGCAATACTATGCGCCTTCTCAAGTAATTCAAGTTGTTCCCTTAAATTTTAAAGGCAATATTTTGGGTACAGTATCAAACGACTTGAAATCCCGATTTTTTGATAAACATGTTTTTGTTGATTTATTGCTAGCACCATGTTGTGTGTCTGCATATTTCAATTTCGCAAGGATAATTGCGCTCGAAATACTCACCGTTCACAAACATTGCTGGCCATAATTTAATTCCTATAAATTATACAGCGATAAATTTGCACAATTGCAGTTTTTTCATGCATTTATTTTCCTTGACTGTTTACAAATTCCTATTGAGTGTTGGAAGTTTTTCTTTCTTGAAAGATAACTGACAATTATCAATTGTATTTAACATGGAGTTGTATTTAACCTGCTTGATGGGTATTTAACATGGAGTAATAATTCAAGACTTCTCCAGTTTGTGTTGTGGCACATTCAATTAATCGATATCGAGTATATTCGGTAAGGCCCGTCAAACATCGCGAAAACGCTTCATAAATATTGGGCAAGCCTTGAACACATGTTACCAGGCCTAAGTAGCGCCGAGGAAAGAACTAAAAATTATTAATAAATTTGTGTTTACTCTTAGAAGATTCTTACTGAATTTCCACAATCTTTCAATATTGTTAGTATTACTTATTTCACATTTACGACTACAAACTGCTGATTAAGCATATAAACAGCAATTAAGATTATTAATGTAAAACGATCAATCAGACAAGGTTTTCAGAAATTCACCTTAATTAATCTTAAATGAAAAATAGTCTTAAATGAAAATTTTCTTCAGCATTTCCTCACATTCTACCGCTGAACATCATTATCATTATTTTTTTTTGTTTAATGTTTATCCATTCAGTCGTATAACAATTTCTTAATTCCTTTTTATCTGTCCACTTATTTCATTCCTCCATTTTAATGATGAAGGCAAAAAAACGAGCAAACTAACAGCGATGGCGCAATTTTGCAGCCTATTCAGATCACATTCGTCTTGTTCATGTTGACAATGGCAATAAAATGTTTGATTTGAAAAATAATCACAATAACCTTTGCCAAATGGTATTATCTGGAATAAACTTATTTGAACTCCAAAGTGGCAGACTCTGCATGAAAGTATTTTGTTCTGTGACAGTGCCTTACCTCCATTCAGTATTCAGATTATTAAGCCAGAAAACGAGCAAAATGAATGTTTTTGAAATGACTTTTTGTAAATTAAAAAAAGTGAATTTCAACTCCACCTGTATGTTCATTATACCAGGTCGTTTCACGTAGAATGGCCAGATTTGTTCACGCAACAACTTTGTACAGTATTTACACTTCGATTCTGTAAATATTGTCACATTTACTTGCTGCGATCGGATTGTCTGATACCATAAGCAGCAGCACAGTATCGACACTAATAGTATTAGTTTTAATATCATTCTGAAATAGGCATTTTCGTACTACACTGACGTATAAATTTACCAGATATTTACGCCATATCTGTATTTGTGATCATTTACTTTTTATGAGGATTCCACTTTCTTGTTTTAAGTTTTTTAAGGAGCATCCTCTTTTTTTCCATTTTCTAGTTTATAAATGGAAGAAGAAAGTGATAACAACTTTTGTTTTCTTTTAAGGGAAATATTGAGAGTACGAGATGTGAGCTTTGAAAGAAAGTATCCCACATATTCATTTGAACTTTAATGGAAACAAAAATAAATTTAAAAAGGATGCGTCTCAATCATTTTAATCATTTCTCTTCATGAAAATTGAACAAATTTGAAGCATTTCAAACTTCATGAAGTTGCAAAATGCTTTAGCAAAGATGGCTATAATTATTTCACGCTTTTATTTTCTTTTTAATTATTTGCATGATCACAGGCGACTCGTCTCTTTTTATTATAACAAAAAATTGAAAAGTCATCTGTTAATGCTGTTTCTATTTTAAGCTTAACAAACAAGTTTCATCGTCTTCGTTTATTGAAATGCAAATCTCCGAGGATCGCAGTTGTCACATGAAAAAGTCTGAGGAAATCAAACATTTAACCTTTATTCCGTGATCTGATATGTCTCGTCATGCATGATGCTTTGATAATTTGCAGCAAACAAAATGTTCATAATTAACAAGCAAAAAATTAGTATCCTTTATAGAAGACGCAAATATCAAATAATGTAAAGTGTACAACCAGTTTATAAGGAAGCATAGTTGTATGAATGATTAGCTGCTGATAAACGGACATGAATAAAATTGATATTAATTAAGAAACAGACAAGCAATAGAATTTGTTTAATTCAAATGTTAAAAGGAACTGATCCCTTACTTCCCTTACAATATACAAAATTGTAAAAAACGCAAAAAAAAATAAAAAATTGTAATTCTTAAAATTTAATCATAAAGTATTTAGTGAGTTACTTAATGACTAAGCGCAATTGAGAGGAAAGGCATAATTTGATCATCAGAAAAGTACTTGCAGTGATAGACTAAACAGTTCTATTTACGCTTACTAAGATTGTAATCAATCTAAGTCGAAATTTGCTGTTTTTCAAATTCAGTGAGATATGCGGCAAATGCAATGCGACAGTATTGTTTATAACTATTTGACATTCTTACTCAATATTTCAAGATGTACCGAAAATTTTCATATTCTTACTTATTAATAGAAAGCAAAACACTTTGACAACTTTTTCAAACTTAAATTTTTCCAGTTTTTTTTTTCCACTTCTAGCGAAATAATTTTTTAAATATTAACCTTATATAAACTATTATAGTTGCTGCAATATTACGATTTAAATGTACCTTTATCAAAATTTTGTTAAGAAATATTAAAATCCTAAACAAAATGACACTTACAACGATATACAAACCGTGTGGCAGGTAAAGTAAACGTGGCTATTTTGATAAATTTTGAATGAATATTGAAGGACTCTTCAGAAAAATTTTACTTCAGTAAAATTTTTTCGCAAACGAGAAATTTAGCAATTCATTATCATAAGGAAAGCATTGTAGAGTACTAGAAAAAACTACAACTCTTACTTTATTTATGGGGTAGATTGTCACAGAAGTTGGCAAAAAGGAAGAACACTTCAGAAAAATCTTATTTCAGTGAAACTTTTTTTGATACTAGAAAATATAATTGAACGATCTTGAAATCATTCCAAGATCAATAATCACTTCAATGAATAATAAATGATAAAGTTTATGAATACTTTAAACATACAAAAACAATGTTTGAAAAATAACAATGAATGATGAAGTGATTTTTGCCAATTTCTTTATTACACGAAATTCACCAACCCAAATGTTAAACGAATTTTGATTTTTAAGTGGAAAATACACCCGATGAAAAAAATAAAGAGAAAAGATAAATGACCTCATTTCCGATCGCTTTTATTGGTGTGATCTTCCAAAAAAATTTCATTTCATTTCATTTTTACCTTCAAATTTTTTCTGAATATAACTTCTTATATAAAGATATCAGTTTCACAACAATCTCAACCCAACATGTAATAAAAAAGGATGGCACTTCACAAATGCATCTTGTCCATGGTGATTCAGGCCTTATATTTATTCTTGGCCAACTCACTTAAAATTATTCTTGGGTGCTGATAAAAAAGAAAAACAAAATGTCTATGTAAACATTAAGAAAAACAAGCGTCCTCTTTTCACTTTTTTTTATATTAATGATATGAATAGACATATAACTATAGTAGTTGGCTAAGAGTAAAATATAATATTAGATGCAACTGAAATTTTTAGCTTTGTTCTAGAATCGTAAGCAATTATGAAAATTAGTATCATCTAAGGAATCCTTTTGTAAAAAAAAAATTTAATTGCTATTCAGATTCTTTTTGGAACGCAAACAGAAAGCAAGTTAGTTTCAATAACTACTTCAATCACAATTTAAAACTTTACCATTTAAAATTGTTAAAAACCACTAAAAAAACGAAAATATGAAAGGAATTTACCGCTTCAATCAAAGGAATTTTGTAATCAATGACTCTTGCGGATTCATCAAAACGAAAAGCAACTTTTAAAAATTGAAATGATCACTTTTAACTAAATTTGATTGAATGAAGAAAAAAATTAAATGAAAGTTATTTAAGCAAAAGACAGCGAATAACAATAAAAGACAAATTTTCGCCTGAGCAAATTGAAAACAGTAAATTTACTGAATTAGTGGAATTGATATAAAAGAGGAAAAAACTAAATTGGTAATTTCGCAAATATTTGAGGATTAAATGTTAAAATTCATTTAAATTTTATTGAAGGCCCAATCATTTCTCCAAACATTTGATTGTGAGATGATTGCTCATTGTTTTGAATAGGAACTGGAAAATACGTCAAATTGTGGGAGGTATTTTAATTACACGTTGTTATTGTTAACTCCATTATGTTTTCTCATTTACGTGTTTTCTTGTTTATTTGTTTGTTTGTTTATTTATTTGTTCATTTCTGCATGCAATTGTCTGTATGAGACTCTGTAATGCATGGCAAATTCAAGACATACTGATTGTTAAGAAGAATAAGGCGAGTGCATTTTTGAAATCCAATTGCAGTAATTTTTGAAGTTTAATTGCGGTAATGAGCACATGTTTAGGTCAATAGGTCACAGAAAGGGCGAGCAGTTTTTTGCTTATAAGAAAGTATGGAAGTAGTTTTGCAATGAGAATAAAATTCAAGTTATCCTGCAAGAACTAACTTTTTGACCATTACTTGGCAATGAAATCATTTGCTTTCACTGGAAGTGTAGTTTCGTTCCCTCTTTTTTAACACTGTTAATTATGAAAATAAAATTGAATAGCTATAAACTTAATAATAGATTAGAGCAAGTAAAACTACTCCAATTCCCTTAGTCATTTTGTCGAATTCAGTAAAAGGATTACTGCGCCTAATGAACGCAAATACCGTTTAGTAGCAAGTATTAAAAAACTTCTACTCAGACTTTCAATTTTTAGATCTTATCGAATTTAATTCAAGTAGAGAAATCGATAGCTAGTGAGACAAGTATAGTGAACTGAAATATCTGATTTATTCATAATGACCCGATGAAAATAATTGTTTACTTCAAGAGTTTTGCTTGAAATAAGTTCAGTCAACAAAAATTTTAATTTGTTCCTAGCTACAAATATATAATACATACTAGTTTTAGTGTATTTCTCTGTACCTAATTAACTTCAATAGCAAATTCAACTTTTAACCTAACATGACCTGAATAAATTACTCCCACTGTCCCCTTAGTATCCACCATGTGACTTATTGATTTTATAACTTATCTGTTTCCTAAAACAACAATTTTGTAACAAACACTCATTCCTTTACGCTCGTTTAAGCTCATTTTAGATGCTGATAGTGCATAATGGAGCAAATGGGAATGATTAGTAATAGTTTCCAGAAAACACTACAACGTACGTCTTCTGCGACCTTCAAAGAGACGTGAAGACACTCTTCATTCGACCAAATTCATAAAAACGATCGATATCAACTTATAACCACGAAATGAAGCTGGTACAAAGCAAGATAGCGTTGTTGAGTTGCCCTTATATGCCAACAAGATGTTATTTTCGAGCTCGATGTACCCTGATTTTGATGATATTAAAAATATTTTAAAGTTTTAATGACCTAACAAAATAAAGAATGTGGATGATTCGTTTTCTAAAATGGTGTTTTCGTAAAATCTAGCTCTTTAAATTAACATCAAAAAAGTAATAGAAAGGCACAAACTGCACAAAGCATAACTGATTTGGTCAGTATTGAACAATAAGTATAGGATGACATCTTGGTAGGGAGGATGTGAACGGCTTGTTTCGTCAAAATCTGGTTTTTCCTCTGACGAAGAAATATTGCTTTGGGCGTAGGGATCGTAGGATCAAGCTGATTGACCGACTAAGCGAAAGGCAAGATTGGGTATTTTTGCTAAATTTATTTGCTTTAAACGAAGGGATTTTCTAAAGTGGTCAGTTTTCTTCTTGGAATTTAGTACAAAAATGAAATGAATCAGGAAAGACAGAGCAACAAAAGCTTTATTCCCGTTATTCAGACAAGTTTCTGTCTATTTTCCGAATTTATGCGCCAGCAATGCACATAAATTTGTTTAAAATCAAAATAATGAATGATGGTTTGCAACAGTGATTCACATTGTTTGATGGATTTGAAATTGCTACCACTCCCTCTGCTATAGTTGAAATCAGTTGTGACATTTTGATTACCATTGTTACTGTTACATTCTTTCTCTTATTATTATTATTACTACTACTGCTACTATTAGCAGCTCCGAATCGAAGCTACATTTGTAGTGTTTAGTATCGCCAAGTGTATTCGCTTTGAGCGCAGCTGTTTTTAAGCCAAAGAACTCAACTACACATGCAATGGTCATCTATATTTCCAGTGCCCTCCAATTTATTTCATTATTTCGGTCTTAATTCAAACACAAATTTCAACTTTATTCCAAAGTATGAAGTTTAGATACTTCATACTTTAAGCATATTACAGACGTTAACCAAATTTACATAACTGTTTTTACTCCTATGCTAAAGTAATCCAAAGTCCTATCAATTTTTTTCATGGCGTTTGAAAAGTTGTGATTACTTGAAAAACGGCTGAAACTGAAAGAGGAATTAAAAAGGGGCAATTGAAGGAATCACTGACATATACACAATAGTTCGTAGCCATAATCTTTAGGTTAAGTTTTTGGAACCCTAAAATATCTAATTTCCTCACAAAATTTTGAAAATGTAAAGATATTTGGAATAGCAAAAAACGTATGATAGCTGTATTAAAAAATACTTAAAAAATACAATGTGATCATTAAGCGGAATTGTATCATTCCGTTGGAATGATTTCTAAACTTTACAGCTCCTGATACCCAATCTGATAAACCTTTTAAGAAACTATTTGTAGGATACCACATATTTTATGCAAACATGAAGTTGTAAATCCAACTTGTAAAGAAAATATCCTGATTGGTTTACCATTCAGTAATGATTAAGATGACAGCTACAGACCCAAAATTCAAACTAAAGCGGAAGTAAGTGTAATAAAACGAAGCATGAAATTAGTTGGTAAAAAGGTAAGCAAGACTCTGACCACAAATGGAACAGCAGAACATTGCGGTCATACGTTATACCATCTTCAGTGTATTGATATTTAATAAGGTCGATAAAGTAAACCATTAGACTTATGAGAGAGATCGGATTATAAGGTATCGAGTGTATTGCACTGCTAGTTGGAACAGACAAATTCTCCTAAAGTAATTTCACTAAATCTTAACTGAGGGAAGAGGAGGAGGGGAGGGAGGAAGGGTTAATTAAAAGAACTCGCGGCAGCTTATTTAAATATTGCGGTCCAAATCATTTCTATAATATACAAATAATGTGATCGATAACATACGTAAACCTTTGTCCGAAATATGATATTAAAAAAATATAGCTACAGTTTCGTGGTCATAATAATAAAAAGCAGTAGAATGAACAACATTACTTCACTGTCTCATATGACAAAATAACACGCTCTAAAAGTCAATAATTATTAATTTATATCAAAATTGTAATGAAAAGTGGAGGCACCGAAATAACAATATGTGCAACGTTGAAGTCTATCTATTTCTTCTATCATGATTTTTATTGGAACATTTCAAACCACAATTTCGTGCCGAAACAATCGATAGTTTGGCCTTGCTTCGGAAATTTCCGGCAGTGGAGCATTCTGTGACAGAAAATGTAAAGCTGTGTCGTTGAAAACGGCAAAATTTGATTTAAAGGTGGGAAATTTTAATAATGAACACACTTCACTATAAAGGGAGAGAGCTTGAAGTTCACTGCAATCAGAAATTTCCGTTACATTGTATTCTTTCAGAGAGCATTCTTCCTGACTTTGTATAGATTTCTTATGTTTTGACAAATGCCTGATCATAAAATTCATCGAATGAAGATTGTTACCTGAAAACTCATTTAATTATCAACCGTTTTAAATGCAATAAATCATTAGTAGATAAATTAAAAAAAGATTTTGTATTGGCAAAAAACGTTGTACGCTTCAAACGTTACTTCGACTGCGAGATAAGGAACTTCATTTTAAAGATAAAGAACATCAATGAACACAAGATAAACCAAACTAAACTAAATGCTTACCTGCAATAATAATCCTTTTTAATTTCTTCCTATGCGCATAAATTACACTGTTGTATATAGCATGGCCACAATGAGGTGCGTAGAATAGCACGACATTTTCGCTGTTGTCATCATCATCAGATATCCGACATTCTAACAAATCTTTGGTTTCGGATAAGTAAATAGCATGATTGCATAGCCAACGCTGAAAAACCAATTTCCTTATCCTTAAATTGAAAACTTATTCGAATGCAAAAGTATTTATATTGAAAAATACGGAAGTGTAAAAAAAGAATCAAAAAGCAGACTGGCAAAAAAATAGTAACAACTGATGAAAAAAATCACATCAGTGAAGTCCTTTTTTTTTAATTTGAAAAGCAATTAAAAATTTTCAAAACTCCCGATTGAAATATTTGCTGGAATGAACAAACACTCAATCACAGTTTTCGTTTCAAACTCGGCACCTACTGCTCTTCTCCACCTATTTTTTACGTAGTTCAAGAAATTCAAGAAAAAAAACGAGTCTGCGAATTAGAAATCAGTGCTGGAAAAGGGACTAACGAACTTTTTCCGTTTCTGTCAGGCAGGGTTCTTGAAAGCAAACTTCACACCCGAAATAATGTTGCAATTCTAGCAGCATCGCTAGCTGATCACAACCAGGATAATAGCAACGACTGAAAGAACCTAGTCCAAGGGCCCAAATGCTTGAAAGTTGACGTCCGGAGAGGGATTTGAGAAGTAAAGAAATAACCTGCCGGCTGAAATGCAAAACGGATTTCAAACACTGATTTTATAATGTACCTGAAGCTAGTCAATTTCTACAGCTTCAAAGGAGCAACTGTCCCATATCCTGAATCACCCAACTTCTGGTTAAAACTTCCTGACTCTTGCCTGCTTCTCCAAATATATAGCAGCATCCAAAGCCCTCAAGTCAGATGAAAAAGGATTAACAAGACCTCTTCATGAAAAACGACTTCCTCTTCATTTATCGACTCCTACATTTATTTCCCCCTATTGTATCAGGGAACAGTAGTATAACGCTACAGAAATACTTTCTCATCTCCGGTATGCTTCTTACATTTTTTTTTTCCAGAGAAGTAAGATAGAAGGGAAAAAAAGAAAACATTAACTTGATTCACCTGTACTTGATCAGCTCGGTGTTGCTGCACGCATTCTTCATGATTGCATCAATTTTCTCTACCGAAACCTGATCTCGCAGATAACAAACAGCTGTTGCAACCTTTCCATCTATTCCACAAGATCGCCTCCAACCTTTCCTTCCTCTCCTTCTCACTACGACAAACTGCTCATCGTCGTCAGATCCACATGCGCTTCCCTTGCATGTTTCAAATGCCATGTGAGCTTATCGCTGGCTACAAGTTACGCCAATAATTATGACTTCAACTAATGTTATGAAATAAACGAGAGTGATCAAAAACGCTTCCTGGCACAAGCAATACACTCACACGCCATCATCACCTTAACTACCCCTAAATTCCTACACGCTAAAGGCTGTTTCAGTTGAGCGAGAGTCTCAGAACGATTACTACTGTAGCCACCGCATCGCACCAGCATCGCTTTTAGGTTTTTGGCGCCTGGGGGCGTTAGCGGTCCTAGTTGTGCGGCATTAGTGCCCGAAGCGTTGCGTGTCGCGTAGCGGTGTTCCCCCTCATCATTAATATGAAATTTTGAAAATTATACGGTTCGGATATGGATAGATTACAAGTGGGTTGCAGTAAAGTACAGATTAGAGGCAGGAGGTGAGTCATCGACTCAAATGTAAGTAGCATTTAATTAGCTAACATGCTGCCATGTTGTGGAGTCTCACGTCAGTGTTCGCTATCACGTCATCAGATCATCACAGTCCACTTGGTAAGGTATTAAGTTGGATGGAAAAAGTTGGCAAGGATATGCCGTACTACTTGAATATCTAACACTCGTAGTTGTCGGTAGCTTCGTTGTCATTGTTTTTATCATCACTATTTATTACCATTTGTTATTTACTTTAATTTCAGACAAATGTGTATCAGCGTTTCAAATGTTAATTTTATTACTTGTTGATCCGTACTTCTCGGACAGGTCAGGGTTGTTCCCATCATTTATAAGCTAACAAATTTTCCCGAAGATACATCTTAACTAATAAATATACAAAAATATGAAACAAAAAAGAAAAAAGACTGAGTAGATGTTGAAATTTTTTTTTGTTGCAGCTGCCATTTTGCACCTAAGCAGTGATACTGGAAGTTATTAAGCCGGTTAGTGCCGGACGGCACGCGCTGCAACATATTGTTTTTGGATTCCTAAGTATGTTTGTTTGGAATCTTTCTTTTTTGCATTCGCCATCTTTTGAAAATCAGTAGTTAAATTTTTTTTTGTTCCTTTCGGATTCTTCCCTGTGGAAACTGCGCATCCTTAGGGTATACTGATTTATTTGCTCTAGAGCATACTAATGGCATTGATGTGTGACTTTCCATAATTTTATACTGGTACCGTTTTAGAAAGAATTGAAATCACGCGAGGATTATTAAAGCAAAAAATTTTTTAGGAAAACGATCAAAAAATATTGATCATATGCCAACGGTTCAGATCCAGTCGGTCGTTGGACAGCATACAGGTGGCACCACTACTACTCTAAGTACTGCTATTGCTACTGGTGAAACACCATTAATTTCAACGTCAGTTCTGGATGAAGATTTCACTCGTCGCTTGATTGAAGCTGTGAAAGCACAGCCCTGTTTATACAATCCCAGTCATGAACATTATGGGAACAAACATTCTAGCGCTCAATATAGAATTCAAGTGTGGCAGAAGCTACGTGTTGAACTTGGTTTTAAAGGTATTGCCTCTTTTGTTTGTTCCGTTTTTCCTTCTTTTTTATGTTACAACCAATAAATGCCATTTATTAATTATCCTTTTACTTCTTTAGACATGAAATTCCATGACATTCAGTGTCATTACTTTCCTTATTCAACACTTCAATGTTTAATCACTTTGGGTTCGCTGTCGCTCTGTATTCCAATGTTCCCATGAATTTGTCATCGAGTTAAACTATTTGAACTGTTTGCTCTTTGCTTCTCTGTCATATGATTATTGAGTCTTTTTAACAGATGACGCACATGCGTTACAAATGCAGTGGAAAAGAATACGTGATCGGTACGTACGTGAACGGAGGAAGCGACGAAATGTTGATTCGGGTGAAAATAATCAGGTCACGCAGTAAAAGCAGAGCTTCTCTTTCATTGTTTTTTACACTGCGTTTGCTTATATCAGGTTTGCCATGAAATTTTTTGATGTTTTGTCGATTTTTAAAATTTTAGGATTCTCTTGTTACCGGTCGTGAACGTCATGCATCAGGTGGTTCTAACTGTTCCACATCAAGCAGTGTCGTTAATGTGAACACATCACTTTCTTCACAGCAGTTCACCGAAATGATGCGATGGATTGAACCATTTTTAGTTGATGTAAGCCGAATTATCTAAAGTAATGGGTATATGCTGAATTCTCTGGAAGAGTGAACTATTCTAAATAAGAAGCAGGAGAATGTTTATCTAACAGAAAGGTGAGCAAGAATTTTTTTCTTCACATTTGTTCAATACTTTATGCATTTTTTAGAATATGACGAGTAATGTTCATTCTACATCTCTTAGTGCACTTGCAATTTCTTCAAGTATGCAGCATCAGCAAATTCAGAATATCACTTCACAACAACCAAACGACAGTCAAGGTGAAGAAATATTTTTCATACTTCTTTAAGGGGTTCGTTCTTAAAAGCGATAAATCTGCCAACATTGTTCAAACAAGAGAAACTATCACAAAGATATAGAATTTCTTCTGCTTACAAGAAGATTGAAAACACAAATGTAATTTCTGTTCAAGATATAGAATTGAATTCCTTTTTATATGATGTATAGGTTGTTTTTGTTGCCTGCAGTCTTCGTGTCCGGACTCCTTTTGCTAATATAGCATGATAAAAAAAAATACCACCTTCTCTCAATGACGACTGTAATTGCAAAGTTCCTCTTAGAGTAGTCTTCCATCCATATAAATTTTCTTTAAAGATTCTTCAAACTTCAAAACATGTATTCTGGATGTTTCGCATCGTCGTTACATCCTGCAAAAGCATCAAGCGCAAGAATGCAGCGTAGACTTGCTGTTATTCTGAAATATCATTTTTTTGATGCAATAATGAAATAGTGGCAACACTTAGGCAAATGAATCGCATGCTTTACACTTGCTTTTATTATCATTTGTCAGTACGACTGCCATACACTTTTTCTTCATCAGTAAAGACATCATGGAATCTTCACTTTTTAGGCAACTAATAATTTGTTTAATTAAGCAAAAATCTTCTTACAATTTTCACTTGTATTTTCCATTAGTGTTTCATACCCTCATCTATAATGTTTGTTCATCTTCCAATGTATGAGCCATGAACAAAACGAGAATACTTTTAAGAAACATGAAGTTCAGAAATTAGGATAACTTTTTTGTTTCTTTTATCTTTTTATCCCCCTCAGCAGTTTCTGAATTTTCCAGGCATATTACTAAAATTTTTTGCTTTTACTTAATTTTTTTGAAGGACAAAATGGTAGCACTCTAGCGGTGATTGCGCCAACAGGAGTCAGTAATCCTGGAACATATTTAGTACATTACAACCTTATAGGTAACGTCAAGCAAGAAGCTTCTAATCAGGGAACGTCCATTCGTTCTACAGATGGTATAACTGTAAGCAGGTAATTATTTGTGCTTTAAATTAGGAAATTTCATATATATATATATATATATATATATATAATTGCATTCTAAAAATTTCAAGCGAATTTTTTTTTTTTGTAGTTACCAACAAACCAATCAACTTCAAATGGCGAACGCACAAGTCTCATGTGAATACAACAACACTTTGCGAGATCATGGATTGTCGAATGGGTCGAATAGTGACAGAAATACGAATGCTCTTTCATCGTCTACCACAGGTTTCACTTCCAAACAAAACTTATATGAGTATTTCAGTTACCTACACTAGATTTAACTTTCCAAAAGAATTTTGGTATTCATTTGATTGTTCATTTATTCATTTATGGTTTTTGCTAAGGTACTGATCATTTTATCACATTTAAGAGTGGATCTTTGAGATTGTTGTTGGTTAATATTTAACTATGCGATTCTATTATGATCTAGTACTATTATGTTTAAAGTTTAAATTATTTTTAGATAACGGAAGTCCTTGTTCGTCAACAGCGAGTAGTGAAATAGACGTTGGAACAGCCACAGCAACAGCTTCGCATTCTAGTCAAGTTGTTTTGCAACAGCGGCAGCGACAGCCTCTAACGCAACACCCTTCCAGTATGGTAATGCTGACTACTGTCCAGTCGCAGCAGGTGATTATAAGAGATTGGCAATGAAATTCGCTGAAATTTCAACACAATTTAGTTCCACACATTAAAAAAAATTTCATAAATAAAAAGAGGTCAAGTGCTTCAGAAGCTCATGAAAACAGGCAGGTGTGTTAGAGACAAATAAAACTTCATTATTGGTAGATGTTTCGTCAACTTTTCAAGTATTTATTAATTTATCTCTTTAGATGGCATCACCTCAACAGCAACAACAACAGCCCATTTTGTTACCTAAAGTAGAATCAAGGCCAAGAATAGGACAACAGTTACAAACATCCGATGGTGGAGTAGTAACAGTTACCGCACGAGGTGTAGCACCGGTGACTGGTGTGATTAAGAAGGATGTTAACGTCAGGACAAGTGAATTTTACCACTCTTCAGTTAGGCTATTATTATTTCACATTGTCCTGATCGGAAGCTGCTTGTAAAATATATTTCCGTGTGGTGCCTTTGCAATTCAAGATTACTTTATGTTATTCTCACCTCTAGATGATGGCAGTACTGTGACAATGATTATTGATCCGACAACTTTTTACCAGCATGGGTCGCAAAAAATGTAAGTGCTTAGAAATCATTACGAGTAACTGTAGGACTTTTTTTTTCTTTTTTCAATTTCGGTTTTTGTAAATCAGATGAATTAATTGCGGACTTCTGTTCTCAAAATTCGGATTGAATCTATATTCAGATTTTCTTACGCATTTGTTGGGTTTTACAAATTATGGAATTTAGCTTTCAAAAATTGACTAATCGATTCTACAAAGGTCTGTTTATTTTATAGGTATCGATTAGTAAATGTGTCAGAATTGAATACTGATGCAGTATCCACGAATAACGGCTTGTCGACAGTTTGTGGTGAATTGAAGATAGTGGGTATTCCACAGCGTAGAAAACGTGTTGCAGCGATTAGTGTGCAAGGCATGTCAAATGGTCGTGGACAGTTAAGCGACGAAGTTCTGGATGACGGGATTTCCGAAAAAACTGTTACTATTGATCAAGGTCCGAAATTGTTTATAATGCCGAAACTTAAGTCACACAGGCACTGATTCCTTAAATTTAACTGTTTTCTTTTTTTTAGAGGTATAGATTTCAGGAACAATACCAGGGAATGAGAAAATAGTTCTGGATCAACGTCCCGCTACTGTAGCTGTAGGAGGCACAAATATCTTGGGTCATGGCGTACAACAACAACAGGTTTGTAGTTTTTCTGATATTTCTGAACTCGATTTTATGAAATTCGAATATATTTTGAAAAGCAAACGTTTTTGGGTATCGTATTTTTCTTTCTTTTGCAGTTGCATCAGCAACAGACTCCGAACAGCTCGCATTCACATCCAGGAATCTCTGTTTCACCGCATCGTACCACTATATTGGCAGCACCTCATGCTGCTCAGTTGGGTATGATATATATAACTTATAGTATCGAGTAGCAATACAAAGTTTTTCAGAAGCTTGCAACAGCCTGCGAAAGATATTCATTGATTGGGATTAGCTTTATTCTGTTTGCTATTCCTGAGTCTTTAATATATGAAAGAAGAGAAGTCTTCCTCTTTTGCTTCATTTCTGTTAATTTGAAGAGAGCAATTCCAGGGTTACAGCAGACTTCTTCGATACCGTTGCGACAACAAACTGGGCATCGATTCGTGACACAAGCTGTTTTAGTGGAGCATCCGCACTATGCTGTACTACCAAGCCAGTCATTGCAAGAAGAACATGATGCTAATCTTGCATTTGCCAATTCAATAGCTAATTATTTGTCAAGGTTAAATGAGGATGAGGTTAATTATTAATAAATCTGATCATAAAAATCTTTTTTCTTGTTGGACTTACATTTGATTGCGTTTCAGTTGAAATTCTGTCCCAAGATTCTCACATTTCTATCAGCAACTAGTATAAATAAATTATTAGCGATATTATTAGCGATTTGGAACATAGAGAAAATATTTGCTAGAAATTTGAGATTCTAATTAAGCTTTTTGATATGAATTCATGTTATTTAACAAGTTTCAGTACTGTTTTGCTTTTTAGAAGGCAGTGGCGAAAATGAATATTCAGCGCATACTTATGGATGCACGATTTGGTTTGGGTGCTTGCGCACGAATGATCCATGATGAAGAATTGAATGAAGCTGCTGTTGCTGCTGCTGTAGTAAGCACCGCTTCCCATGATGTTGCTTCGACACGACAGCATGTTGATGGCACGTCACGACGACTAAACTGACCATAGCAAGCACTAAATGTTTCGAAACTTGTAAAGCGAATTCAATGGAATTTCCGTGGCTTTGTGAAGGATATAGCAAAAATCGGTAAAAACTTTAAAAAAAAAATCCAAATTTATGTTTTTTTCATCAACAAGCGACTAATTTTTCAAATTTAGATGAAGTCGAAATTTAAAGAATGAAGTTATAAAAAAATAAAAAAAATTATGCATTAGTAGTATTTCTACTTTGTGATTGGAAATTATTGCTATTTTCTCAGGATTGATTTTAAATATTTTGTTTTAAACTGTGGTATGAATGTTTTAAAAAGCGGTATAACCGATGTAAGTTTGCTTCTTTGTCTGTTTTTCAACTTATTAGATTCGTACCCAAGTGTCACTTACGCAGAATTTGAAAAAAAAAAAACGAATCTGTACGATTTTTTTTTGTAAAATCATTCTTTTATGTTTCCAAAATGGTCTCAGTAAATTTAGATCATAATTTGTCAAGTGTATGATAATTGAAGTGGTTAAGATAGACGAAGTCACTTTTGTCATTTCAATTCTGAAAATTTCATCAGATTTTTTAAATTTAGGCTTCATTTGCTACTTTGCAGCGTAAGTGGTACCAATTTGGTACTTGCGTCATGTAAATGTTTCGATGTTGTATCGTTCTTTTTTATATAACCTCATGCAGTCTGTTACATAATTTGATCTCATGTTTGATGACTAACTTTTCTGTAAGTTGTACATTCTTGATGACTATTTGCAATTTTTATGTTCGAGGTTCCATATTTATAATTATTTTTTTTTTTTTGCTAGCATATTAAAGGGACATCCCAGATCCCAGTTTTTCGCGAACAGCATTCTCCGCATGTTTTAAAGGAATTCTGAGGTAATTTTGGTATACAGTGCGTGAAGTTTCGTAGATTTCTTTAGAGATGATGATTTTTTAGATACGAATGAAATAAGTAAATTACCAGCGAAGCATAGAACACGAACTTGGGGACTATCAGACAATCAGTTTAGAGGAATTTAAAGCAAATACTCTTATTTCTCATTTCATTTTCTATGCCTCTTCAGTTTATTTAGAAGTCTGACCCACTGCCTTTTATTTTTGCTTTATAAACCTGTCATATTTGTTATAATTTTGTTTGCAGTACTTATAGAGTTTTGCGTGATTGCTTCCCTATTGAGCAGTTCATGGTTATTTGTTTTAATTATTTAGCCTTCCATCACTAATCTTTCAGATATTCCAGAAATTTTCTTAAACGAATTTTATTCTCGTAAAAACATGCTGAATCCTAGACTCTACCTGAACTGAAATCAACTATGTTTTCTTTGCTCATTCGGTCTAAATCTTGTTCTTGTTTGACGGAATTGAGCAGGCAAGCACGTCCATCTTTGTCTGAGATGGTTAGCTACTCGGAATAATGAAATAGCATAGAAACCTTGCTTATCTTGTTTATTGTGAAGTTGAGCGACCCAAAATACTTTTTATAATTTATTGTAGGGTTTATTTTGCTTTATTTGCAATTTTTTGCATTTTTGAGTTATTAATATGTGGTATATTTACTGAGGCGCGGTAGGAGTATGTGGAAAGGTACTCCAAAACTTCGCTATTTTGTAGAATTTTTCCAGTGTACTCCAAACTCGTTAAATGTTTTTTCTATATCTTAGATTGGATTGTTCTACCATTTGCTTCTTTGTTAAGATGCACTGTGTTAAGCGGTGTTGATAGATTTTACCATTAGGGATCTTAACAGAGTCGATTTAAAATTTCTCTCGTTGAGACAATTCACTAAATTTTTTATATGCACGCAGTAAGCTGGATGTTGTTTAATATAGGTGCATCCTAACACAAGCTCGTCCTGTTGTATAGCATACGACTGTACAGTATTGTTTTTTTTTATTTGTACACAGTGCCAAAGGTTTCGCATTTCACTGCGATTATTATGTAACATACTTTTAAATAATCACAAATTTAAAGTCTTTCATGTTTTGCTGATTTCGATGGTTATTACTATCGAGTACACTTCGTTATTTATTGTTAAACATACGACGGCGAACTCTCTTTTGGACTGGACTTAATTATTAGCTTTCATTCATCCAGGAATAGAATTTATCGGAACGTTGTGGACAGAAATTGCAGTTGTAGAACGTGAATTTATGATGTATGGCGAAAATATCTGATATGTACTAAGTTCAGTATCGTGATTGCGCACATAACGGTCATTTTAATTTGCTCACGTGTTTTTGGTTAGAAAATTGCTACAATCCAGTGTTTGAAGGAGGTGTGCAGTTGTTTTCCCGAGTCCGACTACATGCTGTTTTTTCAGCTTAGGCAATTATGTAAGAAGAGTCTAGGTCATACCTTTTGCGAGTAAAATTGTAGGGACTTACCAGGACTGATTTGCAAAACTCTCCAATCCAATATGCTTAGATCCATTGTTTTCTTTGGTGGAACTTCTGCTTCTATTAAAGGGTTATGTCATTATTATATGTTTCTAGGCTGTCGAAATTGAGTTACGAGGGATTTTTCCAGGGTGTTATGGGTCGGTTATTTGTGACTTCTGGCTTATTGTTGGAAAAAGTTTGAACGTTTCTTGGCGAAGGGTTTTGTGTCATCTGTGCTTACAAACTGGATAATCTTGAAAAACAAAATCATTGTTTATTACTTTATTCGTAATAACAGGATCAAGTTTACAGAGAGTAAAGATGGCAGGTGTACTGTGTAAATGGGCATGCACCTGTCCTCGACTGCGTACTTCATCGTCAATATTTGGTGGGACTGGACAGTTTATCGGTCAAAAAAGAACAATTGTTGAAAAGAATAAATTAAAACTTGATCCTGATGTTTATCCAGAACCGTGGCCTTATAAACAGAAGGGGTATGCACTTTTCCTGTGTTTTGTTCAGTGGTGAGGATTGTTACTGAATGATTGGGCGGGAGGTCGTTTTCTGATTTGAAATTTTTATCATTCAGATATCGATGGCAACATGTTCTTGTTGATCGGACGCTGAAAAGATTTCATGAAAACTCGAAATTGATAGTGGTTGAAGGGAACATTGGTTCAAATAAGGTAATTTCTAATGAAGAAAGATGATAGCTGGATCCCTGTTGCTTTTGACTTCCTTTAATCTTTCTATAAAGTCCGAGATTATCATCGTATTATAGAACTGCTTAGGATCAAATCTTTGCACTTCTAAAAATTTCATGTAAGTGATGAAGTTTCATGATGGAGTCAGGTCTATCTAAATCTCATCGTTAATGATTGATGGACAAAAATAATCTGACGGTTGATAACAGAAATATGTTTCAAGTAAATTGCACACATAACCTCATGACAATGGAAGATTACTGTAATCGTGCTGTTTTTGGTGTTCCTTATGCTATATTTCGCCTGTATTTTATGACTTTTGAGGCATCCTTTTTAATTTTTCATCTTATTCTGTTTAAAGCATGAATACGGTAGTATTTATCAATGAGGTTTATTCCAGGATTTATGTATCTAAGTTATTTAAAAGGTAAAATTAGCTCCGAAAACTCACATAAATAGAATGAAGTATCTCAAATTTTTAAAAGAAGGACAAAAATTGAAAAATAAGAAGGCGTATAAATTTGTTTTGGATAATTCTATCCTCATATCGTACATGACTTTAGTCGAATATGGCTTGTTCACTTGCTGATCGATTAGGTTTTCATTTTATTCCGGAATTTCAAATGGACGAAGTTCTGGTAGATCGTTTTGGCAACGATTACAGAAATTACTATCACTTGGTTAGTCTCGTTATTTTTGGCCAAAATAGATTTTATAAGTTATTTTAACAAATATTTGAATAAGCACTCATTTGTGGAATTATATGTTGGTTAAGAAAATATTACGGTGTCAGGTTTAAAGAGATCGGAATATTTTTTAGAAGCAAAAATTTCTTTTCATGTAATGTTGCTTATGGTTAAACTGTTTAAAGTTTTTACATGTGCAAAAGTTGTGTCTTTAGTAATGATGAGCATTGTAATGATTTTTTTCCATTTCACTCATCTTTTGTTAATCATTTTCAATTACAGTTTCCAAAATCCTTCCGTCTGTTTGACATAAATATGTTCTACAAGGATCCCGGCAACGACGAGACAGCAAAGATGCGTGACCGTATTCTTAGATGCAAGTTCGACCAGTATTTGAATGCTATAGCACATATTATGAATACTGGTAAGAATTCATCTTGTTTCGAATTACTTAAATGGTAATGTTAGGAAGTACAAGTTTTGTCGCTTATTTATGGGAGTTGCACACTTTCAGAAGATTACCTTGATAAGTGAATGTCTTCGTTTTCACAATAAAGTAGAATTGCTTTTGCTCTAAGCTTATACCTCAATGTACTCGAAATATGAAATGAAATTACTTAACATTATTTATTGTTTTGAATTACATAGTCGTCCAATCTCATATTGTTGTTATCGCTCGATGGAAAGATAATAATTATAAATCTATCACTCTGGCAAAATTCAGCAAAGTCACTGTTTTTCCCATTTTTTAATGAAATGTACGATAAAAGTCAGACGTATTTATTTCATTCTATTAAGCCACTTCCGAGAAAATAGTGCTGTAGTGACTTTAGGGATTAGAGTATGATAGAATAAATCAATACCAAGAATTTGTAATGGGATCATGTTTTAGTTAATCTACGGTATTTCATTTCCAGGTCAAGGTGTTGTTTTGGAACGTACTCCACATACTGACTTTATTTTCGCCAATGCATGTCGTGCTAAAAATTACATTGGACCAGAATGTAAGAAAACAATGATTAACTCAGCAGTTTTTTTTTGTTAATTCAGGATTTTAATATTGCATGTAATTCAAAATCATCTAATATTTCTTTTCATTTGTAATTTAGTTGCTTTCTTTTTTTTTAATTCTCTAATTTTCAAGTACATTTTATTGTTTTCGGATCACAGTCTTATATACTGATTCCCAGCAAGGGAAAAATCAGATTACAATTAAAATTTAATGATTCATAGAAGGGTCGCAATTAATTATTGAAGCAGTTAGTATGTCAAGCTTTAATGCTTTTTTAGATTTCACCTATTATTACATCGAACGCAAGAATATGATACCAAATTGCCGTTTTTGGCCACATCTGGTTATTTATTTAGATGTGCCGGTCGATAAATGCTTGCAGAACATCCATCAGCAGGGAAATGTCTGTTTTTTTTCTTTTTTTTATGTTATGGCGAACAGCTTCTGAATTCATATTCTCTTTTTTTACTTTGTAATATTTACAGAGCTCAACTGCTTGCAAATGATTATTGTATAATGACATGAAATTAGTTAAATGAAAAATGAAATTAGTTAACTTAAATGAAATTAAGTACTTGAATGAATGACACACTTGTGTGTAACTTTTTCTCATCTCATAAAACAACTTTTTTTCATTAATTTCAGGCAGACAAAATAGCAGTTATTGACCAAACTTATTTGCAAACAATCGAGGATTCATATAAAGATGCTTTGAAAGAATTTAGGTTCATTTACATTCTTTTTGAATTCAGGTAAAATCCGTATGTAGAATATCCTGTTGAGGTACGCTAATAGGAGCATCGCGAAGAGATTTTCAAATACTGAAATCTTTTGTAGTTCTTGATGGCAAGGCATAATCTGACTTTCATTGTAGGAAGCATTCCGAAATATTGGTTTACGACTGGACAGTGCCTGGAAATGTGGATAACGTCGTGGAAGATATCGAAGATATGGATTTTGATTTCTTTGAACGTCACAGAAGTGACGTTTTCGAGACTTGGGAAGACGGAAAAAACGAACTAGAGTACTCCATTGCACGAAATTTGTACATTTTTTTTTTTCTTTTCGTAATGCGTTGGTGTATCTATCAGCAGCGTTGATGGTCGTTTGACAGCGGTGCTGCCTGAGGGTTTGATACTATAGATGCTATATTTTGATATCATGTCGTACCCGACATCATTATCCTTCTCATAATATCTTTCTTGCAATCATTCATCTAATATTTTCAATTTGGTATTCTTCAAAATGAGAATATCTGTGTAATTAATTTATTTTACTTAAGTGTACACGAAGTTTTAACTCTATTTTGTTACTTATGGAATGAAATACAGTGGTTAATTGGAGTACCATTGAAATAATGACCACTATGAAACTAAGATTAAATAAAAATTGAAAAATTTCTTTTAGTGTAACAGACAAGAGAGAAGCACATGCGTTAGCATTTTTGGGTCTTCCTGATCATGAGTGTGGCGAATTATATCAAAGCCCTCGAGAAATTGGGCGCTACATTCAGTGTATTCATAATGAGGTTTGATCATATTTGAAAAAATTTTCTTTGAATAACCTGATTTGATTGTTTTTCACTTATTTATTTATTTTCATAGCTTGTTAATTAAACTTAAGTTCTTATTTCTTCTCTGTACTTCTCACTCCTTAATAAATGTGGTTGGTCTTTGAAACACACTCACACTTAAAGTATTCTACCGCTCTGTATAATTAATTGAGCAAAACTTGTTTTCAGATTCTAAAAACACCATATGTTTATTCGGCAATCAAGAATAAAGGGGATAAGTTTGGATGGTTCAGCAAAGTAAGCACATTCACGAAAGGTGAACCATGGTAAGATGTTTGCATCTTCGTTGTACCCAGTGTGATTTATTAAACTATGTATTAATAATAAATGACACAAGCAGGTGATAGCAAGTAAAAGCAAGCATAGCATATATTTCCAATTTTTCCGATTGTAAGAAACTTTTTTAAGAAAACTTCGCATATCATTCCAGTATTCTGGCTTTCTAAATTTGTTGCATGTCCTGGACTTTTAATAAGTTTTCTACTTTCTGTGGATTTCAGGTTTGAGTATTATTATAAGGATGTATATCTAGAAGATCTTGTTGGTGTCCAAGAAGTAATCGCTGATCCAACACATCAGAGTTACTACAATCAGATTCATAATGAACACTAAGTTTTTCGTGAGTTTGTGACGTCCACACTGTGTACCTCTTTTGTGCAATTTTAATTTGCCGGGATGATTTGAACATGTGATATCATGTATAAAGATAAATGATGTTGTGAAGATTTGTATAAAGCGTGATCAAATTAATTTGCTGCGTATAAATCTGAATGTGAAGATAGATAATGCAGTATTTTAGTGTTATTTTACCGAAATGGTCAGGATTTTTTAGCTGAAGAATAATCTGACATATATAAAAATATATGGAAAGTGATGAAGAAAGGAAGTCAGAATTTTGAATTAGATGAAATGTGCTTTGGTGCTGCTGTTTTGTGAAATCGTTGTTTTCTCGTCTTTTTTAGTTTGTTATTGCTAGATTTTTTTTATTTTTCTGTGTACTAACTAGTTTGGCTTTCAGTTTCGATTTATTTGATTGTTTAGTAAGTAGTTGTTTTTTAATTCGACTGAGTTATTTGAAATGCACTATTATATATATATATATTTTTTTTTTTGATAAAATTGTCAAGGCTTAATATTTGTTGTATTTTAGATATCTTGTCACATTATATGGCGATTCTATATGGTTTAATGGGTTTTGATGACATAGACAAATTTCAAACGAAATCGGTAATCAGAAGTAGAGGTGACTGTTTGCTTAAAACACAAAACATTAGGGCGGGGATTCATGTCAGCACTTCTAGAAAATTTGTTATTGATGATAGGTCCATTCATATTGTCATTGGGAAAGAATGCATACTTGTTCACATGTTTTATCGATGTGTGTAGAACAGTCTGTCGGAGGAGGAGGATGTTCGTCGCAGCAGACGAATTTTTTAAGATATTATAGTACTAACATGGGAGGGTCCAACTTGTTGCAATAAAATTGCTGCTAGACAAGAGAAGCTACACCAATTCCTCTCTTCATCGAGACATGTCGTTGAAAAATGCACTTTTTATCAGTTGAGTCAAATGCCTTTTTAGTGGGTCAGTTGCTGTTTCTTGTACAAAAGGTCGATATCTAGTTTTTCATACATCATGTTTTTTTCTGGGTTAATGAAAAAGCTCGAAAAGCAATCAGTTTGCTAATTTGTTGTGTTGATGTGTCCCTTACAAAACGGTTATGATGCATTACGGTCTTAATTGGTTTGCCACACAAAACAACGATCAATATGATCCAATTTGATGGATCATACTTTCCATCCATATCAAATGAAATGGTTTAAATCAAAACATGAATGTAGTACTGGTAAGACTGGGTTTCATCACTTAGTAAGACTGGGTTTCATCTCATTTTTCTTATGAGTGTTCCTATCTTCTGTCATTTCACAAATTTGTTGCTTGAACCGGTGAAATAGGAAATTTCTTTTATTGTATGCTATAATTGTGCGTTTCGAATAGCATTACGATTTTCTGAAACATTAGGGATTTTGTAATCCTGAATTTAATAACTTAGATTGAAGGCTAATTATTTTCACATTTTGGAAGCTGCAAGAGTCAAGAATGATCTTTAATTTAGCAAACATAGTCTTTATTGTGAAGCAACTTAGTAATAAAAGATAATTTGAAAGTACTACAGCTTAAAATGCAAAAAATATTGTTTATATTGGGAATTAATTCGTGTTAACGCAACAAATATCTTGGGAGAAAAAATTGACTTACTTTTCTAACGAGATGGCACAAAAGGGTGAAGGAAAAAACAATATCGAAAATTTGCATATAAATTTATAAAAAACAATTTTATAAATATTCAAAACTACAAGAGTTCATCATTTGAAGCGATGCAATTCCTTTATTCTGGCTCGGATGTGGAAGCTAACAAAGCGAATGCATTGTAATTGGATTCTTTCAATTCTTGATTAACCGTCATTGTTACTTAAATCTTTGCGAGAGATTATGCAAATGCGAATTAGTCTTATTAGTAAGACGGTATCTACCACCATCTTTGGATAGACTGTAATGCTCGCTTGTGACATAAGATTTTGATGAGCCTTTAGCAGCTTATCATTCAGAATTTCAAAAAAAATCAGTTTTAAGGTTTGTGCTTAGTAATCCCACTTGGTTTCATTTGGTCGTATCGATACACGCAATTTCGGCTCTTAGCCTATGTGTCTTCACAGTGCTGGGCTATGTTGCCAGTACCATTCCGATGACACTTGTTGTTCTCTTCATCTTCCAAACGTTCATGGCAATTCTTGGTCTTACAGCAATTGAACAAAGTCGTCGAGGTCCATTTATTATTTTTTAAGAACTGACCAGCATGTGATAGTTAGTTACAATGCCAATCATTCAATTCACAAGGATTAAGTGATCGTCCAATCTATTTATTTATTAATTGAGTCATATAAGAAGATACAAGCGATTGAGTTAAATGCCGCTTGAAGATTATCGTTCATTATACGTAGCTGTAAATACCGTAACTGCGGGATCAGCCATTATCTGGTCAATGTTTCTTTTCATCAAAATGAAGGAGTACCCGATATATATGCCTGTTGTATTCCTTATCATCGCGCTTTTCTCGGTTTGTTTTGTGCTTGCAAAATTGCTGCATTCAAGCTCATATTTGAATTAATGAACTCAATGTTTATGTAATCTACTCGTTTGCTCTTCATTCTGAAAACAAATTGATAAAGAATTGTTAAAAAATTTCTCATCTTTCTAAATGAGTCATTCTTATTCCTACCTAGCCAATTTAGTTCTTTCATACCCGCACTCATCCACTATTAACAATATCGTTTGCATTTATATATAGTTAGTCTTACATAGCCCTTTGCTTTACTAAACAAACTATTTTTTGTATCTTAATAAATTTCTCCATGCTTCAATCAAAATGTTAAAATACAATGTTTTTGTTGTATGATGTACTTCTTTCTTTATAGCTGCTTGCAACAATTTTGTTGTTATTTTTCGCTAATAAAAGAATACCGCAAAGTTTTGAAAAAGTGGTATGCTTAGATTTTTTCCCTTTCGCTAAATTATTCTGTGACACTAACGGAATGTCGAAGAAGGCAAACACGAAAAGTAAATCTTTCGAAATCATATCGCATTAATTTTTAATTATTTCAATATAATATGTCAAGGGTGCAATCACAATTCGATAAAAAATGATGCAAATGGAGCCCTCACTGGTAGAGTAAGTCATCGTGTAATAGGTAAGAACATTTTCATGCATATGTTAACTGCTTCCACTTCTTTTTTCGATGGCAAAAAATTTGATGACACGCGACCAAAAGGGAAAAGAGAAGTAAATGTCACGCAATCGGTAGGAATGAAGGAAGAAAATTCCGTGCAATTAATAGAAACAAAGGAAGTCAATTCTAACGAATCGCTGAATGGCTCGATAAAGTCCGTTGAAGTGAGTAACTTTAGCTATAAATTTTGGAACACGAAGTGCCATTTTTTGTTTTAGCAAAAAAGACTTTAAGAAAAGCTGCTGAAGACCGAAATTAATTTTGGAGGTTCAATCAGAGAAACTTTAATTTTCATTTCCAGCCACAGGATCAACAAAAGGACAGCTCTGTAATGAAAACCGGTGCTAGTGTGACTGAAAGCGTACAACAACAGCAAAATATATCAGAAACAAGAAATGAAGAATTCCCTAAAAGAACAAGGATAGCAGCAGGGGCAGAAAGAGATGGTGGTTAGTTTACACGAACTTCAACCCTGAAACTTCCGTTACTTTGAACTTGGATGTAATATACGTTCCAGGCGGTGAATAAAATTCTTAGAAAAGATAAAATAATTAAAATTGCCATCTTTAACAATTCAATCTTAAAAACATTATTTCAGTGAAAGAAGACATAAAGGCAGTTGTCCAGTTGGAAGAAACAAGTAATGAAACAAAAAACAGTGCGGTGTCGTCATATGTGAATCATCCATCAGAAGTATTTTCAGCTTCTGTCATAGATGTGATCGTCAGAAACGTAGCCTAAACTATTCTTTTCTTTCAGGGGCATTGCTTTGTGATTGGTAGTAATTGGCGTGAATTTTATGCCATACCAATCTTGAACACTTGCAATGTTCCTCTATGCTCAACTGGTCGAACTGGTCGTGATCGCTTCCGCAACAGACTTCTTATCAAGAAGTGTCGTAACAAGTAGTCCTTTCCTGATTTATGAATGAATGATTTCAGAGCCAGCTTGTGCGAAAATCTTCAAATTTTTAAATTTTTTATTAAACAATTCAATTAAACATTTCAGAAAAAAAAAACGCAAAATTATCCCAAAATTTTCTCCACTGGAAAAGAATATATTCGAACATTGTCCACAGAACAACGCCAAGAGCAAACTTTGAAAAAGTAATTCATTCAGTACTCGATTGCAACACTTTATTTTTCAGTAGAAGATCTGTGGAAAAAGATCCTTGTGATAGCCATCTAAAATAGCATCTGTCTCCTTGACTCACTTTTTGTTATATCTCTACTTTTTCTAATAATGCTGTTTTTCGTGTTTATCTAAATAAAATGACTATGCCATCGTTTACTCTTATTGTCACTGTCGACTTTATTTGGTGACATGGTGGTGACCAAAATATTGAGTGAGAGAAAAAAAGAGTCCAGCGAAAGAAAAGAAACTGGTAAAAGAGATAAGAAGGAGCGGACGTTTTATCTGATGGTATAGAGAGTATCAAAGATCGGGCGTAAATACTCAGAATGGAACGTCTAGTGGAACGGTGATTTTCATAATGGTCAGTCGGTGCTACTGAAAGGTACGTTAGGAATACGCAGCGGGTTTTGATTGCTCGAGAGAATTATGTTTGGGGCAGAGTTTGCTGTGGGTTGGTATTTTATATTGGGAGGTTAAGAGTTTTGGGTGTTAGGACTGTACTGAGGTATTTGGTATGAAAGTCCACTTTTGTTAGTACTGTTATGGACAATAAATAATTCGTGGGTATGTGTGGCGAACGGTGACAATGTTATGATTGTCACTCACTGGTTATTACCTCACTAGTTACTGTGCTGACTTGGAATATTACATCTCCGTTTGCTTTATTTTACCCCATTTTGTTTTATTAATTTATACGTAATTTAAATCATCTAACTTTATTTTGTCATTGTCCTGCCGAACAGTAATTAGTGGTACACATTCAAGTGATTTGTATCAGCTCGATTAGGAGTAATTTTGAATTTCTTTTCCAGAATTAGGTTAACTTAGTGATGCATTATTGAAAAAAAGCAACAAGTCGAGAATTTAAATGGCAGAAAATACCACTGCTCAACCATCGACATCATTTTCTTTCTTCAGCGATAGTTTTATCATAAAACGTGGCAAAAAACCGCTTCATTCAATGGAATTTATTTTGGATTTAGAAGATGAAAATAGCCGTTTGCAACTTGAGGTTTCTTTCTTTTTCTACTTTATAAGTAATATAGAAAAAGGAAACGACATGGTTGTAGCTTATCAAATTTCTGTACGACCTGGTCGCACTTTTGAAGCTTTATATGTTGACGTCAAAACTAAACATTTGACTCCAACTTTTTTTCTGTGGGATATAGCAAGAATTAGTTACAGAGAGATATCAAGTTTCTTGGTGGGAAAGTTTTGGAATCGCTTGACGATGATGGTGAAAAGCCTTTTTGTGTTGTTACCGACCATCCACATGCACGGTACTTGGAAAGGGTAACAAAAACAAAAAGAATTACATCCGAGGTAAGAATTATGTACGAATAATTACACCCAAACATTCTGTAAATCGATCCTTTGGGATATATGACTTTTCTTTTTTTATGAAGGAATCACTTGTTCTGTACGAGAAATATTATTACTTTTTGTTAAGGTTATATGCTGTTATTGACTGATTGTGCAATGTCTTTTCCCGTGGTAAGCTGCCAAACTTTATGACAATATATATATATATATATATATGTAACACCTGATTTCATAAAACATTGTTGATCTTTATGTTCGTTCCTGTATTCTTTCAGTACTGCAGTGGTTTGCCAGTATTGCTCAGAGTTGCCGTACAAAACGGTGTGCGTGTTCGAACATATACTTCTTTCCTTCAAATCTTATCAAATGTGAAGAACCGCATTAAATTGAACCAGAAAGCGAAATTAGCTCCTATAAAACCGAAACTGGAAAAACAGGTATATTGTTTCAAAACATTTAAGAAGATCTTTTGGCAAGTATTTAGTTGCTTCGTTAAGAGTTGGGAGTAGCACATATTTTTTAACTGTTTGGATTTATATAAAGAAATATAAAGATGAGCATTTTCTGTAGATCATATATTGAAGTTTCTGTAAGCTGTTCTGTTGCGGATGTATCGTTTAGTTCATTCGCAAATGCGTTTTAAAACCGTTTGGTCTTTGGCAAGTGATATCTGGGTTTTGCTATGATTTGATACTGCTAGTTGTGTTTTTTATGCCATGATTAGGCGCCGATTTAAATGATAGTAAGACAAGAAAGCAAAGGAAATGCAGAGTTTCAGTTGTTCATTTCTGTAATAAGAGAGCACATACTTTCGCGATTGTATACCTGAATCTTCATCAAATGTGATTATTTGGTTCAAATGATAAAATAGTTTGATGTCTAATTTTTCGTACTGTTTTCACTTTACAGAAAAGCATACGCAAGTTAACACCACCATTCATCAAATTTGAAGATAACAGCCTCCAGTATGCGCCTTCTTGGAAGGAATATGGAATACCTTCTAATTTTCGACCAATTTATGTTGGTGAAGCAGCTGGAAGATCGATATTTCATAAAGCTTCTCCAGAATATTTAAAGCGGAAGTATCGTTCTGTACTGATTGCAGATTCCAAATCTTAATACCTTTCTTTTTTCCACAAATCATTTGCTTTAGAAAATCGCTCAAACAGACAGAATGGAAATAAACTAAGCGTGGTTTTTAGTTGTATTTTTTGACAGTTTTAATTGATTTTCTGTTTTTTACCGTTCTCTCACTTTAGGGAATTAATTCCATTACTGAGTTGTCGAACTTTTCCAGGAAAGATATGAAGATTTCGAAGCCTCGAGCAAAAAGTCGAGTTGGACCTGGGTTCTGTGATATTTGCACACGTGATTGCCAAGATTTGCAGCTGGTAGGTTTATTTTGACTTTCTCCAATTTTTTCGTGGCTTTCAGCTAAAATATTTTCGTTTTTCATCACATTCTTCAATACACCATGAGGTTTACTCATAAGAAACTTAAATGTTTGGTTCGTTACTTTTTGGTAATAAAAATAATACTTCATAAATCATTGAAGTGTCACCATGACTAGCCCAAAAAATGCGAATAGGTGTGGTGGTTAAAATTCCATGTGTGGTGATTAAAGTGCAATAGGCTTAGGAGTATCAATTCTTAATTTCTAATTTCAGCATTTTTTATGCAAAGAGCATCAAACACGTATCAGTACGCCTGGTTTTTACGATGAGGTTGACGCATTGTGTGGTTCATTTGTAAAAGAAATCGTTGTACCGAATAAAAGACTTCGGGAACGGTTGACACCGGAACCGCTTTCACTGCCATCCAATCACTTTCTTGACTCTACACTTCCTTTTCGGACACCTGATAGTAGAACTGAAATTTAAACGGGTTATTTGATAGTTCGTTCAGGACTTTCCTAGCTTGTTTTTGTTCTTCCTAAAATCAACTAAGAAATGAGTGAGAATTCCGTAAAATTTCATCGTTTTTATTAAATTTGATTTTTTGCGCTTTTTTCATTTACTTTCAAAAAACTGTAAAATGGTCATAATATTGCTCCAAGTAAATTTTAATGACTTATCCCTCACACCATTGCGACCTTGTGTATTCTTTACTAGCGAAATCCTGTTTCGAATTTTGGTTATCTCATTTTTTCTTTAATCTCTTTCATCTCCTTCATCCTTTGATTTCTAATCACTGTTAGGGTGCTTCTTGCTGATGTTTCCGTTTGGTGCATATCTTAAGAGACTTGTCGTATTTTCAATCGAACCATCCTTTCAAGCATGTACAAAATGATTATGCCTTCCTGATGTATCTTCATAATATTTCTGATTTCATTACTTTTTTGCATGACTGTTCTTTTCGGGATATTTAGAATGTTTGATATCTGACATATTCATATTTAATAGGCGTTAATCATTTGCTGAATTTTTAAGGTCGTTGTGGGTGGCTGCTTTGTAAATGCCTCTAGCATAGCAGTAGTGTGAGTTGTCTATCACAAATTTTGAAGTGAAAAATCTCACTTTTCCTAGCGTGGTTGACGAAGGTTACTAGTGCAATACATATTACGCAATATTAGCAATTTCCCTTTAAAAGATAAAAGATTTATTGTAGTATGTGCAAATAAACATTCCTTAAAAGTACTTCGCTATCAGAGTGATCTATATATTCAGGAATGTAGCACAGCGTTTGAGTTTTGTCATTCCTCTAAGTTTTGTTTCGTAAATTTTTGTTGAAGATTTCTGCTTTCCAATTTCCCAACCGTAGCACATTCCCGAATCGCCGAGTAGCTCATATAGTATATCATAGGGATCTTGAATTTATTATAGGCATCTTAGAGCGTTCCACCGTAGTACTATAGCGTTAGATAAGATTTCGCTGTGAAATCTGTGTCCGTGATTTAGCTCATTTAACTCGTAAAATATAATGAGTTTGGAAGGTGTCAATACTCTTAAGTTTACTATTGAGTTCATTTGTTAATTGCTAATGACGACCAAACTTGTGCTTGGTATAAATAGAATGTGCTTAGTATAAATAGAACTTGTAAAATGTATTTGGAAATTTGAAACTATAACCCTTTGTGAGCATCAACAAGGATTACAATAGCATGAGGTAGCCAGTCCCGAAAACTTCGAAAAAATTTTGCTGGATGACGGATTCAAGCAAAAACAAGTGCTTCGATTGTTTGGTACTCGGGACCGGCATTTCAGTCGATGTATTTATGAATTGTTTAGGATAATAATGAACCTGTACAAAACAATACAAACAAAAAAAATGCGAATTTCTCTCCAACAAAACAGAAGTTTTTACGGTAGCTGGGCAAACTTGGAAATCTGAGCTGAAAATAAAGCGACCATATATCAACGTAAGACTAAAGTATGAAATTAAATTGGAATAATCACTTTGAAGAGGCAACGGAATTCGAATGCCAAACACAACTTAGATTAGCTCTACTGAACACAAGAGTGGCATGACGAAATGAATAACAATATAAAAGCAAGAAAACACAGACTTCATCTTTTCAAAATTAGCATCCATCTTAACAAGACACATGACTGTGCAGAAAACTGCAGCGTAGAGTGAGAAATGGGACAGGACAGAGGCTCGAATAAAAGATTAACAAACATATTAATCTGAAACCAAATTCATTCATGCAAAGAAGGCATTTTCAATAACAATGAAAAGTAAACATCGGATTAAAAATCAACAATCAAGAATACATAGTTGTTCTGCTAACAACAAGCACAAAATTCCCTATGGAAATAAAAATTTGGATATTAGGTGAACAAAGATTAATGAAAATCCAATTAACAAACTAACAAAAAGCTTAGTAAATGACAAGCCAGTAAGGACTGTTGAACATATGGATAAAGAGCAATAGGAATTAGAAAACTGTTATGAAGAGAGAAACAATATTGAATGTATGCAACCAAGTGACGATTCAAAATCTGAAATATTCATTTGCAATAACATGATAGCTACAAACAATGAGTAGCAAGAAGTACCGTCCCAAACTCCTTCAAATTTAGTTATTTCGCGGAACGAAAATTTTAAACCATAACTTCAAGAATGAGAGATGAAGTCTTCAGAACATTTTTATTTCAGGAAATGTGAGCAGTGAGCGAGGAATTTGGGAGTCCTGGAATGGTAGAAATTAGAGGACTAATAATTTATATACCAGCAATAAGTCTGAAATTTAAAATCTGAACCTACGAAAGTGAATAACAGCAGCAGGGTTCCTCATTCTAGAGCCAATCTTTAAGCAAAGATTTAGGCATCGAATTCACTTAAAAGATTCGAACATTTTTGGAGTTTTGAAAAATGAAGCCTTCAAAGAATCGAATTTTCCACTTAAACCTCACCCTTTAAAGCCAAAAAAGCAAGAAAAGGTTTCAACAACATTAAAGCATAACTGCACAGGATCAAAACCGAATGGAAAAAGAATTATTTACAAGAGCTGAGGATTGTCGATAGTACAAGCACTGATGTTCCCTAAAACGACTGAGATCGGAGTGCTGGTTACAGTGATAAAGTGATGATAAATAACCAGCAATTACAACAACAAGTAATGAACAAATACAAACTTTATCAGAAATACGAGAAGACCATTCAAAATACTTCCTATTATCATGATCTCCGACAAGCATTCATGATAAGAAATGATTTCCTATGAAATGCACAGCTATTTGCAACATGAAGCTACAAGATTTCTTTCATACGCGAAAAAAGATCAGTGATCTTTGACTTGACGAATACATGAAGCACTTTCTCAAATTTAAACAGATCGCATTTACTAATTCACAGAATAGTAGGCAAAACTAAATGATAAGAGACATTTGATGGCGATACTTTTGCTACTTCAAACCCAAAATATTGAAACATGTAGTAGACACATGTTAAAATTACTTTAATACTCAGTATCAAAAATTTAATAGTGAGGAAGTAATTCGACAAACTAGAACGCTGCCAGTCGTTCCACCAATTATTCGTTTCATCTACCGATCAAGTTATCGCCAAGACTGGATGGGCATCATCTTGCAATGAGCAGGATCGGTAGACTGTGTCAGGAAAAAAATATCACAACTTTTGACATAATACATGTGTTCATTTCCGACTTGTCACTTCTGGTGTCCATCTATACTTGTCCGAGTCGGAGATCCTAGATCAATCATGGTGGTTATTCGCTACTCTTGCTAATTTGTCGCTAGTGATGAAGATGATAGCAGTGCTACCGAGTGTACCAGACGTGGATTTTTCAAGCGCTTTAAACGTTTCGAGTAATTATATCGCAACTGCTTCCATCGTTTCAAGTAGAATTTATGTAGTGTGACTCCAGACTGACCAATCGGTGACTCATCCTCATTAAAAGTTCGACAATTTTCAAAAATTTGCTCTAAGTCTTCGATAAAACTTTCCTGCGTCATGTATCTGAAACCAGTACAGAAAATACAGCATTATGCAGAATGATCCTCCATGTACTGCTTCCTCTGATCTTTAGCCTATACCTTTTTTCCTTTGCACTCTTCTAAAATATGTTCTCAAAATGTAGGCATGAATAAAAAAGCACTAACTTGTTACTTTCAACATTCATTCGTATCTGATTCAAATCCATTGGTCTTTTGATAACTTTTTTATAAAATGGTACTTCTTTAGTATCGACAGGATACTGAAACGGCCCTGACTCAGGTCTCGCCCACAACTCGTCCAGCATCGTGCTGCAATTTAGTATTTTTGAAAATAAGATTACCGAAAATTATTGGCGGAAAGTGCATCAATCGATCTCAAAAATTATCTCATTTCAGCTGTTTGATAAACGCGTTTGAATTAGAAATTAGAATTTAGATGTTTTTGAACGTACTTGAAAAGGTTTTTCATCATATCTAGGGGGAAGTCATAGTCTGCTGGTGTCATCCTTCGCCTATGTCGTGGAGCTTCCTGACGTCCGCTTGCATCTTCCTGCACGCAACTAGTTTGCTTTTCCTGACCTTCCTGTTGAGCAAGCGCTATTTCTACATCGCCATTTAGAAGAGAATTTGCAAGCTCTGTCGAGAAACCATCAGCCTTAAAATTGACAAATAATTACATTCAAAAAAACCAATAATTCATATATCAAGACAAGGAATGAGAGATACCACCTGAAAAGTAGATGAATATATGAGATAAGGAAAACACAAAAACAAAGTGAAAAAATAAAACAAATTCCAAAATAGTCCGCGGCAAAACAAATCAAGGCTTACATTGAGGCATCCTGGACACGTCCACTGCTTAGGATCATTAAGTGTTGGTGAACGGTCGAAACAAGATGCATGGTAACCGTTGTAACATTTCGAACAAACGATAATCGGTTCCAGTGGTTGAGAATTTGGTCGATTCCATTTGGCACAAAGAAGACAAAGCACTTTACGGCAGGCTCGTTGGACACATAAAGGACAGTACCACTCACCATCTGGGACTGCAGCTATTCGCGGCTGAAAATGCACAAGATAGTGGTAGGAAGAACGGAAAAACTCTTTCGTTTTTCAGCTCATTACTAAGACAATTTTTCCAAAGTCCAATTTTCAAAATCTCCACAACTTACACGGAAGCAGTACATATGATAACCCATATCACAAGCATCACAAAGTAACAGTTGACTTTCATTCTCACTTGTTCGACAAATCTGACAACTTGCTTTCATTATCGATTTTTCCCATGCAATGGCTGAATCCAAAGCCTAGAATTCATTAAATCAAACACCGAAATCAAGGACTGAATGTGTTAAAACCAGGAGCATAAATTAAAGGTATCGAGATCGATACATAGTCTTATCCTTTTTCACCCCGTAATTTATTTGCTCAAACTTTTGCTCAAACAGTCCTCCAGGTTCAATCATTTGTATCCCTTATTCTTATAAGTAATGAGAAAATGTGACGGGTACTGTAAGTTCACGAATTTTTATATGAAAAAATTTCAGTGCAAATTGATTGTCTTGACAATAGTACTTATTAAAAGCTAACCTGTAGTGCAAACATAATTTGTCCACCGGTTCTAGCCTTCCGAACGTAATCACGCCAACGCTGCAAAAGCTCAGTATTTCCACTTTCATCGACGGTAATAGCGGCGCTATCAAATGGACAGTTGGAGTTAATAGAATCACTATTTTCAGATTGGACTTCACTAACATCCACGATACTACTTGTGTCTGCACTGTTACCATTGTGACTATTCTGCTGTTGGGTGCGCAGGATCTTCTCAGCTGGTATTGTAGAACTGAAGTTTAAAGTTAGCTAACAAATTCTTTCGTAAACTTAAACGATATAAAACAGATTGAGACTAGAAAGCATAGCCATGAATCATATCAAATGTTAGGAACTCAAGTTTTCATAAACGACAGAATCTCGCACAAATTATATTTTTAATGACGTTCACGAACACTTTTACATACATAAAGTAAAAAACAAATATGTATATCCCGGCCAACAAAGTATAGGTGCATGTCTTCGTGGTGCAATATGTAGCAGCTAGGTCAATTCTAAAGTAGTAATTCAAAATGCATCGAGATAAAGGTTTAATTGGAATATGAATCTTTTCTAAGAGAACTAAATAAATGGGTATCAAACATTCGTTTTTCCGGTTACAAAAACAACACACTTTAACGTGTGACTACTAACTTCTAGAAATAGAAATGAAGACATTAAATGAAAAAATTCTTACCCTGCATAATAGCGATGAAGCAAATACCGACGTTCAATACTTTTCTCAACTTCTAAAAGTCGGTCTTTCAGCGCCTTGAAATCATCCCATTCGAACAGTGAACGCTCTTCAATGACTTGTGCTTCATCAGTTAATACATAACCATCGTCCAAAGTCCAAGCATCCAAACTATCTTCACTTTCCGTATCATCGTCATGGTTATCTCCAGTGGGGAACATTGGCTGAAAGAACTTGAAAAACTTTTTTCATCAAGTTTTATGAACCCAGCTTGAAAATTTAGGAACAGCTAATGCGTCAAAAATTTTCATGTTGTATCAGAAAATTTAATAATTGAAAAGTCTGCTTAATTTCTGAGAAAAAAAATCCAACCTCAAGTTCAAAAAAACCACTTACTCGACAATGAACATTAGCGGCGACAACTTTCTGTTCAAACGATGAAATCAGAGCAGCAAGTCTTACTATCATTGCTTTGTTTATTTCGTTATTTGTCAACGGCCGACTAATACACTCTAATTTTACTGAAATTTAGTAACTGAAAAAATATCTACAAATACAGGATAAAGAATATGATAGACAGAAGGAACATATCTGCTTATCAAAAAAATATCTTAGAATTATTCTACAAATCGGACTTTAAAATTCTGTAGTAAAGGTATCATAAAATAAATCCTATTATAAAATTTCCAATCCTTCATCGCACTGTAGAGTTGGCAATGATTCATAGATATGGAGTAGGAGAAAACATAAAAGTGCAGAAATGTCGCTTCTAACTCTTACATGTACAATTATTTTAGTAGATTTTTAACACACCAGTCTGATATCTAGCATTGCAGGCTCTTTCAGGTAAATCATTGAAACTCGCTTCTGGCGTAGTTTCACTGAACTATTAATAATCAGATATTTGAACTGTTGACTTATTTCGACAAATGAAAGTGAAAATTATAGTTTGAGAACAATATCAAGGCATTCCTTACAGTTAATTATACTTACACTGAGTGCTTGGATTGAATGTGAAATTGTCTTTAATAAGCAAACGATGTAATACACGTTCCCGTATACCTCGACCGTGAAACGCACCGCGTAGCTGCTCCATCAATTTTCCGTTTGATATCATCCACCAGCCCCGTTTGCATCTGTTATCCAGTCTACGTAGACGTACTAAAAGAAAATGATTTTGGAAATGTGAGTCCGAACGAGATTAACTTCTCGTTTAATATAAATGGACATAAATTTGAACGGTCTAAATTTAGCGTATTCAGGCTTTGCATTATAATGGGATTAAATTTACCTTTTTTCCCTCTGTTCGGGCGTTCTTCATTGCCACATAACGTATCCAGGATATCTTCCAAACAAGCAATAACGTCTGGATTGACAAAATTTCTCGGATCCTCTGTAAAGCATGAAAACTCAAGGATGATTTTATAAACCTGATTAAAACTTGATTAAATTAAATAATAAGGAACCAGCAATGGATGGCGGATCCTGCCGACAAGTGACATCCACATTAACCGCTGGATTATGGAGACCCGATGAAGCAATGCTTTCTACCAGAGGGACACCAAGACGTGGTAAAACCCAGTAGAAACGATGAAAACGATCCTGGAAGTGGTGAAGTATGAAAACACCTAAAAAGTCTAAATAAATAAGAAAAACAAGTATATTAAAAAGACAAGTTATGGCAAGACAAATAAGGAAAAAAAATAAGTAGGATAAAGCAGTAAATAAAATACATAAATACATTCCCTACCAGTCCAAGACTGAGTTCACATCAAAAAAAAGTACAAAAATGAGATAAAATTATCACATTTCCCAAAGAAACAAATACTGCTTCACCAGAGACTAGTCTTTCTTTTTTCTCTTTCCTGCTAAAAATTAACTCCTTTTAAATCATACCTGTCCAACAGGTTGAATGCGCACACGATTGATCAATGCGTTGTGCCTTTCACGTAGCTCTTCCGCTTCACTATTGAGCTTTCCTATGTACTCATCCAATTCATCAACAGTCATTGCTTCCTCCTACAGTAAGTAAATGGCTTCAAAATTACAAGTTTAGAAAAAATATAAACATAAATTAGAAACCGTTTCAAGATTAATGATATCTGCCCAAACTGTAACACACACAGGCTTTTATAAACGTAAACAATTTTTAAATAAAACACAAAGAATAGTTCTATGAAATTCAGATTTAAATCTTAAATTTCATAAATTTCCAGCACCATCTCCAATTTCTTACCTCTTCAGTTAACACATCGCATTGTCCAAGTCCTGGTGTGAGTGCTTTCAGTCGAGATGGTTGTAACGCCGGTTCTACTTCCTCTGAAACATCAGAGGGCTCTGAACCAGGAGTACCAGCTCGACTAGATGAAGTATCATCATCTCTGATATCATGCCTCAGCTGCAATTTATTCATTGACATCCAGAACTATGGATTTTTAATCGTTAGATTCATCAAACATTTTTCTCGGAATTCATATTTAACTATAAACAAAAGTCGACAAGTAAAAAACATGAACAACGGTAGAAAAAACATGGATGAGAATAGAGAATAAGCTCCTATCAGAAATTAAACTTTAGAAAACAAATTAAAAGTTTCCGCGAAAGCTGCATCAAACTTCATTGGTTAATAATATAAAGTTTTAAAACAAAGTAAAAGAGTCGAAATAAATGCATAAGTGATAAAAATAACAAGCAAAAAACAAATAGGCAGAAATGTAACTGAACTTACTGAATTTTTCCAGTTTACGGAAAAATCTGAACTTACTCGTCTTAGCGCCACTCGCTTTCGTGTCTGCACTGCTCGTAAAGCACGTGATTTACCTTCACGTAGCCACTTTTCACCTTTCAAACGCGTCATTTCTTCCATATTTGATTCAATATCACGAACAACGTTGCGGCAATATAGCAGTTCGTTACACAGAAAAGCTAAGATCGCAGCTTTTGATTCCGGATCTAAGCACTCGAATGAACAGCACTCTAATTTGGCGCCCAGCTAAAATTAACTACTTAAAATGTTATAAGTGAACCTTAAAATTTGAATCCAATGTATGCAATCGTATACTATGAAATTAATCAAGTTGATTCCAGGATTTGACAAAGCGAAATGTAATGAAAAATCAAACATAATAAAAATACCAGAAATGAATTTAAAATTGAACAGATCTAATGTAAAGACAATAATACCTTTTTTCCTTCTTCATCACGTGACAAAAGAAACATCTTTAGTAATTCCGAATAATTCTCTCGATGGACACCCACATCCTTAAGTGCTTGTCCGAGAGGAGTTCGCCCAGCAATTCCTGATGGTAGTCCAGGATATTCGAGGACCAATTGCAGCAAAATTTTAGTCAATAACAAGAAACCTTTGAGATAATTCGGATGATTTTGTAAACCTGCCAGGAACTCGTTTAGCGTTGGTATCGCATTTAAATCTTAAATTTCATAAGATTCATTCTCTTAAGAATTGATGAAACCATAACATAGTAAGATATCCTAGATCTTGTATAAAATTAAAGTAAATTTTTTGAAGTGAATTTCCATTTGGAAGGATATAAAATTCACACGATCAACTCACCAATTTTTAAAACATGACCAAAATTACGTATAAATTCATCAACCATCAAAACATTAGCAAATGCTGATGCACTAACAGTAAGATTTTCGATCGAATCAAGCGTGGGTAATTTCTAAAAGTAAAAATTCTAAAAGATGGACGACTCTACAGAATCAAAATTAAAATAAAATTAAAGCTTCAAAATTCGGAAATTTTACAACTTCGAACTTAAGTAAGATCATAAGATTTTTCATCTTTTCAACTTCGAAAATAACTGAGGAAAATACAAACTCGTGCTTCTTCAATCAAAAGATCATCTGTCGGCAGTCGAAGCGCTTTCAGACGTTCTTCCTGTTTTTCTTCTTCACTGAGTTCTAGCTTCGGTAATTTCAATTCTACAGTTGGAGCTATAGAAGAGTCAATAGCAACAGTGGTGGTAGTGGTGACAATATGAGAAGGAATAATATTAGTAGTAGGAGAAATTCCGGGAGTTGAAACTGGTATAACTGAAGGTGTTGCGTGGCGTGATACTGACTCAGATTGGTCCATCTAAATTTATACGATAGTACTGAGTTTCAATCAAAATAAATAAAGGATTTGATTATTGACTTGATTATCTGCTCTAATTTAATACGATTAATACATAGAAAAGAGAATGAAGTGAAACAAAAGGGTACTTTAGGTTTCTTGACTTCAGGTTCCACTTCAGCTGTTGATTTTCCTTCAACTCTAAAAACCGAGGGCTGCTGTTTTTGTTGCTGTTGATGAAATTGACGTTGTTGCTGTTGAACATGCTGACCCTGGAACCAAGCAGAAGATGAAACAAATCAAAAAACATACCAAATAGGTATAAATTTAATTCCACATTCTTTCTTTCTATCATCAAGATTACTGGGAATATCCACTTATCCCAAACATTTTTGATCATACCACATTACGGCTGTACTTGAATTTTTTGAAAAAGACGCCAATGTCAACCTTTAAGCTATACGTTTAATTCATTTCACTTCCATTCAGTGAAGCTATCAGTGTTAACATGAGTCAAATATGCCACTGATTTTAAAGCATCCGCAAAGATATCCCCTGATCTTCAATAATTATACCTACATATGTGATTACAGTTCAGTGCAAATATGAAGCCCACATAACCATGTGTAGAAAAAATACAGGTTCTAAGGACTTTTTCATTTAGATTGTTAAGCCCACTTTTTCAAAAACTTTCAACTCAGAAAAGTTAAGGAGCAGTAAACCCTTTAAAAAAACTTACGAATGTAAGCAATAATTGCGCATACATTTGTTGTTCTCCCTGACGGCGAAGTAGTTGTCGATGCAGTTGTTTCAGTGCATTATCCTCAGTCAGCTTCAGTAAATTCTTGTCAGCTGATGGAGCTTCAATGAATTTTGAAATAAATCATAAGTCTGTCGTATAAATGGAATGATTTATAATCTTATGCATAAAAATAGACTTGGTGTTTATCTAAACAATTATGTGTTTTATATAATTAGTGAAAAGCAATAGGAAATAACACCATGACTATCAGACATGTCTGCTATCGTACTTTCCGGAGCTTATGACAGCACACATCATAAAAGCTAAAATACCAAATTATGTTAATTTTTAATCGGTTACTTTAATCACCAGTGCAGTCTGAGACGCCATGCAAAGTCGGAAAACTCATTCAGCTGAAAATCCAAACTCACCAACTGTACCAGAAGGATCGACTGCTCCTGAAGAAAGGGTTGTTTTTACATGGGTACCAGATGTTCTACGAACAGTATTGGTAGCAGAACAGTTAGCAATTTCTGCCAGAATCCTTTCTTCCGATACTCTGTCAGGAACCTGAAAACAAGGAAACAAAATAAGAAATTCATTAAAAAGAGAATAACTCAACATCAGCTCACAACCTGAAAAGTATGTAATAGATAAAAAGAAGCAAGAGACAGGTGATGATGAAACAAATTCATAAGAATGAAATAAAATTATATCTCACCTTTGAACCATCTTCATCATCTTTGAAGAGAATGTACTCACCAACAATCACTTTACAACTGAAGCTGAAGTTTTCTCTGCCGATGTCTTTGATATTCTTCTTCGTGAGGTACTGAAAAGGGAGTAGCATGAAACTTACCTCAATTTTTCATATCCATTTTCAACTTGGAAAATTTCTCAGAACATCTAAATTTCGAATTGTGTTCAAGTAGTCGAGCGTTACATTAGAATAATTTATTCAAATCTAAACACATACCCGCGTTACTTCAGCATATGAACCAAGTTTTTTACCGCATGGTGCATAGTAAATAACATCACCTCGAACCCCGCTGGCACTTATTGTTCGGATGCAAGTCTGACGTCGCCAACTGAAATAACAAAAAGATGAGTGATTCCAATGTGATAACGAAACTTTATGGATTTCTTAAATCTTTAGTGCAATATGTCTCTGGTGGAGTAAATAAAGCTTATATGCAGCTTATTATTGACTAAACAAAAAGTAAGAAATACACCACTGCAATTTAACTAAACAAAAAATAAACCAACAAAAAAAAAAACTAAACAACACCACTGCAATTTGATATTTCTTAGTAAATAGAACCGAAAGTCTGTTTAATGTTTTGTGAATGGTTATTTGGTAGTAAAATTATGTGTCCACACTTTTTAATTTGAAGGAAACTTATTTTTAAATAACAGTTAACACTTCAAAAGTCTTCTAAGATATCACAAACAGTAGACAGAACTAAAGATTTGAACAGCACTGGTATCAGACCGGAAATAATTAAAATGAAGTACAGCATAAAAAGAGATAAGTAATTTACGCAGTGAAGACATTAAAAAAAGTGAGTAAACATTCAACATCAAAAGCAAAAATAAACCCAGATTTCAGAGGTATTCGTATCAAAGACGCATCAGCTTGCGTACGCTTTCTTGAACCATCAGAATCCGTGCCGCTAGTATGTTCCCCAAAAATACGACTACGCTCCCCTGTTGTACCATTTCTTGGTTTATGAAATGATAAATCTAGGGGTGAATCAGTGAGTTTAGCAGAAGATGGTGATGTCAGCACTGATTCGTGAGAAGTAACTTTTGCAGATAACGCATACGATCGATGACTTTCGTCTTCTCGACATGTACTGCAAAAAGACCAGCGATGGAAGCTATAAAGTTTCGTTTCCCTGACTTGACTTTTATTTTCTTTTATGAGAAATGATATTTAAATAAACATCTCGTACGCTTAACTGTTACTAATTTCTGGTTAAGTGCAAACAGCCACACTAAAATGAAACTTGCCTCAAGCCAGTGGTGGCGCCACTTGATGCCACTTGATGAATCATTGCAGTTCTTTTTAACATATGAGTACTACTACTACTACCACTTCCACTGGGACAAACAGAAGTTGTGATAGTATTAGTAGTTGCAGCTCGAGCCCTAGCCCTTTCATAGTTAGCAGCACTTTGCAACACGGCGGCAATAAGTTCACTGTGTTGCTGCTGCTGCTGCTGCGAAGCCGTGGCTGCAAGTGCAGCATAGCAGCGTGCCGATGCTTCTAAAAGATTTGAATTCAAAGATACGCCGCCAGTTGATGATGATGATGATGATGACGAAGGTGAGAGTTGTGAAGACATACCATTTCTTGTTCTGTTGTTATCCCTAAAAACAAAATTCTCACCTCAGAGTTTTTTAATTTAAATTCAAAGACTTTTTTAGTAAAGAAAAAAATAATTTACGTGAATAGGATGCAATTTTGAAAAATTGTTCTTTTTCAGTTTTAGAATTTTCACTTTTCTTTAGGGAAACTACTAAGAAAATATAAAATAAACAAATTCCTAGAAAAAAATTTAAATTTTAATAAATCCCACCTTCGCTTCGGTATTTCACCCGGTTCCAAACCCTTTGTTGGAGAATCCGGAACAGAAATTGGGATGCCAGTGTTCGCAGAAGAAGTAGAAGCTATATCAGCAACAAAACGCCCAGCTGTTCGTAGTGTCGACTCGTTGTTATCTGTGTTATTGGGATCGCGATTCGTTTGTTGTCTACCTAAAAGGATAATATATCCATTTAATCGAAATTCAAATTTCACCGCAGCAATCATATTTCTTGATAATCTTAGGCCTTGCTCACAATCTCGGAAATGTTTGATACTTTACGAATTTAATTCAATGAAATCATATGTACAACATTATCTGAAACGCTTTAAATCTGAATTATCATCCTGGCTAAAATTACAGTATAACAATGTACCAGTAACAATGTTAGCTGATCTTGTACTTGCAGTAGCCATCCTCCTCAGCACTTCTTCAAATGATTCTTGTGGTTGCTGCTGTTGTTGCAATAGCAATCCTGGCTGCGACAGCTGTGCCATATTCCAAAACATCATATCGACTGTGTTTGTCATACCAAAATTCAAACTTGGAAAAATCAAACCCATCGGCATATTATTTTGTGTAGCTGCTTGAGCAGCTAACAGGGCCAAGAAATTCTGTTGTGTCTGATCGCCCATTTCCTAAAGAAAGCGTTTCCACTTTTTGAAATTTAAACATAAAAAGCTATAATTCCTTTCCGGAATTTCTAAAAAAGTAATTTAGAAGTAGGAGTAGAACCAGAGTAGGAAATACTGAGATTATAAACTATATCTTATAAGCTATTATAAACTATCAGAAAATAAAAAATACGAAACCAGACATTTGTTTGCTACTCATCATACACTAAAATTCAGTGCGACAGATATATATTTAATAGTATCACTAATAGATAAGCCACACAGAAATGGACACATTTAAAATGTGAAGAGATTCATGGATATTTTTTGAAGACAACAAATAATTTAGACTTTGCAAGTTACACTATGTATGCATTTATCTGTATTTCTCTCCTGTTTTTCGCATACAATGTTAATCACGTTTGATAAGCAGTAATATGGTTTCAAATAATGAACCTGATTTCACCCTCCACCTATTGCATGCATGAGTCAAGATTTTTATGGCCGTAATGGTGATGAGGATATAGATCGGGATATGATCAAATCGGCTAGATTCCAAAAAATGAAAAAGTCCTTCATGCACTCAAAAATATAAATTAAATGAATAATCAAACCCACAAATGCAAAAATGCAACGAACTGTTTTTTATGATAGACAGTAAAAAGTGAATAAGAAATACGGTGAACACATTTGAAATGTACAATAACCGATTAGTATGGAAAACTGCATACCCGAAGGAACTGCTTACAATTTTTAAGAAAAATGACATAGCAAAAAGTTTCAGTAAAACTTCTGCAAAGCCCTGGAAGAGAATATAATACATACAGATGAACTGTTGATTGATCTGCAGATTTCTACGCAGGAATCCGTAACATCCTGAATCAATTACACCAGCAAAACCCAAAGAATACCGACATCATATAGTATGTTTCTAGAATCTTCATCCGTGTTAGCTGTTGTTTTACGAATGCTGCAAATATACCTAGAGATCAACCGGTACTCGACATCCTTGCGAGTTAGTTCAATGAAAATTAATTTATGTAAAATGCAATCTGAACAAAGCAGGCAGAAATACTACTATCAGCGTAACAGCTAAATAAAAGGACACAGAATGACAACCAAGCAATAAGCTTAAACGTAAATTGGACACAACTCCTTAATTTTAATTGCCACAGTGACGACGATAATATCAATTATAGCTCAAACTATATACACGTACAAACAGACAGACAGACAGATGGACGAAAAGACACATACATATGTCCATAGACAGATTTTGGATTACAATTTAGTGAAATTTGCTGAAGTTGGAATAGGAGGAAGCGATGAGGGAAAGCAGCATCGCCAGCTCCAACCCACCTGCCGCTTATCGTCATTGACATTACCATCATGTCTACTAACTACTACTGCTATTACTCACTCACAATGTTTCTAAAAATTTTGGACATTTATTGCAAGTGAGTAGAGAGAAAGACAGAGAGAGAGGAGACCATATCAACAGAGCACTAGTGGATGGAGTCTGAAGACCACCTGTTATTAACCTTTGTTGGATTGTGGTGTCGACATATGTAGTGCTGGACGGGAAAGAAAAAGGACAAAGGAACATCGGAAGATGACACACGGATTCGTTGAATGTATTATTTACAAGGGTGAAGTAATTATTTCAGTATCCTCTTACTACTTCTGGAATTGATTTCATAATGGCGTCCAGCAAAATGCTAGCAACAGCAGTCCACTGTGTTAATGCATTAACTAATTCTCCACTCTTCAAACACTCTGAACACAAGTGAAGCACAACAATTTTATCGTGCTTTTTCTTTTGCAAACTGAAATTTCTTCTCCTTCAAAACGATTTACTTCTAGTTAGAAGCAGTGATTGCGTAGAATTCAAAATGGTTCAGATGATTTCTTAAGTCCGCATCATGCATCATGATAACTATGCTTACACTGCAATACCAGATGTCACCTCTTTCCATCATGCAATCTTTTCCAACAATCACTTACAAAGAGCAAGTCTTTACTCTCTTCACGAATCAACTATCATTTTACTATAACATTTCCTTTTTCATTCCTTTTCCTTTCTTTCATATGTCCATCTATTAATATTTGACTCTCAGTAGAGCAGATACATATGAAAACATAGAAAACATCAATAGGTTGTGAATTAGCAATCGTGAATATTGATGAACATCACTATCATAACTAAGGTTAGGATGGTTATCAAAACTATCATCATTACAGTCATCCTCATCCTTGTCACCATTCTTATTCAATCATTATCAGTATTTTATACATATATATATAAACATTATTGGGCTCATATTTATAGTATAGACAGCAGTGACGTTATTCCTGAAGTATAGAAATGTACGAGGATGAATAGAAATGGAAAAGCACGTCATAATATTACTTTTCAATCAATCAATCAATTTATACAGATGGATAGATTGACTGACTGATATCTCCCCGTTCTATAAAATTCTACATTCATCCAACCATTCAGACAAACATCCCATTCGGATAACGAGCAATCGCTGTCGCATATGTGCGTGTCTTTTCATCAAAAGGAGCAGTCCGAAACCTCTTTTGCTTTTCTTCTGCATCTTGAATGTTCGATGAAGCTTTTGAAGCCCTTTTATAAGCTTTGGTTTAGAGAGTAGCAATGGAGCAAGAGCAATAGTAGCACCAGCATTATTAGTGGTGGCACTAGTTAGCATTTAGCATTTACCACAATCCTTTTCCTCCTCAACAAACCAATAATGATTCCTTACCTCTTATTCTTCATTATATTAACTTCAAATGCATATGATAAAGCTATAGCGCATTACTAATGAACAATAGAAATATCAATATCAGTATATTTTACTTTATATATAAAGCGGAGAGACATACCACATCCTCAATTGGCAAACAATCGTACTGAGACTGCTTGGGGAGATAAATGTCAATAAGAGTTGGCAAATTTTGCTTCAAATATTTTTTACATTTTCACACATAACAATGAGGTCAGATACCTGCGCCGAAATTCGGCAATGGCAATGATGGTTCAAGAACTAAACAAGACGCATTTTACAAGACAAACATGAAAGGCTCCATTTCCGTTTGTTATCAGAGTGACATTCCAGATGCTAACATTATGATTGTGAAGAATTCTTTCTCAAATGCATGAGAAAGGAGTATTTCTTCAGTCTCTCTGAGCCATACTCAGCTCGCAAAAACTTTGCGGTCTTTACGGATGAGAAAAACAACACTTCGAAAAAAAAAAAAAAAAAAAACATGTTAAATTCTGTTCATGATGCAGTTGAAAAAAACATCAAAAATGAAGAAAATGACTCTCATTTGCCCCTTCCGTCAATGTAAGAATGCAATTCTGTCCTTAGAATACTGCGGGACTTAAATCAATTTAAGTCTCCTAGCACATTCAAACACAAACATACACAAGCGCATGGTGCATGCAACTCATGGTACATTACATTAAGTGGATGAAAAATCCCACCCATATCAAAGTAACACGAAAACGACATTAAGCCATTATTCACTATGGAAAGAATGGCCTTCAGCTGAGCCAGTGACTATTAAATTCAAATGACTAAGAAAAATGCCAAGAAATGAAATTTCACTACTAGTCCATTTAAAAAGAACTCGAAAATTAATAGCAGTACCAGCATCCACGGTCCAAGAAGTCAACAATTTTTAATATATCAATGTAAAGTTGTTTATGTGACTTTCTATTCCATGCCATAAGGCATTCATTCTCAGTCCAGTTTATCGGCTGCTATGATTTTCATTAGTCTTAAGTGTCCAGCAGTTTTTTCATGGCAGTTATACTTCCTAAAGTATGTGCCAATAGAAGAAAGTTTATAATGTGAACGCCAGATTTCATAGAAAATCATTCAGAGATACTGCAAAGAGTAAGTGAAAAAAGTGAATTAGATGTCCGATTGCTGAAAAAAAATAACCTGGAATGCTCAGTTATAATATGGGCCAAATAACTGAGATGTTGGATATACAAGCATAATTCAATCGTGACAAGAAGTGTTACGTTTTGTTCGTCAGAGATGTTATAAAAGCCTGCTGTTATCCTTGAAACGTAAAATGATTGGAAACAGACTTATCGATTGATGTTTAAACAATGTCAAATAGTCTATAGAAAGAATAGAATCGATGTTCAGCCTCTCACTTCCTACAATACTTCCTACGATGTCGCATTAATCAGTTAATTAATGACAAGACTGCCTCGTAATATATTGTCACGTGTGTTCATGTAGCCCGATAGGGAACTAAGGGCATATTTATGAACGAATGGGTTGTCCTTTAAAGGAAAATCAAATGTACTGATTCTGGACTAGCCAGTTATATAGTAGTATTAGCAGTGACAGCAGTCGTAAATTGAGGGAAATCCGAATAACAAGCAGAATTTGATCCAGTCATAAAGAATAGTTTAAAAGATTTCGTAAAATTAACTGTGTTCCACTTTTCGTAAATCTTTTATTCAGTCCTTAATGTGCTCTGTCGACCAGATGAAAGTCCAACCTGCTATCTTTATAGAGGAGATGTCTTTGCTGTGGCAATTTAGACATTGGATGACCTCCTATCGATTTCTACACACCACACGATGATTGCAGCTGCTAATGCCTTGCTTCTATTGCTTTTGATTGTTTCGTTCGCAACCCTAGTCATATAATTTCGAAACACGATTCATTTTTGAGCGCGATGGAAAAGTTCGGAATACGATTATGCCTCCAAAATTTTCAAATTAGCAGCAATAGCGATAACATATAAGCTTGTCAATAATAAAAATTTCCTTTCATGATGGAATATAATTTCGCAATTTGACCGCTAAAATACTTCAAAAAGTAACATGTGTTTCTTAAATCGGTGGAGCAAGTTTGAAAATCTACTCAAACAACAATGTCCTTTATAGCATTACAGTCACTTACCCAATTTCCACTTCATCTTATATCTGTCCCCACTACAAAAGGCACATTTCCCTAATGTGCATCTTGTCAATGACTGGTTGATTCATCAGTGGTTGGAAGATTGAAGGGACAAATGTAACTGCATTATGCTAGCTGATTAAATTATCACTGGGATGAAACAGCTATCAAACTTGGGTTCAGAATTTTATAAAGTAAGAAATAGGAAACAAACTGTTTCAGGAATCAGGCAGAATCACTAAAACAGAGGGTTTACTCAAAATATGTATATCAAATTCTTTAAATTTGTTAAAAAAGAAATTCACACTCATAAGTCTCATTTCAATAATGTAGATTACATTTCACCAATAAAAATCCTTCGAATATCGGTGACAAAAACCTATACTGTTAGTACAGATAAAACATCAATCTCATAGAATTATATCTCTGCATTTAAGAAATTATTCATTTATATCTTGCAACATACAGCACACATGCAGTATGAAAGGAAATGTAGATTTTCTGCATAATTTAAAAGCATAAAAGTTTTCTGCACTGAGGTGTCTTTTTCGTTATCTGTAAAAATCATACCATTAAAGAATGCTTCATATTAGCGAATCAGAAATCTGCAAAATATGATTTCAATCAAAAAACAAAAACAAAAAAATTTCAGGGAACAAACATCATTTTAAAGTATTACTCGATAGAGAGAGGTTGATAGATAGGGATTATACATGCATGAGACTTCTTTTCATACTCTTCTTATTATTTTCCTCTTTCTTTCTGCATTTTGCCATTGGAAAAACTGAAAATTTCCTCTTTTTTTCACTTCACTGAGTGAAAAAAAAAAACTTTAATGATGGAGGACAGAAGGAAGAAATGTTAGGCGGCTATTTCCTCAATCTCTGCCTATCTCCTATTCACATTTTCTTTTCCTTCGTTAGTCAATGAAATCGATTCGTTTCTCTCATATCAAAACATTCAGAAAAGCCAAAACTATCGCCATCGCTATCATCAACCACCACTAACTACTACATTATCATTATTATTATCATCATCATTACCACCATCGCCGACCCCATAGAAGACCACTGCTTAGTTTTATTGTCATGGCCATTTCATTTGTTTACTTCTTTATATCCTTACCTGCGAATGAGGCTTGGGTTTCTTTCGGAATTCCATAAAAGCTTAGCACAACTCATATGCTATTGTATGAAAAAGATTATTTCTATAAGGCAAGATCATCTCACTAAACTCAAAAAGTTATGCGTCCCTTAGATGCTAGGAGAACAACTGCTGACTTGGCCATATGACCCTTGGACTAGCCACAGAGCATACTCAATGGACTCCATAAAAATTTAAACATCTCGCCCATTAATTGAATGCTGAACACTCCATTCAAATATGTCAAGTTATTTTCAACTTGTTATTTCATTCATTCATTCATTCTTCCTTTTCTTTATCACCAATTATTGTAAGAAGATAACGCAAACACTAGCATACTCAATTACAAAGTTTTTATGCTGGAAAAAAAAATTGAATCGTTCTGCTGTTGTCACCAACTAGCACAGCAATTCACCACCAATTGTTACCAGCCAGGTGCCCCGCGACAATATTAATATGCGCACGGTCGTTTAACGCTCTCATAGTTGTACATTATTACATCAACGATGGTAGAAATTTTTCAGGAAGAATGTTATTTTAATCTTCCACTGATCACCACATTTATTATTGTTAAATACTTAGAATATCACAGTAGACAGTGAGTAAGAAACTAAGCTACCTAACTTTCCACTAAATTTAGCTTTTATGTCATCATTTATCAATGCCGGCCTTATTGTATCACAGGCATTACTACCATTATTATCAACAATTCCACTATCTTATCACCATTTGGAAAAAATATATGTTGTTACAACAAGTCAAAAGAATTGATTTCTTCAATTTCAACACTTACTAATGTCACTTAAAACCGCATCCGATTTAATACCGTAATATAATTCTTGATAAAACTGTTTAGAGAATCACAATGATAAACCCAACAAATAATTCGAAAACCATAATAGCATATATTTTTAACAAAGTTTGCAGTTATTACTATTAGTACTAAGGTATCTTTTTATCTGCAGTGCAATGATTCGTAACAGCTACACAAAGTGAGATCAATATATTCTACATGAATATACCTACTGATACATACCGCACATATATACATACCAAACTAACACCGTCATCAACAGTGCCTGCGCAAAACTGATAATTCATCTCATTTCTTTTCGCTTCAACATACAGAAATATTTTTTAAGAAATGAAAGCAATAAATAATCAAGTGACTAATTTTTGATTGATTGCCCTCTACAGATGATTTATTTGATGGCTTAATTCTCCCTCTAAAAACTAACTGATTCCGAAAGCTATCTGGACATTTTTTTACGATATTGCATTTGTCAGAACTTAAAATTACATCTTGATAATACCTACTCACTGCAAATATTTGGAATGAGATAACCTCATCCTCAAAATCAAAACACCCTGAACTTTCCAATCCCTTTAGTTCCATGATTCAGTCTCCACTAAAAATGAATCAAATGTCAAAACCGATTTTAGTTTGAAATATTCAAAAAAATAAAAAACCAATATTTTTACTGTAAATAATGGAAAAAACGAAGACAGCAATAAAATAATCGAAAAAATTTAAGCCAAATTAACCAGTCCTTGGATATTGCATTCATAAAGATATTTCAGGCTCTAAGAAACTTCTCTCTCTAAGAAACAAATCAGCTTCACAATGAGTTATGTCTTCGAATTCGAAGCAAACTGATGTACACAAAGATGATAACATGCAACAAATTTAGTACCTCCTGAATTAACCAACCACATATCGTCAAGTACTACTGATAATGCAAGTTCAAAGCAGGCAGAGAAAAACCTACCTTGAAAATACACTTCCAACTTTAAAGCTTTCCAATCTGTATTTTTCCGGAAATGTTCTAGTGATGTGTTCGTGTATGGCAATAAATCTAAAAATGATTTTTTAGTAATTCTTTTATTCTATCCTTTTTGTTCTAACAATTTAATAAACAAAAGAACAGTACAAAGTTTTGCAAGAAGTATTCTATCTGAATTGCTGAAATAAATTTAACGACAATGAGATTTTTACCTTTCTACGATATTTCGAAACCGCCTCTTCTTCAGTATAGCACTCTTCTTCTTTTGCTTCGTAATCTCACAACTTTGTATGAAATTCTTCCACTGGCCAATTCTCTTTTTAAGCCAAGTAGAAAATCGTAAGGAACTCCCAATGACAATAGATGAAGAGTGTAAAAGTCAAATGATATTGCAGCTGCTTTCCGCTCCAAGGAACCGGATTACACAAGCACGAATTTATCAGTGTCCCAAATGGAAAACGAGATCAATTTTGCATATTAGAAGGAAATGGACAAAATAGTTGTAGCAGTATGGGAGGGGCCACGCTGATTGTTCGCCATTATTAAATCTGTCTGCAACAGAGAAAAGGATAAAAGTCTGAAATTTCCAAAATAACCTTGTCACGTTCGAGAGTGACAAAAACAAAGCGTATGGCGACGTAACGTGACCTATAATGAAATCCAACAGATTTCTACAGATCACATGGATCTGCACCATATTTGGTTTTTACTCACTATCACAATTTCTATTTAGATTACAAAAAACTAATGCAAATGCTAACACAGCATTTATAAAACCGGTTTCCAATCTATGATCTCTGATTCGTTTTCGAAATATAAATCTAGGAAATCCAACGTGGATGCATCAAAAACTAACTGAAGTATTCTATAAAAGATGAAAGTAGAATGATACAAGTAAATGATAAGAGTGGACCATTCACACATACAAAATGGAAGAAACTTTAATCACTGAAATCACTAAAATTGGAACAAGAATGTATCGTTAAAACCATCCTAAAATACCGCTGTAAATTTCTGCAAAAGGCTTTTGATGAAACATCGAGAACTGATCGAACAGTTAAAGGAATACTATCAACTCTCCGGATATTTTGTTATTGCATGAAATGATGCACATATCATGCTGAAGATCGTGATGAAATTTTCATTAATTCGTGAGCAAACGTGTTCTCAATCTACCCGAAACTTATGGCGTGCGCAACGTTTCCACTATTCCTGTTTCCACTATCCTTCCTTAACGACAAATCCAGGATTTGCAGAAATAAATCAGAGCAGAATTTCGGAATAGCTGATATTATCACTGTCTGAAAAATGCAACAAATTATTGGCACTTGTTTAGTGTTGGGACATTTTTCTGCTAAGATTTACAAAATAGGCTTTCAAAAGCAAAAATTTGAATTAAGGGCTAAAGAGTTGAAGTGATGACGAACAGTCTAATTATCTGGGAGTCTCTTAATTATATTTAGGGTTCCTTTGATTCTTCTACATCCAACAACAGACAAAAATTTAACCTCAAATTAATCACAGGTAATTAATAAAATAAATCGATATCCCTATACTTGTCAATACTGGTAAACAGTACAGTACTGCACTGTGAGGTATTTAATAACTTCATGCAGACGACTATCATTCTCTGCAGCATGGGAACATAAACATATCTAAGCATCTAGGTGGAAGTATAGCCATAATAAAAATAGCACTGAAGGAAATTGAGTTACGCTTGAGGTTAGTGTATTAGCAATGAGACGTGCAAAAACACGCAGAAAGTATTTCGTATTTTATTCTTCATACTGAAATCAATTTAAATTAAAGGAAGGAGAGTACACGCACTGGCATCAAAATACTGAAGTACAGGATGCATGAAATATGCGCTCACAAGCAAAGAATGAACATACCGCCCCGCATCTTCCTGCGTCCACTTTTCAGGAGTGTCGACGGGATAGATAAAAATGGATTGCTCCTGAAACTGACGGTTTCTACTCATCAGTTTCTCGAAAAAAATATAGTTATTTTTAAGCTGATCATATCAAAAAACAAAGATGCAACTGTCACTGCTCAGCCCTAAATCTAGACTAAATTTGTGGTTGACATTGATGATTTATAAATCTCACAGGCGCTCGCGCAATTTCTCTTCATCATAATCGCAATCATCAAGATGATTTACTGTGATTATGGATATTTCTCGCCAGCAATAATTACTGCCTCCTTTTCAGTTATTCTTCGAGATTATTCTCGCAGGAGAAAGACAGGGCAGGAAATGCCGGAAAAGAGAAAAAAAGAATTTGCCACACTCAGACGGCCCATGCGCAGCATTTCATGCCTCCCTGCTCTTCTGTACTCGCCCCATATCACATCAAGTACTCTCAATGGTAAACAAATGCGTTTCTGAAATACTTACTGCTTTCACTCGCACATGATATTCTCCGATGGGAGCCACCGCACCATCACCACCACCATATTTACCATGTCAATATGATGCGCTATCCAGCTGCTGCTGCTGCTGCTGCTAGTGCTGCTCAGTGGTACTTGCTATACTCATTCGATCCATCCTGTCCATGTCAGGTTGATCAGGATCATCACTCTGTGAATCCTTCCTCACAACAACACACTTCAGACTCGGACGAATGGTACTGCTTACACACTACCTAACATTAGACAAGACGCAAATGTCTGCGACGAGATGAATATCAATGTGTCAATATTCGGCATCATTTGTGAGCTAAAGCTGTAAACAAACAAGTGCACCTAGCACAAACCAGCTTTACTGAAACGACATCATGTTATTTGACTAGTGAGAATGATGACAACAAACAATAAGAAAAAGTTACAGAACCAAGTTTTAACCGTCCAATGGAAGAGAGTATAAAATCGAATCTGAGGAGGTAAATTAGAAGAGAAATAAACGGCATAAAGGAATAAGGAATATATATGTTGGTTTGTTCCGAGGTCCATTCAGTCAATAAAAAGCATCTTCATTGTCTGACTCATCAACTTACCAAGTACGATAGGATCAGAATAAATGATGGAAATGCAAATTGATGTACTGGGAGGACATACATATAGGAATGTGACTGAGTGGAAAGGTAAACAAAAAAGAAAATTACGGATATTTAAAAGTGCTCTTTTGAAATGTTTGTCTCAAAACGTTGGACCAAACGTCTGACGTTTTCATAGCAGACGTTTGGTGAGTACTTGGACATCGTACAAAGTTATACTTCCAATGTAATACGTCATGTATTACCTTTCAATCATCAATAAATACATAAGATATATGTAAGATCATCAATAATAGATATATACACGTGAGTACAACGTATCATATTAACGTCAGGAGGAGTGACAGAATCAACTATCAGAATCCATCAATTATCAATTGGATCCATTCCACTATTCAAGTGCGAATTCATACAAATCTATTTTTAGCGCCACTGCAGTGCAACAGAGAGAGCAGCAGGGTGACATGGCGGTAACGATGACATGGATGTGAATGAGTAGAGTAGTAGTGTAGTGGTTTTGCTCATCTGCTACGTTAACAGAAGTCATTTAGAGATAGATAAAATGAAATAAATCTATGAGGGAGGGAGGGAGGATTGAGGGAATAGATATGTCAAAAAGCTGGAAACTACTCCCTGACTAAAGAGAAGGAAAAGAGGGAAGTATGAACAGAAATGAGAAGGGACCAACAACCTCAGAACATAGGGAGTGTGTAAGGTTGGTACACCACCTTTCTTTCCATTTTTCGGAGAGGGGACAGTAATGAAACGGTCAGTCATCCCTATCGCCACCACCAGCAAAACAAAACTGTCGTAGCAGTAATGGTGGTAGTGGTGACTAGTGATGTGAAGTAGAGATCTACTACCCTATCCCTCCACCAGCTCCGCATCAGCACCACCACCACCAACCAACACCAACACCAACACCGGCACCAATACCAATGCCAATGCCAACACCGGCACCAACAGAACCATCATAACACAACCCTTTCTGTTCGCTAACATCCGCTCAGCACTTCACAACACACCCACAATTGGTGGTACATATGATGAGGAAAGATGAATTGGATAGCGATCTGAACAGATCGATCAAGCGGGGTGAGGGAGGGAGCAAGGGAAAGAGAAAGGGGAAGAATGGGCCATCCTCATCGATACGCTCTTCTACCGGTCCTCGTCGTTGTCACCGCCAACCGTTAAACCTATCTGTAACTGTTCGCACCATTTTCTGCTTCTCGTTTGCTTCTGCACAGCTTGTGGCTATTTTTCGTCCACTGGCTATTGAAACATGTCATGTGTGAGTGTGTTCTCGACATATGACCTCCAACAAATCACCATAAAGAAATTGCCAAAGCCAACATAACAGACAATCTTGTATCTCACTCTTATTTGAGCAAAAATTATGCAAGAAAAGCCTCAAAGGAATCCATTTTAAGATATTTCAAATAAACACACTGTTGCAGAAGTATTCTGCTCACACGCAAAAAAGTCTTCAACGTTCACAAATAAGTATCGAAAAATGATGAAGTGGCAAACCTCATCCGAACTCTGTTGTGACTGATTTCATTGAAGATTGATTTCATTTAAAGAAGTCAAATTAGCGAGTGAGAGATCGTCATTAGCTGGCCCCTTCTGAAATGCGTTGTAACTTGTGACCATTTTCTGAACGCAAAGAAGCACGGTACAACAACAAGGTTCCTATGCTTGCGTAGGCTTCTGGGGAAGGAATACGATGGAAAGTCCTTGATCTATCCTAAAATCACGACCCTTGAACTGGTGACTCACTTTTCAATTACTCGTTCAGTTACTCGTCGTAAAACAGTCAAACGTTACTGTAGCAAACAAAAAAAAAAACATAGAATTTATGAATAAATTCGAAAAAACTAATTATGTAAACTAACAAGATTTTAATTTCTTTAGAAAAAAAGCATTAAATCAGTTACGAGATGAGTTATTAGCAGCAGTGATGACGACATTAATTTCGCTGGTGACAATAACGGTGACAATGATGGGAAGGAATAGCAGTGGAGCAGTAAGATACATTTCTCTTCATCTGATCTCCAGTGCATCTTTTCTCCAGCATATTGTGCTACGATTTCTTCACTTCCACAAAGTGAGAGAAAAAAGATGGAATAGGGAGCAGCTGAGAGGGAAACGTCTACATATTGTCATACTGAATCAAAAATGAGGTATCACTTTTAATTTCATTTCACTCTTTTAAATTAAATGTGCATCTAACTTTGTTATCGCTGCTTTACTAAAAACATGGAAGAATAATGATGGAGGCTTTTGATCTGTTCGACAGGTTTCTATAGTGATGGGAACTCAACACTCAAGTGGAAGAAACAGTTATGAGGATATTCCTTGCAATGTTACCTTTGAGACATTCCGAAGTGAGTCCGAGGATTTGTTCGGATAATGAATGACTAAGCAATCGCAAATTTGAATGAATTGATCTTCAGGCTTGATTTGAATTTTGCCCTGTTTCTGAGAAGTGACAGAGACATTTGGCGGTGATAATTATAACAGTGTTGATCATAAGAATACTCAGTGATAAATATACCTATGATAATAGTGGTGATGTGGAGAACAATAATGTGTCTTAATAATAAAACAATCGTTATTTCATTCTTCAATTAAAGAAAAATAAGAAAAAAGGAGAATTTTCCTTTGCCTTCTGGAAATATATTATTTTCCAACGTGAAAGTTATTGAAAAGTAATTTGGGTAATTCGCATCAAAATTTATCAGTCGCTTTTTGAGTTCATCTACTTCCAGTCGTCATGACTTAAGAAAGCTATGTTTTTCATTACGGTTCATCTCTCAGCACTACTGCTGACCGTGAAATCTATAATCACGATGATGAATGATAATAACGATAATGATGATAATGGTAAGATAATGATAATTGCAAAATATTACCAGTGATGACATCATTAGTGAAAAGACCCAAACTGAAAAAGTGCAAAAAACGGAAAAAGAAAGCAGGAGCATCGCAAATTCGGATAAAAGGAGGACAACAGGAAGGATTGAAATTTTCCGAGCAGCAGGAAAAAGTTATAATGCAAGGGAGATAGTGAGAGAAAAACGTGAAGAAGTAAAAAACGGACGAGAATGAAAGCCTCAGAAACTAACAGAAATGAAAGACTTAGAAAAAAGTGAAAGATCCGAAATTTAACAAGCACAAAGTGCAATCAAATTATTGAAAAACTGCTTCAAAAGAGCGACCAACTTGTGAGGCACAGACTGGCAGTAAAATGAAGTGAAGCGCAAGTCAACCGAAATATATATCATGTCAGATACCTGAAACGGGATCAGGACGGATATACCGGTGCTTAAGTAGAAATAATGAGAAAGTATGCAATGGGGGCCTTTGTCAGCGAGGACAACTGAACACAAAAGTACAGATTCAGTGCATTGAGTCTCTTAAAGCAACTTTTTTACAAATGTTATAGAAATACATTTTTGAGGAGAGAGTCAAACGGAAAGTAATTTCGTGAACAGTCATCCAAATGTCTGTCATTCATTACCAACGCATTATTTACATATACAAATACTTCAAAAAAGATTTCAACATAAACCATATGGCTGAAAAGAGATCAAGGCAACCAATCAGTGAACACTTTGACCATTTGATTGATTGAGGTCGAAGTTCAGGATAAACAGAAAGAAAAATCATAATGTAGCCGAATTAATGATTTTTTTTGATGATTTGAAAACAAGCGAATGGCTCACTAGTTTACAAAATCAGTAAGGTTTTCTTGGAGCAATCAATTGAATCTTTCACTGCTGTCCTTGTCAGTGACAAATGTTTTTGAGTAAGAAGATAATGGCAAAAGGCAGGAATTATTAGCTATGAGAGAAGCGAGATCATCTGTATGGTATATAAACAATTTGAAAATATAACTGTGTACGACTCAGACAGAAAGCCAAACATATATTGCATCGGATTTTGCAGACTCCTACCAATGGTACATATTAATGAAGTCTATAATGGATGGATGGCTGATTGGAGGATACGGGCGCTGATGACCACTTTAGCACAAACGAGAAGCATTCGTTACTACTACTACCAGGCATTGTTATTGAGTAGTGAAATGAGTCTTGGGCTTATACTATATTGTCCTCTTTGTGCACGATGGAAACTTTGCTGATAGAATCAGTAATTTACAGACGAATAGACGTGAATTGATAGTAAAGCAGTATCACGGATTACTAAATTCACGACGTGAATAAAGTGAAATTTAAATAAATGCTTTTTTTGAACTGTTTTCTGTAAAGAGTGCAATCACATTAAAAAAAATGCAAAAATGACCATAAGTTTAAAAATTCAATTTCAAAATAAAGGTATTCGTTGTTCGAGAATTCTCAACTTTCAATTCCTCACATTTATTTCCCACGTTTTCGAGTTTCTGCTTAGCTGTTCTATTCTTGAAACATCTGCTGTGACAAGAATACTTATTTTTTAACTAAATGTGTAGGAACAGCAAAATGTGAACATCATCTCTAGACTATTCATACAATCTTTCCTATTATAATAGTTTGAGTTTCAGTTGAATATCGAAAAAAGAATTTATGAAAATACCAGTAACTTCTAAACCCTAGAAAAGTAACGAGTGAGTAAGTTGAAGTTAATGTGATCTTATAGAATAGTTCACGTTATCCTCTTGCACAATGTACTTGGGTGGGTTTCAGAAGAGACTTCATTTCTTCTGGGAGATAGCAATGAATCAAACTACAGCAGGTCGATCCGAAATGATAAAACGTTCACATAATTTAAAGTGCTAAAGTAGATAAAATTAATTTGTTTCTAAACACGCAGACAGCACTGTTCAATATCCGCTGAAATTTGTGCAGGATATATATCCTGTTGATTCGCTGATTCGGTTCGCTATCTGGCCATACAAAAATTCTTGGTGATAAAAAACTTTAAGCCGTTCATTGGTGATAACAAAATCATGTTAAACCTAAAAAGTCGAAATTCAGAAATTTAAAAAAGAGAAAGAAAACAATATCTTGATGAATTTAAAAATATATAAAACATTGTGCAGAACAGTGTAATTGCATTATATAAATGTTACTGTAAGCAGATGATTTTATTAGAAAGAAAACGAAAAATATATGAAGAAGTAAAATGCAACATTGGCAGTATTAGCAAATAGAATTTGAGGTATTTCTAATAACATTAAGCAATTATATCTTTTCCTGTAGTGGAAAATTAGGGACAAAACATTCATACAATAATTTATTTCCTCCATCAGAATTTAAGAAGTTTCGAATTCTAAAAGCTAATGAAGAGGAATTAATGTTGAAATAAAAGATAATAAAGGGATTGGCGCCGAAGTACTAATCCGAATCCGATAAACTTAAAATGATGTTTCTTAAAGCACTGAGTCATAAGTTAGTGATAAACTGTCGATGTCTACAAATGATACCGTAGTGAAATCAAGCACTGTTACTCAGCTCAGTGAGATCCTCTATCTAGGAACTGCACAACTAGCACTGCCATATTGTTGTTAACATGATATTATTAGAAGTGTTGGAGAGAAGTTCCACATCAACGGCAGCCAACAGCAGTAGTGGACGAAGGTCACACAAAGCGGCGCTGATGGACTTTTGTGCTGTTCCTCCACAACCCTAATCTCATTGACCCCTCCACTCATTCAGCTGCACTTGCGCTCCTCGCGAGATATTCCACCAAAAATGACATACCACTATCACACATACGTACACACACATACGGACACACAGACACACACACATACATAGATGAGCCGACAAAAAATGATGCTGCTAGCGAAAACATACACACTACTGCAATGGTCAACAGTGACGGATGGAGATGCAGCGGAGCGGAGTAAGGGGACGTTCTTATTCTCGACTGAGAGTCAAGCAAGCCGTGAATTGCTGGTGTGACGCTGACTGTAGCAAAATGAAATGGAAATGGTGAGGAAGTATATATTAATTGCTCTCAACTCTTTTCTGTTCGAACAAGACAAAAATTTATCCTAATAAATTTTCTCTTCCAAAACTATTCTCCAAATTACCGCATTTGCAAATCACAGGTAAACACATCGCGAGCTTTCAGAACGCTTTCTTTAAATTGTGTTCAGAGGACTAAGCTATATGTGGCTGTATATTTATTCTGCTACTGTTTTCCAGTAGCAGTTTTGCGTCTTCACCAGGTACAATGAAGTATCGGGTATCACAGAGAGGTAAAAGCAAGAAAGTAGTTGCAAAATCATTTATTCACTTATAAAAAACGGGCGATATATTTATTTAATCTATAGTGGCAACGAACAAAATGCAAATAAAAAAAATTGCTAACGTTCGAGTTATAAAAAAAATTGAAATGCCTTCAAAACGGAATGGATCATAAATTTGGTGTAGAAAGTGAAATGCTTCATACATTTCTCTTCTTCGACCACTCCTCTCACACCAATGGATTTCATCGACAAAACTTTTTCTATCTTTAATATCATCACAACAGCGCCATCTAAACTGTAAATAGCACTCAATGGATTTATTTATTCACCGGATGAAATGGATTAGATACACTGCCTCAAATCAAATTTTGATTCATCACTAACCCAAAGTAGTAAATAGTTTTGTCTAATGCAAAATTAGCCATTACAATTCGTAACAAAATATCTTTCTCCCTCTCTAATTCGAGCAATGAAGCTTTGCTTCCTTTTTTTTTGAAAATATTTTTGAAAATTGAAAAAAGCGATGGAAATGAGAATTTCTGTTTAAAAATGCCATTTGGAAAGTGTAATGTAAGTGTCAATGGAATAACAAATAATTCCACTCTAAGCGCACTTTCAGTTAGAAAATCTCAAAATCGCAGCCAAAATCTCCAATAAACTATAATGAAAACAATGATTATATAGCGCAATTAAAGTCTTTGTTCCATGTAGAAATCAGCTTATTTGCTACTGCTTTATGACTTAACGCTTCATTATTGTTAAATAATTCATCCAGACGAAGTTGTATACAACTTCCAAATATGAATTACTCGAGCACTATACGGATGCATTTATCTTACTCAATTTAGGTCTATGATATTATGATTCTAATTTCTCAGAAAAGTCAATTAGGATGGTAAAATGCTCATTAGAAAGTTATTATGACCATACATATAATTGAAAAGCTAGGATGAAGGATTAGTAAAATAAGCTTTATTTATACTCCTTTGAACTGAGGTTATGTCGAAGGGAACATTGATATCAGTTCTACTTTAATTTGTTGCACATATCAATTGGTATCTGCTTCACATTCTGGCTGATAACATTTTAGATAGTATTATTGCAAATTAACTATAAAATAAGTGAACTGATCCGTTCCGAATCCGAAAATCGATTTAGAAAGGTATGACCAACTCTTCACTTCATATTCTAATCATCTGCAAGGATGAAGAATTAGTACAAAAAGCTTTTTTTTTGTTTTCAAGAGAAATGCGCAAATAGTCCCTTCTTCAAGCTTTGTTCTCAGCATTTCACATACATTTTTCATAAAGCCATTTCCATGACTACACGATACTGCAATGAAAAGACTGTAGACTGTTGAGCTTACTAATGTCTAAATCGGCCAAGTGTCTATCTTGGAAGTCTACCATACCAGCTCTCATTATTTTGTATTTGTTTATCTCTTGCTTTTTTCAATCCACTGATTGCGGTACTTCTGATCTCTTTCTGTCACAAAACAGAACAGCTGCTTCAGTTTTCCGGCTCTCCTTATAGCCTTTCTTACTTACGTTGTTTCGGCCAAGCTTGTTGAGTTTAGCTGATCTAGTTTTGTATTCCTTCTATATATTAAAAGGCCTGTGCGCTTTTCCAATTTTTAGACACCAGCATTTTTTGTCCTTTTTTCCTTTTTTTTTCTTTTTTTTTAATTAGGTTTTATTTTTAACACCGTTTTAGCGGGCACACATCCTTTACGGGATTGATTAGGGATTGATTTCGCAATCCTCACTTGAGTCTTCATTTGTTACCTTTTTATAACTAATCCTGTTGTCATCTGAAGTCATGCTTATCGCCAACCCCTGTTTTTCATAATAATAAAACCGAACATTTACAGCTCAAATGTGTGTATTTCTTGCTATTAAAACTTAATGACACAACACTGACAAGTGTATGTCCCATCACGGACTGTCATGTTCAATATTTCAACCAACTTGCTGTCCACACTTAATTATCTTTTTAAGCATAGGTAGCTTTGGTTATGGTCATTTTTCCATAGGTAGCTTTAGTTATCCAGTTTATTATTTCGGTATGGGAAATTCGTTTCCCGGTTCACGTTAAAAAAAGTCCATGCTATGAATTATCAAATTCTAATAATATTGCACATATTTGACGTTTGCATCGATCCTTCACACTTTAACATCAAACATTTAACAACAAGACGAATCAGCAAAAGCAATCCGCGTAAGACTTAATGTCAAGAATCGACTATCAAAATTAAATCAAACTTGGTTATCTCTTACGTAACAAAATAGTAAGAGGTATATTTCTATCATCGATCTCAACGACTTGATAAGAAGCGCAAGAATCTGAAAAACGGTTTAGATTTCAGGACGACACTGAAGCAAACTGGAATAAGAGCGCAAATAAATCTCACAAGGCTTAAATAATGAAATGTAATGATAGAAAACATGAAGTCGTGAAGATGTGAGAGAACAACAAAAACAGAGCATTCGCTGGATATGATAGGATATGAATTGATTAAAGTGAAGCGAAGAAAAATGAATTTAACTGTGAAAGGAAACAGAGAGAAGCATATGAATGTTGTTGTGATACAAACAGGTTGCAGCTTTTCCTTCTGCTGATACAGGTGTTGCACAAATGCATCCCGGGGTAGTTACGAGACGGGGGAATTACAAACGAGCATATGCGCGTTTGCAGGACCAATTAAAGGAATTGCCGGTAACTTCAATTCGGATTTCCACTTTTACCATGGCTGGATTCTTTCCACAAGCAAAGTAGGCGACACGTCTCCCATAATTTTTAATTGAGACAAGTAGCTAACAATGTGGGCAGGATATGTTCAATGAAAAAGCCATTAAAGCCATTGGGAATAGCATCAAATGATTATAAGCAATGAAATGAGCTTTGAATAGCTTCTGCGATCGGCATGGATTTATGTTTCTGACTGAATAATAATTGATGCTTGTTGTAAACATCAGAAGACCAAGGCTCTGATTCCTTTATTTTGCATGAATCTTACACCAATCAGTCATAAACTTCCATCGCAATAACAAACTGAAAATATCGAATTTTACAATTGCAATTATTGCTTCATTGTAGTTCAGAATCTTCTTTTTTAATGCTAACATAATGCAAAAGTGCTTTGATCGATGAAATACTTCATATTTTCCTACCTAAAGCAAGACAAGTCTCAATTAATTTACTCAAAATGTAATGAAAAAGAATTTTTCAATTATCATTCGGTGAAGAATGATGTAATTTGAGAAAACGAGGCAAAAAAAGCCATTTCGCCTGCCGTCTTTGCACTCCTTCGTTTGAGAAATTTCCTCTTGTACAGAGAACAGGGCGTTCTACGAGAAAGTTGTCGCTGATAAAAGGAAATTCCGTTAGAACTGAACAAGTCAAAATTGATGAATGGTAATGCCTATGTGATAAAACTGGGAATTTTAAGAAATTTTTTTATCAGTGAAAGATTACTGTATCGTTCAGTGCAGAGAGAGAGAGGAAGAAAGAGAGAGAGATTGGGAAAAGGCCTCAGATCTAACTGAACTGACTCTACATCTGAACTTCAAGTAAAAATCTATTTTTAATTCGGTAAAGGCGAAAAAAAAAGGTAAGAATGTGATTTCACTGACAAGAACTATCTGTATTGGATCAGTAAGACACTAATGGACACGTCATATTTCCTCTATACCAGTTAGGCTCGAATTGTTGGAAATTGTTCTGACATAAAAGGAATAGTTTAGCTTTTTGCTGAATACTGAAATTTCTGAAGCAAAGATAATAAATATTTCTTGGGATACTGTTTGAGATATCGATCTATTCATAAATACAGTTTTAACATGCTGTATAAACTACAATTGAGGCAAATAACTGAATACAGCAGTAGTTATAGCAACAACAATAGTTATAGCTAATGTTGGAGGAGTGACATCTGGCGCACTAGTTGTAACCTCTGACCTTTTGTTGTTGTTTTTTACAATATTGAATTGATCGGTTCCCGTGCACTACTCTAATATAACATATGCTCCATACTATATTAGTAATTTTCTTTTCTTTTTTCCATAATAGTGAAGATATTCTCCAACAAAAAGCTATTATTTTTGCCGATATTTCATTACGCAGTTTCCTTTCCTAGTACCATCGGTTATTTTGTCGGTCTATTTATCAGTTGAAATGATTGCTTGCGACTTCGTAATCTTCCTTTTCCACACCACTATTACATTCGTTAGTTTATCCGCGCAACTGTCGTGTCAATGAATGATGACCATATTCAATGATATCTTACCCGTAAAACTAATTTGCCTAAAATTGAATGAAATAAAATCATTTTAGGAACAACTTCATTCTGAGGAATTCAAGTAGTGACGTTTGGTTAAGCTCTTATCACAGAGATCTACTATTTGAGATCTTTTTTAAATTTTGCTCTTTCTTTCCTCCTTTGCATTTTCCCCTTCATTTTTTCCTTCTTCACACACTCAATTTACTCGAAGTGAGCGCAAAACAGATTTTTATGAATTTGAATTTATAAGGAAATTCATAAATTTCAAATTGTACCCAATATTTATTTTGGAGCAGTATAAAATGTTAACAAAAAGATAGGAAAAAGAAGTACAGGTGAATCACATGCTATTATAGTTTCCCCGTTGCTATTTCCCGTTCTTTGCAGTAAATTTACCCTGTTACACTCTATTTCCCATTTCTAGTAGTACACGTTTCATCATTTCTCGCATGATTTCTCGCATGATGGTGGTAACAAGGACATCCATAAATTTATGAAGTGAATAAATTTATGGAACGCATTTTGCACATTGATAATGTAATTCTTACCTTCACTAACTTTAATTAAACCTCTTTTCTTCATCGTTTCTTCAATTTTTCTTTCATTTTTCAATTACTCTTTCTACTTTTTAACTTTGCTTTTTATTTCAAAGTTCACTGATAGCCAAACAATTCCAGTTACTGTGGAAGGTTGCATTAGTTGCGTAGAACGTAGTTTTAGTCTTTTTCATTTCACTTTTTCGAAAGTTAAAAAGTTTTACATTGGTTCGTCAAATGTGCTCATATTGCTTTTCTAATGAAACGGTGTTTCAGAAAGATAAAGGGAGATTGTTAGATTCAAAGAAAGATTTGCATGTTTAGTATATTTAGTCTTCAATGAGTAACGCGGAACTAATATTATTGCGATAAATTACCACAATAAAGCGTATCTTGGTTATGACATCAAAACATTTACCATTTAAATTATTACGACTACTATTTAAATTATTCATTTAAGCTTAGGCATCGTTCATTTGTCTTTCCTTTAGTTGTTTTTAGGAGTTTTAGAAAGATTATCATCGTTTAAGGACTCAATTTAAAAATCAGGATTTAAAATCGCAAAATGCTATATTGGATTACATTTTATTGCTTTCTAATTAGAAATTTTGATGTTATAGCATCACACTATATTTAAAGGTAAGAAAAAATTTCTAAGCATATTCTTGGCTTCTGGTGAACGGGGTGGAAAATATTTGTATGTGCAGCGGTATTTTAGTGTTACCTGGAATCTTCTTTTGGAATCGGCGTTAATTTCAAACTACTCATATAAGAAGACGTCTTGATGCTATCATACAGGTAAAATTCAAGTATTTGGTGCATCTTCTCGGAGAGGTACCACTGCATCTGTTCATTTTTGTATGTTGACTTCTGGAAGTGTTTCGGATGTAAGCTTCCAACTGCTGAACTATTAGTGAATTGAATGAAAGCTGTTCTCAGTGCATGAAAAATTCAGTTTCTACTTTCTTTCCAATTAGTGGGCTGCCGAACACGAAAATGAGAAGGAACGAGAGAAATGTGGAATTATTTAAAAAAAATATTTCAGTAAAACATTTTATGAAAGTAATGATTCGAGGGAGTAATTATAGATATTTCAGTTGCATTTTTTGATAGATTTCGGTGTTAACTCGTAATTTTTCGAGAAAATGGTAGCGAAATTCATTAAGTTGATTAAGTCCGCATGACTTTCCGGAATACTCAGTAAGCATTGATTAATGACCAAAACAGTTTCCTTTTACTACAGCTAGGTTGCAGATACTTTCTTCACATTTCTGTCACAAGCAAAACTGAAATGCAAGGAAGCCATTGTGATAATCATAGTTGTTATATGATTGCCGAAGGATAAAAAAATTCGGAATTGAATAGGTCTAAATTGGTTATCATCTGCGCGGTGAAAACTTTTAACTGCTTTATGAAGTGGAAATAATAAATTATGGAACGATGACTTGCCACACGGTAGTTGTTTCCAGTTTCATTATTTCTTACCTTCACTTGCTATATTTGACCTTGTGATGGGTAATTTTAAGCACGAAGCGACTTTTTCTTGTGAGATATTGTGGAAGGGACAGTTTCGATTAAAGTTCATTTGATCAACACATGAAGCAAAAACAACTATCAACGCTTAAATTGTCAAAAAATAAATTCTTAAATTAGAATCGGGTGAAAAATTGCAAATGTTGAAGAGAAGAAAAAAATGGCAGGAGACAAAGCGGTTTTCCTATTATTTCGCAAAGATTTAGACCTTTGATATCTTTGTTTTGTAACAAATTTACAAATCTTATTGCTCTCAAAAATTTCAACTTTTCACGCTTTTTTTCCAATCTGTTCAATTTCAGAATTTAGCAGAAATGGTGACAGTAAGTGTGGACAATTCTTATTACAACAAGTACCTTCTATTACTTATTGTAACAATTGTTGATTTCGTAAATTCTCGATGTCTTTTTTTTCTTTCTCTCAACAATTGCTTTTTCATTTTTAGTTCAAAACCGCCCCTGTTTCCTCTTTCTAATTAATATTCTATAATGAGTGGGAGAAGAATGGAAGCGAATGTTTCTGTTATTCATTCAATACAGATACAATTTTCCTCCCTTATTCATTTTTTCATCTTTTCGTTCATAGGACAAATAAAATGAACTGCCAAGTACATCTCTGTGGTTCTCTCTCTATCTCTCAGAGAGCGGTCATTAACAACATCTGCTTTCTTCTATTATACATATTTCATTCTTTTTGATATTGAGAATGACCGCTTTAGGCATGAGTAGCTGCTTTCTTTTAGAGAAAACTTTTGCAAAACAAACTGATTTAAATCATTAAAGAAGGGAAGAGAAGATTTCTCATAGTTCTGTGCCAGCGTTATGATGGGATGACTTGTTGGATGAATGAATGATAAAATGAAGTTTAGAATAAATTTCAGGCCAAGTTGAGATAGATATATCGCTGGTTAAAAGTTTCTCAAGAAGATATCAGTATGCGATTCATTCCTGTCCGAATAAATTCCATGAAGATATCAACTGCAGCTCTCAGTACCACTGCCATTTCAAACTGTACAATCAACTCTTCAGAAAGCTTAAGAAGTACACCTTCTCTTCCCTATTTTAAATTCATTCTGTTTATTCATTGCTGTTATTGCTGAAGACTGAGAGAAAGTAGGGGCAGGAATAATGAAAGGAAAGGAAAAACAGATTCTCAGGAATGAATTCAAAATATCAAAAATTTGGATCTTTTTGTTCATTTCATCCAATATAATTTTACTACAGGATACTCACTTAATTCTACATAATACCCATGCTTAAAAATTTATTAAGAAAAAAATTTAGCATCCGAATCTCATTCTGTTTTTCTCTCAATTTCAAAATATCATAACCACATGACCTCTGATCCAATAAGAAATGATAACTAAAAAAATATGCATTGATGGGTATATATTTCCGTTATTCTTTTTCGTTGGAGACAAGAATTTTTCTTACAAAGGCAACTTGCATGACTAATTGTTTTTATCAGACAACAAATTGCTCTGTTCAAATATTTTATTCAATTTATTTTAATTAATCGCTTCTAAAGGACTCTAATATCATGCCTGAAAGATTAAATAGTAAACGAATAAGGTGAAAATTCAAATTACCGGAAATTGTTTTTTTTTATTTGATTACTACTTAATGTCCAAGAAATGCTTGTTGGTAGGCTATACAAAATTTAATGAACAGGAAACACAATGAAAGAATTTCATCTTTTGTTGGTTACCATTCGGCATTGAATTTGAAACACTGAAATGAACGCAGTTTTGTCTCTCTTTCGTATTCCTAGCAGTGGTACCTAAAATTGTTTAAAGTTTCATGAAATATTCATAGTTTGTTGCAAATTTGATGCCTTCATTTTATTTAATCTTTCGAAATCTTTCACTAACATTTTATTTTACTATCAGTTATTTGTCTTCTTTTTCGTGGAAAAAAGGAGTGTAAAATTCTCAGTGGTTGTAAAACCAAAGTAGTTCTTTCAGTCTATCTAGTAGTAAATTAAATTTTTAGGACTGTTTTGCGATTCAGTGTTGTACCACCACCTCCCACGAAGACAGCTGTTTGTTCAACATATTGTCCGTGACTAATTTGTTTTAACGTACGTAATAGATAGGCATTTGATGTTTACTGTTTATTAAGTTTCGTTTTAAAAATTTTAAACAAACTTAAAAAAGGTCTTTGTAAGATTTAAAGGTCATATTCTTGTCCTGAAATTCAATCCTTGCTTATTTTTTAAAGTAATCTATGAAATTCAATATATTTAGAATTCACTTTAGTAATTTACTATCACATAACTAACCATGGACTGTTTATGAGATGCACTGAATTGACCACTTCCTTCTTTTTCCATTCAATTTATTTACTACATCATCTATTTGACCGTCTCTCCCTCTCTCTCTCTCTCTCTCTTCTGTTCATTTGTTGATTTGCAAGTTTGTCAGTTCATCTCTTTCTCTGTCCGTCTATTTCATTGCAGGTGATTTCATGTCTGTCCCTCAAACATATGATTGTCACCATACGTACATGTCCATCACATATACCTATCTCATAGTTGAAATGGTTTATATGGATCTGTCATTGCTGCATTCGTTGAAATTTTCTTTTCTCTCTTTTTTTTTTCTCGCTCTCTCTCTTTCTCTCTCTCTCCTGCCCTTCCAATTTATTTAGAAATTTAAGTTACGGAAAGAGAAGTTTTCCCAACTGGGTGAACAAAGGTTCTGTCGTCTAAAGCTGTGCAGGTAGCAAACTGAGGGGCGTCGTCATTTGCATTTCGGGTGATTCCATGGTAACCATCAAGACGGGAAGGTTTCTCCCAAATGACAGGTATTGGTGTATAAGCAACACTTTAGACTTTGATGAGACACAAATGCAACTCAAACAAAATTATTCAACTTTTACCTTTTGTCAAATCTAACCTCGTACCAGGCAGCACTAACTGTTTAGTCGATTACCATCATGTGTCACTTTATGACATTTATCGTTCCTACCGTTTGTTATTGCTTTTCCGAGTTATCTCAGGATTGTAGTTCCCGAATTTCATATTCATGGTCGTTATTTTTTCATCCTTACGTTATTGTAAGTATCCTTGGAATAAATTCAGCATTCTGATTCTTAGCAGACTGTTGGAGTCGGCTGACGGGGATCATTGCAGTTGCGTTTGTTCGCTAACTATTAATGCAAGATTTTCATCTTTCTCACTGACATTCCAGTTTGTTGAAAAATTAGCTGTCGAATGTTTCACAGATGTTTAGCCTCGCTTTAAGGTAGTTTCCTCTATTTATTGATCTGTGCTAGGAGTGAGTAATTTTGTTCGGTCAATCAAAGTGAACTGAATATTGCAAGCAGTCAACTATGCGATTATTCATTCTTTCATATAGCAAGTAATATGTATGCTTGTAAATGGAGAAACATAGTAGTAATGTCCTTTACTTGAAATGGAATTTAATAATAGTTTTGTTCAACAAAATATTTGACATGTAATAGTAATTCAAAATATGGAATACATGAATACTTGGTTTTATTTATTGACAACCTTTTCGACCAACGTAACAAAAAAGTTTAATTTTCATGAATTTTCGTTGTTAACTTTAAGGATCTGTTCAGTATCACTTCAAACAAGTAATCTAATTTCTAAGTCAAATTTGGAGCCATAATTCATTCTGCTTGAATAAAAATATTGTCTTTTGGGTTCTTCGGTGTAGTGAAAAAGAAAAAATTTGAGTTTTGCACAAATTGCTCCTACGTCTGAAGGAACTTTGTAAACTAAAGTTTTCCGCAACAAAAGATTTGCTTCTTGTTTCGTAGCATATGTTTCGTAGCTTTTTATTTCAATCGTGTCGGACACTTTTTCAAAATTACTTTTTTTAAAACTTTGGTTTCTGTTCAACTGTTAATGGCTTTTCCAGTAACTCTCAGATTCTTTTGGAATTAGTAGCTTTTCGGAAAGCCGGTACCGAAATACTGAATGAACAAATAAATGATAGAAGCGGTCTGGACAATGCCTATTTGATCTGATAGACTGTAAGGACAAGGTCATTGAAACATTGTGTGCATATGATCTAAATAGCCTTCTTCCTAAACACAAATGAATGAATGATTAATTTGTGTATCGCTTCACTGACCTCATTTTTTAGGATCACAATAAAACTGAAAGAATGATTGGAGGAGATTGCATTTTTGACCTTATCCACAGTCTCTTATCAGTCATAAGATGAAAAATGATTTCATTGATTTCATCCGTCTGCTATTAACACAACCAATCTCGTAATCTGTAAACTTTATGTGCGTGATTTTTACGGGAAAGTTCCTTCTAAAATTTTTTTAAAGTAATGTATGATATTTTAGGGCAATATAGGCTGTTGTGTTAAAATGTCTAAACAAAGAAGGAACAAATGATGAAATATTGTTTAAGGCTTATTAGAACAATAAGCGACGAAATGTTGACATTTGTAGGAAGACTTTTTGCCTTCTATGGCATAGTTTATATCAAAAAATGAGAAAAAGGAAAAGGAATTGAATGGAAGAATACAATAAAAAGAGATGGTAAAATATATGATGCTAAGAAATATTTCTTAGAACCATGAAAACTATAGCAAGATCGTCGCTCAGAAATTGATTAGCAGATAATTCATTTCAAAATATTCGCTTTCTAATATATCATAAGTGGATTAGTCATCCTTGTTATACTGTTTGCTCCTTTTTATTAGATATTTTTATCTTTTCATGCTATAACGAAGCAACGTTCACTTTGGATTAATTGTTATTAATTTCTCATTGTTCGCTTTACTTCTTTAAATCTCTTTCCTCTTGTATGGCTAACTCCCTATCTGTCAAATGGAAGTGCACTTTTGTAACTGTTAATGACAAGTCCTCAATATTGAAATTCCCCAATATTGATCATGGCGGTAGTTGCCAATCAGAAGCAGTTAATTACCGCTCTACCATTTTATCTGATAGACTGTCAAAGTATAACAGTGATTTTTGAAATGTTGTGAGATATTTGTAGTGATAATAATTTTGTTTATTAACAAAATGCTTATCATTCAGCGGCGTTGTCGTTATCTTATTAGCAACGTTTTTATACCGATCCATCATCAAATGATTGATTCCCTGATTTCTTCTTTTTTCATAAAAGTGTCTTCTGCTGTTGTCTAAATAAATTTGTGACATTTTTTAAAGCTTAAACAAAAAATACAAATGCAGTGTTGAAAAGTGGTATGAGATAACTTAACTCTGATTCTCAATATACGCGGAGGTTCAGTATATCAGTATTCAGTATCATCTTGGTTCTTCTGAGAATTTTGTCATCATTTTATGCAGAAATATTGTTTGACAATTTTTCATCACAATATTTCTGTCCACTTTTCGATCTTGATAACCATCTGTAACTCAGTAGTACACACATCATATCACATCTCTTGCAGTTCTGATGGAAACCATTAACGCTCTCATGTCTTCTTTCGGATTGAATGGAAGAGTAAAAATTCTTAAATTTACCACATTATCATATCTTCCATTACGATTTGTCAAGGTTTTATTTGACAAGTTAATAAAAGACCAAATTTGTCAAATTTGTTTATCCTGTTTGCTGTTAGAATTTCACGAATTTTGATTTTTCAGAAAATAAATTTTTATTTCTGAAACTGTAAAAATTTTTCAGTAAAGATTTTTTTTTTCAGTTAAAATGAGCTAATTTTGGATGCCATATGATATGATTTAATTCGGACATTTTATAAAATGCAATGATAGCAACATACTTGAAATTTATTATTCATACTACTTTCATCACTTTAAAGAAATCATTGAAACATCTGGTTCAAAGTAATAGAGGTAAGTGCATATCGTGAATAATTTTGAACTGAAATCTCTATGCTATAACTTTCTTTTCGGTTTATTATTCTCAGTGTTGTCTTTCTACTACCGAGCAATTGAATGTTGTATTTAAAGTCTGAATTTCACCCCATTAATTTGTTAAATGATTAGTACCCTTAATATTGTTTTTCTCGTTCTTCCTTTTGTTACAAAAGTTTGATTGCACGGTTTCTTGTGAACAAGTGGTAATGACGAATTGATGGGTCACCAAATTGAAGATTGTTAATTGTATATTTCCTGTAATGTCACAGTGTGTCTTTCTAATCTATCATTTTTGTACCAGAAGTCATTTTTTTTCAGTTAAATATTCTGTGAGAAGTCGGTTCAAAAACTTGGACTTAAACTTTAATTTCGCTTACTCCCGGACTTAATCCCCTTAGCTCACTTTAAATCTGATACCTCTTACTGCTGTCAAAATATGAAGTATACTGCTGAGCGTAAAGACGGTATCCTATGATCTCCAGATTTTTCCAAAATTGATGGCAGGAGTAGATCAATTAGTTTTTTCGGTCTTCAATTGTTTACCAGGGTTGTGGTGCCGCATGCGCAGTCGTCGCAGTACACATTCAGCATGGCTTGGTCAGTCTTTTTGTAACTGTTTCCAATCTAATGGCGTTTCCCTAGCAATTCCTCCTATTCCATAAAGGTTGAAGAGGTATTTTTCTTTCTAGCTAAAATTTCAACATTTCTATCGAAATAAGCCGAGATCTTTCGTGCATTTTGAAATTTTAAAAATAAGGACATCCATTCTTCGTTTTTATTTTTTACTTGTTTCCTGTGTTTTCTTATGAATCTGACTGTATATTCAATTAATTGAGAAGTGCAAAGGAAAAACTCAGAAGCATTCGATTTTATCCGTTTGAATTTCCATCTTACATTTAACAATTTCAATTTTTATATCCATTTTTTGCCCAGTAATATGTTCCAAAAATAATTGTCAGGGATTCATACCGACAGAAAACATTTCGCATGAAATAAAGCATTAAAGATTGCAACAATTTCATTTCTTCATCTCATCAGAGAGCTCATACCACGCAAGTTTATCTACTGTGACGATCTAAAAAATGATTTTGTTTTTGGATCAAGCAGATTTTAAATTTGTTTCCAGCATATTTCAAAATTTACTTTCGAAATATGTTTACAACCTACTATTTTCAATCAAATTCAAGTTGATTTCTTTTTTGATTGAAGGTAATTCTTTATGTGAGTGTAAGAAAAAAGTTCAAATAAAAAGAAGCAAAAAAGAATGGTTTCTAGGGAGAATAGTACTTCAAATAATTAAAATATATATATGCATGTGTGTGTTTGTGATAACTGCAATACCTCATTATTTACCTTGTCACCATTGTTCACATACCGAATTCAAGTGAACTTAACCATGATCATTCATATGAATTTAAGTGGTTCATTTAAGAAGTGAGTGCCATCAGTAAATTTAAATTTCATTCTTTTCTGTTTATTTTTATAGCATATTCGCACTTAAACCATTGTAGTTTTATTTATAATTACGGATGCTGCATGCTAATTAATGTTAGTGCTGTCATTACAGAGTTGCAGGTCCATCTTTTTGTCGTTTCTACATGTTGTCCTGTTGTCCTTCTGAAAACTGTAGGTTCGCTTGGCCACGATCTAAGTAAATGTTTGCATACATCAACTTGATTGTTATGTTTTATTGCATTGGCTGCGTCGTAGCGTTGTATCATTTGGACAGTTTATTTCAAAACTATTGCTCTTTTGCAGATCATTTACAGTTGGCTGGGTATTACCTATAATAATGCTAAATTAAATAAAGGGAGTATTATCTGTAAAGTGAGTTGGATTTCAGTTTAATTAATTCAGATTTCATCTAATTTACAATTCTAATTTAATATGTATCGTCAGATTAAGTACTGCCAAATTGTCTTTTAATATTTTAGTTAGGCTTCGAATTTGGAGTCTGTATACAGGATATTGATAAAAGTTGTTTTTAAACTTTTATTCCACTTTGTTTTGAAGAATGTAATGACGACTAGTTAGATGATTGAAATTTAAAATCTCGTTAAAGTTAGTCTGCATGATAGACTAGTTTGATTTACAAGAAATAAATTTGCTGCCATATTTCCATTAACCGTTTTTTCTCTACGACTCGGAATTCACTGGACATCAATTTAAAGCTTCAGATTTTTCGGTTCATTTCAAGTAGAACGAAAATTGACTTTTCTTGTTGATTCAAAAATTAAGAAAAAAACTTTTTATTAGGAAGAAACAGATGGTGCTAAAGCATTTCCATTTTATTTAGACATCTGTTTTCTTTTACAATTTCAACAAAGCGTCTTTTTATATAATTCCTTTTCGTTCGTACTTTATATATGTTTGCAGGATACAACCTGCAATAAGCTTTTTTTGACTTCTTCCTGTATCAACAATGGCAGGTCTATTCCGATCGTTAAGTCAGCGTTTTCGACGTTCAAAAAGGTATTACCATCCAGGTGGAGACACTGCTGGGACAAGCGAATATCAACAGGTTTCCATTTTTTCATTAGAAAATTTTCTAAAATAATCATCTCTTTTTCTGGAAATTCATAGAGTGTATTGTCGAACGAATTGATGACGTGATTTAAACGCTTTGTTGTTAGTTGATCGTCAGCAGTTGCACGTAATTTACTTCTCGCGCTTCGTTATAAGAGAAAGAAAATTGTTTCCACACTTATCATAACGGGTAATCATTTCTAAAAACACAATTTTCAAAACTGTTTAGAAAATGAGAAATAGAAATGGTAAATTTTTCTAATTGCTAGGGTAGGCTGCTAAGAAAGTTATCATTTAGGGATCACCGAGAAATAGTTTACTGAGATCTTTCCAGGGATAGTATCTCATCGGCTTGCCATCATTAACTTTCATTGTATAATTTCAAAAAAAGTTTTTAACAGCTAAGTTTTCTTTTAAGGCATTACCGTATTATTCAGAAATTTGTGTGAACCAACTTTTCCACTTTCTTTACTTTTTTATTTTTTGTGACGTGGTGCAACTTTCAGGGAAACAAAAACGAAAAGTTTGATAAACGTCTTTATCTTTTTCCGAAATCTTTTCTAATTTTCTAATCAGGATCTTTTTTTGTTCAAAAATCAACTTACATGAGTAACATATTGCTATTGGAGAAAGTAAAATAGTTCTGTAAATTCACTGAAGAGGTAGAGTGTTTAAATTACCTTGAACTATTTTCGGTAGTTTTCGAACATCTTTGAAATTTTTAGGAATAGCTTTAGCATAAATAGTTGTTTCATGTAATATAATATGATCAGAGGTTGATTTGGCAATACAATTCTGCTCAGCTGCGCATTTTTCCCCCAAACATAAAATAAAGTGAGAAGAACAGATCGTCATTTGGTTGATGAGTAAGTCAAAGTTTTTCACACTTTATCGATACATTCGAATGCATTATGGGCATATGTGTATATAATATTTACCATTGCAATCACAACAACGTTTAAAAAAAGTCAACAAAACATCATATCGTAAGAGATGTCGCCAATGATCGATTTTGATTATGTCACTTTGATTTCATCTGAATTTCTGCTTTTCTTTTATCTGTTACTATTCACTAATTTTTCAAATTTGGATTTGTGGACAAATATCCAATGAGGCTGTCAAAATTAAAAGCTATCTTGTTAGATTTAAGCATCTTTTCTTTTGTTTTAAGACGAAGGAAAAGAAGAAAGAGAGACTCATAGTTTTTCCTTTTCTTCTTTGGTTTTTATAAAATTTCCGCCTTGAACAGTGAAAAAAAATTACTGATATACAGATAATATCAAATAAGGTAAGAATTTTGCACCAATCTTTTGTTGTTGCTATTGTCATCTCATTTTTGTCTTATAAATATCGAAAGATACCCAAAATTCCGGTCATCAACGGTTTTTTTCTACTCGTAATCTTTGAATGGGTTGTATCATTTATTGCTATCTGTAATGATCATCAGCCATAATTTTTGGCTGGACCGGAAATACGAATAGATAAATTTTCCTCACTTGGAAACTGAAATGTTCCGTATAGATTGGTATAAAAATGAGATGTGGTTATAAGGAAGAATTTCCCGGAGAATATTATCATCGAGGATGCAGTTTGTCACCCTAAAATATGTAAATGATGTTGTGTATTAGTACTAGGAAGGATTGTCACTAACTGTTGCGTCATACTCTTATATATATATATATATGGGTTTATTGATTCCATCCTACGAGCAATTGGTTGTATGATTGTTGATTGAGCGTTAACCCGCTTGTCCCAACAAATTATTATTATATGGGAATTATTTCTCGCAGTGCTTCCCCTATCGCTCATATCAGTTTGCAAATAATGCTAGTAATGAATGTATCTCGCGTTATTTGGCTAATTACGATTTGCGCTCCTTATCCACGCCACTGTGTCATTTGTATTTGTCATAGTTCCATATCTTTTATCTTTTGCATCACTTCTCATCAAGCACATTGATAATTTAATTAATACCTGAGTTTCATTCAGCATCCAGAGCTACCGTCCCGAACCTTATTCGGTTATGCTGTCCGGCATGTCCGATCATCCAAATATCAGTTTTTATGTCGTGATTTTTGTAGAAGAGAAAAAAAAATCAAAAAAGTTGTAAAACAGATTTCAAAGCTTTGCTTGAAGGAAATTCGAATTTTAATTAACTCAAAAAGTGATATACTAAACATGTCTCACTTATTAAGCTGTTAGTTATGCGCACACCGTCTTTTAGAATTCAGAAATAAATCAGACTTCCTATTTATGGCATCCTTTTTCATACATGAAAGAAACAATTAATCAAATGGCAAATTGGATGAATCTTCCTTAAAATTGTGTTTGCATTTCTCCTTTTTCATTTCTTTGAATGATAAAAATGTTATTTATGATACCTTTGATCCGTTAGCATTTATCTGATTACAGCTTCTTATGTATTTTTAGGGAACTAAATATGAGCAAACTAAAGAATAAATATTCTTTACGAATTTTTGGATTGATTTTCGTGTGTTTATTAATTTAGGGATTTGACCAACCAGAAATGAATTCTCGAAAGCACTGTCAGTGTAAAGTGTTGTTGCTCGATGGTACGGATATGAATATTGTGATTCCGGTACACCTTTATGTTCCTTTAAAAATGATAAAAAGAACTGTTTGTCTTTTGCTATCGAAATTATAAAAATAACTTTTTTTACTTTTTTTATTCTTTTCAACAGGATCTTCCTTACTGATTTTGTTCCTAATGCTATGCGGTTCCTCCAGCCACAGAAAGAAAGAAAATGGCTCTTAATTAGTCATTTTGAATTTCACTCTTGACTCTTACTTTTGATCATGCTGTTAAAACATCTTCGAAAATCTGAACTTCTATTTATTCAGTAACAAATTTCCTATTTTGAGAAAAATGCTGCTGGTCGGGAACTATACGATCAAGTATTTTATGCGCTAGATTTAGAAGAGCGAGATTATTTTGGTTTGCAGTTCATGGACCACTATCATGTGCAGGTATTTACAACTTTTCAATTCCTTAAATTTGGTGCGATTATTTATTTGCTTAATTCAGATGAGTTTTTCGTCCTATATGCTGAACTTTGCTACGGTTCTCTGCCAAAGAGGTCCGAGGGGCGGAAATAGTTGTTTCGTGGTGATGAATAACCAGAGGAACTGAGAATCCTTGCGGTTGGGTATGGTAGAAAAGTATAGAATTGTCTAAAAAGAAGCTTCTAGTGCCCAGTTATTTTGGAATAAATCCTCGTTATGTTATACAAAAAATATTAATTTCAGCATTGGTTGGATCCGGTAAAACGAATTAATAAGCAAGTGCCAATCGGCCCGCCTTACACATTTCGGTTTCGGGTAAAATTCTATTCTTCGGAACCGAATAATTTGCGCGAGGAGTTAACAAGGTAAAGTTTTCAAAGTTTTCATGTGGAATTTTCAAGGGTTCTCACCGAATTAAGTTTTTCAAGTTAAATGAACATTTTGAAAGTGTTTGAAAATAAATGTTGTTTGTTTGTGATGAGATCCATTTTCAACTAGCAGTTGTTAAATATACTTATTAACTGAAGATAGAAAGGGTGATACACTAATCAGACAAATTATACCCAAAATAGATTACGTATTGATTTGCAAATATACCAAACATCTCAATTTTTAAAGGTACCAGTTCTTTCTGCAACTGAAACAAGATATTCAGACGGGAAAATTAGAATGTCCCAAAGATACAGCTATTGAACTCGCTGCCTTTGTCCTGCAGTGTAAGACTTTCATCCATTTATAATTAGTTCTTCAAAAATTTCATTTCGAAGTCAACTTTTGTTGGAATTAGTAAAGTTGCTTTATCTCTCACGAATTTAAGAAAGGCAAGCTTAAAATACTTTGATGCCAAATCTTCAGCTAATAAGGTTTGCTTTAAAAAGATCATACTTTATATGTATGAAGCATAAAGAAGTAATGACCATCTTATCAATCTTTACCAACCAAAGGTTTATTAGACAGTAATGTTAAACAATTCAATTTAAACCAAACAAATCTACCCAAATTTGCATACTTTATTTTACAGCGGAACTTGGTGATTATAACTCTGTGGAACACACACCGGCTCTAATTTCGGAATTTCGATTTCATCCCGAACAGGATGAAGAAATGGAAATCGCGATTTTGGAAAAATTCATCACTTGTCGGTATTATTCTTTATACCATCAAGAACATAAAGTGATGTGATAACTTATAAAGATAAAGAAGGCTGTTTATCTTCAATAAAAAATGATGGAGAAATTCTGTCAGAGAATGAATGTATTTTAGAGGACAGTCACCAGCTACAGCTGAAATAAATTATTTGAACAAAGCGAAATGGATAGAACTGTATGGTGTTGATATGCATACTGTTGAAGGAAAAGATGGCAACTTATACAGGTTTATTTCCTTCTTCACTTTTGATACTTTTCTTACCAATGAAAATAATAGTAGCTTATTCTACAAACATCGATAAATTAGTAATTAAGTAAATTAGCAGCAGAAAAAGATATTACAGCTTGGGCTTAACACCTACTGGTATGCTAGTATTTGATGGTGTTCAAAAGATTGGTTTATTTTTATGGGAAAAGATCCAGAAACTTGATTTTAAAAATCGAAAAATCACTCTTGTCGTAGAAGAGGATGCCGATCAAGCTGTAAGTTTATTTTTTCTCAAATCTCATTCTCAATTTTTAATCTCGTTTTCTGATTTCTACATCTTAGTGAGAAAATGTTGTACAGAGGAGCAATAAAAGAAGGAGGAAGAAATCACTGCTTTAATAACTTGCTAAGCCTAATTGAGATAAGCTATGTTCGTACCTCTGTTTACTTTGGTCCTTCATCTTCCTTTTAATTAGTTCGTATTGCTCAAACTTTTTACTTATTTTGAACATTTTATATAATAGAGTGGACAAGTGCAACTGCATACATTTGTGTTCAATCTGTCATCTCATAAAGCTTGCAAACACTTATGGAAATGTGCTATTGAACATCACACATTTTTCCGGCTCAAATATCATAAGCCGCGAATCGCTAAAACATCGCAACTGTTCCGGTTAGGTAGCACATTTCGGTATAGGTAAAGTTTTCTCATTTCGTTCGTTATTTATCATCATATTAATTAAATAATTCGCAACGAAGTTTAACCATCACCTACATATATCAGTACGATCTTTATAACCTTCGAACTGCATTCTGATCGTTGTATCTTTTCATCAAATGAAGTTTTAAAAAGAGGTCGAACGGAATACGAAAATGTACATAAAGATGGTGGGCGGCTTTCTCGTCGACAATCAGCTACGTTTGAGAGACGGCCATCTCAACGATACGGTCCAAGGCAGAGCCTGATGAACAAAAGAATACAACTTCGAAACGATTTCAAAAAACAGGTTTATAGTTACTGCAAAGTTAGAAAAAGTTAATTAATAGTCCTAAAGAATCTTGATTAATCTACTCTCATTTTCGCCTACCAAAAGATTATCAGAATATTTTTTTTTATTTTTTTTTTATTTTTTGAATATTTTCTTAACTCTACAAATTATTGACATCACAACATTTTAGGTCTGAATCACTGGCATACTTCATCTTTGCACTTGAAAATTTTGTTTAGATTGGTGCTTCCGTAGGATTACCAGTACTTGTTCCTATTTCCCTTGAAGGATCGTGCACTGCTGCGAAGTTAGTTTTTCTCAGGATCCATTAGAAATTTAGTAGCACTCGGAATTTTGTCTTCGTTATTGGTTCTATGTTTGATTTATTTGCGTAGAAATTTAGCAGTCCATTAAGCTTTTAGTACATTTTGCGGTTAAATTAATTTTCACTAATTTCATCTTGTAGCAATGATACGCGTATGAATAGTAATGGTATTGCAAGCAGTGATAATAGAACCGCTATTAATGTTTACGCGAATTCATCCGGAACTGATACTTTATTCGACAGGGTTTGCTTTTTTTTCAATAGGAAATCAGTTTCATATAAAATTTTACTAACCCGACTGTTACTAAAATTAGTCTTTCCGGAAAGAGGTAAATGCTTCCGTTTTGAGGTTACACATTTGTCTGGTATATCGCATTTTGTCAAATTTTAGATAACCACAGTGCAGAACGTGACAAGTGATGAACAAATTAATGATATCAGAAAGCTCGATAAATCACCGTCTATTTCAAGAAAGCAGTACAGTTCAACAAAAGGTAAATTATTCTTAAAGTAATAAATACATACATTCCTTTATGCTGCGAAAACACTGAAATTTGCTTCACAAATAGGTTATTTAGTTGTAGTAAATATAATCATTTTTCAAACCGTTTTTTAAAATTTAAAATTTCAGATCTCTCACATTCCAAATCTATTCCACTAAAACTCATAGATGGTATAAAGGAATCGGAAGTTGTTGACACGAGCTTGAACATGGTTCACGGTAGGCTCTCCTTAGTCATAATTTAAGTCTTAGATAAATCATAAAACTTGGTAATATATTCAGTTTGCACTAAATTTTAGTAACCCTATATTCAAATTTAACTTTGTTCTATATTAGAGGGGATAGGGGCAAAGTATAATAAATGTAAACAAACATAAATATTTAACAAATATAAATGAATATAAATAGAGAATATAATAAAATAAACAAAATAGCAAATAGAAACCGAGATGATAAATAGCATGAAAGCATTGTCTTACATTTATATTATCAATTATTAGCGTTACTCTTCTGTTTGATGTCTCAGTCTAATTTTTGGGTAATCAATTTGAATAAAAATAAAGAAACGATTAATTATTCATTTCAGATTCTGCACCTCGATGGCCAGAGTTGCCAACATCAGCGGGATCAGTAACAGCCACAATCCAACCCGCGACTAGTCATGTTACAAGAATCGCCATCAGTAATAATGGCTCTCAAGGAGGTTGTGCTTCGCCACCATATATTTCATTGCAGGATGCGTCAGTCACGCATTGCGTACGCCTTATTTATTTCATGTTTCGGAGTTCAAAATTAAAATTTACACGTTACGCCCTTAACCAAGTATTGAATAATTAATTACAATCTAATAATAATAATAATAATAATAATAATTACAATCTAAACAGCATTTAAAGACTGATTTTTTTTGTTTGAAGAAAATACTGCTTAGCTGATAAGCATACACTCTACCGATAATGGCAAAAACATAATGCTGATTCTATGACATTTTAACTAAAATCTTTTTTAAACTTTAAATTTCTTCATGTTCCATTCTCTAAAAACTCTTTAAATGTTTGCCTTAAATACTGTAGTAATCCGTTATTACTACTGTTACTAATGGGATCTCTAACATGAAAAAATTTAACATTAAACAAATTTTTCCTTACCAATGTCAGTTAATAAAAGATTTCAGCCTGTAAACAATAGCAATAGTGCGTCACCACTGGAACATATTCCGCCTGTTTCTACTGCTGCACCAAATACTCGACAATCGCTTATCTCAAGAAATGTCTCAGAAAATAGTTCTGGATTGAAATCTTCCGGATCGTCAATTTCCAATCCAACAGGGATTTGTAAGACTTCACCCAGCAAAACATATGCCGGATCGCTGACCCGTCCACCACTTTCTTCTATGACTATGACATCTTTGAATCAAACTTTCTTGCCGGCTAAAGAAGATTTCCAAAATTCTACTGTAATCAATGGAAATGCTCATCCCACTATAACCAGCAGTCATTCTTCCATCCAACATCCATCCGTAACAAGTAGTCAAAATAGAGTGTCGAATACTCTTTCTTCTACAGTTTCTGTTGCACCCTCATCCTCTGATATAGTTAGGACTGGTATTTTTACGACAAATGATCGTAAACTGTTTAGGCAAACTGAATACGACATTAGGTCTGACAAAAGTAATACAGCTTCTGCTAGCCGCCTACGGGATCTACAATCACGTATACCACATTTGCGTGCAATAAAATGCTCCGGTACAACTGCAATGAGAAAAATATGCATTCCTGCTGAATCAGCAATGCAAACCTCGACATTGAACTTTGAACCTGTTGAAGCAGTTGTTGACAAGACATATCGGTCTCGACTACCGGTGAGAAGTGGTCATGCTAGTGGCAGTTCAACAATAGCTTCTGATACACATGAGTCTAGAACTTCTACTTGCGACGAGGTATGCTTAGTTTATTTCAACCTTATGGGCTTTATGTTTTATGTAATAGTTAACGTAAATGTAGCTTTTTTTCAAGTGCCTAATTTGATTTGCAAAAGGTCATTCCATTGATCTTTCGAAAAGCTACGTTACGTTAGCTATTATGCATGAAATAATCGTTGAAATTTACAAATGTTATACTCCAACGCTAATACATCCAAACCTTGTTAGACTGCTTGGAGCAGCTCTTCGGGAAAAGCCCTTTTTTTTCGAGAAGTTACAATAGTTATTCTTGAAGCTGTTCCTCAATGTACCTTTTCATATAGTTTATTATGTTACTGTAATTTCTTCTGGATTATTATGTTCCGTATTTTGTTACCGTTTTATTATTAATGCTATCACACTCGTACTGGTTTATTTTGTTGCCAGTGTGTTTCTTACTTCCATAAAAAAAGTTCAGTTTGCCTTTCCTACAAGTTCTAGACTTTCATTTTCCGTTGCTAGTCTGATACATTTATTTCACATTGAATCTTTTTTTTCTGAGATAAGCAGGAAAACTTGATGAATTTCTGAATTTCATTTTTTATCCTTGAGGATAATAGCTGTAAGCAAAGGAAGATGACAAAAAAAGCTAGCTTATTGTTTCATATTGATTTCTCTCTCTCTCTCTCTCCCTCTCTTACGTCCTGAAGTTAGGGGAAAAATGAAATTATTGGCAGTTATTTAGGAGTTTTGGCATATTATGATGACAGCGGAAAGCGGAAAGCGTTCAACGAAATCGCAATTCTTTCATTTTTTAGCAATTACTGAAGCAGTTGACATCTGCCAGCATTTCCGCAAATCTCATATCATATTCCCATCTACAAGGATTTCTCATTTTCATTAATAAAACTATGAGTGGGACAGCTGCTATTAATCAAATCTCAATTTCTAGTAAGCAGCTTCGAGAGTAAAACTTTTATTAGCACTCTGTTCAGCAAAAGATATTTCCCTGTTTGTAACCATTAATTTATTTCAAAACTAGATTTTTCTCCACCGTTATTTCTTTTATAACATTTAATACTGATTTGCAGAAGATATCACAAAGTCGAATACCCGTAATGGCTAGCAGTATACATCGACCACATTCTCATACGCAACTTACTAGCCAAATGTAACATCATTTTTTGGCAATAATATTTCTTACTTTACTTCAGTCTGATTTGCTCTTTGAAGTTTCGAAATAATATCTTCTTAGAATTTCCCAAAATTCTTCTGCGACTTTATACTGTTTTCAGGATAAAATCTGAAGTAGCGACAACACGTGCTGTGATGGCATCGACAAATAGCCGGATGATCACTGATTTATGAACTATTTTCTCATGTAGCAAAAGAATCCCTAACTGTTCTAGATGTCTTCTAATAAAAGTTATAATATAAAAGAAAATTATCGGTAGTGTACTGACTGAATGCACCTAATTTTCCACTCCTAATGATCTGTTAAAATTAGAGTATTCCCTTGAAATTAATACTGAAGTTCTATTTACTCTTTCAGATGAATAAGGTTGTTGTAGAGTCGTATGAAAATAAATGGTATGGACGATGCAGGAAAATCTAGCTGTTGAAGAGATATTAGTTAGGAAACAAATTTATGAGAGAGAAATTTTTTCACAATGCTTTTCTTCTGTTGATATATTTATTTGCATTGCTCTTAGTTTTTTTGTGTGTTCGAATCTATCACGTCCATATCATGTATAAAGTGTTGTTAAATGTTTAAGAAATTTTTTTATTGATTCATTCGGATGACATTTCTGAATGAAGAAATCGCAGAAAGGCAATGAAATTCGAATTTTCAGAAATTTCGAATTATCAGGATGAGTCAATTTATAGCATGCGATGTACATGATAATAATTGAAAGCTAAACGAAATAATATTTTTCCAATCATTTGGTAAAGAATTTATTACAGAGTTTAACTGAGCATATTTAATATTGAATTTACAGTATTTGCTCTAAATAGATTTGAAAACCGCTCGTGATTTCGTACGGAAAACACCCAAGCATACAAAAGGAAGCTACGGAAGATTCTTGTGAGATAAGTCGATTGCTTACAAAAGGAGCCTAATTGTGATATACTTGTATATCATAGTGTTTGGCGGGATTAGAGATAGCATCATCTCAGCAAAACAGTGACATCGTCGGAAAATTTAATTCAAATTCTGCCACCAATCAAGGGATTACAATAAGCGGTGTTTTGAAGCAAGCGTATCTTTTCAGTTATTTTCATGCAAAGGAGTTTCAGTTGGTAGTAACTTTGGCAGTTTCAACAAAACAAGTAATAACATCCAAATGGGGAGACAAGAACAAAAAAGTTTCGATTGTTCCGTCAGTAAATTCGCATGAAGATGTGCACTCATGAAGCGTTCAAGATAGGTAATTGTGGAAGTAGCTAGGTAAGTAGAATACTAGAACACTAGTGGTTAATACACCGGTAGAAGTGAACTGGAGAAGTCAAGTCTTCACGAAATGTGAATATTTGAGTGGCGAGTTGCTATTGATACTGAAGAACTTGAAATAACATTTGAATATCCAAATTTGAATTGAACTGGACGGAATGAACATCTTCTGTGTGAATAGAGTTTTTCCTGCATGTCTGTTTCTCTTCCTTCTACACTATATATCGCAGCAGTTGCATAATTAGATGAGCAGACTGAAAAACGGTTGGGTATCAGCTGCAACAGTGGTACGAGTGAATGGAAGCGGAAGCTCATAAACTTACCTGGCTGGGAGTTCTCCGCGATCAAGAAGGCGGGGGCTTCATAGTGAGGCTTGGCCATTGCACTTGGGGTCCAGGCTGACCTGTGTGGCTACCCCGAGTTGGGGTCAGCCAACAGCATAATTTTTGCGTTTGGGGGAGTAGCGTCCGCGCTGACCCCCATTACAATCTATGTGAGATGGGGGGTGGTCTCTGCTATTACTCGCACCACCCTGCGTATTCTCTGACACTCTCCACATCTACTGCTATTCACTTCTATTTTAACTACAACGTTAGGGGCGGGACTTCCATTCTCATTATGTCGGTTGGCTGGAACGGTGGTAGTTCGTTGTGATAGACTTCCTGTCGTAAAGTTAAAACTCTTTTTTCTATTTCACTCTGCCTCTCCTGTTTCCTTGTTTTGCTTATTAAGGTGGCGATGGAGCATGCAGTTGGGAAGGTTACATTCAAGATAACTTTGACAAGCGATCCGAAGCTACCCTTTAAAGTGTAAGTTACTCAATTTTTTTAAATGAAATGCAGATTGATATGACCACTGCAATGTAATATAACTCTGATATTATTGTCTTTAATAATGACAAAAAATGATTCGGAAGAGGAAAATATATTTTTCCAGAAGTATATTTCCTAATTGATTGATCTTGTTATCAGAATGATCGAGATTGACAGTTTGATTTTTGACAATTGGTTGCTTGTGCTTGGGAGCGAGACAGTTTTTCTTAATTATTACTCCTACGATTTCTGGTAGAGTTTCTTAAATGACCCAAATAAGATTCATTCTGTTTATTATTTCGTCATTTCCTCAGGGAGTGCAGGCACCATAACTTGAGATAACTTTATTAGTTCACTAGGGATTTGGAATTCTGTGGGCTCAGGAAGAAACTTTGTTGTTTTCAGGCTTAGCGTGCCTGAGTCTACACCTTTCACAGCAGTTTTGAAATTTGCTGCCGAAGAATTTAAAGTACCAGCTGCAACGAGTGCTATCATAACGAACGATGGGGTAGGTGTAAATCCAACACAGTCGGCTGGTAATATATTTTTGAAACATGGAAGCGAATTGAGGCTGATACCAAGGGATCGAGTAGGTTACCCGTGAGTAACGAATTCACTCATAAGTTTATTGTTTTTTATGTATGATATGTGATAGGTTGACGAAATGTCTGTGATAAGAATGCCTCATAATACTTGATTTCCGATTTCTTGAAAAACTGGGACCATTAAGTGATAAATGCATTTAATATTGGGAAAATAAACTGTCGTTCCAATGTGTTCCATCTAACAGAACTTAAATGGCTGAGGGATGTTTTGTTAATTTTGTTATTCCGTGGTAGACTACATTATTCATGTTAATTTCAGTTGTTGCTAATTTAAAATATCGATAAAACTGGGTTCAGAGAATATTTCATCCATATTTGGATAATCTTTAAAACTTGCACAGTATTTTAAAAAGTTAAGTGTGTGACTTACCAAAAGCCTAAGAAGCGAAGCTATCAAACACTTGTTCATTCAGTATATTTTTTTAGTGGTTCTACTGGACTTTTTATTAACTGATACTGATGAATTGGAATGATTAATCTTAATCCTTTGACTACGTAAAGCATTTCTATTCGCTGTTATATGTTTTATATGCTAACAATGCCAAGTCCTTTTCTTTCTTAGTTTGGTTGATGTGCTAATCAATCTTGAGTGAGAACATTTGTACCATTCGTCTTCTATTCGAGGGTTATTTGGGAAGTTTGTAAATCAGCTTTAATAGAAAAAAATGATGGCTGACATGTTTTCATTATTTATAAAATTTGTAAAATTTCTAAGAGAACTTCTAGTCCACTTACTTAATTTTACATGAGGTTACACTTCACGCACTTTACATTTAAGCAAAAATTTCAGTTTTCTTGCAACTATTTGATTGTAATCCACGAGTCTTTCCGACAAATTCAATTAAAGCTAATTGGATTGTCGTCTTGTTTTAGTTTACTAATGCTTTAGCTTACCAAATTTGAACTGATGAAATATACATGTTTTCATGTCACAATAGTTTGAAGCGGTCAAAGAATTGAGTGATCATGAATTCGGTACTCTTGAACTGAGTTTTGACATCTCAGATATGCGGCAAGATATTGAGTAAGACAAGTATTGAGAATGAAGAGCCTGTTACTGTAAAAGCAATCCACCATATTATACGTTCCCAATTCTTCTTTCGAAAATTCCGTAACACGACGGTACCCATTAGCACTCCAGCCACGAAGCCAGCAAGATGCGATACATGAGAAACCTGAAGTTTGATGAAATGAGGTTCCTGCGATAGGAATATTGGTTTTTGCTGGAAATTGATTAAAGGAACATTTAATTAATCAAGTGAACAATAAAAAGAGAACTTTATCCGCCGTGTTAAGATAGTATCGATGGTAGATGACCAGGGATACGTCACTTGAGATCAGGACTACCAAAGCAAGGGCTCGGTAAAGTGCAAATTCCATTTCGGCCCAGTTAATCAGTAGTTCGGCTATATGTGCTGCAAGTAAAGCATACACACCTCCAGAAGCTCCAGCCAAGTGTGTTCGCGGGTCAATAGCGTAATCCAACAAAGAACCTGAAAATCAGTCATGTACAGGGAAGTATTTCGTTAGATTCGTTAAATTGACAAAAGCCAGCATATCACACTTCCTATATCAAATAAATAGTTTCGGATGCAATACAAATTAAGTGTGGTTGCTGGACGCTTGAAAACAGTATTGCTAATAAGAAAAGTTTGACATCGACAGTACTTACCAGCTAAAACACCAGACAGATACACTAAAGCAATTCTCCAAAATTTATGGACCAACTCGAGTGGGATGCCAAGAACGATTTGTGTTAAGACATTGAAAGCCAAATGTATTATCCTGGAGTCATTGATATCATCACATCTTTACATTTTCTCTCAAAATTCGCAATTTCAAGTGGTTGAAAGATAGGAAATAATCTTACCCTATATGAATAAACATGTAAGTGAAATATCGCCACACTTCATTGGTTTTATGAGGATTGAATATGAGGAGAGATTTTTGAGGTACCGGTCCATACAATTCAATTCCACTCTTAAGTCGCATAACATAATAGACATAAGCTGCTATCTGAAGTGGTCATTTTTTGAACAATCAGATAAATAGCATGCTGAAAATTTAATGAATTGCAATAATGCATTGTTAAGATCTTTATTTCATTTACAGTCAAAAATTGAGAAGCGGACAGGTACAATGACTTTCCGCCATAGAAAATCTGAGTTTGTAGATAAAATAGCAACACAGAAAGACATCTCTGTACATCTGTAGGACTATTAATGCATTCTTCAAAATCAATTAAACTTGCCTCCAAGATAGATATACAGATCATGAAGAGCGGTGGAGGGAAGCAGTTGTATTGCTGCAAATAGTTGAATGGTACTGTTCGACTACTTCGGGGTACCACCATTTGTGCCGCTCGAAACAATACGTGTCGCATGCGCAGCTTTTTAGCTCTGCTCATCTGCAGTAATTGCTCATGCAGAAAGCATTGTAATATTTGTGAGGTGCAGTAAAATCTTACCCAAAATTAAATCATTGTTATGAAACTAAAAAAAAATATACATATTGTATACCAGAGTGCAGAATTCAGCAAAATCGAGTAGATGGTCATCATTCTTATCAATATTTTTCAATAAAGCGTCCGCTTCCTGTCTTGATAATCCAAATGAAGTAGCTGAATTACGAACAAATCGTCTTAGATCATGCGTCGCAATATAACCATCGTAATTTGTGTCGAACTAGAAATTTGGTAATTTAATTTCAGTACTGATTAATGTAATTATATAATCAGATTTCACTTAGAAACTGCTTTTTTGATGAATATCGCATATCATTAACTTATATAATTACTAAGTAGAAGATATCTACATTTTTACTAATTTTACTTCTAATGAGTGTTTATTAAATTCATTTTCAGTTATTACGGTAACAATTCGATGTTGAGCGCACGGCTGCAATATTTTCAGAAAAATGAATTATTGCACATCAGTTATGGTAAAGGAGTGATAACAGAAGAATCAAGGATAAAGGACTATTCGTTACTTCATCTTCCTTATCCTTTCGAGATATCAGATTCAGCAGCAGTAGAAAAACGATTAAGGAGATTAGGAAAGAACTCAGGAAAATTTTGGTGAATAGAGAAAATACAAAGAGTTCGATATCATAATACTACTAACCATTTGAAAAGTAGTAAGCCATGAATAATATCCATTGGCCATTTCACAGCCATGTCCTCCTTCACCACTCATATCACCTCCTTTATTTCCCTTTTTTGTCTTTCTTTAAGGATAGCAGCTGTGCTTCTCCTTTTTTCCTTGTCTGTAAATGTGATTATTTGATTATTTAGTAGTGAGATGACTGAAATACGCAATGTTATCGAGCAAACATTGCAGACAATGGGATACATATCACAGTCGAGAGATGCTGTCTGAATTCATGAATATCCCTCTAATCCTAACTTAAAATCGAAAGATTTATTTCATGATTAAATTAATCCAAACTCTTTTCTATCGTTCCATTCTTGATTGTCTTTCATTTCTGATTAAGTATGCCACTGCATTCAGGTAAAGAGCATCCTGCACAGAACACGAAGAATTAAATGTTCTGATTACGTAAGACTAATTTAAACTAATTTTTTCAAACTAAAATTTAATGAATGTTTGAAGAGTGTTGGATAACTGACTTTGGAAAATCTGCTATATTACCCAGAATAGAATTCTGCTGGTTACGCCTATCCTATATTCAAAAGCACTAACATACGTCATCAAACTTCTCTTAAACATAATATTACAAATCTAATGCATCATATAATCTTATTGCTTGTTAGCACGAAAAAATTAAAGAAATTAATCATTCCAGGTGAGGTGGTAGATGAAATATTCAAATAATGATTAGATAATTAGGATTTATACTACATTTGATAGAAAGGAGAAATTAAGCACATTTACTCTCTCCTAATTCGAAGATTTCTAAAAGCGGTCGTTACACCATGAATCGACGGGGGTCTATTATCTTAATTCCAAATTCCTCTCATTAGATGAATGAGTGTTCAAATGTTTCGTCCGATTACTCAAATCTTTCTCACTATAGATAACCTCTGAAAGGAACAAATTATTACCTAACGTCATCTCCCGACCTTCCGAAATGGAATAATGAGAGAAAGAGAGAAAGAAGATAATGTTTGTTTAGAAAAATGAGAGGTACATACGGTGTGGTGACCATACTCTTCTTCACCTTCTTTTGTCATTACCAATGACAACCTTTGCATCCTCTGATCTGATCGATTACTCCTCTTTCCTCCTCATCTCACATTGTGACCACTGCACACCACCAATTAAACCTACACAAACCAGAAATCGATCATTCTGAACACAGTATCTCTGAGATTAATTTACTTTTCAAAATACCGATCACGAAATTAAAGTTAAATTTCATTTTCCAAATTTATTTAAATACATGCTTGAATAAATTTTGTTGGAGTATAAAGTAGGAAAAAACAAGGGAAACCAGAAATTTTGTAATTCAAGGACAGAGGACTGCCACATGCACAATTGATGGATTGGTGTTTTTCAGTCTCCCAATGCTTCCTCAGCGAAGATAGGCAATATTTTTCAAAATGGCAACCACATGTTTTCAAAAAGACGACTGCATTTCTAAATAATTTCAAAGTATGAGGGAAATCTGCAAGTATTGCATTTGCTATTCAGCGAATGTATTAGACAAGAAATGGAATCAGACATGTATTGCTTGATAAACTAATGAGACAGCACATTGCCTAATTTGGGTAAAGAGCATCCTGCACAAAAGAACACAAAGAATAAAATGTTCTGATTACGTACGACTAATTTACGCTAATTTCTTCAAACTAAAATTTAATGTATGTTTGAAGAGTATTGGGTAACTGACTTTGGAAAATCTGCTAGTTACGCCTGTCCTATAGTCAGAAGCACAAACATATGTCATCAAACTTCTCTTTCATCAATTGCTCTTACAACAATTTCTTTTGGGATTTAATGTTGGTCTAAGGAATTATTACAACTCTTTGTTTAGCATAGAAATGGAAATTAATGATCACAGTTATCTCCCATATCATCGCTACTTCTTACATCACCACTTCCGACTGCTAGAGTAAGGTGATCTCGCTCTAAAGTATTACTTATTCACCATCTTTCCTGTTTCTCGCTGTTATCCTATTACTTAATCTTTCGACGATAACTATATCTCTTTACGTTGTTGATATCATAAAAACATTCCATCCTCCTAACCATTCATTTAGACTTGTCGAAGTCTCAGAAAGTGGGAAGTCAATTTATTTCATTGGTTGACTCATTTATGCAAGGATTTTATATAGTTTTACATTTCAGCGATTATTCTACCAATATCTCTCCTTTTCGAATCGAAGTTTGAGGATTGGGTGATACATAGTGAAGTTTAGTGTTTGTCATAGAAACAAAGAACGACAAAACAAGTAAATTTGAGATCTTATTTCATAAGATCGAGATACATCATGTATATGTGTGTGTTCTTCGCCAGTTCCGGCTCACTTGGCCTGCTCTTCGAATTCTTACGTCTTGTTCGTCAAAAATTTCTCCAACCACCTACAGTATATGAATATAATCAAGCAAACCACCACTGTCAATTCATCTAAGTCTCACTAATAATTGTTGCAGTATTTCGATTTAATTAGTTATTGCAAAAAAAAAGAAAAAATTGTGTTTGTTTTTAATAATCAGTTTCTTCATCGCTAATCCCTTTCTAATATGATTATTTCTTTAATTCCATATTTAATACTCTTCATTGCAAGAGACTTATTCCCGTAAATTTCATAATTCGAATTCCTTTAATTATCCTAATTGAACCATTGCACCATAATTAATGCTTGCAGTATTATCTGCCTCACACTGAATCTTTTCTTTAAATGACTACTTCTAACATGAGTGTCAAAGTTGTTAACATTGTGATTGGCTTGTTATTATCGTCATCACTAACTTATTTAATATTAGTGTTATTGGTAACAAAGCATTAAATGATGTGTGGATGGACAATAACTTTGAAAAACTAAAAGGTCGTGTGGATATCATTTTTGACCTTATTATACATTGTCGTAATATTTAGAAAACTCGAAAAAAAGGAAAATTTTATGAAAATAGAAAGAACAGAAAACAATTGAAGAAAAATTTTAACTTATGTGCAGAGGAATTATAGATGAAGAGTCAGACTGTCATTACATTATTAAACTTATTATTGTTACTATTAATCACTTATTACTTATGTTAATATGATTTGTTATTTCTATGACCACAACAGAATCCAATTATTACTTAGTGATTTGAATTATTTGCATAAATAGCTCACACTACTAAATTTGCAAATAGTGACCTCTTCGACGAGATCTTCGAGTGTGACAAGTCCCTGAACAATATAATCTCGTTTTTGCTCATCATAAGTGACCACCATGGCAATGTGTATTCCGCTTCTCATTTCGATAAGTAATTGCAAAACTGGCATACTATCAATAATGAAGCGAAATTGATTACTACGCTTCCACAATTGCACAATTGTACCAACTTTTAAGAAAGTCGTCTTACAAAATGGCAGCAAGTCTTTCATATTTAGTATGGCCATAATCTAAAATGCACTGATAAACAGCATATTAAAAATGCAAAAAATAACAAAAGATAACATTTACCAACAGTAGCCTTTATCATATCTAAAATTGATACTAATTTGATGTGCGAAATATCACGAAGCAAGAAAAACTAGTTCTAATTCATTTACTTCATTCTACAATTTAAAAAAAAAGTTGTAATGATTGATTATCGTATTTCAATATGTAAATTGTTCAATAACTTCAAGAAAAAAGTGAAAAGTAATTTAAATTGTTTTTAAATGAACCGTATTGCGATCACTACCACTGTAGATTGGAATTCTGGTACGTCCTTTGGCAGCGATAGCTTTTAGAAGCATTTTATCAATAACGCTTTCATCAGATAGCATGAAAATCTTATCGATAGGGGTCATTACTGATTTGACTATTTTTTCTGGTAAATCGAAAGCCGCCAGTACCAAATCCGTTGTTTCACCATCCATTTGATTGCTTAATTTTTCTTGAAACAACAATAAAGAGAGAATGCAACTAATGTCATGAATTTCGATGACCTCAAGCAGTCTTACTGAAAAATTACCTTTGGTTAAGTCTCGTTGCATAGTAATTAATACACGAAGAGTTTTTCGATCATATACGTCTCGGCCTTCTTTGCCAAGCAGCCAGTCGAGAATAAGTGAAAAGGGATATGAAATAGGGGCAGAAAGCACCATAAAAAATATTGTCAAGTAGCGTGTTCGGCTGCCAATACACAAAGCATGGCTAAATGAGTAATGAAAAGAAAATATCGTGCGCTAATGCATAAAACTGTCAATTGAAAATAATACCTTTGATACGACGTGCTAAAATTAATGTAAAAAGACTTAAGAAATAATTTTGGCTCCAACGAGTTCACAAAAAAAAAAAAAAAAAAAAATTAATGTGAAAATGAATAGTGGAAGGAAAGTACCGTGCACATATGGCTTGCGGAACAATTTCTCCAAGCAAAGTGATTATGATAGTAGGTATTACCAACGACAATATTATCTAGAAAGTTTATTTATTTTAAGTTATAAGATTGGTTGGCTATGTTTCATAACAGAAATACGAAAAACAAGTAATCCATGGATTTGTCTTACGTAAACAAAATATTCATTGATGGATTCGCACAAATCGCTGATAAGCAATGTAACCAATGTATTGCAAATAGTATTACCCAGCACAATTGAACAAAGTAAAAAATTGCCCTGAGAACGTAATGGTAAAATGTTAGAAGCATATTCACGTTCTTTCTTATCTTCACTACCTTCCGCTATTAACTGAAATGGAAGGGGAAATTGTAAGTGTACAGATTAGGGATGCATTATGGTCAGTAAATAATTGATGCAGGGATTTCTTGTTTTGCATAAGAAAATTAGATGAAATGAATATAGAATAAGCTTAATGATGCAACAATGAGACAATAATTCTGCTAGTGACCAGTCTCACTTATGTTTTCTGCAACACAGTAATTTTATATACCTTAAGATCATCGGTACTTAGTGCCATCAAACCAGTAGTAAGGCCCGAGAATATGGCACTTAATGTGGCACACATACTAATCAACACTAATTGGATGTAAACAGGAAACAAATGAGTCACTGCTTCTTCCAAAATAATCTGTGTAAATTCTATATTTTCCATAGCAGGTTCCGGCATTAGCTGAGACGGTTCAACGCATAATTGCATTGGGCGGGTTATACTTGAATCTAACTGAAAGATTGCGAGTATTAAAGAAATGTAAGCTTAAGGAAAATTACGTCTATTTTCATTGTCCACAAAGTCCCTTCAAAAGTTTTTCTTCTACAGTACCTCGCACCAACATCATTACGTTATAAAGAAACGGAGAAACATGCTTACGGTATCGACAATACATTGTAGCATACGATCATCTATTCGTTGCTCAATTTGTACATTTAAATACGGTGAATGAATCATTTTTTCGGGCGCACAGGTAAAATCAACGGAGAGCCAAAATCGACTGACGTTTAATAGATGCTCACCGAAAACAATCATCCGCTGTTTCTCTTGATTTTTAGCCAATCGAGTCACAAAATTGAAGTAATCATCATCTCTGCATGGATAATATATAAATCGGTAACAAATCATTTATATTTTAGTGCTGAGTATCGGAGGATTTCAAAGATCAAGGTTACTAAACTATAATTAACGTATGAAATCTATAGCAACTTACAGTCTTCTCTCGATTCTCATACCATACAATATCGGATTAGCGGTTCTATTCATTGCGCCACTGTTGTCTACAACAAGTAAATATTAGTTACGCACAAAAAGGAGAATTTAATCTTGGAAGAAATAGTCTTAGTCGTAATATTCGGAAAGGACCGATTGGTTGAATGCATCAAATTGAAGGCTGAAGACCTTCACTATGCACTAGTCGTTCATTCGAAAGAGAAGTTGAAGAAATATTATGCTCTCCTATACAGCTTGCTGATAAAATGAGAAGGCTGTTCAGCTTTAACGAGAATCTACCAAAGTTCACAAGTTGAAATTTGCTTTTATTTTCAAAACTTTCTTAATTTATGTGATTGACACACAGTGTTGTCCTTCCCGCCTTGAATTTGATCGAAGTTTTCCGTTTTGTAGACTTTGCACCTATAAAAACAAGCGAGTATTCATTTTCAGTCACTTTTTCTTACTAAATTTCTCCATTTTTTAAGTGAGAGGTGAAGGTATCAGACGTAGTACCAAGGAAATTAGAGTTTAGTCCATCCTGGGAATAAAGGTTCCTGCAAAAGCAAAGCTAAATTATTTTATGATCTTAAGTATCAGTTTCTTGTCTTCTTAATCCATGGTGGAAACGTAACTAGATTCCTTGTGCAAACATATCCTTCACAAATGTTTGCGTTTTCTGCAAACAATCCTTGTTCATTGTACTTTATGGTTATTCAAAGCTTAATAGCTTAGCCCGTCCCTGCTGTGGACAAATGAGCCATCTCAAACACATCTTTAATATTTCAACAAACTATTACCTTATAATTTTTGCTTTGGAAGACATCGAATCTCATATGATTAAAATTGTGGTTCAAAATATCTCTAAGAATTTTCATGTTGAAAATTATGATCTTCATGACAACACATTTAATTAATTAATGAAATAGATAGCATAATGTACCATTAACAGCTCTAACAAAATGCAAAGAAGGAAGTAGCAGTAAAGATACATGCAACCATTCAACGATATTACTAATTTTAACAGTAGCCATCTATTTCTTTTGTTACATTTGTTTTATTGTTTCTGACGAAAGACTCGGTAACAGTGTCTCTCTCATATTACTGAGTTACATTTGCTCGGTTGTTTTTAAATGACAATCAAGTCATCAAGTGACATGGCACAACCTTTCAAAAGCTACTGCCAACTGATTTAACACAATATGACAATTTTACTAATTTCGTGCAAATCACACAAGTCCTAATAGGGTGTATTTGAAAACAGAGAAGTTCAACTGGAAGATTAAATATTCTAAAATGAAGAAATTGCCGAATCTTGTATTAGAAGACAGTGCATTGTAAGATGTGGACTTGAAGAAAGAGATATTAGAGATCGAGAGATGCAATCAATATTAATTGTCTTTAACAAATAATACTCAGTATTAAATCCTTAAATTCACTTTGTTGTCATTCCATGACTAAGAATTTCGAGTTATGTTGAGAGATTGAATGAATCCGAGAGTCACTTCTCATGCTTTCAAGTACTTCACTTAATGTAGTAATGAAATGGCTGTATATTAAAAATTTGAATTTGACTGCAATATGAGAAATTTGTCCCTTATTTAGACTTCGACAAGTGAAATGAATTTTACATTAAAAAACATAGAGACATCGGCAGTTCAACAGCAATATGGTGGTATAACACTGCAAATTTTTTGAACTGCAAAAAAAAAATATTTCGACGAATAAGTCATTGCAAAATTTCAAATTCCTGTATCATTTAATGCCGTGTCATTTTTAACTTGCACGATTCCAGCTATATCAGCCACAATTGTGATCGCCGTCGAAAGGTTTAGCTTTTCCACAGTTTCATTGATCGATTCGGCGTTAATATCTAATTTCTCTGCTGGTTTATCCGAATACCCATCATCATTAGCTTTACCTTCGACATTTAACGATTGGGTCAAATAATATCCGTAAACCTGGGAAACTGAGACGTCTTTATTACAATCAGAAGCTTTCGGAAAATAATATGTAGTGTAGAATAATTCGGTTATAATAGGTATTAAGATTTCTGCAGTAGATGGACAAAATCCTGTTGGGTATAAAACCGAAGAAACAGGAGAAGAGTAACTGAAAGGAACGAAGATGAGCGTGGAGAAATTAACAGCACTGGCTTTTAAAGTAACCGAGTATGTGATGTAGAATCACGTTATAAATGATAATGCAGATTAAATGGAAAACGAGCGGTCGTAGTCTCGAACTCTTGAGGATCAACTGTTCGGTTGAGCAAACGAATCAAGAAGGGTGATAAGTCTTGGGAAAGAACGATGTGAAAATGAATTAGGTTCATTATGAAGAAAATAGGTTATAAAAGAGGAAGAATTACGTGCTTTAGACTATTTCCAAATATAGAATATTTGTAGGTTTGAGATATAAGGGAAGCAATGCTTGGGATTTACCGATGAAGAAAGAAGTTCGATCAGAATACTAAAGAACATTAAAGTAGCAAACTGCCTTATTGTAATGGTGTCAAAGACAACGGAAGTACTTCTAACTGAAATAGGAAAGGAAGGAAGTTAATTTAACCTTTTCTTCAGGAGCGATGTTCAATTCTCTTCTTATCTCCCTGATCAAATCAGCAATTGTTCCTATTCGATCAAATGGAAGTTTCCTACTTTCAGTACCATCGCTTAGTTTAACATCTATTTCACAATATCTCTGCACCGATTTAAAATTTGCAGAAAATTTTATTGGCTGAAAGAAGGAAAATATATTTTTAAGAAGTATATACTCCTTGTAAATGTAGGAATCTCCTGGCAATAACCTAAATGATAATTCCAGCACATTTATATATTGTTTTAATTATTACAGGCGTAGTATTTGACGAGAATAGAACTGTATCATTACTAACAGTAACTATTTCATCCTTGATCAAATAATAGTAGTTGTTATCCAGTGAAAGTTTATTGAAGAATGCCGATTTTCCGGGTAGCATTGCACGCATTGCGATTACGGATTCTACATTATACAACGCATTGCATGATTCGTTAGGACAATGTGGTAGGGAACCTTAATTCTCGTCTTTGTGAAGAGGAAGTTTGTAAAAAAATCATTTCGAAAAAAAAACCATTGTAGTGATAGGCATACATGTGCATGTAGTAATTATGGAATTGTCCAAAGTCCACGTAAAAAAATGGCACGACTAACCAGCAGATTCGCAGTTATCGATCATCTTCTCCAGGCACTGAATGCACATAGCGTGTTCGCATTCATCTTTTGACGGGAATCCACTAATTGGCAAGTTGTTACATTTGACTTCAGCTTGGCATCGAGCTATCTGATAGGTATGTTTGGCATTGAATTAACTACTCTTATTTTTAAAAGGAGAGGCTAGCAGTTACTCAAATTTCGTTTTTAGAATTTTGTTTTTACAATAATCAGTTCGTTTAAACTGTCAGTAATTTTGATAATCTGATCTTTCTCGAACATAGATACTTCCTTAATTTACCGATAGTTTCAGTCATCATAATTACAAATAATAAAAAAGAGCAAATATTTCGATTCAATTTTACTAACGTCAAGATGTCTAAGGCATTCAGTAGAAGGACACCTTTCTTCAACACCTGAAAAGGATATTTCACTTCGCTTCAAAAAACATTTTCCGGTAAACAAAATGAATTTTAAATTTAAAAGTTCTACTTCTTTCTGTAATAGTAAGACTGCACGTCATAAAAGCTCCTTAAAATACTAAAAATGAATTAATAAATTTGTGAAGTATTGCATATCTTCAACAATTCGATGTTTTGGTAAGATTCTTCAAAATAAGCAACTTGGATGTGATCAAAATCAGTACCTGATGAATATTTACGACCGAAAATAGTCTCGAAACATGTGGAGCATATTTTTGCTTGGCAACAACTTGTCGTTATGTATTTGCCTTCTTCCACGTATTTCTTACATATACCGTCACATAGACTGGACTCATCCACCTCGGATGCTTTTCCTGGACATTCTTCCGCTGGGCAAACTAAAATACCGGTCACTTTCTGTAGAGAAAAACAGAATGCAGGTGAAGTTTAGAAGTTAGTAATAGATCATGTTATATCAGTTGCATTTCTTTTATTTATGGAATTTATAGAGACAAACCGGGAATGGGCAATATTTTGTATTCTTCCATACATGTTGAACAAATATTATGTTTACATGGCAAGCATTCTAGTGAAACTGCCGAAAGTTGTCTGCAAATTTCAAAAATAATATGCGTAATGAATCTCTAGCATAAAGATTTATTTATCAGTGGAAATGAGTGAAAAATGAAGAGACAAATAAGATTATTTTATAATATCAGTCGATGAACTAAAACGAAATTCAAACTATCACTACATAAAGACTTTGATTATAGTTCAAAAGAAATAAAGGTGCGACAATTCTTTAAAATATGATATTTCAAAGATGTTGAAACGAAACATCAAATATTATCCATTGGAGTTTTGTTTCACCTTTTATAACAGCAATTCAAATTAACTGAATTAACATAAATTCGAGGGAGGACAAATTTCCTGACAGACTGAGTTTTGGCAAAAAGCGAATTGACATCAGGAATGCTAACCGGCAGCAGAATTGACTCTCGCAATATTTCCAATTCAAACGTCTACAGCAGCTTTCATCGAATATTGAGAAGCAATTCGATGCAAGGCAAATCTGATTCATTTACGAGAAATTTACAAACATATGTAAATGGTACAATCTAGCCTACCATTTTACCATACCGCAGAGAAGCATCAAAGATAAAAAAGCAAGATGAAAAGTTATGTTCTTATCACTGTATATAATTTGACCAAATTTCGTTAAGGAAGGAAAAAAGAAGAAAACAAAACTTTAAATTGGAATATTTTTTTTGCAAATTAGAAATACAATGAAATATTAGTAGTAATAATGTTTGTTTTTCGCTAGCTTTAATAACAAATTTGGAAACGGACCATAGGTGAAACAATTTCCTGAGAGACACATGAGTTTCTTGAATTTGATTTTATCTGAAATATTTACTTTGCGAAATTTTACAAACTTAATACATTTTAGCAGTAAAACATAAACGAATAATTGAAAGGAATTAACCTTACGTGCGTTTCTCCACCGTTCTACGCAATGTTTGCAAAAGACATGCAAGCAAGGAGTGAACTGAAGAATCTTTCCTGGTGAAACAATCTTACTGCAAACAACACATTCCATCGTTTACCACTGTTCACCGCAAGATCACCGATCAAAATGATGAAGTGACGGAGAATGTTCATTCTAATAAATCTCATATTTCATCAATGACAATACATCATTGTACGTGACATATTCATGCATTTGTCTTCTGACTGTCGCGATGTGCAGTGACATTTGGGATGACTGTCAAATCATGTCAAACTCTCCTACATAAAACGTCTATGGGCCTACGACTATCGACCAGTTTAACACTTCCTAGTTATTCTGAATGGTACTTAAATATCCGCGTATTTCATATTCAGACCACCAAAGCGAAAGTCTAATAATTATTTAATGTCAGGTGAGTCCTATCCGTTTGAACCTACTTCCTTCCGAGAATGTCAGATAGATCTTCTTTTGACACATCATTCAAATATCATCATTTATTTTTTGGGAATAACAAAATATTTTCGGCAACATTACTGATGCATTCTTTTCCTCTACATGATAAAAAAGTGAATTTTTCAAGATCTGAAAATGTGATAACTGATACCGAAGAAACAAATTAGCTTTTTCAACCAGTGACAAATAATGTCAAGAAGCGAAAAAATCTCCAGCTGCATGAATTGATAATTGTATTACTGAGTTATTTTGCTCACTAATAATATATTTGGAAGTATGGTGACATGATGTGTGTACAAAATAGTAGTTTAAATGCGTCAATTTAATTTTAAACAGCTAAATCATAATGTAGATGTTTATAAAGTAACGAATAAGGCAACAGAGATAGCGATATGATAAAGGACAGATGATGTGACAAACATTCTGACAGTTTGCTTTGCTTCAGGTGCTATACCAAGATATGACAAATCATCAACTTCCTTCAGAGTTATCTCTGGCTTCAGATCAATGGTAATGACGTCTTCCGTTCCCAAAATATCAAGAATCATTTCCGTCTTTACAGGTTGTGCTGCAATATGCAATATTATGCTAACACACATTTATTTTATTATACATTCAGCTGTCTCGAGAAAGATGTTCAAATTTTTTCAAATTAATTAATTACCTTTATGTTTTAGCAGATCGTTTTTAACAAAGCTGTATGTGAACGGTGAAAAGAATTCAGAGAACAATTATGAAGACAAATGAAACTAACAATTTTTAACACAAACAGCAAAATCAGATTTCATTTCGCAGGTGCTTTGCACGATTGCTAAAAGTATGTTAAATTACTGCAAAAAAAATATTTTTTGTAAAACTGCAAAGATTTGCGAGTTTTTAGTCGAGTACCATCTTTGTCTTTTATTCAAAGCTTTCTTTATACTGTTTCTGCACTTAAATCTGACCCAGCCTAGGATGCAGATCAAAAGAGTATGTCATTGCTGAGTGTCTAATCTCTATGATTAAAGACATCATTGGATTGCTAACCTGAACTCAGGAAATATTTGAAGTGATCAATAACAATCTAATTTGAACTCGCTGGATTTTCTTTAGGATATATATTTTTAACAGCTTTTAATTAGATCTTTCAGATTCTCCAGCAGAAGTGAAAGAATTAAGGGGATAGGTAAAATGGGAAGAAAAAAAGATGAAATGAGGAAGTTTGCTAAGTGAAAGCAGTTTTAAGAAACTAACAACCGCCGGGCAATTCTAACATAAAACAAAATGCATCTGTAGAATTTGAAACAATGACATTGATCTGAAACAATTTTAAATTCAAAAACTTTAAAACAATTTTTTATTAAAGTGAACAATGATGACTCTATTCGAGGAGGTTTTGTCACCTCAGATAAGGAAATCTTTTGCATCGTTTTTCTTTTTTCAAATTATCCATTACTTCTCAACCCCAAAGAATTTTTGGAGCCTATTTAAACATTTTGCGTCTTATGGGAAGAAAGCTATAAGTCTATGAAAGCGCACTTACAGTTAATCAGTCATTTAAATTCTTGCAAACGATCAATTCCGGGAATTTGTTTTTTTGAAACACATTCAATTTTATTTTACAGATAACGAAGTAAGCAGTAGTCTTACTCCAACGGTTGAATATTTGTAGCCAGCAGCTGTTATGGGTTCCTCCTTAGCGTTTTTAATTTTCTGATTAATATATCCATATTGTTGATGAATATTTTTGGAAGAAGCTCTCACGGCATAGCCTGATGCCTCACCGATCTCTGAAAATCAATCATTGGCTGGTAAATTTGCATGTGCAGTTGAAGTTACTGTGGAGAAAAATTATCGGTTATCATGCAATAAGCAATTCTAAACTATGACCATAATTTACAGTACTTCCGACCAAAGAATTCTAAACTTTTTGTGTCGATGAAGCCGTCTGCTATGTTAAAGTATTTCGAGAAGTTGCAAAATCAGGAAATAAACTTTTCGTATTCTCACGAATCATTTTGTATGCAAAATATAGAGACAAACGTGACAGATTATGGAAAACCACTGATAACATCTATCTTATACAATTAACATTTAGCGTACATCTCTTAAGCAATGTGAATTTTTTTCCGAAATATTTTTAGCAAATTTCTTTATTTTGTATGCATTTCAAATCAAAAGAAGGTACCAAATACTGAAAGCTATGCAAAAGAAAACAGAAAAAGGAAAAACAAGCCCTGAAACTTCTTATTCGAGCTATATTCATCACTAATTCCCACCTAAACTTATCTAGCTTATATGTATTCTAATTTGTTAGAAGGGAAAACCTGCCAAAATCAAAATAGATTTTGCTTAAGCAATATAATAATGCTGATTTATTACAACTCGCAAATACACAATTCTTTTCTGAACAGTGGCAACTAACAATAGTAAAAATACAAACTATTATTTCTGATTGGTCTCTTTAACCATAGACATTATTATACTCTTCTATTTCTCATCACTAATCCACTAGTAGTTTTTAGCAAATCTTTTCTGAACGTTTACTTTGCATGATAAGAAGATCGCCTGAATCGATCGGTTCAAACAATTCACCACTTTGAGATTTGCAGTAACTTGAAACCGCTTTAAAATCATTAGCATCCTGAAATTAGAATGAATATTTTCAAAAAACTTATTCATATAAAAAGTATCTTCATATTTTGCAAATTTAAATCATATGGTTAGTAATTGATCATACACATAAATAACTGAATGCATGAACACAAGGTGTTTCGTGATGTTTACAAAATCGAGAATCTTAATTTGTCGAACTTTTGTAAACTATTTTTAAAACACAGCATTCAAGCATGAATAACGTACTTTTGGGAGTCACATTTAGAAGTAATTTGTTGAATAATTCTGCTACTTACAAATCTTTTTTGAATCCAAACTATTAATGGATTTGGAAACTTATGGAATTAATAAATAACAAACCATTAATGGGTTTGAAAACTCATGGAGTAAGTAACATTTTGAAGCATTATTGATCGCAAGCAACACAAATCCATTATCACACTCCTGGTTCTCAATAACTGACACTGAAGAACTAATTAATGACAAAAACATATCAGAATATATCTTCGTCTCCACAGCACCAGCATTCACCAATAATTCGCCAACATCTCTGAGTATCACCTATTCACCAAATAATTTCAGCGTTGATCTTATTTAATAAGAACATTTAAAAACATACGTGCTGAGTTTCGATGCTCGCATATCACCGCTGTATATTTATCTCTTTTCAAAGCAGCTTCGTATTCTGAAAAAAATTGAAATTATATTTTGGTACAAGATAATATTTGTTTTAATCGATTGATGTTAAAATGCTTGGAAATACTTATTGAAAAAGAGAGATATTTATTTCCAATCCATTATTTGTAAAGGTATAAGCCAATGGTGAAGTTCATCACAGCCCAGTTATAGTGATGATGGTTTAATACATTTCATTAAAATTAGTTCGAAAATTTACGTGAGAAAAAATATAAAAATTTTCTGTAGATAAGAAAAAACGTACGGAGGCCGTGAGAAAAAATATAAAAATTTTCTGTAGATAAGAAAAAACGTACGGAGGCCAGCTGTTGTTGTAGATAGCCTTAATATTTCTAGTGACGGTTTAACTTTAGTTAAATCGGAATTATTTTTTTGACCATCACGTATGTACATCCATTTACTTTTCTCATGAACAATTCCGAGCGGTATTTTTGCTTCGGAGCCTATATATGATATTGTGTAAATTATTTAGATCATAATTGTAATGATTCCAAAACCTTTTCTAGAAAAGTAAAAAACAACTTTTCTTCAACTTTATCCCTCCAATCATTTTATGATATCTCTTGCCATTTTTATTTTAATTTTGCAATGAATTACTCCTTCACTTCAGTTTTCTTCCAGTAAAAAAACCAATACAGGTCATGTAAATTTTTACTATGCACAATTACAAGTCTCAAAAGAAAGACTTCAAAGGGTTCAAAAAGCGTAATTGGTAATAAGATACACTACAGATAATGCTTACCATAACATTGAGGAAATAAGTCGTTGATATGAATTTGCATAAATTAGATTAAAAAACGTCACTAGTCAGTAAACTCTTAAAATTACCACGCATTCAATGTTGTTTTCTCTTTGGAAGGGAAGTTTTAGTTATGGTGAAGACGGATTAAAACTTACCAATCTCTGATAACATTATTTCCAGCAAACGACTCTCACCATTCGTCGGTGTTGGTAACTGTCCACCAGTTTCCTTGCAATAATCATTTGCTTTATTCCAATCCATAGCTGATTTCACCTGGAATAGAAGAACTGAACATTAGATGTAGTGCCAAGGTATGCATGACTATATGCAATATAATTGCAAACTATCCTACTTTTGCAACACCAAAGCATGGCGTTCCCCTTTTGTTCAGATCTTGCTTCCAAGCTAAAGTCCCATCAAAACAAATTATATCTTCATGTTCGCCAATTTGTACAGCTACAACCTGAAACTTCTAGTGTAATCCATTCAGTTCATAAATATATTCACATATACCAACTCTCCATTAAATATGTGCGTGTCTTGCATGCAAACTTACAATCCATATACACTCACTAAATTAAAGTGTCATCAGTTAAGCAAACACTTATTTCTTAAAGGAACTGGTGGTTCAAGATGGTATTGGCTATTGATTCCTGTCAGTACTTCTTCCATTTTAGCTTCAGTTCAAATGTATCTACTCTAATCTCTATTAATGCTTTTGCAAAAAGAAAAAAAAAAGAAACAGTTAATCAAGTCCCATGATAATTTTTGATACAAATACAGATGTGTACTGCAGATTTCTGAAATATTTTTTGTTCCCAGAACAATCCGTATGATATTTGACGGAGAAACGAGAACTTAAAACACTGATCAATTTCTTGAGAATTATAAGCATACAGAAAAATGATTGGTTCGAAAACAGTGCTAAAATAATATAACTATGAAATGCACTATCAGAAGCACCAAAAAGACTGAAAATTGGAATTCCAATTTGAAACGGAATTATGGAATAAAACTTGGGGAAAAATGAATACTACTCCGAACCACGACTAAAAAGAAGTAACTCGCCAGAAGCTTATACATTTGAACGCAATAACTTAATCTTCACTCTTCATTACTTATGTTTTAGAATTGCAATCAAAAACAATTAGCATTATGCAAATTTTTTAGAAGCTTCTTTTAGCACCGTTAATAGCAATTGTGCTTTAAATATTAAGTTAAATAAACTTTAAAATGTGCTTCCCTATACTTGCACTTTGAGGAAGGTGTGGAAAATTGTAACTGCAATGAAACAGATTGTTTACGCATACTTTAGGAAGCATTTAAACTTGATAAATGTGTACTCATACTGATGTTTCAAGTCCTATTGTTTATTCTGACCAAAAGTTAACGCTAAAACATGCTTAAAACTTATTCTTTAGGGACTTAAAATTTTAAGAATGTTCGGCTTAGTACGGGAAGTAAAACGATATGAAATAGTTTATGATCTAAGGATGGAATATATGATATTGAAAGATAGTGAAGAAAAGGATTCTTATGGCTAACGTAGCAAAGCATCTCCAAGCCCTTAGTATGCTTATGTGGAAATGCGGAAATATTGACGAGACTTATCGAGCCAAGCTAGCAAAACGCCTCATGCCGTATTCCGTCATCGAAGTACTACTGTAGGACGAAGTGATTGCATAAATGTTTAAAATTTAATGGACCGTGCTCAAATTGCTGAATTACGACAATTTGTTTTATAACAGAACAGTGGGAAGTGTGAGTAGGAAGGACGGGTGGGGAGGTAACTGACTTTGTTGTTGAGTATTGTCTTTGTGAGGTTTTTAATTAAAAGAAATAATCTACAGATGGGCAAGTCGAAGAAACTGAAATCAAGCGCTGGCGATTTGATTTCCAAGTCAGCACTTCCATTGGATCGGCAGATTGAACAGAATAAACGTGAAAGTGGGCGTGACATAGCACGCGTGAAACAACGAAAATTGAAACGTACCAAACCGGATGATGAGGTGAGAATAGTCACAAGTGCTATCTTTATGCTAACCTACACAACTTTTTAAAAGGATTAACATTCTCTCCCATGGAAAATCGTATGGTTTCTTCAGTCATGTAGTTTTTGTTTTTACAGTACATCGATGAATCACTATCAAATAAAATTCTTAAAACAGCTTGGAAGCAAAAACAAGATATGGAAGCAATGGAGAAAACACAAGTAGAAAATATGATACAGAAGGATGCATTAGAAAGGTTACATATTGTTTTATGCAACGACTTATTTTGTTTTCACAGTAGCTCATAAGAGCATGGAATATTATTTGAAACCTTTTTGGGTTGGGACCTTCGACAAGTCGAGTATTAGTTCATTCTATTGTTTCCTTTTGAAACCAATTTAGAAACACAGAATTCTGCAAGGCTTATTTTGTACGGTGCAGTCTACGAATAGCACTAGCATTTATCATATGACAATGTGACTCATTATAAAGTTAATAATTTAAGGATACGAAAAGTAAGTCTTGGAAACGATTCGGTGAATTCTCTGTCGGACGACGATATCATCTCTGATAATGACGATCATGACGGTGTTTCATTGGTTAGTACATATTTTCTCAATATTAGAGGTGTTCAACACACCAGTTTATTAATGTTGATATAAATGTTTTATGTTGATGAGATTTTAGAGAATGAATTTTATCATCAAATGAAGTCATAAAACCATTAGCAGATGAGAAAAAACAAACAAGGCGAATTTTTTATGATAGGGAGTCTACAGATGATGAATATTTATGTTACTATTAATTTGCTACAGCAAATAAATCCGGAAGATGAAGCAGCAGTCGAGAAGTTTATATCAAAAACTGGTGCTGCATCCCGAACACTTAACGATATCATAATTGAAAAGATTGAGAAGAAAAAAGCGGAACTTGAGTTTCGGTCGATGTGTCCAGAAGATGATGACTTTATGGTAACATTTTCGGAATAAATTTTAATAAAGTTTTCATTTATAATAATGAGAACTTGCACTGGTATTGGGAATTTAGCACTGGATAAGAAGATAGGAAAAACTCTTCCGATTGGTTTTCGTTAATTTTAGATAAAACAGATGGATCCAGCAGTTGTGGAAATGTACCGCGAAATTGGTTTGGTGTTATCTCGTTATCGAAGTGGTAAAATACCCAAAGCCTTTAAAGTCCTTCCTAAAATGATGAACTGGGAACAGTTATTATAGTAAGCTTTATTATGGTATATTGCACTTTATTTCTATGAAGACATGAGGCTTAATTGCTGGTAGGCTGATTGGCCTTGCGAATCCTGATTAAAAAAATCTGTCTCAAAGAAATTCAGACCATTCTCAAATTACTTAAGTAGTTCTGAGATATCAAACGTCACAGTTAGGTGATAGATTTTTTGATGTTTTTTGTAGCCTTACGAATCCTGATAAATGGTCAGCAGCAGCTATGTATCAAGCGACCAGAATATTTGCATCAAATCTTCATGCTAAAATGTGTCAGAGGTTAGTCAAATTTTCTGAAATTTTGTTGCATTATGGGTTCTCGTTTCCCTTTCCTTTTCCTTCGCTGAGATCTTGCTTTCAACACAAAAAGAAGTTTGGTTTTTTTGTCAAAGCTCTTTGAAGTTTCGGTGTTCTAAGTTGATAAGTTTACATTTCGAGACATAACTTTTTCAGGTTTTACAATTTGATATTGTTACCACGGTTGAGGGATGATATTGCTGAATATAAGAACCTCAATTTTCATCTATTTCAAGCGCTAAATAAGGCAGTTTACAAACCGCAAGCTTTTTTCAAAGGAATTCTTCTCCCACTTTGCGAAGTAATTCTTACTACTGAAAGTTGTTATGAACAGTTGAGATTCAGTAAAGCGTAAAAAGAACTGAAAAAAATAAAAACTATATAATATTTCTTTGACTGAGAGTTACGTGAAAACAAAAGCATCGATACCAATGATGTATGCTGCAATTGGGGTGGAAAACCAAGACCGTATTGTTTCTTAAAATATTATTTAGTTTTTATGGCTGTAAGTTATGTACTTAGAATTGGAGAATGAAAAATTCACTTCCTTAAAGTGAAACTTATCGACTCAGTTTTTCTGCAGTTTTATTTCTCGATGTAAGTTGGCGATGATTGCAAAAAAGAGGGACGAATGAGATGGGGCCATTTCTGTCATAATAAGGAATACAGATAAATTAATTTTGCAGTCGGGAACATGTACATTACGTGAGGCAACGATTTTTGGTTCTGTGTTAACAAAAGCATCGATACCAATGATGCATGCTGCAGTCGCGATGTTTAAGGTAAAAAATCAGTGCCGTATTGCTTCTTGAAATATTATTTAGTTTATGATTATAAGTTATCTATTTAGTTCCACCAGTATTCTTGCATTTCTGTATTCTTATGCAGATCGCAAATATGGAATACACTGGCTCGAATTCGCTGTTTTTGAGGATATTGATTGATAAAAAATATGCTTTACCGTATAGAGTCATCGATGCACTGGTAAAGCATTACTTAAGGTAAGTCCCACATATCAAGCTGTTAACTTAATTTGCGTGATATAATTTTTCCTGCATTTGCTATTTCTCTCTCCAGATTGAAATGAATTCATCTATAATTGAATTGCACTCAAAGCATTATGGCTTACTGGAGTTTTTCAGGTTTCGAGAGGAAGAACGAAAGTTACCCGTTCTATGGCATCAATCACTGCTAGCTTTCGTAGAACGATATAAAAATGATCTCAGCGATGAGCAACGCAGAGCTTTGATGGAGCTAATAAAAGTAAGGTTTCACTGAATAAAGATTTCCATTCTGGTGTGGTGTGACTTATGTCAAATTTACGTTAGTCCCTACAAATACAGGTCATTAAATAAAATTGTTTAAATTAAATACATTTGACATAAAATAACTACTACCTTATTTTAGATGCAAAATCATTATCAAATAACACCCGAAGTTTGCCGTGAGTTAATGTGTAGTAAGAAGAAAGAAAATGAACCGGTGACGAAGTGCTGAAGATAACTGAGTCAATGAAAAACATCTCCTTGAAGAATTTGTATTCGTGCGTTTAGTTTGATTATGGGAGACACTTTTCCATACCGATAGGAAGGTGGTATGATTACCTTTTATTGTCATTTAAAATCATTTTGTTTTGTTTTATATCTTCGCATAGTTTAGAATTGTTATCTCGTATTTTCATTGTGTTTTGTATTGTAATTCATAAATGGTAATTTTTATGAACGTCGTATTAACAAACAGATTGGATAATAAAATATTATAAAGAGAGCAGAGGTAATAAAGAAATACGGGAAATTGATTTGTAATTCAAAGCTACTTGATTATATGATTCTTTTGTAATGGTTTTTATTGAAACACATCAATGACGAAGATGTATTTGCAGTCGAGAAGTTAACTGCTGACATTCTCTTACTATTTCTATTCTCAAATATGGTAAAAGTTTGACATTTTCTATTGTCTCAGTTAGAGTCTTTGAATTAGAAGCAAGTTACTTGGATAGTTTCAAGCAGACGTTTTCTATTAGTACTGGCAAAACTCTAAGCTGTAATGTTCGTCCATGTTTTCGCTTATCTATGTGATGAGATTTAATCAGCTGATTATCTCAATTTGATAACTCTTACAAAATCTCTCTAGATTTCTAATTTTAGTCGTTCAGATGTTGCATTGTGTTGAACGGTTGGGTCAACTGTGGTGTACCGACAAGCAAGTCATAACGCGACTGCTGTGTAGCCCTCATGTAGAATACTGTATGCAAAAAAGGATGAGGCGAAGGTTTATTTTGCGGCTGAATCTCCTATTAATTTTATTTCGATATTTTATATTTCGAAAAATTTTTTTGTAATTCTACGGTTTTTTATTCTGTTTGTGATGTAGCATTTTGTGTACTGAAGATGCTAATTTCTCGCAACAACATAACTAATTTATTTGAACTGGCTTGTTTTATTTATCATTCAAAAAGTTTGAGGAATTATTTATCACAGACTAGGAGCGCATTTTTGCAACTCTTATTTTTAATACCAGTTGTCTTATTTTTAATTAAACCTTTACTTTTAGAACACTTACCCCGCCACCTTGGGTACCAAAAAAGGAAGAAAATATTGTTGAACCAATTGAACCCAGTACGCGAGTTTTACTTCAGCAGTTTATTAAGCTGGAGAGGAAAGGTGGCTTTTAAAATGGAATTCTAGAGTAATGAAATGCGAAAAACCTCAAAAAAAAATCAAGTTTAATTTTTTTATCAATCTTGTTAACTCTGCTTTTGCGTACTGTCTCTACAGAATTGTTACTTTTTTCAGTTATAATAAGTTGTTCGTTATAACACAGTCGATGAATGACATTATCTTATTTGCTGTTCATACCATTTTAATCAATTGTCTCAATTTCTCAAAATTTGACGATCACTGCAGTGCATGTACCGATCACGCGAACAAATCCGCACATGTCTTTCAAAACTCCATTATGTAGAATACCTCAAGAAACTAATCCACCGGAATGGACGCCGGAATCGAATCGTGTCGGAATGCTGGCCAGAAAAATTGGAATGTTTCCTCAGTGGGGTGTGGATGGGACCCGTTTTCTTTGCACATTACTGGAGTTTCCCAAGAATCTCGTTATCTCAGCAATTGATCCTGAAACATACTATCGGTTAATTTTTGTTCGAGGTCGTCATTCGTGGGTCTTTTTTTATCACGATTTAAACTAATAGAATGTGTTGTAAGGGAAAGGGAGCGTAAGGAGAGGAACTAAATTTAAAGGTCAAAATATTTTAAATTTCGAAATTTCCAGAATAAGCATGGTGGGAAGGCGAAAAGCATATGGCCGCTATGGTGCCCGATGGCGAGTCACGGTTGGAGCAGTAGATGGTGATCCGACGAAATTTACTGCACGATATCGTGCTACTTTTGAGCGACATGGTGATAATTTTGTTGCATTTATTTTCCTAATATCATCTGATTTTCAAATGAAACATGTTTAGCAACGTGTATTCCGATAATTGTAACCCTTCGTTTTTTTAGGTTTTCCTGTTAAAAAACACATAGCATCCTTTTTGGTTACTGAGGATGCAGTGGTGCAGCCAGGAACAGAGTTGCATGTGTGCCATTTCAAAGTTGGCCAGTACATAACTATTACGGGGCATACTATTGATTGGGGTTTCCAAGGTGGAATGCACAGATGGGGATTCAAAGGTATGCCTGCTCGAGGGTAAGTTCTTGTGTGTTGACAGGTGGCATATCTTTACCATATGTCTCATTTTGGTTTTATGCAGAAGTAAAGACTTCTGCTTCGGCATACTATTTGTTTTTTCTCTACACTCATTGCTTTTAGGACTACAAAATCTCATCGTCGTATCGGTGCCATCGGTTCAAAAGGCGATGCTCGGGTAAGGCCTGGGAAACGAATGCCCGGTCATATGGGTTACGAATGGCGGTCTATCCCAGGCCTTGAAGTGCTGAGGATTAATCCCGAAAAACAGGTGTCAAATTTCCAAAAAATGGAAATTTTTTTTTGCAAAATAAGAACATCACTTCTTGAAATTTCAATATTTGCAAAATTTTTCAAGGCTTTTTTTTTACTTTCTTGTTAGTTGAGATTTGAAGATTTTCTGTTGACAGAAAAGGAATTCAATGTTTAATTAGTTATTAAAAAATAATGATTGCCAAATAATGATTATGAATAAGTTGTAGGTAATATATGTTAATGGGTCGATATGAATCTTGTAGGTAATGTATGTTAATGGATCGGTACCGGGTGAAACAGGGGAAATATTACTCGTCAAGGACTGTTATCACAATGAGAAGAAAGTGCAATGTCCACATTTCCCTACTTTTTCTTATGAAAAGGATTTTGAAGCCGAAACAAAATGTAATGATGATCCTTATTCACCGTTCGTTTATGAAGATGGTGAATTTTTCGCTCGGCGGTTATTTAGGTTGCTATTTTGAATCGTTTTTTCATTTGTTATTTATAACTTTTCTAGTATTATGCATATTTTTTTGATTGCATTTTGATTAGCTATGAATTATTTAATTTTTTTTCTTATTGGTATATTATTTTTCATATTTCCACTTTCTTCCAGGATGACGATGCCTTCAATAGTTTTCACAGAACCTGAAAATTTCAAAACAACAAAAAGAGATAAAACAAAAGCAAAAACAGCCAAGGTCAAGAAATAATTTCCGGTATTGCTTGCGTCGTTTTTCTAGAAGTCAACAGTTATGACTATCTTGTTTTCCTGTTCTTTTGCTTGGTTACTCGTAATACCTTGAAAATGAAAGAGCAGACTATCGCATTCTATTTATTATCTTGTTTTCAATCTTTAATCTGAATTTGTCTGCCTTTAATATCTGCTTTTGTAAGCCATCACTCTTGTTATGTAATGTGATAAGCATCTCGTTGTTTAGATACTTGCGCACTTTGTTTTCCCTTTGTTCTGTAAATTTAACTGCGTAATAAAAATTAGTGTGAATTCGGAATTGGATTTCGTCTTTTCAAGTCTTTCACTTTCTGAAAGGCTTCGTACTAGATAGTTTTGGTATGTTTGAATCATTTTCTTGAAATTTACATTACTGTGAGATATAACTAGAATATTAAACATAGAATATTGAATTCATTATCATTGTATTTTTTCGTTAATGTACGAGAACAGTTGGTGGTGTTTGCTACCACTGTTTTGTTGTCATATCTCTCCTAATTTCGGATTATTTATATTTTGTTTGTAAAGTTTCATTACTGCTCCGTAAACCTTTGGGCTGAGGAATTTACACCTTGGTTTACAATCACAAAACATCAGATGTTTTGCATATTCTGTTTAAATAAATGATATGTAAAAGCGGTTCTTCTGCCATGATAAACCTTTGAAAACATCGTCAAATCCACTTCCGGTGCTTGTGTGAGTTTTCTTATAAATATGATTTTACTGGTCATTTATAAAAAAGCCAGGAAAGTTTGGCTACGGATGGATCAACATTGGTGATTTGTTCGAGAATGGGTTTCATTTACATGGAATTACAATGATTCAATTTACAGTTATTTGAATGTTCACTGAAGGAGATAAGTTTAATCAAACAGTGGTGGAAACTGATTTAAAAGAAGCCGGTAACATTTTACGCATTTTCATACCGAACATGCAGAAGTTGTCTGTACCGCTCCATATTTACTTTCATTTGAAATCAGATTCCGATTTTATTAAATCATTCTGATTGCAGTTGATGTTGCGTGTCGACATGCGGAAGATCGTCGCCACTCTAAAAGCTTCACTTGTTTTACTCGTCGAATGCGTGCTGTCTCAGCTGCTCGTTTACCTCATGTTGTGCTTTTAGCAGTTTTTGAATATTTAAATCTTAAAGATTTGGCTCAGTGTATGCGAGTTTGCAAGCACTGGTTGACTGTTTTACAATATCCGGTTAGCCTCAATTGATTATTTTGTAAGGCTCATTCACCATTACTTTTCTGCCTAGTTATTTCATTGTTTTATTTAGCACAAGTATTGAACTTTATAGGATAGTTTTGTTTGGAGGCGCCTGGCACGTACAGTTATCCCAGATGAGGCTCTTAATGACTCCTGTCTCCTGTCAGAAATTCCTTCGTTCAAGGACAAGTTACGAGCGTTCTGCTATGCATGGAATCCGAATGATTCCTCAAAGTGGTTTTGCACTTGTTAAATTTTATATTTCTGCTTTGCTGTACATTGTAAAGGAGCAACGCTTATTTCGAAGTGTAGAGACAAAGACAGTAACTGTATTTGTAAATTATAATTGTTTGTGAATAATATAACCAAGACTGCTTACATTAATAAATCTTATTTTTGCAAAAAAAAAAAAAAAATTTGTTCCAGTATTTTAGAAATAATTATTTACGTTCCAACGGTTTTACGGTGCATCGAAATCCAGTTGCTCAGAGTACCGATAGTGTGCGAGGTACTAAGAGAAATTTTCATTTACGACTCGAATTTTCTTGATTTTACTAGATATGTATAAACTGACACTCATTGCAGTGAATTTATTCAAAGACTTTTTGTGTGACGAATATAATAAGTACATTGTTTATGGGATTTCAGGCAAAATAGGTGTGAACAGTGGGATACACGCATGGGAGTTCACGTGGGAGGGGCCACTGGGGACCGTGGCCTGTATAGGTTTAGCGACGAAGTAAGTTTGACTTCATTTTGTGAACTCAATTTTCGAAAAAAGTGTTAAAGGTTTTAAATTACCAACAGATATGATTGGAAAAAAATCTGTATAATTTATTAATAAATGTCAAGCTAAGACAATAATGCATTAAAAAGTTGTGTATAGAAATAGTTTTTTCCAGATATGCAGCGCTACACTGTCAGGGTTATGTAGCTCTACTGGGAAGTGATGATCAAAGCTGGGGCTGGAATCTCGTTGACAATCAGTTGTTGCATAACAGTAAATCGATCTGTCCTTATCCGCATATCAATAATCCTCCAAGATACCAGGTCAGTGTTGCATAGTACTAAATGTTGCATAGTAACTTGTAGTCGATGTTCTAGAAATTCTCATGGGAAATCTAAAACTTATCATGAATAACACTTTTCTAAAAAAGTAAAAACATAGATTTCAGTCTTCTGCAATTTCTTTATCTCTTCAGGTTTTATCATCTGTATTTTTCGGATTTTGTATGATTTATTTTTGAAATAAGGTGAGATTACATGTTAACCTAAGTGTTGTCTAAAGGTTCAGTACTTCTATTTGAAAATTGGTACCTGTTGGAGGTTGTGAATTAAGATATTTCACTATATCATTCGGGATTTTTGCATATTCCAAGATGCTAAGTGATAGTTCGTTTGGAAATAAGTAGTATTGGGATCTCCACAGTAACAATTGCATTTTGTTTTATTTCAGATGGGAGAAAGAATTCGAATGATAGTGGATTGTGAGCAACATTCTATGTATTTCGAAAAAGGCAGTGAATTTCTAGGTATTGCTTTCAGTCGTTTGCCCCCACTGAAACTATTTCCAGCCATGTGTGCTGTCTATGGTAATACTGAAGTGTCTATGGTCTATATCGGGCCACCTCTTCTGGGTTAACATTCTAATTTAAATTTGTTAGCAATGAGCAAATATTTCTTTTGCAAACAAAACGTGCAAATTTCCAAATTTCATTTGATTTGTTTCTCATCTAGAGTAATTTTATTTACTATTAAAATTCATCAAAAAACACATTTCATTTTCAAAAATCAGATGGGATATAAGATGCTCCAAATCCATCTCTTAATTTTTTTATAAGTGGTATATGATTGTCTGAACTTCTTTCCAGAATACATCGTCTTTTTGTATCCAAGTTATTTTACTACAGTGTGGTATCCTACTTGCCCATGTTTTACGCTTCCTGTTTTCCTTACTTCAAACGGCTGTATTCCATCTAACTTACTTATCTTATTCCTTTCCTGCTCGTAAGAATTGCTTGCTACGGTGACCCAAATGAAATTCGGAGCATAGATTACTCACACTATCTTACAGAGATCCGGAACCTTTCGCAATGTTTTATAAATAGGTACTTTATAGAAAAAAAATTTAAAAAAAAAATTTTAAACTTTTTTCTATCCATGAATAGCTATAACAATATTAGTTTCAGCTTTGCTATCTACTGCTTGAAAATAAAAGAATTCTCTTCATTAAACGTAGAAACAAGCGCAAGAAGAGCAAAAGATAGAAGACAAATTTGAAAAACTATTATTTAAGGAGATATTATCCTTCGTTAAAAAGCCGGAGTTGCGCTGATATCTCGGGAGCCCAGAATATGTAGGAGTAAAGGTCAGATGGTGATTGGTATCCTACTATGAATCATATACAGTTTTTCCTTCGACAATTAATTCCTTCGACTATTTCCTAAGATTTAAATTTCCGCCACATCCTGTCTTTTTCTGTTGCGCGAACTTTTCGAAAGATTCTGTTTATTCATGGATTGCACTGCCTACTCCTTAGAACTAAATGATAAAGTTACGGTTTTGACCATGAGAGAAACTGCTTATCGTGTGCCATTCGCAGTACTGACTGCAATGTGCTTTTGTCAGCAACGTTTATGCTAACGATACGTGCACCCATCTTATTGCACAATTACTTACACTTGTTGCTCCTCGGCTTTATAAGTACTTCCAAACATGGATCTGTAGGTTTTTTCCAAATTCAAATTCCTTTAAAAACTTCTGCATTTTAGATCCAATTTTAATCCTTAAAATTTCCTTTGTAGGACTCTGATTCTCCTGTTCCAAAAATTGAATTTTTGCGTACATCCTCGATGCACAGTTTTGCAAAACTTCAAACACTTTATTAAAAAAATTCAGTGCAAGACTCTGCTTGATCTAATACTCTTTCAAATAACAATTATTTTATCTAAAAATCTTCATATTACCGTCCAGAAGTCGGAAAATTGTTTTATTTCATTGTATGCATCTACAATGTTACGAATTAGGATTAGGTGCGTTTTACACTTTGCTCACTGAGATTTTTAATAAAAGGCAGAAAATACAAAGTTGGGAGTTTGAATAGCAGTCTCATAGCCAAAGAATTAAAACAATTTGAGAAGTTTTGATGGGATTCACAGTTTGGTAAGAAAATGTTTATTACCAGCTCTGAAGGCAAAATATATAGAAAGAAATTGACTAAATAAAAGGTTAGGGAGATATTTCTCCCTGTGGACAAAAGTCCATTTTTGCACGAGATATGGAAGAAAATAGAAAAAATAAAGAAGCTGTGTTGAATGGAGACTTATTCGGAGTGTTTAAAACTGAGGAAAACCTATTGTTTGAAATCTATCTATTTTCGTGTCAGGCGAAAATGTTATCTAAAACATACAACTTCTCAGAAAATAATTATCTCGAAATCCGAAACAAGTATACAAGAATAACGAAACCGAAACATTACAACCTGAACTAAAATATTATGCATAAATAGGTTTGCTATAAAAGAAAATATCTTTTGGTAGCATAATAGAAAACTCATCTTATAGCTCGAGTCAGCTGGATTACTTTTCGTTGAGTAATTTCTGATTTTGGTGTCGACCAGCGGGTATAAATATCAAATTTCCCTTTCGTCTTAACCAGATCCAAAAATTCATGCAAACTACTTTCGCAGTTGATATAAAACATTCGAGATTCCAACAAACTGAAGCATTGTTGAACTAATTGTAACTTAGACTTAAAGTAAGAATTTCTCCGGCAAATTGTATTGAAACAACTACAATTTACTCAGAACTGAACTAGAATTTAGTTTTGAATAACAAAGATGAAATCTCAAGGAGAATTTTCTTTATTTCTCTTCCAGCTCAAGATGATTATCAAATTTGTCTAGGATAACTACTTGTTTTTTGAACAACTAAAATTTACCAAATGCCATTATTGGCTAGTGCATAGTCGATAAAATCATGAATTTCTTCAAACTGATTTTTCTGGTTATTAAAAAATTCCACAGCAAAGATAACCTCAAATCTGAAATAGCAAAATGTTCATTTCGACTTTTGTTGCTTCAGCTCACTACGGTTAATGATCCAGAAAAATCAGAGCTTTTTTCTAAAAATATCAGTTCCTGCAAACTTTACAATGTATGTATACCAACAATACTTTTCTGTGCAGTGTAGTGCGATACGAATATTTGTAAATCAGAATAGTACTTAGAAACATTAAAACCTACTCATTTCGTCTCACCAATTTTCGAAGGTCTTCCAAGGAACTATAAAGGAGTCTGTGTTGCACATTTTTGATTTTGTTCCGAGAAAGCGTCGATTTGACACATGATTCCATCATTTCGGTGTTCTATATTCAAAAGCTTTTCAAACTGTCACTCGCTATAAACTTGACTTATTCCTACTTTCTCATGTTTGAATATCTCTTCAGAAAAAAAAATTAAGAATTTTCCTTCCGAAAAATCAGAGGGAAACTTACATTACTATGCAAAGTGATATGTTTTGCTCCATTTTTTATAGCAAAGACTGATGGAAGAGCAGTACAAAAACCGATCTGCAATACGATGTGTGAAAGAGAATATAAATTTCAAAGTTCCACTTCATGACTAGAATCTTGATGAATTGAGTGGGCTAGACGTTTACCTCCAGAACTTGGCATCCTTTCACTAAGTCATCCGTTTCAAACTGTATTGCATGATCCAGCGCGTAACACAGTTCAAAAACGCCTTCCCAATCCTCCCATGGATCACTTCCTACAGATAAAAATTCACAGCTCATACATAAGCTGTTTTTCAAAAAGGGAGATGATATTTTACAATTAATTTCTTTTTTATGCAGTTATTAAAACCGCATTTCACAATATGATTTTAAAAATTTACTGTCTCCATACTTTTAAAAGTTTTAAAATATTTCACGGAAAAGAGACAATAGAACTTTCAAATATTAGTGAGCAACGGCTTTAATTTTCGGAAGTTCTATTATTGAATTTTACCTCTGAGTTACTAACTTAACAAATGTGACAATTTATGGGAAATATGAAGATTAGGTGTGCATGGGCAATCCCCTACTTTCTAGATTTTCAAAAAGCTAGCGTTATTTATACTAGTGGATTTTAAAATGACGTCAAATATAGAAATCTTATTAACTATTCCAAAAGCATAAACATAAATGAGCTTTTAGAATAGTATGCTTCTGATAAAAGTGTGAGAAAGACCTTCATGACAGCAAAGGGATAACATGGAACTTCCGTGGGAAAGGAATTCAAATGTTCGAAAAGTCCCTTATTAGTCACAACGGCTAATCAAATAGATAAATTTCACCTTCTATAAAGCTTCTTTTACGTGGAGCTAAGCCCGTACTATTCTCAGTCGATGAATTTTCCTTTGACGGAACTGCATGTGCTGGTGCCACATAATTGATCTTCAATCCAGACTCCAGCTCTAATGTTCCTTCTGAAAAGGCAGCCTGGCTGCTTTTCGTTGAGTTAGAAAGAACCATATCACGATCTTTTTTCAATGTTTGTAATAGCAACTGTAATAGCAAGAATTTTTTTGAACATTTCGATATCAAATATGACAAAATGTCATAGAATCAGCGTCATTCAGCATAGTAGTGAAATAATGTTAGCTCCAAATCTTTAACTTACTTAATCCGCCAATTAAATCTCTCCAGCCGCTTGGTTACATATAAGGATACGAACGCCAACTGCTTGTAAAATCAAAAATGGTCAATATTTCTGGATTAATATTGAAAGCCATTCTTGAACAAATTATGATTTATACATCCTGTTATCAGCAATTCTGGCAGCATAGATGGAAATAAAAATAACAAGAACTTATGAGAGAAGGGATTTACTTTACTGGTCATTTTGTAACTCTTATACTTCTGTTACTCCTGCTGTAATATAACTATACCATTGCTTATACGCAGTCGTCATGAATAAGATAAAACTTGAACAGACTGAATGGATCAGCAGATTGCATCTCAAATAATCTAAATATCAAATGACATTTTAAAAAGAAAATATATAATAAATAGATTTGTAATTTGGTGATCATAAAGTACTGCAGAAAATAAACATTCAATCGCTCTAGTTTAAAATACCTTTAAAGTTCAAAAACCTATATCTACTTGTCCTCGCCATTGATTCTCCTAGTAGTGAACAGCAAATGTTTCGTAATATATTGGGAGAAAGCAAGCCAGATAATTAGAACACGGAATACGTTAGCCATTCCTTTCAACCTTGAATACATTACCATCCGAAAACTGCCAATTCATGGCTTCACATCGTTCTGCAGCAGCATTTATGCGAGCCTAATTAATGCTATTCCCACCTGTGTGTGCCATCTACATATTGAAGAAAACTCAGAGCACCATTCGTTGAACATGACTAGACCTTCCAGCCATTAGATGATAATATCTATATGATTTGCTCGACCATATCATCGACAAAATTATGCGGCTGAGGATGAGGGGAGCTTATGCGACATCTAAACTGTGTTCAGCCTTACAATTAACAATACTTATTCTTCGAGATCTTATTGTAGATTCTGATGTCCAAGTTTCTCCTAACTGAAACCTTCGCCGAACATTTTCATGAAGCAATCTTCTCTTTCCTCTGCATTCTTAATAAGTGATATAATCTTCTTTTTTGTAACAAAATCTCAAATTTGAGCTCGAAACATTCCCGCAATTATTTATCTCTTTCTCTTCTACTTCCTGAATGCTGTTCACATAGACCACCATCTTCCGAAATGCAACCCAAATCTGCACCGGCATCCATTGTCCCAACTACAGGTTATGTCTCTTTCTATCGGTTCCTTGACTCATTACAAAGCACAAGAAAAACCCCGAAAGGAAAGGAAAATTCATGATAATTTTGAGAAATAACTTTTTCACGACGACACCTAATTCGCGGAATAACTTTTAAAAAAGTGATGAATCACTGTTCTTACTCTGCTGTTTCTAGAAATCAACTAATCCACTCGGCAGTGATCGCTATAGAATAATCTCGAATGTGTTTCTTCTCCATCCTGAAAAAAGTGAAAGCTATCGGGAAAGGAGAAAGGAAACAATACTTTGCTTCCCACTGATATCCGACAACCATAACGCCGCAATTATTACTTCTGCATAGACTCTGCGCTAAATCCATTTCTCAGATATTTTCACTTTTCGAAATCTACCATGCTTTCCACCAATAACGCTGCTGGTTGATCGCAAATAACTCAACATATACCTTCATATTATTCCCATCTGCATTAGAGATATTACAGCATACTGCAGCGAGTTGCGGTTATTTGGACACTACTATCACAAGTAAAAAAATACCACATTCCTTAAATGTTAGAGTGGAATTTAAGGAATGTACTATTTTTTCACTTCCAGTTACGCATATCTCTTTCCACATTCTTGGAAATTAGTTTTATTTCGAATTCGTCATTATAATTTACCACTTGTCTGTCAACCGTTCAGAAACATCACTAATGAACACGTGATGATGTAATTACAGCTAAATCGAACATTTACATTAAGAGCATTTCCAAAAGCTGTGCTTTTATATACTAAGAGCTAACATCATGCTTGAAGTCTCACCATAGTTCTCTTGAATCTTTTCTTTCTGCTTCTTTAAACGACAAATATGTTCATGGCTTCAAGCTAATCACATGTTATTTTATTTGGTGCATCAAGAATCTATTAACATGCTTCAAACCATTTCAATCATCAAATGGTATATATTACAAAGAAAACAAAAGGATAAGACCTACAAGTGGTATCTGTCATTCTAGCATACATGCTTTCTGAAAAAAAAAAAACTCCGCAAGTCTTTACTCAGGATTTTTTTGGATTAACCTCAAATGCTGATATCCTCAACTTACAATGAACACACTTTATCTTCCTAAAAAAAAAAAAAAATTTATCTAAATAACTGGAAATGAAGTCGGCGCTTCAAAGAGGGAAAAACAAAAAAAATGTTGCTTCGTAATCGGTTATGCTTCTAGTTCTTTTCACTGACCAGGCGGCATGGTCCTCCATGTCACCGTATTATCTGGAAAAGAACGTTAGCGATTGTCAAGAAACCTTTTATGCTTTACTCAAAACAGCGCAAATACTCGAAAGTTGAGAGCAAGAAATAGCAATATGAACAAATTAACGTCCTAATACAGATGAGCTAATAATCCCCCCGGAAATTTTCCGAGGAAGACCTTCTCCTGATGAGACAGGGAGAATGCCAATTTGAAACACCAACCGAATGATGACCCCATCATACCAACATACAACTCTGCTACTCTGTCAGCATCCCGTTCAATACATATACTTGTATGCCTGTGAACGTAATGCGATGGGCGTCCCTGCAGCGTTGTAGCAGTCTGTTCCAGAAACTTCCACCACTTGCAACTATAAACGTTGCAGGAGACTCAGCAGTTGAAGCGGTGTTGGTGATGCAGGTACCGGAATGGGAAGGAATACCTGTTCAGCGCACTGGTCAGGGATGAAACACCTCACTTCCTCCCAACAGGTCGTACTCTTACTATCCTTTCTCTTCCTGTTCTGTCCATATGAGATATACCCAGTTAGCAAGTACTTATGATTCTCAGCTTATCCACCCAAGATGCACTCTGATGTAAGGTTGCTGAAGTAGCAAAACCAGCACACAAAGAAGAATTCGAAATCAGCACGGTTAATGATAATCATATCAAATAGATTATATAGCAAATGATTGCCTTGTTAATAATCAGTTCTGCTGTCCGTACTTGTAAGAGTGCGGTCTGTCACTATACTGGGATGTCCCTGAACTATCACTATACCGGGATGACTATAAAACCAACTTCCCACAACCGTCAAGTTTCCATACTTTTCTTATTAAATCGAAATAAATGTCACAGGACACTTCTTGGCGAGAGTCGTCATCATAGTCAATCTGTGGGAGATATAAAATGTATATTACAAAATATTAGCCACTCTCAATTACTACATATCACCAAGTTATAGAAAACATACAGTGATATACCTTTGTAGACCCTAAAATTTAAAAGATGCTTGCCTAGCTACTGTTTGCTCTAACAATTGTAAGAGAACACTACTGTATATCTGATGTAAACTACTCACAAATTTCTGTTAATTCACTATGTGCTTTTAGAAAGCAGTCCTTCTTTAATTTTTATTAATAGCGTGGACTTTTAAGGATTTCCATGTTTTACGGAGCTAAATTTCTAAATTACAGAGGTAAATTTCTTTCATTACGTAGTAATAGAAGCAGGAAATCCAGAAGAATAAGTACGGGATGGTCATGGTATCCAAACTTCTTCAAACTTCGACAATATGGAAAGAATGGACAGAATCAAAACAGAACTACATGAAGTAAGCTAGTGGCCGAACATTCTAAAACCAGTAAATTCAAGAGTATGTTTCGCTGGATGCACTCCAAGTGTTCTAGCTTTTAGGTCATATTCATTGTAAAGTTATGCCACCTTGAAGCAAGATAAATATTAATTAGTGGTTTTAAATGTAAGATAAACATAAGTTAATGCGGAAAATTGAGAAACTACCATAATATATAAACAATCAAACGTAATAATGCAACTTTCCGTCGTCTAAAAAACGCTTTAAAAGATGAGCTTATTCATGAAAAAATAACGGAAACGTTTCAAATCGCCTGTAAACATGGTATTGGGAACAGTGACTAAAGACATACAAATTCCTGACGAAAAGTAACCATACAAAAGCTAATTCTCATTAAGTCTTATATGTTATAGAAAAGGATTATATTTCGATACATCCTGGAGCATTTCATTTCATCACTTTTGAAAATTGTTCACCAGTGCGGCTACCGGTGCAGCATTCCACTGAGTTTGGTTTGGAATTTCAATCGGAAAAACTGAAGGCAATCTCAGTAAAATAATTCTTCAAATTTATTTCTCCTATGTTTCACATTTGAAATTAAGAAACTTAATTTTTCACATTAACAGTGCAGTGAGACCAAATCATAAAGCACAGCTACTGAGTGGGTGTCGTCCTGAGCACCTTAGCGGCCTTCTCTTCTTCTATCTTTTTCAGTTCCCTGTCAACTACCACCTTTCGTTCTTCCAGAAATTTACGATATTCCACTGGGTCAAGATTTCCACGAACAACTTTAAGCCCAATTGTATGGGCTGTCTTGATAAGTTGTTCACAAATTAACTAAAACGAGAAATTTTTTTGGTAATAAAACAGCGAAATATTTAATAATTAGAAATACAGTAGTATTACTTAATAGAGTAATAAATTAATATAACGAAACTATGTGCTACAATGCTATTTTTTTAGGTAAAAATAACTAACTTTTAATGGAACACCAAGTAAACATTTATCAGCAGCCTTTATTTTGGCTATCTCATAGATATGTTTTACGGTAATCATCCCGGAAATTTCCTCACCTGAAAGTCTGCAATTAACTTCATCACACAAGAAACTTGCATGAGTCCTTTCTCATGCAAATTCTCATGCAAAATCATGCAAATTAAAAAACGCAGTAATTACTAAATTGGCTGAGAAAGTCAATAAAATAATTATTTGTTTGTCACTTTTTTACACTAATCAATTAACTGAGAAATCTAATAATTAAATACTTAGCTGACAGCTCATCAAATAACAAAAGTGAAACTCATAAAACTAATTCAACATTTTGAAATCTAAGCATAATTACGATCACCGTTCACTGATACTCACGTGGACATGTGGCTCCGCGCCTTATCCCTGCTGCATGCATCAGCAACCACATAGATGTCGGTGTACAAATCTCCAAATCATACGTACGATCAGGCTTTATTGTGACTCGTATTGGTAATGGAGTACCTGCTCGTAACAAGCATAGTTTTGAAGAGTTCAAATATTTTCAGTTCCTTTTAGGAATTAATAATGGAAAACTCTGAATGAACTCAGACAGACTCATGTCGAAAAATTCTCAAGAACTTAAAGGAAAAATCTATTCTATATGTCTTATCTATTCTATATGTCTTTTTCCTCTTTGGTTACAAAAATATCATATAAGTTGACAGTTTAAACAACTTATTAAAGATTTAAAAAGTCCAGTACGATTAGGCTTTATTGTGACTCGTATTGGTAATACTCTGTATTCTTTGCTACAACTTGATCAGAATTCATAATAAACGTAAAAAAAAGTACCCGGTTTAATATTACTTGTTGTTCGATTGAAATCTTTGCAAAAATTCGCCACATTAATGCCCCTTTTACCTAGATTAGGTCCCAAAGGTGGTGCAGCTGTTGCCATCTGCGCTCTGAACAATCATACTATCGAAGAGAAAACTTGGATATTAAATTGGAGAAATATACAAGCAAAAAGATCAAGTATATACATACACCTTGACGAAGAAGATATGGCTGTTAAAAACCCAAAACCTTCATTAAACTACAATATAATTTGTATCTTTAACAAAACTTCTTGAATTTAACTACGGTCACTATCACAACTTCTAACGATTCATTTCTTGCAGATTCAAAAAGGCTAAATGACGGCAGCATACAGCAGCCAACCATAACCAGCCCAACGGAAATGTTACCCGGAAGAAACTAAAAGTGTCAAATTATAGTTGGTTACATCATGTTTGCATAATACATAAGTTGATAAAATGAACTTACTTAACAATCACTTTGTATAATGGATTATGGATGATTTTGATAACAGGCTTTTTCCTCACTCGTGCGCCTAATTTTGTCACTGCGGACATTTTGCCACCACTGAAAATGAGACTAGCAAATAATTTTGAGCATAGCAGACATCGCTAGTGCCGTCCGTGTATTGTAGGGTGCGAAGTTTGTTGATGCTGAATCCGAAGTTTGTAAGGTGACGTTGGCTGTAATTAGGCAGTAGCGCTGCATGATTCGTTCGATTGGCGTGGGTAGCAGCACTCTTGGGTGGGTGGGGCTGTAGCCTGTGACTGATTGGTACCGAAATGGGTGGCATGTGAGCTGAGGGCGGACGGTGTCATACAGGGATGAGAGAGTTTGGTGCAGATGCATGGTACCATGACTGGATGATATCATGATGGTAAGCGTTCTTGGTTGTATGTCAGGAAATGAGATGAGTGTGGTTGATATGTAACCCTCAGTTAGTAATAAATCGCCACATATATGCACGTGTGAATATATAAATATTGTGTGTCAAAGATTGGAAGGATGCAACAGGCGAGTGGGACGATTGAGAAGGGAGTAACAGGTGGAGAACTGGAGAGTATGGTGATGGAGGAAGATTACCTTTACGAAACTATGGATCCCGCTAACGGTCCACATATTGAGCGTGGTCAAACAACCGGTGATGACGCTTATAGCGATGGACCGCCTGCTTGTGAAGTTTATGAAACCATCGATGAAAGTGGTGGTATCAATCCTCGTAAGTATCAAACATAATACTATGTAGCAGGTTATCATTACAAATTAGTCAAAGGCATTTTTCTGTGAGCAGTTAATGCATTTTCGAATTAAACAGCATTTTTTCCACTTAAGCATTGGAAAGCGCTGCGGGGTCGTATGATGCATATCGCCTTGGATCGTCATTCACTACTCGCGCAACTCTTCCTCCACATGCTAAAGTGATGATGTTGATGAAATCAAGCACACCAGGAGAGAAACCAAGGCTGGTAAAACTGGAACCTGTAGAAAACCCCTCAAAACCTGATTTTCGATTTGCTTTTGAAACGCTACGAAAATGTGTGAAGAAAAGTACTCCACTACAAATCCCACGTACTCGCAAACGACGAATTATTCAGCCCGTAGTGAAGAAAAATAAGGTTTTCATTTCAGATTTCTGTGCTTTTCTGTGGTAAAAATACACTCAGTTAATAGAACAGAAATTTGTGTTATATGTTATATGTTACAGATAGCTGAATGATGAAAAAACAGTCAGACTTCATCATATTCGATTAGAAATGCAATCATTTTTTCAGAACACTGTCAACCCCTCTGAAACCAGACAAATGACTGCGCGGGACGAACGAAAGGATTTGAAGTCCGAACCTACTAGTGATGAAGAAAGTAAGCTAAAGTAGTAATTTGAATTATGCAGTTAATAAGAAATGAATTGCAGCCCCGAAATTGTTAGGAGCTTCAAAAACTCACCAAATTGTTTGAAAACTTCTACATTTACTTAGTTCAGCTTCCTTTAGGTATTGAGAGCGAACGAAATAGAAGGCCTAGACGTGCCCACAAGGCTCCGCAACGATATGGAGATTATATCGATGAAACGAATCGGGATGCTGCGCGTTTAAATTTATCCGATATTTCGGGTTTTGAACCTGAAGCCAAAGGATCAGGGGAAGGAGAAAGGTCACGAAGAAGCCATTCAGCTGGCATGCGAAAGGTGAAACTCATGTTGGGACAGTGTCAGTCAATTTCGGGATAGTTTTCATTTCCAAATATACTAATTTTGAAGATTTTCAGAAATTTCAAGTTCTCTGCTGATAATTGTAAGAAATAATTAATAGCAATTAATTTTAAGAGTTCCGATGGGAATTTGTCTGAAGGACAGGAGGAAACAAACGAAGAAGGTGAAGATGATAATGAAAATGAGTTTTTCGAAGACGAAGAGATGGTTGACGTGGAAACACGTGAAGAAGAAGAAGAAAGGGTTAATGAAGTAAGTTGAGTGGTCTATTGGATTATGGCACTATAATTGCAATTATACATGTCTTTCTAATTTTTCCCGAATGTTTTGAAGGGATAAGAAGAGTATTTGTACATTCTTTGCGGTCAGTTTCCTCTTTCTTATCGATGAAGTATTTTTTAAGTTTCGTGTGTAGAGTAGTTGAATAAGTATTTCTTACTAATTTTTTACTTTCCTCGATTTAGAAGTGATAGTCCTTGAAGCATCATTTTTCTGTATTGTATATGAGCTTGATATTTTGTTTATTAAGTTCGTAAATCTACAAAATTGAGTTTTATCTCTTAATTCTTGAGGAAAAATGCGTGCTTGTAAAAAGCAGTGGTTTCAGACTACCGAAGATATAAAGAAGGATGGAAATCAGAAATCTGCGGGTGGGCAAAAAAGAAAGTTGCAGTGCGATCGTTGTAATCGTTACTTCGCCAATCATAATAGCATGAACGCTCATCGATTCAAAGTACACCGGGTTGTTATACGTGTAAGTTCCTTTCTAAGTAACCGTTCAGCAAAATATTTGTGCAAATATATTGAAGACATGGAAGTCTTGCGATTTCTGACTTCTTTAAACTTGTAATTGCAGTTGCCTGGTCCTTTATTGAATTCACAGATTTGTTGTTGTCGGTCTTGCTCTTTGTTGAATATCTAAACTATTTATTTCAAAATCTTCACGAAAATTAATACTTTTCTAGGCTTCCGTTAAATGCCCAGGTTGTGAGCATCGTGCTACAACAATCCATACATTGAATGAACATGTGGCTGACGAACATGGTATCAAGCTGCAGTATGTCAAAAGAAAGTTCAAAAACACTGGAGAATTTCAGGTTTCTTTTTTATTTCTATTCGCATCTGAAGAAAGTTTTATGCTGTTTTACGGGCTTTTGATATTTTGCTTTTTAGAAGAAAAAATTTAGAAAAGATGAGGAACATCTAGAAGGAAGAAATATGTACGCGATTAGCAAAAGATTGGAAATCTTCCAGCTGGAAGACAAATTTATGTATTATCGATTGTTTGAAAAGAATTCCATTTTCAGAATTATCTGGATGATTTAGCCGTAACTCGAAATATGGGATTTGTTTTGCACAGGAAGTCGGAAAATAAACGACAGTTATATTGCAATCGTTCTGGAGCGATAAGGTAATTTATTGAAACTCACGGATTTTTTTTTTTTTTATAGAAGAAAGAAGCGTTCTTTATAGTCTTTTACTTGTTTGAATAAATTTTAGTTCATGAATTTCAGCAAAGAATTTTTGGAAATTTATTATTTGAATTTATAGGGTAAGCAAAGGAGGTTCACTGCGTAATCGTCCTCGAAAAGGTACTGCTAAAATTGGTGCAATGTGCCCTGCTCATTTGTTTTACACAGAATGTGACGATGGGTAAGGAATTAAATATATAATTTTTTATATTTTTGAAGAAGTTTTTTAATCTATCTTCCAGAGGATCGGAGTATTAGAAAGGCGTGTTTGTAGGTCTATCGAAGTGAATGGACAATTAACTCATTTTGGTCATGCACTAGATCCTAGGTTTGTTTTTCCAGCTACCAGCTCTGAGAAAGTGTCGGCACGTGTTAGGCTTACACGTCCTAAAAGGTACATTTTGGTTTTTATATCTTTTTCGCAATATTAATAAACTTCGTTGCACTTTACTATGTACAATTTTTCGAAAGTTTTAAGAATTCTTACTTTTATTTATAAATATTAATATTTTAATTCGAGACTCGAGTAATTACAGAGATTTGCTACACAGAAGTGTCCCAGTAGATCTGCAAGGTTAGTCTTTTTTGAGAATTTTTGACTATTTTATTAAGATTTTAAACTGAGTAATAAGATCAGATTTATTTATCAATATTTTAACAATCTTTACAAAATTCAGATTTTATCAGATGTCTATTATAGATCATAGTAAAAGCGCAGGAAGTGATGATGGTAGTTTTATCAATGTTGATAATGATAATGCAAGTGGGTTTGAGGAGGTATGTTGTCGTTTTGACTATTTTCATAGTTCTGATTCGTGCTTATACTTTCTGGTAATCAAAGATGTTTGTAATAAAATTTTTGATTTCTGTTTACTTAAGTAGAAACTTCTCTAGTTTAGAGTAGAGCTCATCATAGAGGGGAAAGTGAAATTGCACTGGAAGAACGTTACGGACCACTTCATCCGAATTCCGATGAAATTGACATAAGAATGAAAAATATCGATCGACTTTGTTCGTTCTTGTTTGACAACGTATCTGAGCAACTTTATCGTTTGAATGATGAAACAATGGATATGGTGTTGAGAGCAGTAAGTTGGTCCAGACTTTTGTGACATTGTGGCATATTATTTGGGATTATTTAAACCTTTTTTTGTAGAAAATTCTTGACCATTATTTTTTTCAGCTTCGTACAACGCAGAATTCAATTTCGAACTTGAGTAGTATGATGATACAAATCAAAGAGGGTGATCCTGATGTTGTACAAAAATTTCAACGACGTGGACCAGGCTCACGTTATGCGCAGTGGTTGCCATCATTTGCAAATATACCAGATAGAGTACGCACAGATTCAGTAAGTTTTTTTCATTATTTTCAGTAATTCTTACCACGTCGAAATTCCTGTTGAATTTGTCGAGTTAAAATCTTTTTGCAAAAAAAAATCTACCTTTTTGCAAAGGTAGATTTTTTTGTTTCAGTTTGAAAATTCTTGCACCTAATCACTTTGCCAACAATTATTGGCTCTGATTGTTTGCTGCATTCGTAAGAATAGAAAATAAGGAGCTTTTTTTTCTAATTTTTTGGTTGGCCATTTCAAGGTGTATATTTTTAGAGATTCCGTTGTTAAACTTGGATTTCAATTCCAGTCATTTGTCATTTTCAAGTTTGTCATTTGACTTCATTCATAGTGTTTTAGACAAGTAGTCGACAACAACGACGGCAAATGTATGACACAGAAGATTACGATGAAGATACAGTGTATTACAGGCATGTACCACTGCGTACTACGGATGAGTATGAAAATGTTTACGTTGTAGACGAGGGTCAGGTTGAAACAGCTGGAGAAGTGGAAACAGGTGAAGAGTATTACGGAACTTATTGATCTTAATTTTATTCTGTGCTTTTTATTTCTACTGGTGATTGGTTCTATATTGTTTCAGTTCCTCTCGCACTGTTTTGTTAGTCTTTAAAGTTTTTTATACTGGAAAACGCTTCAGGGATTCTTTTTTGGAATTTCGACTTTTTTTCGAATTTCGACGTTTCTTTTTCTAAAATATATTGATTTATTATCGAAATGGTGAAGAGAATTCCGCTAAATTGCTTTCTCCGGTAGGTCTTTTGAGTGGTCGAAATGAGCTAAAACGGTTACTTTTAGACTAATGTTTATCGATTGGCTGTGAATGTTTCGATTAATATGTAACTCAAACCGAATTTTTGGCTTTTTTGAATTTCCAATGGGGTTTTATAAGTGAAGAAATGTGTTTTTGATTGTATTTAATTTCAGATTTCTTGTACATTGTAATTCCACTTCTTAATATAAAGCGCCAATGAATGTTCCGCTCTTACACCGCTATTTTTAAAAAATATATTTCATTGTATTCGGAATGGGATGGGCGGTCATTATTATTTCTTCATTTTGTACAGTAGATTTTGTTGCTGCCAAATACGTGAATTTGTAAAAATATTGCGAAAGTATTTGTTTGGAGCTTTCTGAACGAACTTACAATACTGATTATTGTTGCTACTACACGTAAAGCTAGAATCGGTAATTTGATGTTAGTTACATAAATTGTTACCAATTAACTTGCTTTATCAATGGGGAACGCGAACTCCTAGTGGGATTATATCAGTTGTTCCATTCGTGGCTTTTAATAGAAAATCTCGAAGTGCAGTTAATTGTCGAAGCCAATAGGCGAAGAAGCCGGTCAATAACTATCGATTTATTCACTGATAAAAGTGAAGGGAAGAAGGAGGAAGCATGAAAAAATTCAGTTTTTTCGTCGTATGCAGTAGAAACAGCTAGAAAAGTAGTGGAAATGGGTTTCCTTCCGGATTTTTTTGGATTAGAACCCTCACTTGCAAAGTATCTTGCATGGCTTTTATGTGTGTCAAATGGACGTATTTTTATTAGATATTCAGTTAGAAAATAGGGTAAGTTGCTGCGTATACGGCTGGTTGAAGCAACCACTGTGGTTATCGCTTTGAATGTTTTTAGATCTGCAGCTGACTTATTTCTATCTATTTGGGTGTTCTAAATGTTAAGCTCAAGAATTTATTACACTAGCTGTGAGAGCACAAAAATGGTTTGAAATTGGAATCTTTAGTTTTGAACAGGAGATTGATTTCTCACCTCATGTTTGAAATCAGTTTGAAATTATATTTTAAAATTCTAAATGATAACCATGAAACTTGTTAAGCACTATCAAGACGGTAGCAAAACTTGCTAATGCAATAGATTTCTATATCAAGATGAAATTTCAATCACTGATGATTTTTTTTTTCAAATTCTAAGTAACATCATAATTCCTGGAAAAACGCTGCATTAATGGCTCTTGTCTCTTAAAGTACCTATATTTCGATCAGTTTATTGCCAGGATAATTGAGGATGTAAGGGGTGAATTAAACTACTTAGTTTTAAGATTCAAATTTACTTGGAAATAACAGCTACCGTTACAAAGACAGCTGATACCCTAAAAACGAAATATTATGGATACAAATCTTAAAAAGCATTGATCCCGATAATTTTAATGATTATCACGGATTACAGATTTGTCGAAGACTTGCTAAAAGAAATGTGCGTTTTGCACAATGATTTGTAGTTTCTTCTCGAAACGCACAAATGAGATCGACATAGTTAACGATGTTGCATGCCTTAATCCTCCAGAAGCACTTCTTTTTTTATATTACTACGATTCTAAAAATAAACCACGAACTTGCTTTGGAGCATTTTCTAGCAGAAAAAGACCCTCGTCACTACAAGTATTCTCTCAGTAATTGCTACCTTTATACTACAGCACATAAATTATTCGTTATTTCCGAAGTGCTTATACAAATCATTTTTTAAACAGTCTAATCTGATCCAAATTGTTTACCAACCGAAAGATTTCGCTTTCATTTCCAGTATGTTTACCCTAGTATTAATCACAGAATAACAACAGTTTCGGTCTCTGCAATACTGAGTCTTGTGCTTAAAATTAAGACTAGAAATTTATTGGCACTTAGAGATATTTTGATACTTTACTAAAGTCGAATCCATTTCGCTGAATAAAACAAACTTATGAAACTTGCGCGATTTGAGAAAAACCGAATAGCGCAACAAGTCCTTTGCTCCATCGACTCTTATTACTTCAATACACAATATCGTTACCTGTATTAGGTGATGACACACTCAATTGCCCAAATAGTTATATGTTTCATTCCTTTATATGCTCTAACAATGATTTACGCCCAAATTTACTGTAAAACAAGATACGCTCCTAAGCAATTCTATTATTAGTCTTATTTAACAATAATTCATATTACTAATCTCAAAATACAAAAATACGCAAGCCGTAGAAATCGAATCTAAATGTAGCATGAAAACAGATATTTGTTAGCACAACAAGGTATTCAAAAAATGCAAATACTGAAAAAACATAAGGCTCGCAGCGGCTATTATGACGGTAATACAAAAGGCCACAAATAATGAGAAATAAGACTGACCACTTGTAACACGTCTTCTTTAACCTGCAATTTGCTTTGTCCATTTATTCAGTGGTATAATGAGAAATTCAGCATTTCATGATGTACTTTTTTACAACAACCATATCCTAGCATAAGTATGATGAGATATAAATTTTATATTATAATATTCAGTCATTACTTGTAACAATCCGCTGATCAGATGATTTACTTAGCTCAGCGTTTACTCTGTTTGCTTAGAACTCATGCAATACATCCCATTCCATGCATTACCCAGACGAATATACAAAGATTCATTTATTTTCGTAAATTCAATTTTCGATTTACAACTGAGCTTGAGAGCAAGGATTTCATAAAAACCGTCTAATTTAAAATAAACTGCAACTCTTCACAAGTTAGAAAACTATCCAATTCGTATCAACTTTTTCAATAACTACGTAACTTAGCAAACAACAAATGAAGCCAATAACCTGTAAGATTTTCTAGTATGAGTACTATAATCACAGATGCCTGTTACCCGATACATTACAATGTGTAACGCACCATGAATGATTCCTGCTATCTATAAAATATTTACAATAAAAAAAAAGTAGTTTCTTCTTCCTCCAACTAAACTCAAAAACCTTTTGTGTCATTAAAATTTAACCAACCCAACTGAATTGTAAAGAAAACCTGGAAGATGGAGAAAGCGAGAACATGTCGAAAATGATTATCTCTGGATGAAATGGCGCTAACCATTGCTAAGCAAAATAATTCTAATATGTTAAAGAAACAAGTGAGATAACGGAAAATACTTTGTACAACAGTTTCTAACGGGATCCTCAATAACTGTGCATAAGCAAATGCTGCTAAAACTCTGAAATTATGTACTATAATACATAAAACATACCGGATTTTTCAAATTGTCAGATTTTCAGCATTAGCCAAGATATTTAGCAGACCACCATTTCTTCTGACGTATCAGAACTACTCATATTCCCTGATCTTAAATTTTAAGTTCTAACTTTCACAAACAACCTACCGGGGTATAAGATGAGTGAAAATTAGAATCCTCCATATTAAACGCCCCCAATAGAAATCACCAGTAGCGACTGATATCGATGGAAGAACATTTCGAATGCGGCAATGAGTCCTACAAACAAATTAATAGTATAAGACATTAACACAATTGAACCAGAATTTTTGCATTTCATCAGCATAATTAATTTCTTTCTTGCAAAAGATGACTGATTAACAATTTCTAATCATAACTGAAAAAACCTTCTTATATTTTTTCCTAATAAATGTGTAATTCACTTACAGGAAATTTGACATCAAGAAATATTTGAACCAAACCTACTTATATTTTTTCTTCAAGAAATGCCCTCAATACCCTGATGTTTTAATCAGCCAACCTACAGAAAGAAGATAATAAGGTTTAAGAAATCGATTAAACTTCCTTAAGTGATTAACAATTTGGAAAATAGCATTAAATAGCACTAAACTAAGCAATAATGTAAATAATAGAAAGTCCTACTTACTCCGTAGCTTTTTCAAAATTGCTATACAAAGCAAAAAAAACACAAAAACAAAGACCAGTGAATGGAAAGGAAGAAAATAAATACGTTGCGGCACGAGAAGATATACTGAAACATGCCTGAAAACTGGTTAATTTATTTGTATGATAATTTCCGGGAGTGAAATGAGCTATATATAAAACAAAAAAGGAGAAAAGGAACAGCGTGGAAAGAAGATAGTATTACTAGGGCGCAATTGCAAAAATTGTAGTAGCGATAGTAAGCGGAAAACATCCCAGTTCCTGAAGCATATTATCTGTTTTAAAAGTTCCAGAGAACTGCAGAAAACACACTTTTTGGTTATATAAAGCGTAATAGTCAACCACGGTACCGAGAAATAATGGTAGGACACCGAACGTGAACGCGGCAGCGTGATGCTGAAAATATGACGGCTTGTTTACAGAATAAGTCGGTGAATAGGTTAAATGGATAGAGTTTAAACTCCGTGGTTTGGGTAATGGTAAGGGTGTAATTGATTCATTTCAGCCATAATACTGACATGCGCTTCTCATCGGAAACTTGTTCAGTCATTTTCACATATTATCTAATTTCATACTTCATTTCTCCACTGGCAACTGGCTAAAGTAAAGTCCGCTTTTCACCAATACTTATCAACTTCAGCACGCTAAAAATAAGCAATGAACAATGTTGTTGAGGACAGAATACCTTACATGATGGAAAACCTGCGAACTTTTATTCAGTTTTAATCGATAAAATAGCTGCATGATGTTCAATCATCCTGAATGCACTTTTGATACGTCGAAAGATATTTCATTTTTTCGCTTCTTCATTGGTCATAACACTTGGAATAAACCAAATTATTATGAAAAAGGACCTTTCTCCTAGGAATTAATCATATATGTGCGATTAATGATTAAAGTACTTGTACTGTCACGGGAACAGTACAAGTACTTCCATCAACTGACTCATACATTTAGTCAAGAGAAATCAGCTACTCCCTGCCGCGATATAACCAACAATCTCACAACCTCGCCAAAACGACAACAGGAATACAAGTCACCAGAAAAGTAATGCTCGCAAGTTGAACCGATACCTGTTGAAGACCATTTTGAGAAATTAGATTACCTGTATTCAGTTGGATCACAACATGTTCTTATAGTTATTGTCATTATCTCTGTATCTCTCTCATATGCTACTAATTTATTCCATTTTTCAAGCTATAATGTACAATGCACAATGCAACTTTCCTTCCTTCTCATGCTCTAATGAATGATCTGTGCTATTTTTTCCTTGAAAGTATGGTTCACCCGCCAATGCTATCTCTCGGATATTGCTAGCTCTGACCTCTCTCAAACGTATCTGTATTTCGCCATTGTCTCGATTATTTGACTTTATTCGTCATAAATTTGTTGATTATGGGAAACAATAGGAATAAGGGGAAGAGGAGTAATTTCTGTTAATTTTCCTAACTTTTAAGGAGTGAGTGCCATTATGACTCTTGAGTCAGTGAGTTAGTATATCACCAGACTTAGTTGAGATTCCATAACCTTCCAACTTTTCAGTCATTATGGTGCCACACTTATATATTACCAGTCATTTCCATGAAAAAGGTAACTGGATCATGACAGGATAGGGAAGAGAAAGAAATAGCAATTTGCGTAGAATGAGCAGTATTCTGTTAATGTTAGATTTGTTAAAAAAGCTGCACGCGTTAACTTGCGTCTTGCCATATGCATTTATATTGACCTTTCCTTTATCGGTAATGCAACTTAATCATACGTCATCCCTTTCATTGATTTAGAAACAATATCACATCTCCTCTGCAGTTATATACTTACTGTTCTACTTATTATTGATTATATTATTAGTGCAAGTGTTGGAGCAATTCGTGATCATTAATAGTTAAGCAAAAGTAAATATTCTATTATTCAGTAAATGTTTCCCTGAGTATTACGAAGAAAGGCACTGTTCATTAATTCCATTCATGTAAACATTTGAGTTAGGCTTCAGCATATATTAGTACTTGCATCTGAATTTTATTTTGGATGTTCATACAAATAAGCCTAATTTCAGTGTTGCGCTGATGGAGTACTGCACATTTCATAAAGGTAAACGAAAGATATTGGAAAGCGAACCCGTTGATGGTCGCAAAAATGGTACTCTCCTTAACGATTTTAACGCCAAATGCAGCAAATTAATGTTCCAAATTGACTGTGAACTTAACAAGCTTTATGAGGAGGTCGTCTTTGAAGTAGCTGCATTCACAAAGTCATATTGGGAAAACACGTTGCGACCGCCTGGTCTGTGTTTACTGAATTTAGTAAATAGCTCTTCAATTACCCGTTAACTTTTAACTTTTACCATTTCGAACTTTTTCATAAAGCTTGCGAATGAATATAATTGATGTGTTGATACTTCGTAGTGTTAATGCTTCTCTATTTCTCGTGGTTTTTTTTTTTTTTTTCTGTGGTAGAAGTAGAAGGAAGGTGGGTCATAGAAGGTAAGTAATAAAGTTTTCAAAGTTTTCACACAGTCAAAATTAGAAGCGATCAACTGAGTAGTATAACAGCTTCCATCTTTTGATTATGAAGTTTTTTTGGATTGCAATAGAATTTTTGGATTTGGTTATGGAATTTGATGAATCTGCAGTGTTGTTCCACTTTCTTGTCATCAAAGATATCGAAGGAAAAGTCGTTCTTTATAAGTTTGTGGTATACACTTTAGGAGTTCTCTTTCACGGATATTTTACGTTTTTCCCTTCTCATCAATGATTGCTGCCTTATTCTGCTGTAAAAATTCCAACAGCCAAAACAGCTATTTTTAAGAATGGAATATAGGAATATTCATTGCTATCTTTTTTTATGGATCAAGGGGCATCTCTTTCATATGTCAGCTATCATTTTGCGCTTTCCTTCCGCTTCTCAAATAAGCTCTCTCAAAAACTGATGACATATTGCGGTGTTTTTCGTTGCTAATGTGCATGTTGACAGCAAAATTTCCCTTAGATCCTCAATTAGCTTTCAGAATTTGTTTCAGGAATACCAATGGCAGTGGTCCGATGCGAAACACTAGATGGTTATGATTTCGAGATGGCTTTAGTTAACGTGTTAAAGATAAAACCAATCTGTATATCACCATCGCAGACAATGCAGTTGTACGATCTCCACGAAATGCTCCGGAAAATGGGGGTAATTACTCTTCAAACTTCGCCTTTATAACGAATTTGAATTAATGTTATTTCATTTTTCCAGTTCGGTTTTTTATAAGGTCATTTTCAGGACAAAAAATATATAATGTTAAAACAAGTGGAGTGTTTCACGGCAGGTCCATACTTGGATGGTTTAGTTTCAGTGCTCACTGATCCAGAATGGTCAGTTATTGGTGTTCATATCAGATATTTGCATTTTCGGCTTTTAAGTTTGCCTGAATAGTGCTTTTAAAATTGCTAGTGTTTCTTTGAGCTTCGATGTTTTTCGTGTATTTGTAGCGTATGCGTAAGTTTTTCAGTTTAGAAGATTATTTTAGGGAAAAGAAAATTGTTTTGGTGGTAACAGTAGCTGTAGATTTCAATGTTATTTTTACTCGCTTCTCGCAGGAAAGCTTCTGGAAATTGACGCTTTACTGCTTTCATATGCCAACGCCAACTTATGCCTTGCAAGCTATATGTGAAGCTATTGCAATCAAACCCAGTAACTATGTATGTTCTTGATTTTGTATATTTTAAAAGTTAGACGTATAACGTATAATGATTTCAGTATTGTTTCAATATGAAATGGTAATGTTTCAGATGATTGTCGATGGTACATTTCATAAAGAACTCAGAGCAAGATTTCTGAGGGATAGCCTATCAGTTTGTGAAGTGAAGAGAATTCTCAAAGTAACGCTTCTACACAAATTGTTGGAATGCGAAGATTTTGGTGATGACATAGCTGTTAATAGCGGAAATGTAAGTTTTTCGTATTATTATGACAACTGGGTGCAAAAACAGGATGAAGTTTTAAAAAATCTAATTCAGATCAGTTTAACTTTTTATTGAAGGTTGGGACAGAAGCTGTATTGGCATCTTATGACACATTTTTATATCTTTTACACGAGTTAACGACCGGTTTTCCATATCATGCAGAAAATGTGTATGAGTTGCATAGCTGGATACAATCGAATCCAAACTTTTTTGTTGAAAAAGGAGGACCATATTCGTAGGTTTAACTTTACCTTTGTTTAGGGAAGATAATTTTTGTTTTTTATGTTGTGTCTAGCAATCTTTAAGCAAATCTTTAAACAGAAGTTAGTTCAAACTAGGACTGAGAATTGGGTTAAGTTTCTAGTGGGAAGAGTAAGGTTGGCGAATGTAAAATTCATTTTTTGATAGGCATTCAGAGTGATGCTTTCATTTTGTTACTTGATATTCAAAATGAGATGATTCCATAAGATTTATTATTGCAAAGTACAGTCATTTCCAGAACATGGAAGAGTATTTGGGTAACATGGAATGTGGAGGAGATGGTAGACTCTTTATTAAAGCTGTGGAATCCAGTCAAACGAATAACCAGCTGTTATGGCAGCGAAGTGCAGGTTTTCTTTCCTTGTAAAAATTAGTAAGCAGTGCTTTCACAGAGTGTGTATGTGGTTGTATGTTGCTTAGAGTATATCATCAAAGTTTAGTTTGGAATATAGAGGAATGTTTTAGTATTATTATAATCAATGTTTCTTACTTTATCAGTGTTATGTCTTTTACTGTTAATCGTTGCCTTATCATGAGTCTTTTTCTGTTCACCAATGTAGTCATTACGATTGTTCATTCCTCTATATCAAAAAAAAGTAATTTAATTGCTTTAGGGGGTTATTATGGTTAAACTTGTTTGGTCAGCATGTGCCAGAGATGAGCGGTTAAAAAATGCTTATTAAATCGTGGAATATGCTGCAGAAATTGCTTGTTGATTTACGAGAAATTGATCAACGGAAAATTGCACTACAAAAGGAAGCAGTACCGGAACATGAAACAGCAGTTGTTGGTATTTGTAAGAAAAGATTGTCGCTTCATGAAATGCAGCAGCGAATGAGGGTATAATTTTATTTTTGGCAGAAGTAATTCATGTTTATTATATCCTAGTAATGTTGCAGTTATTTAATCCATTAGAGGATTTGGATATGCTTGAGATTCAAGAGATTTTAAAACTAGCGAAAGAATCTTAGAAGATTTTGGATTTTTATTCTTCTTTCATCATTAGTTGTAAGTCATCTTCATCATAAAGGTTTTCCACTACTGTAATTTGTCATTTCAGGACAAAATAGCTCTGAAGAAGCGTATGGATGTGGTGTCTCATGATCGACAGAGATTTATTAAGCTGCTCACACAGGTGTGTACATTAACGTGAATAATTGTAGATAAAGGGTTGTTTTAACAGAAAAAATGCATTTAATCTTACTACTCTTCATGTCCATATTGTTTTTTAGATAATGTCTAAAACGCTAAGAATTTTCCATAAAGTGCCTAGTCTAGAGAAAAAACTGCTTGTGGGACAGCAAAACGTGATGAATTTGGTTGTTCCTTCTACTACAACGAATTTGGAAAAAGCATTTTTGCAACCGAAACTGCGTAACGAACACGTATGTTCAAAGTCTTGAATTTTCAGGGTCGGAAATTAAGGGAGCGGTTTCTGGTTTCTTCATTTTCTTTTTGATTTTGTACGTTTAACTAACATGTAAAAAAAAAAAAAACTTTCCAATATATTGTTGATTAGGAAGGTTGCAGTTTGATCAATTAAAGATAGGCAGGGATAGTTTCTATTTCAGCGAAGTGGAATTCAAATGGATCTTTGCCTTGCTTACCGATCCCTTCTCGATCTTTCACTGGAATGCAAGAACATTCCAATATACCGTTGGCTAACAAGGTTTCAGGAGTATTTGGTGGATTTGAATGACACCAGTCCAGTGTTACGTCTTTTCCGATGTGTCGGTGAACTGGAATTCATGGGGATTCTAAAGCCAGCTAGTGATCGGAATAGGGATGAAGTTAATATTCTTTATGTTCCTCATTCAGTTACCTACTGATTTTTTCTTTATTATTAACTATGAATATTTGTTTCTTTTCATTCGAACACTTCACTTTTAAATAATTCACATTTTTATTTTGACAGTAATTCATACTTTTATTTAGAAGGTAAGTCGAAGGTCTGTTTTATTGCGTCGTCCATTACATTGTATCTTCGTGTGATACCTTATTTCATTTTCACTATGTTAATTTGTTCCCAGAATTACCTCCACCAGTCTTTAAAATCTCATAAAAGCTGCAGGACTGTATACAAGGAATGTTAAATTTATATTTTCCTGAGAAAAGGTTAAAACTGTTTTTAGGGTTGTGCAATTACTTAATTGCATCACTGTCATTGATTGCTTATTATTCTTTGTATTTCAGATCTCTTCATTGAAATGCTTTCTTGTTGACATTGCATTATGCAAGGGAAATTTTTGTGGCCTCCAAATTATTTTTGATGTTTTTTGCCTTATATTCTCCATCATGACAATGTAATTATTAGTATTCTACGTTTCTCTAATCATTGTCGGTGTTATCAATGAATGAAGTTATTTTAAATATTGGTTTGTTCGAAGGAATATGTATGTTGCAAAGCATACTTCTTAGGATTCATTGACTAAATGTGATAGATGTGAGAAAGTGATAGGTTGATACTAGAATTATAAATTTGATAACGTTTATATGATAGGCGAGAAATTTTTAGATATTTATAAGGGAATAATGGTGGATTGTCATGAAAAGTTGGAGAGGAAGAAGGGATCTCTTGCCTACAGTTTTCGGAACATAGTTTTGTATGACGGTATTTCAGTCTATTTCTTTTTCGTCTCATTCCTTTGTGTCATATTTTATTAATTTGTATGCATACAGTGACAAATATAAATGTTCTTTTCCAGATATCCGAGAAACGCGCTATTGTGATATGCATATTCATGTGTGTTTATTAAATGAAAGGACAGGGATGAAAAAGCAATATGTATAAATGTGTTGTTACCTCTTCTCTCTGAAAATTCTTATAGTGCTGCAGGGAATGGACTCTTCAAGTGAAAGTTCGGATGATGATTACAGCATTCTTGGTGATGCATTACGTGATGTTGCTTCTTACAACAAAACTGGAGAAGTTGGCTGGGTAAGTTGGCTGCTTCAAATGTGGTTATGATAGTGCGAATCATAATGCTCCTCAGATACCTGGTCTTGGCTTTTCTTTATTCATTATGTTTCTTCTTTCATTGTAACAGTTATGTTTTATGTAGCAAAAACATGTAAACCAAGATTTTTTCTGCATGTGGAGGCTACCATTGTATTTTAAAGACACGTAAGGTTTAAGGATTCCAAGGAATTTGTGGATCGACCAAATGAGCAAGCAGTAGCTTTCTATAATCTTATCAAATACAGCCTATTGATGTTCACGCTACCATTCATTGCAATGTATTGTTTCTATCTTTTCATTAAAGGTGAGCATTTTTTGATTAGAATTAATTGAAGCATAACACATTCATTCTACCAAACGTGAGGCTCTTTTACTTCATCGACATATATATAATGTTCAGTTTACATTAGTTTGTGGTTTTGGAAGTATTTATTCTATGAATTGAAATAGCTCCAAAATGATTACATCTCATTTCTGCTTCATGCCTTTTCCAGTTATAATAGTTGAGAATGGTGCCTTTTTTATTATGAAAATTATCTTCAAAATGAATATGACTTCTTCAAATTAACGTATGATTCCTTCAGATCATGTCGGATGGTCACCATCTTCTGCTCTTATACCTGCTGCTGTTGTTGCCGTTTTAGTCGTTTATTTGGTGATCGCTGTGTTTGTGTATGTAGCATACAAAGAAGAAAAGAATGATGCGGAACTGCAAGAAATCGTGAAGAAGCGGGAATAGATACGTTATCTGCTTAGTTATAATATGCTTAGTTATTATTAGCTTTTAATTAATGGTTGCATAAGGCTAATATTTTTCATATGAAACATTTTTCTTAGAATTACTATTAGCTTGATCTTACATAGTTTCTAATCATAAAAAAGCTCTATAACGGGAGGCGTATAATGTTCTAACTGTCAGAAATGCAAATGGATTTTTCAGAAAATGTTCCTTCCCACGTTAGCTGTCTTGAGCTCCTGAAGTCTTAATTTTTAAGGCTGATTAATACGCAGTCTGTGTCTTAGTTGTGAATCTCTTGTCAATCTTCCATCGACCATTTTCTGTTTTTTATAAAAAAGTGTCTTGGGATGTGTAGTAAGCATTGTACATGAGTTTTTTATATTCATTGTATAAATTTCATGAGATTCGTATATTGTTATTTGAAAACAGTTTCGACTACAAAATACAGAGAGAGGAATTTTATCCATGCAACTTTGATTAAGTTCATGATTAACCAATAAATCATTGTTAAATCGCAGGAGAATTTTCTAACGAGTGGCTAAACAAAAGCTTTTTTAACGAAGAAGAATTTAGAAAATATCCTTCAATCCGTGCTTTATTGGTTATACTAGAGTTGGCAATTTTTAGTATTGAATTTTTCATACATCATTAGGACGGGTAGGTTTTTCATATATTAAGAGATGTATATAAAACAATGTTTTCAAGTAATTTCACCAGCTGAGATTTGTGTGTACTTGTGAGTACTTGATGCAACATTTGCGGGTTTTTCTTACCATGAATATATTTTGTCGGTGTTATGTATTTTGATGGTAAAAACTTGATGATAAAACACTGTTTTATTTTGTTTTGTTTTGAGAGAGAAATTCTGTTTTAACAGTTCTGCATATACAAACGTGTTTCATCTTACATTCAAGGGAAAAATTAAATAGTAAAGGAGCCGTCTCAGTCGCATTTTTGAAATGAAAAAATGCTTTAACATTTTGAACTGCGTTGCAGGATCTTAATTTTTTGCAGGATTTTTCAATCCGAAGAATTGAGCTATCGGACGATTAAAATCATTTGATGGACCAGTTTATTCCTAACCTTCGCGATAAAACTGTTCAAACAGCAGTAAAAAATTTACTCACTTATTCACTGACAATTATAGTAGTCCCGCTGGGATCTATGTTCTTTTTGAAAAAATTCGTTTTTGAAGGTAAATATTCTTCGTTCCAGATGGGAGTCACCACATATGATTGAAAGATGTTGCAACGGATTTGAATAATTGAGAATTCCCATCGTCTTATTGGTTGAGGTGTATTACATACAGTAAAGTTTCATATCTGTTTTGATATAAAAATTTTACTGATCTAGATGAATGTATACTTTTTAAAAGATTTTGAAATATTGAAATTCTAGGAAGACATTCTTTTTGGGAATGATGAAGCAAACATTCTCTATTTTTACAAATCTTTTGAACACAAATCTAGTAAATTTTGAGTATTTGTTTACTTTTGTAAATCACAGCGCTTCTTGGTTACGACAATCAGGAATCGATTTTGTATTCTGCAATCCTTGCGGTTGTACTTGTTCACATTTTGCTTTTTTTATTCGTTTACACAGCTTATCAGTCTGACGGAAGACCGGGGAAGGAAGAGTAGTGCAGTTATGTTGGCGAATTTTTCGAGTAAGTTACTTTACTTGTATTATTCATCGTTTATCTGTCAAACATTCTACAGTTATCTTTCAACAGCTTTTTTCATTCCAAAAATTATTATATTATAATTATGATTTGTGACAGATAATTGATTTATCATTGAGAATTGAAATCCAGTTTTATTTTTAATTGCAGAGTACCCAGTATATTTGGGCTTTGGAAATGTGCTTGAGCCCCAGCTTTCCTATCGCTTGTCGTCACATTATATGCCACTAGGTAAAATTGGTGGTAAACCCGCTTGGTTAAATCCTGTCAGTCTTCCTGCTAATAATTCTCTTCTTTGTCGAGTTCGTCTTATTACATTTTACAATCTTTATGGTAAATATAGAAGAAACCGATCAATGAATAGGGCAATTTTCGGTTCACCTCCATGAGTGGTATTTGAGAAGGCATAATACTGTTCGTGAGAGTATAGAAGTTCTTTACAAGATATCAAATGCTGATGTGGAGACATATTAGCTGTTTTTTTTTCAAAAGGTTACATGTCCGTAACTTTTTTTTCTGCTTTTTAAATCTGCAATTAGTTCTTTTCCTAAACCTAATGATTTCTGAAAGCTAGGAGTAACCATTAAAAAACAGTTTATTAAAGCAACGGAAAGAACAGTATTTGGATAATCAGAACCTTCTACTTAAGGTTTGCGAGAAACCAATGGTATTTTTGATTCAAGTTTATGCTACAAGCCCCAATGACCAAGATTATTCGTTCCATCGTACTTTATTTTTCTTCATTTGTCGAAATTCACAGTGTTCACAAGTAAGTTATCATGTTGATTTTATGTTTCTGCGATTTGTTTGCTTATTTCTGTTTTCTTAAAAACTTCCTTTCCGTCAGATTTTTTGGAAAATGTATTTAACTAAATATGATAAATTGTGACTAAAGGAATATTTTAGAATAATGATGCCAGTAACGTTCGCGCTTTCCGGTGTACTTTACCACGATTCAATGATTTTTACGCTTTCGAACAACCCATCGATCCTGATTTAGAAGGTGATGTTCCGGATCCGTTCTGGAAGCAAACGTATCCTCATCTATGCCAGATTTGTGGCTGTAGTGCTACGAAGAAATGTGCACGTTGTGAATCTGCGTGGTACTTTTTCTTTCGCAATTTTTTCATTTATTGAAGAAGCTAATTCTGATTTTCGGATTCTTTTATTTTTATATATTTTGAATGTTATGAGAATGCTCTTAGAATGTTCTTAGACATAATATTGTTTGCTCTCCTGAATAATTGTATAATCAGGTTTTTCATCTGAAAGATGAACGAATTCTGTTAAAGCAGGGAAGAAGGAATAGAAAATATCCTCTTTTAAGTTTTTGTTACAATACAAATTTCTAATTGGTCTGAAGTAGTGATAAATGCTTGGAACTTGTTATTCAGGTATTGTAGTCGCGAACATCAGGCAATTGATTGGAGTTCGACGCATAAAAAAAAGTGCTGTAAACAGAGTTCTAATGAGGATCAGCTGCAGTTACATCTTTCTACAATTCCTAATAGTGAAGAAAAGTGAGTTTTACTGTTGTCGATGTGGAGAGATAGAAATGGCGAGTAGATGTGAAGAGTGAGAGAGAGAGAGAATCAGCTGGAAAAAAGAGGGAGAGAAATCTTTTTTCAGAATTTTTGGAATATTTTTTTCCAGGGATGATGAAAATGATTGGATGAAACGTAAACGAAGTATTGCGATAAATGCATTTGTTTTCCCAGAATATGCAATAGAAATGGGCACAGAGCACTTGCCAGGAAGTAATCATACTGATAGTGATGATGATAATAGTGATAGTGATGACAGTAATGCAGAGAAACGTATGGAGGAATACAGGCAATATATGAAAAAGCATAAGGTTAGAAATGTAATTATTAAAATTTTCTTACACCAACAGTATCATGGGAAATTATTAAAATTTTCCAGTTCGGTGCGGCATTTTTTAAATTTGTCATGCTTTAAGCTTATGTTGCATTCTAATTGACTTCAAATTTGCTTCTTTCTCCTTTCTGTTTTATAATCTTTTGGTTTTTAATATATCTGTAATAGAGTAATGATATTTGACTGGAAATATCTTCAGAGCCCTTGCGATTCTGCTAATGGTGATTTGGAAGATTTAGAAGATTTTGCTGATAAGGATACTGCTTTCAAATATTTTAATAAGGTTCACTGTTTATTAAAATCAAATAGTTATTACGGTATCAAATAGTCAAATAATTATAAAATCAAATAGATATTATTATGGTTTTTATGTACCGTGTTTTTGGAAATAGCAGAAAATTAGAATATTCGATAGCATATAATTCGATAAATACCTCTCTTTAAATGTCAGTTACTGTAGGAAATGTCATCAGGTTATGAAGAAAATGTCACAAACTGTTTAAACTAAGTAAACAACAAGAGTACTTCGGTATATATGAATATCTTCTCGTCTGCAGTTAATTATGTCTTTAAATATATTTCTAGGTAGTAGCGCTGAATCCTGAACAAGTTTTGCGTTATAGTCGTGGTGGTGAACCATTGCTAGCAACTGATCATGCACCACCACCTGAAGCAATTCCACCGTGTTCTCTTTGTGGATCGGAGCGGCAATTCGAACTTCAACTTATGCCCCATCTTTTAGCACTTATTGGCGTTGATGATCTCGGTAAAAGTATTGATTGGGCTACATTGATGCTGTATACATGTGCTCAGAACTGCCATGTGCCTAATGATGGCTATGCTGAGGAATATGTTCATAAACAAGATTTTCATTGAATATAGAGTTTGATGAGTAGAAAATGCTAAAGTTTTCTCCAACAATTAAACTTTTGAAGTTGAACATTTTGAATGTTTATGAAACTTTTGAAAATTTGCATCCGTCACGTTTATAAATCAGAGTTTTTCGTGTTCTTTTTTATGTTTGAAACATTTTAAGTTAACTGTATAAACATAAAATGATGAAGTAAAGAAAACTTTCTGACAACACCTTCTAGGCCTGCTTATTTCCTCGTTGCTTTTCTTCCTGTACTCATCGCAATCTTTTCTCTCTTTTCATTCGAGCTGGTACTTTTGTATCAATGAATTTGCGAATAAAAATGATGAAGTTAGGTAAGAATGACTGAATAATTGTTATTGGTTGTAAAAGACATACAGTTGTCAGGTGTGATATGTCTATTATTGGAGCGATAAATTACATCCCAAAACAAAAATTTCGTTCTCCTTTCGCTTTCACCCTCCTTTCTGTTTGCATGCCCAGCGGAAGTGAACAGTTGGACTTTTGGGGTGCCGAAATATAAAATATGGTTTTATGACTGATGGAGCAATGAGGAAATGATTTTGAGATTCTGAAAGGCCTCCGGCGTGTAAAAGCAAGTCGGTACACTGATTTTATGACTGTTTAATGTTGTAAAGTTATATATAGCGACTGTGTGCGAACATAATTTGTATGGGCAACAGTAACGGGGTAAAGGACATCGGCAGGTAGGGAAACACGGCTTTTCAATATTTTATTGACCCTGATAAGTAATGAGTTGAGCTTTTCAACATGCATTCTATTATGTATTAAAATATGGGGAATTTGAATTAAAATTGGGAACCTGCTGCTAGACTAATAGTGTACTTTAAGTGGTAAGTAATGCGTCAAGATGAGATGACTCGAAGCATTTTCAAATTCTTTGATGCTTTTTTTGGCGTACTGGAAGTTTTGTTGGCAGCTATTCGCTACACTTCATTTCATCATCTAATTTACTACCGCTAGCAGTTAAAGGTACAGCGGGGAGAAGAAAACCAGTGTAAGAGAGAGAGAGAAAAAAATGAATGAGAATGAGAATTGTTGCAATTAATTACTGACAGCTGAATTGGCGGCACTTATCTTTGCTATGATTTAAGAAAAGGAAGATAGAACGTGGAGTGAGGAAGAGAAGGATGGAAGTGGGGAGAGGTGACTGTATCATTTGCGAAACTTTGATAAAAGGAGGGAAAGGGAGGAATTATGGGCAGAAGGACGAGTTCTGTTCAACTGTCGTCTGTCTCCCTATGTGTCAATTATTTCTTAAGTGTGCCGACCGGGAGTCCCATCTATTGGTTGGTAAGGATCGGTTGAGGCGGAGCTTTTGATCTATAAGGAAAAGTTCAGCCATGAGAGCCACCGACAAATTACCGTAAACTTTTGCAAATAAGAGGAAGTGAAGTTAGTTGTGTTGTCGTTCGCCTTACGGATGAGGAAGCGGTAAGAAACGGCGAATTCCGGAAATTATTTTGTATGCTTTTATGCAGTCATTTGATATCGAATCTCTTATTGGCATAGGTAGGGTAAGAAATGGCTTCTCTGGAATATCTGAAGAAACTCCAGAAACGGAAACCGCTAAGGAAGCAGTTGCTATTGCTATTAACGAACTTCCGTCTGTTGCTAATACAAAAGTAAGCACAGCAAATCTAAATTTCGATCAAAGTTTGGTAAAATCTGAGTTTTTGTGCGATTCGACATTATCTCGGACACGTCCGGATGCATCAACTGTATCCGCAACTCGAACCATAAATCCGGAATCGAAATGTTTAGGCACTGCTTTCCATACTTATCCCTGCGTATCTGGTGGCAAATCTCAATGTATGCCATCTTCTCCATCGGTATCAGGTTAGCATTCCTTCAAACCTTAAAAATTGAACCAGAAGTTTTAATGAATTTAAATCGTTCGGATTAAATAGGCAATAAGGACGAGAATTATGTCCCAACTTTACTATTCAGCATGAAAATATTGGAGATTAGATTATCCAAAAGATCCCACTTTCCATCTAACTCTAATTTTATCGATTTTATTCTATTGAGCAGATTGAAAATATGAGTGAAAATTGGGCGAAATATAATTAATTCCCTATAATTAAAATATAGAGGCATTTTAGTAATTTAAAGATATTTTTTCCATCAATGATAATCATTCATTGTAGCTAAATTAGACGTTAATTATTTTTTAAACCTAAAACTTTCATGTAATTACTTTTTACCAACTCTTTCTCTAACTCGTTTCCTATTAGCTACTAACTAACTAACAAACACTATGAAAGAGTTCACTTATACTGTAAACTACAATCGATATTTAAAAGTTATTTTCCTAAATTTCAAATTATCTGTAATACATTTTCCATTTCGCAGAGTAACATATCGCAAATAATTGAAATATTTTAAGAACATTTTTGCATTAAACATGATGCAAACTATAATATTTTTTTCTGCTTTGTATCATAATAAATTTCAAAAATTATCTGTTTTATTGTTTCTCTCAAAGGAATTACTTAAGGTTTCACCGACGGATCGTAGGTTAATTGCGTTATTTCCAGTTAACGATCAAATTGCATGACCACTGAGTTTTTGATTAACTAACATGAATGCTAGCAATTCATTTATCTGTAAACTATTTTAAAAACCATCAAGTCTTTTTTTATTTCTTTAAAATTTACTTGCACACTAAATATATCCATTCTTTCTGTTTGAAGTGTACTTAAACAGCCATTTTGAAATTAAAATGTTTCCGTTGAACTTTGATAGTTTTTCGGTATTTGTAGGGTATTGACAGTTTTTGGTCTTTTGAAGGAAAGCAAAATTGCTTTCGTGGTAACAGTAGCTGTAGTTTCATGGTAATTCCTTAAAATTTTTTCAGGAAAATTTTTGTGAGATTGTTATCTTCCCTACTGTGATAAAATAAATCTGAAGAATGCTTTTTGATATTAGAAATTGTCTTCGTCATGTATTTTAACTAAATGTGATAACGGGATTTCGAATCTCTCATTATTGAACTCTTCAGGAGATGCGTAATGATTGAAATCGATTATCAATTGATTTAAAATTCCTTAAATTTAGGAACTTTCTGTTAGGAGGTTTTCTTAGAGATCATGTGGTATTTGAAAGTTGGTTGTTATCCAAATTTCATGGAGTTAAAGAAATAAAGATATTTTATGAGCCGGTTAATTTAACCGTTAATTTAGCTCATTTTACCGTAACTGCAGGTATTGTAAGTAGATCACAATATTGTTACGACCAATAGAATTATATTTAAATGGGCCTTAAATAAATGTGTTTTATGAGAACTTGTACACAAAAGTTCATCTGACGTAATTTCTTCCTATTTCGTTTTTTCTCTTCCTATTTCATTTCGTTTCAAGACGTTATTTTTTGGTGCGAACATTACTGAGGTGATATAACATGACTATAAGGTTAAATGCAAAGAACAGGTAGCATCGCTATTTTTTCTTCCAGAGTTGTATCCTTCGTTTGCTCTGACAACGGTGGGAATGTGAACAAGACCTAATAACGAAATTAATATTCCAAATTTCGTGAAGTTTCAAATTTCTCCAAATTTAAGGAATAGCATATGAGATACAAAAGAAGGGAAAAGAAGATAAAGAGCTGCAATGAAATTTAAAATGAAATGTATATACTGACGAAAGTTCGTAACCAGTAGCGGATGTTTTTGCTTATTGCAGTGATATCTATCAATATACGTATATATATGCATGTATAATATCGTTAATGGGAAACAAAGAAATCATCAATTCAGCCAGTTGGAATAATAAATTAGGTACTGGAAGGATATGACTAATTACTACAAATGCTAAACTGGGTTAAAGCTGTGAGTGAAGAAAATTTAATGAAAGAGTAAGAAGAGAGGAAATTCAGTTGACCTTCTTACAATGCACTCTTTAAGATTTGAATTTCAAATTTAATCAGTCCCGTTGTTGCTTGATTCTATGAATTCATCATTTCCAGATCTTATCATGTACTGACTTATTATATCCATTTCTACTTGTACAATGTCCTATCTTCTAATATTATGCAAAAATGATATTTTTGCTGGGATAAGAAGGGAATACTAGTTATTAGATAGTTTTAGATTAAGATAGATCATAGCTTCCCTTCGGGATTTAATGCTTTGTCATGCATAATAACTGATATTATTTTAGTATGAAAAAGAGAAGTCTCCAACAGATAGATTTAATACAAATTGGCTGCCGCAAGAGATTTATTTGAAAAAAATAATTGAAAATTAAAGTGTCAAAATATTTACATGAATCTTCCTCGCAAATATTTACTGCAAAAAAAAATATCTGAAAATTCTTAGGATTTGAAATATTATTTCGGATCATTCATCTACAAGTTTTTTAATCAAAATAGTTGGAAATACTAATTTGCGCTTCTTAAAACATAGATTATAACATTGTTACATGCATTGCATTTGTTTCAAAAATTATAAGAGCAATTAAAGAGGTATGAATTGAGAACTGACTGATCATTGCTATTATTTTCAACATTATTTCATTTGCTCTATTATTAAAGGTTTGTCATAATATGACATTAAGTTGTTTTTACTTTCTTTGTCTCGATAATGATGACAATGAAAACTTCTTTTACAAATCTAGAAATTTTAAATTCTGAAAATTTGGTCTATTTTATTTGTAATTATTTGAGAGGTTAAATGTCATTACGCATCATTTCCTCATCGTAGAATTGGCAGTATTCATATTTCCAAGCAGACATGGAAATACGGTAATGTTTCAGTTGGCTTATATCTTAAAGATTGGCCAAATGTCCGATAAGAGCTTTATACCGCATCAATATCACAATTTCAAGTATTAAGAAATAGTTTGGCAATCTCTTTTTCGCTTCTTATTTCATCGATATTTTCTGATACTTCTCATTGGCAATTTTTGGCAAGAATTATGTGTGAAATTCAATTTTCTAATTATATTAGTTCATTGCTATTTCTATTTTTGATTTATTGTATTGATGTCATACGACTGATCATTTTTTGGCGTGAATTATGTGTGAAATTCAATTTTTATTTAATTTATTTAGAGTGAATAAGAAGTAGTAAGTGTAAAGCAAATGAAGATAGGAATTTGAATGGTTTAATAAATAATACAGAACAGACGAGACTGCCTGTAGAATTTTTAAAGACATAATTGGTTTCTGAACAAATGGCGCAGTATGGCGGTATGCATAAACATAAGATTTACATGTCGTAAAAATGATATAATTGCTATATGGCTCTATAATAAATGTTATGAAAACAATAACATAATTATATTCAAATGAACCCAACAGCTTTTTCTAACGTCTCAGGAATGAAACAAAATTGAATGGAGTAAGATGCCATCGAATAGGATTGTTACAGTATGACAACTGTTGTATCCATTCTCTAAATTGTCTGGAAGTGAGAGACATTTTGCTTGAAATGACAATAACGGTGCTCGTAAAAAGTTCGTTGAAGAGAAACCGCAAAGGAACGATGGCGGAATTACCAAATATGCAATTGCTTTTCGTACTGTGACTTTCCCTTTCCCCATACCTGTCAGGTGGTTGAGGCGCACGACAGTGATACAATTATCTTCAACCTCGACATTCTTAGCATTAATTGTTTGATGATAAGAGATGACCTTCATTAAAATTAGCAGTGAGAAAACAATAATCGTCCTAAGAGCACATTTCAGCCCACGGGAATCAGAATAGACTGTCGCTGAAATCCTAAAAATTATACGTAAATTTTTATGCATCATTTCAATGAATATACCCTACGCTATTTCAAGTTCTCACCTTTTCTGCAACTTCAATGAAGCAAAGGTTTTAAACAAATAAATTGGATATTAAAATGCATTGAAGAGTTTTTGGATATAATTTCTCTAAATTTAATTAAATTTCGCTTTCTATTTTAAGTGCAAAATTTTATTTCATATCATACCTGCTAAATTTAAAAATGCAAATAACAAAAGCATACTTGCAGTGGAACCTCGTGATGATGGTACAATGAGACGCTATCGGACAGCATTTAGCCGTGAACAGATCAGCCGACTAGAAAAGGAGTTCGCACGTGAGAATTATGTATCACGACCAAAAAGATGTGAGTTGGCGACGCAACTCAATTTACCTGAAGGCACTATAAAGGTAAGTAAAACAATCCTTTATCTGATTATTGCTCATTGAAGTAAATCAATAATTTACCCCCTTTGTGAATCACCTCCCCGACAAATTGTACTCCTTTCTACAATATTTGTAGTATCTTATATTCTGACAATTCATTGAAGGAATACATTGGGTTCACTGTACTTCTTTTGTACAATTGGTCGTCTTAGTAGTGTTTCTCAATTTTCTAAAGGTATTAGTTTGAAGTCTCGCACAATTGGAATTAACATTGAATTTTTTAAAAATAGAAATGAAGTTTTTATTTATTTTTTGGCATCCATAATTCAAGATTATGCATGATTAATGGGATTTCTTAGAGCCACTTCAGCTAAACTAGCGCGCTCACTAAGCAACTTCTAGAAGCAGTTACTGTAGATTTAGCTGGAATTATTCCCCATGAGACTTCAATTTGTAAGAAGATGCTTTGCGAAAGCAAAATGAATTGAGCTAAATGATATTGAAATCATATGCATTTTTTCTGGGCTTTTCATTTAAACAGCTTAAATCCTAGCAACCAATTTATTTTGATTCTGAAAGATTTCAATACTCTATATTCAATCTTTTGCACTTTTCCTTATTTTAATTGCTTGAGAGGACTGGTGCTTGTCTTGTCATTTTAAGCCATCATTTTTGTTGTCATTGTTCCTGACACGTTATCAGTCCAGCAGAAGCGGGGGAGAGGTGGGGATGAGGAATAAATAAGGAGGAAAAAGAGGCCAACAGAGAGAGAGAGAGAAGATTAAATTTATGAATATTTAGAAACCACTTCCAATTCTTCCTGCACAATCCGTCTAAAAATTGATAATTTATCAAAGTACTACGCATCCTTCCTATTTAATAGACATCCTAAACCATTCACTAATTTTTCGCTTCAAATGATCACAGTATATTAAATTTATTTGTTCTCTTTCATGACACATTGTACTTCAGCCAAAATCTTACTAAAATAACGGATTGCATTTTGTTAAGTATCGAGAATGCAGATAGATAGCCAACCGGAAGAATATCAAATAAGTGGCCTCTTCATAGTCATGATTTAAATGATAATCACAATCAAAACAATCCTGATTAGGATGAATGCGATTTATTTCAGCAGCTACTTAAACCTTCAACTTCACGGACAATGAAAAAATACAAAACTTTTTTTATCATATTATCAATCCCCCCCCCCCCCCCCCCCCCCCCCGTCTCTAATTTTTCCACTTCTTACTCTAACCCCTTTATTAATTCGATTTTCACTCAGTTTAAAAATTCTTGGGGTAATTTCACTTCTTAAAATCGACAATCCGAGCAATAAATGTTACGAGTAACAAATAATAGTGTCAATAAGTGATAATGATAGCCACACTAAGTGAGTTAAGCATTCAAGCAATGGAACTTCTGGACTTGCCTATACAGTAACTTTATCCCACTTTCATCTTCATTTCTCATTCGGTTTCTCCTGTATATCTGCTCAAAAAACACTTCAGCAATGATGGAGTCCTGCTAAAGTACTACCTTAAAACCTTTCTCCGAAATTTTTTTAATTATAAACAGTACATCACAAGATAAACAAATGAATGTTGTTCATTGTTTGATTTGTCAACTTCATTTTGTAAAATAATTAGATCTGAAGTTATTCTAGGTATGGTTTCAAAATCGCCGTATGAAAGATAAAAGGCAGAAGATGGCATCTCTACATTGGCCATTCTTCGATCATCACATTACTGCATATTTCCTTAATCCATTTTGTTATGAAGCTTGGAGGTCATCTCTGATACCTAAATTGTGTGATCCGAGGTTAGGCATTTCTGAAGAGTTTGAATTTGAACTCATCATTCATCCTTTAACAAATTATGAAATTATATAAGGATTTCTAATTCCTTGCGTAACTGCGCAGTTATAAGATTAGAAGAATATTGCAGTCAACGTACCGCGGACTTGGACTTAAGTGCACTGTAAGCAAGCAGCAGTGAAACTATTTACTTCCTGAATAATTTGATTCCAAATCCTAAATTTTAAAATTGAACTCTCGAAAAACTCTTGCAGTATTACACGCCCACTTCTCGCTACCGGTGGATCAATGCTCGGGTCAGTAGCAGTAGGGACAAGAACAAATGTGGGAATAGTACCTCGACCAGCAATACATGCCAATCCAGCTGCTATCAGCGTTGAACCAGTTGAGATAGTTCAAGACCGTATCCAAGAATCACTCGAATCCATTCCTCTACAGTCACCTTCTGAATCAAAGTCATTCTTATGATTCATAGATAAATTCATGTTGCATGTAAGAATGTAATACCATACTTCTGCAATTTTGCACGTTAAAATCAGAGAGGAAATTGTTTTTGCGCGGGTCAGCTATGTTTCCGGAAATTTGCTAATTTAATATTTGTTAAACTTATAACAAAAAGTAAAAAGCCCAATTCATTCTACGTGTAAAATCAGAGAAGGAATCTATAATTCCATTATAACTCTAAGATTTCAAAAAAAAAAAAAACGATACTTACAGCTGACTCAACGCATGTGGAGAAAAAAGAAATTTTTCAATGGAATGATTCACACGAAGGATAGATTCATTGTCCTTTAAAAATCATGGCACAGTTTTGACTGTTCTATAATTCCATTATAACTCTAAGATTTCAATCACATTTCATTTGATTTTGTTTCCGCTTCCAAACTTTTGGTTCAAGAAATAAGCAGAAAGTGTAAAAAATCGTCTTATCAGTGAAAAAAGTTCCTCTTACCAGTGATTAAATGCAAAATAATGAGAAAACTCTTGAGGCCTCATCCGTAATTCGTAATGAATTTCTTGCAATAGTATCCCCGTCATTCCATTCCTCTCACTTCTCAAAACATGTTCAATAACATTTTATAAATTCCATAGGTCTATAAGTCCAAATTGTAATGTTCATCCCCAGTTATCACCAGTACTATCAGAACCCGAAAATAATACAAATTGTTTTACAGGTTTAAATTATACAATGCTTTAATATTATCATCACTTGAATGATATGAATTTTGTGTTTGCGAATACTGATTTTAGCATTTATTCTTTTTGTAAAAAATTTCGAGATTTTATTCCAATATTCGTCTCAATTATCTTTATGAAATATTGTATGAGCAATAAATTAAAACAGAACCCATTAAGAAAATTACCAGATGTAACGTACGGTAATAACTAATAGCTTAACTTGAGGAAGATAGATCCGCTGCAGATCACATCATTTATAATAAAAAATCATGTAAGAGGTTCATCATAATGAAAGTGATATGCTAAAATGTCGCTCACTTTTCAGCAACCTAAAATAGAAGGTTCCATAAGAAATTGGTTTCCTAAATATAGAAATACATATAGAAATTGCGACAATTTCGCCGCTTTTTGGGACAAATTTTCAAATAAATCGTTCTATTTATATGATCTTTGTGACTGACAACGCTATATATAATTTAGAGTTCATAAATAATAAACGAGTGAATTCACAACACTAAAATTTAAATATATAATCACTTGAAACAGTTATGCTTTACTTTACAAATAACGTACTCAGATTATACAAATCAGAGGGGTAACCGTATTGTTTTAATTTGACTTCTTTTTAAATTTATTTTTTGACAACAGAAAAGTAGTCAGATCTCGACAAAAAAGTGGCACGATATTTTGTGGATAAATTCTAGGAGCCCTATTTCTTTGTATCTTTGGAGCCTTGAATTCACTGGTGTATGTTCTGAAGATGTCATTTGTTTTGGTGTATATGATTTATTAAAAAACTGTGCTATTTACAGGAATAATTTCAGAAAAATCATAATTTTTCGATTTCAACAGTTAACCGATCAATCTCCTTCGTAATAGTTTCTCTTCGTGCGACTTTTTCGAGTTGTGTTTTCTCTGGATTTCCCAGTTCTCCACTTCTGATTCTTTGCTGCAGTGATTTTTACTAGTTTACATGTATGTAATAAGACGAGTACGAGGATACAAAAATAAAAATTAACCTCTAGTATTTCTATATCTCGTAGTTTTCTGTTCAAATTGTTAATCTTCTTTTCAATGCATTCACGAGGAGTGATAGGAGCGTTTGGCCTCAGTGTTGCAGCAATCGGTTTTTTCAATTCTTGTTCTTCAGTTTTCTGGAAACTTTCGGAAGAAAAAATAAATAAGTTGACAACCTGTACTTTCTAATCAAATAGTTGTGGATACATCATAAACAGTATTTAATTTAAAGAATTACCAACTAATTTTCCTGAACAACTGAACAATAAGATGCTTAAATGAGGTTTTGTCAACTCATAAATTAGATAAAAGTTTCGTTCCGTGAGTTGATCATTATACAGGATTAAATCCAACATAATAACATGTACAAAAAGCATTACAGACAATTACTTTGATAGCTTACAAATTATCAAATATTACATAATAAGAAGTTGTGATATTCAGTTCTACTTTTTAAGTTTTTTAAAAATCATTGGAACCCTCAACAAATTCCAACTTCAAGATTCTAATTTGACCTGGCAGGAACCACCAACAGGATTCAAAATGTTATCCCGGATAGATTCCCAATTCACATATCTTACCACGGGATAAAAAAGTGACCTTTTTAGGTTTCACAACTTCGGTGGGCGACCAACCAACGGGATATATAGTTTTGTTGCTCATTTGTTGACCGCGTGATTCGTACCTGGGTTGTTCTTCCTGTGGGATGTAACCGTCCTTTACTCTTCTTGCCTTTCTCCACGTCCCATCAGCACGTTGCGAAGCTGCTATGTACGTTTCACCTAAAATAAGCTTTTTTTGCAAATGAGCAAAAGGAACATCAAGATAAGCTAGTGCAATTCCCTACAGTTGTAAGGAACAAGAAATATCATTTAAAAATTATGTGTTAAAATGACAGTCAATTAAAAGTTCTGGATTCACATGATCAGTCAGCTTTAGCTGTAAATATGTCAATTGGTTAATAAAAGCTCATATGTATAGCAGTTAGTCATAAGCAGGGAACTTAAGCACCACATTGACTCACCAGTTTTAGTTTTTATACGAACGTCTCCGATGAAACCTTTTGATGACATAGCAACATGAATTTCTTGAATACTAATGAGCGCGAATCAGAAATGTCACGATCTAACACCTGAAAAGATAATATCGGGAATAATCCAACGTCCCCCTTCTGATTTCTATGCCTTATAAATTACGTTATTTAAGAAATAATGAGCTCAAAAAAAAAAAAGGAAAAAGCTTCACGACAAGAGTATTCCTTTAATACTACTTTCAGTTGTAGTATCAAAAATGGGAATGAATAGATATTGCTTGCACGTTCGTCCGCTCGTCACAAAACGCAATACTTCCATTCAAAAAATCATAATTGGAAAATATAATACAATCGGAATGCACTTACCCATCCATACATTCAAAAGACAAAATGAACAAAATGACTTCTGAGATTAGTACACACTAAGTGCAATCTTTATTTCCCGTATGACAATTTGCAAAGAAAATAAAACAAAATAAAAAAAAATACATAAATCAGAGTAAACCATAAACAATTCTAGGTAGGATTCATATACATCAAGGATCATGGTATACATTTCCCATAACAAAACTTTTCATGCAAATGTGACAAACGTAAAACAAATGTAAAATACACAGATGTACAATACATCATAGTTTTATGAAGTTTCATAACCCGGATATACATATACATGTCAGAATATACATCATTTCTAACTAGCAGGAGTTAATCGTTACTAAAATCGACAAGATAATACACCAGTTTGGTGAAGCCAACTGGTAGTAATAACCACTACAGTGTCGTACTAGCTCTGTCTCACCACAAATGATTTGTCAAACAGCAATACAACATGCTACAATTTCAAAACAACTATTTAAAACAGATGATATTTAAAATGATTGAAACAGATAATGTGTAGTTTATACAGCGTCATCAATTCTTGAATTTCGTATTCTCAATTCCGCACTTAATAGAATCATAGGTCTGTGCAAATAAAAACAAATAGAGCAATGAAAAACGAAAAATTAAACTTTACAAAATAGCAGCAACTCTATGCATACAGACATTGGATATGCAGGAACAAATAAAAAAACAATATCATCTGAATTAAGTTGTAAAAAAATGCGAAAAAATTTCTCATGCAAATCAATTTAAAAACCCCTCAAGAAGCATAATAAACATGGAGCGAAAGAAGGTATCCAAAATGCATCCACAAATATTGATAACCTTACAATAAGTTTTACAAGTAAAAAAATTTCAAAAACATCTCAAACATTTTTCCACGATAGAAAATGATCGAAAAAACAAGCTTCTGTCCTTAAACAAAAAAAAAAAACATTAAAAAAACATTAACTGGTACAACTTTCGTTTTTACCCGAATTCAAATAAGTGTCTTAAAAACAAAGAAAAATAACAGAATGAATACCCTGATACCTAATGGAAACAACTTTTCAAAATATTATAGCAGTTGCCAGCATGGGACGGCTTAACGATTAACACATTCATCTCCTTTCCTAAGGATTTAGCTATGAGGGTTAGTGAATAATCACAACCAATTCTCAAGAAGCCAGATAATTCCAACTGCAATGTGCGCACATGCACAATCTAACGGTTTGCAATGTAGTCAGACAATCAAAAAAATCTGGAGCGTAAAAAAAATAGTTCAAGCCAAGAAGTAAATCACAAGCATTGTTCGACCTGAATTCTTAAGATGTGGCCGTTTTAATCCATGTTTAATATTAATTAAAAAAAGAAAAAAAAAATAAGTAACCCTTTCCTATTCTATCAAGTCGGGATTGATCACATCGCATCGATCTCCACGACAATGTGGGCAGTACCATTTACCTTTCGGCTTCTGTCTCAGTTGAACACATGGGAAATGATACCATTCGTTACATTTTTTATTCTCACAAAGAATCATATCACCATACGAAACCTGAATAATTTGAATTATAGAGAGAAGAGGGATACAGGAACTGTATTAAAAGAAGGCAGCATCGAACAAAAATTAAGGTGAAGGATTGTTTTACTATATTATGTTATAAATTATATATATATACTTACTTGTCGGCATAAGCAATATAAGGGATCGAGATTATTTTCACCCTCTGTTATTTCTGTAACAGCAGAAGTTGCTTGGCGCGGTTTCCTCGGTAAACGGGGCCTTCCTGCACCACGCTTCTTTTGCATCAAACGTCCTTCATTTATTTCCTGCACTTTTATTTTCTTCCGTCGTCCTGATAAATACTAAACAGGAACAATTCAGGCATTAGAAACTCAAAATTACCTTTTAAATGACTCTAGAAAAGTTCCAAAATTTCCAACTTTCTACTTGAAAAAGTAAGGGAAAAGTAAGAGCATATGTAAACGATGTAAGTTTACTTATAAGAAAGCAGCTTTAATAATCCAACAAGAATATTCTTTATGAAAAAATATTCTTTACAAGAAGAATATTCCTTATGAAATGTAAGTCATATCGATGAGTCATTGTTCAACTAATAATGACTAGGCACTATCACCAAACAGAAATCTAATCAGTAAATAAGAAAAGTTTAACAGTGGATGCTCAAAATGAATAGCAGCGGTCCCAGTTTTTGTAACTTATGAAAAAAGAACACATTTTACGGAAGCAGACCAGTCAGATAGAAAATTTTAAGAGATAAATGTCAACCTGATCTGATACAGCTGGTGGAGACGGAGACTCTTTTCCTTTTCCCTTTACGACAGACTGGGATCGTGTGTCCCTCTCGATCCGTCGTATATTCTCTCTTACTGTTGGAGCTTGGCGTTTTGATCGAGACCCTTTTGGTTTGGCTGCTTGTTCTATAAGTAATGTCGTTTCGTAGTAATTAACATATTAAAGACATCTAATACCCCAACACAGCATTATTAAGAATGAATGAATATGGAAAGTTTGTTCTAGGCATTTCACTTTTTTTAGGAAAGATTAAATTTTGAATCCAAATTTCTTGTTCAAAAAGAACTGAACTTTTTGGAACTATGCATGTAACTGTAAAAAATTTTAATTTTAAATTTATAGAATTAAAAAATTTCGATTAATTCTAATGACTTGGTCGTTCCTATATTTCACCATTCACTATTATTCCTTTAGGCAGAGAATTCATGCCATTTAAAAAATATTGAATAGAAATTCAAGACTTGAATGTAATGCTGCATAATGAAAAAAAAACTCTAAAGATGATCAGCTGTGGATGTAAGAAATAGCTGCTAAAAAAATTGAAAAGTTACAACACCCAGCCTTACAATAAGAGCATTCACGCTGGGATATTTGAGCCCATGATATTAAACGGCAGAGGGGTTATTTTTATTCTTGAAAGAAAATTTCTCTTTCTCCCTCTCTTTACCATCTGGGTCTTGTTCTCTTATTTTTTCACTTTTCGTTCCCGTTATTTAACTTCTCTTGCTTTCTAATTATAAGTCCACTGACTTCTCCCTCTTCTCTTTCGAATTGCTATTTTCTGCGCCTCTCCCTCTTCGACAACAGGTTCTAAATTGATGAAATTCCTATTCAATCATTTTAAATCGAATTATTCAGTATTTTAATTGCAAAACTCACTTTCTTTTGAAATTATTTTTTCAAAAGCATAAGACAAAAAATTTTAATAACCAATTAAAAATTATCTTCACTAATTCCAAATTTGGCTGATGATCTCTAATTACGAATTTTTCATTCAAAACAGCTCACGTTTGATTTGTTGTGGATCAGTATGGCGACCAATCAAGTTCTGTAATTTCGTATCTACATCAAACATTACGCCTGACTTCCAAAATGCTAAGTGTTGTGCCATACGCAACTCATTTTCCAATGTATCGAACATTTCATCAAGTTGTTCACGACTCATTTCCATCTTAAATTTTACAAACCACAATTATTCATTTTCAGCTAAATTAATGTGCCATTAGGTTGAAAAATGAATCGAATCTTTTATGAATAATTGGTATGACTGAGCTTTGTTAACTTGAAAGAAAAACGAATGATGAAAATTTGTATCTGCTATTTTATTCGATAAACGGAATACTCACCAGTCCTTCATTTAAAGTATCCTGGATTCTTTCTACTTCTCGCATGACTGCTTGATAGATGACATCTAATTCAGCCATTTTTTGTAACGGTTTCTGAATTTCCTTTAAATTTAAGCATGGAGAAAGCAGTGAATGTCGAATATGCAAATTGCGATAGAAATAATTTGGCACCTCATGAAATAAAAAAGCATGACTCGACAGAAAAATAAGTTAATAAAACGATGAAATCTTATTGCATGAATTTACTGTTGAAGTCAGAATAAAGGACTTGTAAGCAACAGTGTCGTGTCGATTAACGGCATAAATTTTAACAATATGCCGACATTTTCCTAAGCAACCTGCAATAACTTTTCTGCTCTGCAGGACTTCCCTTTCTTAAACCAACGTTACTGATATCTGAAATTCTTGGAAACCCTTACTATCTGAAAGGTTCCAACCTGGACTATATCTACCGCATCCAATAGACGTTTCACAAGATTTTTCGCATCTGTGGGTACATTGTCGAATCCTTCACAGCTTGTAGACGGTTTAGTTCCATCCATCTCAAAAGGCTTGTCAACAATCTTATCTCACCATATTATAACACACTGAAACATTTCACAAAATCTGAACTCCAATAAGCAAAAAGAGCAGCAAACACCTAGATTTAGTGCTTCGAGATCACCAACACACGGAATTGTATGCACAGAGAAGAGTGACGGTTATCAATCTTACGAAATCTTGTCTTGCCGCAATAATATGATAGAAAAAACCCTGCAAGCAGGTCTGAAATGATCCGAGAACGAACCTGATTGCACTCTGTCGGCTAGGATCAGATCGTCTACGTTTTGTACATGATGAGCATAGGAAAAATTAAACTGGCAGTAAAAGAACCGCTATCCTGAATCTTCTCTAAATAATAAAAGAGATGGATGAAAGATACAGTGACCAAAAAATTGGTGACTACGGATCAACCACTGCGACTGATTGCAAGGTTACAAAAGAGACTGATAAAGTAAACGGTAAATGCATCACTACAATTCAAAAGAAAAGAAATCGCACCGCACTAATAATGAGTAACAATACTTGGAGGCAACTTTTCGAGATTTTCTCATCGGCATCGAAAGATTTTCGAAAGACCATAAACAACACTCACCAACACCTAGAGAGGGGCAACAAGTACTCTCCCACCCTCCCTCATTCCCAAACTCCTCGAGCCACCTCACCCAAGTCCAGCACCGCCAATTGGCAGAAAATGTCGCAAATGGTATTTGCACCCTAATGTCAAAACGTACCCACCTTCCTATGCTACAATTGCAAGCTCGCAATGAAAAATTTTTGTTCCTTTGTTCTTCAGAGAAATTGGAAATGTCCCTTGTTTGCTGTCACATCAGTTATTCACAAAAATAAGGTTTCGTTAGTTTTTCAGCCTACTGCTACATTAATTTAACTAGAAATGAGAAGTTTTTATGATCTATAAAACTTAAGATGCACAAATGTTTCCATTAGGTATCAGGGTATTTATTCTGTTATTTTTCTTTGTTTTTAAGACACTTATTTGAATTCGGGTAAAAACGAAGGTTGTACCAGTTAATGTTTTTTTAATGTTTTTTTTTTTTGTTTAAGGACAGAAGCTTGTTTTTTCGATCATTTTCTATCGTGGAAAAATGTTTGAGATGTTTTTGAAATTTTTTTACTTGTAAAACTTATTGTAAGGTTATCAATATTTGTGGATGCATTTTGGATACCTTCTTTCGCTCCATGTTTATTATGCTTCTTGAGGGGTTTTTAAATTGATTTGCATGAGAAATTTTTTCGCATTTTTTTACAACTTAATTCAGATGATATTGTTTTTTTATTTGTTCCTGCATATCCAATGTCTGTATGCATAGAGTTGCTGCTATTTTGTAAAGTTTAATTTTTCGTTTTTCATTGCTCTATTTGTTTTTATTTGCACAGACCTATGATTCTATTAAGTGCGGAATTGAGAATACGAAATTCAAGAATTGATGACGCTGTATAAACTACACATTATCTGTTTCAATCATTTTAAATATCATCTGTTTTAAATAGTTGTTTTGAAATTGTAGCATGTTGTATTGCTGTTTGACAAATCATTTGTGGTGAGACAGAGCTAGTACGACACTGTAGTGGTTATTACTACCAGTTGGCTTCACCAAACTGGTGTATTATCTTGTCGATTTTAGTAACGATTAACTCCTGCTAGTTAGAAATGATGTATATTCTGACATGTATATGTATATCCGGGTTATGAAACTTCATAAAACTATGATGTATTGTACATCTGTGTATTTTACATTTGTTTTACGTTTGTCACATTTGCATGAAAAGTTTTGTTATGGGAAATGTATACCATGATCCTTGATGTATATGAATCCTACCTAGAATTGTTTATGGTTTACTCTGATTTATGTATTTTTTTTTATTTTGTTTTATTTTCTTTGCAAATTGTCATACGGGAAATAAAGATTGCACTTAGTGTGTACTAATCTCAGAAGTCATTTTGTTCATTTTGTCTTTTGAATGTATGGATGGGTAAGTGCATTCCGATTGTATTATATTTTCCAATTATGATTTTTTGAATGGAAGTATTGCGTTTTGTGACGAGCGGACGAACGTGCAAGCAATATCTATTCATTCCCATTTTTGATACTACAACTGAAAGTAGTATTAAAGGAATACTCTTGTCGTGAAGCTTTTTCCTTTTTTTTTTTTGAGCTCATTATTTCTTAAATAACGTAATTTATAAGGCATAGAAATCAGAAGGGGGACGTTGGATTATTCCCGATATTATCTTTTCAGGTGTTAGATCGTGACATTTCTGATTCGCGCTCATTAGTATTCAAGAAATTCATGTTGCTATGTCATCAAAAGGTTTCATCGGAGACGTTCGTATAAAAACTAAAACTGGTGAGTCAATGTGGTGCTTAAGTTCCCTGCTTATGACTAACTGCTATACATATGAGCTTTTATTAACCAATTGACATATTTACAGCTAAAGCTGACTGATCATGTGAATCCAGAACTTTTAATTGACTGTCATTTTAACACATAATTTTTAAATGATATTTCTTGTTCCTTACAACTGTAGGGAATTGCACTAGCTTATCTTGATGTTCCTTTTGCTCATTTGCAAAAAAAGCTTATTTTAGGTGAAACGTACATAGCAGCTTCGCAACGTGCTGATGGGACGTGGAGAAAGGCAAGAAGAGTAAAGGACGGTTACATCCCACAGGAAGAACAACCCAGGTACGAATCACGCGGTCAACAAATGAGCAACAAAACTATATATCCCGTTGGTTGGTCGCCCACCGAAGTTGTGAAACCTAAAAAGGTCACTTTTTTATCCCGTGGTAAGATATGTGAATTGGGAATCTATCCGGGATAACATTTTGAATCCTGTTGGTGGTTCCTGCCAGGTCAAATTAGAATCTTGAAGTTGGAATTTGTTGAGGGTTCCAATGATTTTTAAAAAACTTAAAAAGTAGAACTGAATATCACAACTTCTTATTATGTAATATTTGATAATTTGTAAGCTATCAAAGTAATTGTCTGTAATGCTTTTTGTACATGTTATTATGTTGGATTTAATCCTGTATAATGATCAACTCACGGAACGAAACTTTTATCTAATTTATGAGTTGACAAAACCTCATTTAAGCATCTTATTGTTCAGTTGTTCAGGAAAATTAGTTGGTAATTCTTTAAATTAAATACTGTTTATGATGTATCCACAACTATTTGATTAGAAAGTACAGGTTGTCAACTTATTTATTTTTTCTTCCGAAAGTTTCCAGAAAACTGAAGAACAAGAATTGAAAAAACCGATTGCTGCAACACTGAGGCCAAACGCTCCTATCACTCCTCGTGAATGCATTGAAAAGAAGATTAACAATTTGAACAGAAAACTACGAGATATAGAAATACTAGAGGTTAATTTTTATTTTTGTATCCTCGTACTCGTCTTATTACATACATGTAAACTAGTAAAAATCACTGCAGCAAAGAATCAGAAGTGGAGAACTGGGAAATCCAGAGAAAACACAACTCGAAAAAGTCGCACGAAGAGAAACTATTACGAAGGAGATTGATCGGTTAACTGTTGAAATCGAAAAATTATGATTTTTCTGAAATTATTCCTGTAAATAGCACAGTTTTTTAATAAATCATATACACCAAAACAAATGACATCTTCAGAACATACACCAGTGAATTCAAGGCTCCAAAGATACAAAGAAATAGGGCTCCTAGAATTTATCCACAAAATATCGTGCCACTTTTTTGTCGAGATCTGACTACTTTTCTGTTGTCAAAAAATAAATTTAAAAAGAAGTCAAATTAAAACAATACGGTTACCCCTCTGATTTGTATAATCTGAGTACGTTATTTGTAAAGTAAAGCATAACTGTTTCAAGTGATTATATATTTAAATTTTAGTGTTGTGAATTCACTCGTTTATTATTTATGAACTCTAAATTATATATAGCGTTGTCAGTCACAAAGATCATATAAATAGAACGATTTATTTGAAAATTTGTCCCAAAAAGCGGCGAAATTGTCGCAATTTCTATATGTATTTCTATATTTAGGAAACCAATTTCTTATGGAACCTTCTATTTTAGGTTGCTGAAAAGTGAGCGACATTTTAGCATATCACTTTCATTATGATGAACCTCTTACATGATTTTTTATTATAAATGATGTGACGTCCTATAACACTAATAATAATAATGAGATGAAGTGGACATATGTCGCATTCTTTTAAGTTCTCCAGTCTATTCTCCTTATTTGCCAAAATTTCGAATACTTTCAAGCGGTTCTAAATTTTTGAAAAATGCAACTGGTAGTCAAAGGACCCAGGAGGAGTTATTGTATGTGTCCTGCAATGGTATGGAAGTTTTTGGAAGCTATAAATGATTAGTAGTTCTGGCTAATTTTGAATTCTTGTGGATAATGGATCACATTTGGCCCAAGAAGCAACGAAAATAAAAACAGGAAATCCTTATCAAAAGTTTTCCAGAAATTGCGAAATGAAATGTAACTAATCTCATACAACTTCAGAAGAAAAATAGCTGGGTGCATAGTGAGCATTTTAATTTTGCAGTCCAAAATGAAACACATTGAACGGTGCGTGGCCTTAACCAAAAATCAAAGTCTACATTTTTTGTGAAGTGCAGCATCGGGATAAACTAATGAATTTTGGATTTAAAACACTTTTGGTCTTCATTTACTGAACATAATGAAATCAAACGAATTAAAAGAATCAACTGACTTTGTTAATTTAGAGATATTAATGGTTTTTTAAAATGTTCCTTTAAGAAATGAGCTTGATTTCAGTTACTTTGTGTTTCCTTATAAATGCTTGCTTACAAAAACACTGGCTTAAAAAATAGTGAAAAAGGAATTATTAGTGAGGAAGGTCTACCGCTAATCTCGAGAACTGCTTGTAATGTACTCGATATAATTTTCATATCGGTTTCAATTGTCTTTGCCCAGTTTTCAACGTCTCCAATTTCCTGAATAATAATAGGTAAGAAAACAAATCATGACGACCAAACATGTACATGTACATATATGCATACATAATTTATTAGAAACAAAAGTTTGTCTGTTGAGATTCGCTCTTTGCAGTAGATTCAATTTTTCATGTTACATAGCCAACAACAGTATTTTATATATACCTTGAAGCATTTTAAGTTCTAGATTTTTATCCCAAACTTTGGTAAATTAGATGCTGTGAGGTCCGTGATGTCAGTTTTCTCTTCAACTGAGTTTTGATTAATAATTATGCTTAAAAATTTTATAACGAGTCTGAACATAAACATTTAATGTCTCAATGGACTTTTGGAATACAAACTTTTAAAGCTTGATTGAGTGAATCAGTAATCTGTATCCACTGTTCCGTTTGTCGCGCAAGTTCTGCAGCATTTTTCTCCAACTTTTTCACTTCCACATCCAGTCGTTTCTGGTTATTATAAGCTTGACAAACACTGCAACGAATTAAATATGAATGATCGTTTAAAAACCTCGGAAACTTGATGCCTGAAAAATGAAAATCGAGGTAGGAAAGGTGAAACATACTGAAGAGTGGTCTGGACGAAGAAATAACGAATGCAAGTCTGTCATTTTTTTTTTCATATACTGATTAAAGCACTAACGAATGGTTGAGATGATCGACGACAGCTCCTGTTAAACTTTGTGCAGCTACAATGGCTTCATTTTTCCTTTTTTCTCCATTGAAAATGACTTATATTAGTTCGCTAAGTTGTAGGATATTGCACCTTCTAATACTAAAGGATTAAAATCACGAAATACTAAACTGACTGAGCAGCGCAACGAAAAACCCCGGAATAACGTCTTTTAGGAAGAACAAATAAATGTTTACCTTGTATTTCTCTCCTGACTTGCTGAGCGGAGTCATGCTCCCTCACCATTCTCGCCAACATCTTTCTCTCTCTACAATTTGACAGGTATAAGGTCTACTACTTTTATCATAATCAAAACCTTCCCGAGAGACACACTCAAACAAATCGATTAGGTAGAGCGATAACTTCTCAGCTCCGATCAGGATGTATAAGCTACAAGCACGACATGGGCCCACCACATTCCGAAATAAGCTTCACCAGTGCTTTAATATCTTTCAGTGCGAACCAATGTCAAACAAGATAAGATGAAAAAATACTTTCTTCAAACTTAGTGTTTACTAAATTAGTATACACATACGATCACCTCCAAATTTGGACAAATAAACAGCCTTTATTCGTTTGATCTTTCTGACATCCGAAAAAAACCTACTCCCTTGTTAGAAAGGGCAGATGAATTTATCAATATTTTTGAAATTAGAAAATCGAAAATTACGTTTTATACAATTCACAGATGTTTACAAAGTATGTAATGCATTAGTCTAAAACCTAATATCAACTGAAAATTTGGTATACAAAGCAGTAATTGCACTAATAAAACAAGATACGCTCATTTATTAACATAAGGCAATTAGATATGTGGCTGCACACTTCGTAAGGCACTAATTTGTTCACGTCCAAGAAAGAGCCGCTCGTCAATTTCTTGTCGTTCCGTTGTTAGACGTTTCCAAGTCTCTTTATAAATCCTACAGAACAGATGATTTGAAAATTCAACATATATAAGATTAAACGCTGTATCTGAATTATTCATCTATCCCTTGAACCATATGCGCTCTCTAAAAATTTCAAGAATCACAACAATCAAAACCGAATTTTTGAAAAAAGATCTACCTCCATTGTAACCTTCGCTCATCATTCAACAATGAAAGGATACATCTATCAACTTCAGCATCACGTCTATCGAAAGCCTTTCTCAGTACAGTCTGGTCATCAAGCTGTCGTTTTAGACGCTCGATGCGAGCACTAATAAGCTCCTTATCAATATTTTCATTACTCACTGTAATTGAGTGTAGGCGATCCAACTGCATCCGTAACCTTGTTTCAAGTCTAGAAAAACAAATTTCTTCAAATTAATTTTGAAAAACTGAAGCAGCTTGAGTCATAATTTAACATTTGAGAAAGTCTATTAAAATACAATAAGCAGGAATACTGCATTATGACTTATTGAGAAATAGCACCCTTTATAGGACAGTAACGTTTCATAAGTCACATATATAGTGTGAGTGTGACTGGACTAAACATAATACATAACTGTAAAGTGTCAGTCAAGAAGAAAAGGCAACTAAAAACAGTGTACTGAAGAACATATTTACAAATTAATAATTTTAAAAAGCGAAGAGAATTAAACGTAAGTATTTCAATTCAAATCAGTTGGCAAGAAGATAGTATGACTGAGTTATTTATTAGTTACTCCTTTCCCTTTTTACTATTTCCCGAAGAACTATAGCTTCATGACACATAAACTCCAAATGAAATAGAAATTTCTGAAGAGCATAGTAAATTCCCTGCACTAAGTTATAGTCAAATATCTACACAACAAACATGCAACGAATACGATTTATATATGCTGTGATAATCAAGCACTTAAAAAATGCTAGAAAATTACTGGATAGAAATAATCAACTCTGATGTCAATATTTACAATTTGAAATAAACTGTTCATCCTTCAATTCCATCCTTTTGTTCTGCTTTTCAAGTATTTCGAATTCAGATTTGTTTCCGAAGAAAGTGAGCAACAATGATCTTTTTACCATCATTCTAATCTGAACATACGTATAGCTCACCTACACAGCTGTGAATTTTGTGAGAGATTTTTTTCGATTTTTTCCAGAAGAGCCGGATTACCGGTTTGTGTTAAGTCGTTGAACACTTCATTTTTCAGAACTTCGTTTAGATTAAAGTCTTCATCAATCGCATTTCGCTCCTCGTCCAATATTATAATTTTGCGCGAAATTGATTCGATTAGCTATAAAATAGGCTCAAAAGCTAGAAAAAAAAAGAAACAATAGTGGTGCAAATATAACGATCCAAAAAGTAAGAAAGATATTCACGAAGTGAATAATCGCTATATTTACAAATAGTAATAAAAAAACCATGAATGTTCGGAAAAATTTCGACATCCATTTTTTTCAAAACTTGATTTTTTAATTTACCTTCTTGCGTTTTGTTTCGAGCTGTTCAATTTCTTCGTCTGTCAAACTGGATTGCATCAGGGCTGTATGAAGAGAAACAAAGGATGGAGTGGAAAATAGACGAAAACTAAAACAGAACAGAATAAGGATTTAAATTAGTAATATCACAGTAATTGCATATACGTTTTCTACGCTAAAAAAAATGGTAACACAGTTATTCAAAATTGCCAACTTCGGTAAAGAAATTTTCTAAAAATTCTCCATTTTGAAAGAGTTTGGAAAACTCGAACAATAAGCTTAAAACTGATTACTCCCCTCATAGAACTACAGAGCACTTCTTTCTCCCTGCTTGACACGCCATAAAAGACTACTTTACAGTGCAATTCTTACGAACTTACAAGAGATCCAAGAAATGTGCAAACCTATTGCTAGTTGACGGTGATGACTGCGCTGAAGGTGAAAAGAGGTTCAAACTCGATATACTCAAATCAAGTGGAGTTACTGAAGCAGTTTCGATGGAAGCAGATGCCGAAGACAGGATTAACCTTGCTGGTTTCTTTGGTACCACCGGTTTTTCGCGTATTTTTTCCGATGTAATATCAGCATTAGTACTGCTTCTTGTTGATGTCACCACAGTACTAACTATATTATTGGCTGGTACGTTTGATGGCATCGGATGTACCTGTACTGTTGGTTTACCACCTGTAAAGGTATGATAATGGAAGAATTGCAATATTAATAAATTTTTGCACTAAAAATGAACAACATGATAAGAAAAACAAAATAAAATGATTTTCTCTATTCAACGTTTTGATCGACCCTCGCAAAATAAACAATGATCTAAATAATAAAAAACAGATTTCATTAATAAGATTTTGGGAATTTGGAACGATAAATTGAACAGCACAATGAGTACTAAAAAAATAATTATTAGAAAACGGACCTGTTTCAATTTTAAACTGTCCAGAATAGACTTACCACTAGGATTAAATAGTACCGGTATTCAAGTAATAAAGAGCTTCTTACACTGTTTATTAAAAGACGTACCGGATAGAATAAAGATGGATCCATATAGTTTATAATAAAACGAAATTAAAATGTTTAAACATTGAATAATTTGTCATTATGGTCATTATCAAGGACATGAAAAGCGAATGCAACAAAGTATTTACAATAAAGTGTAAGAATTCAGTTTCCCAAATTCGAATTGAAATAACAGATAATAATGGGACAAAGTTAAGAGCGAAAATACTACTCTGAGAAAACCTCTGCTCAATACTGCTCAAACTTTCACATAATTTTTCGGACAAATTATGTGAAAGTAAAGTTGACCTATTGAAAAGCATTTTTTTTTTTTTGCATATTTTAAAATACTTATCTTATGATTCCATAAGTCAACTTTAAAAACAAAAAGTCAAATTTTTCTGATAAAATCAGATTTTTTGAATAAATAGTTAACTTTTCAGCCATCATAGTAGCCTGCTCATTAAGCAACAGATCATTGTGTTTTCTTTTCGGGAAAGAGAAGCAAAAACCAGTCAAAAGAAAAAATTACTCATAACTGTTGACGAAGCAATGCCGGTGTTGTTTTGAAATGCAACAGGCGTAAATGTCGATAAAGTGGAACCAGCCTTACCCATAGGAGTTGTTGATGATGAACGCAGAAGTGTATTCCTACAAAAGTTTATATTTAGTACTAAGTAATGAAACTTTCAAAAATTATAAAGCACAAAATGATTGGAAATTTGAATCCATGAAAAAGAACTCACCTAGACAAAGATGCGATAGGAGAAGCGATGGGAAAAGGCGGTTCTTCTGGCAAAATTGATTTGTAACTGCCAGAATCAATCAAGGATCTGTAAGCACCTTTTTCTGATCCTGGCTGCGTACGGCCATGCTCCAGATCGTACGAGCTATTTGCCGAAATAGCTTTTAACCATCTGCAGTGTATTTATATACGGTAAAAACTACATTACCAGAATAAGAAAATATGTTACTAGAACATGCTTCGAAAAACAGGGATGAGTAAACCAATGTTTAATTTGGACCTTCTTTTAAAACTGAAAAGAAATCTTAATTAATCTGAAATTAATCATGTAGAGTCTAGTCAAAGAGATTCAAAAACAAAAAACCAAAAACGACTTTTCCCAAATTTCTCGATCAGAACATAATCTAGCGGCACATTTAACTTTATTATATTACCATATCACTCTGGTTTTCTTCAATTGTCACATTTCTTATATGTTCATTAATAAATGCTATGGATCAGTAATAAATTTGAATGACAAAATTTTACCAATTGCAGTCTTCTTTATACTGATCACTTTTATTAATTGCTTATTTTTTTAATCCAAATGCATCTTTTTAAATCGAAATACTGCTAACCACTTACTCTATCGGGAAAAATTACGATCAATTAAATATCCTATTAAGACTTATCACTACAGTCCTAGTTTTACTATTTCTGACACTTCACTGATTACTTCACCTGGACTTCGTCTACTCATGTTTTTGCAAATGTCCGCAAACAAAAATTCTATTCAACCAGATTCCACCAGTTTATTTAATTAGAAAAATGACGAAACAAGTTCTTAACACCTGGTTCTTACAGTGTATCAATATTCGTCACCCAGCCTTTTTTTCTTTTTGTAGACTCTTTTGTTGCGAAAGATGTGTTAAAGATATAATGCTCTAACACTTTATATTCTTAAATTCCACACGAAAGGAAAGTAACACACTTTTGTTCCTGTCGTTGTCGTATTCTTTTCTGTGCGCCAGAGGGTTGCCTATGTAACATATGGCCTTCAGCCACAGTAATGTGAGCTGATGTACGTGTTGACTGAAAAAGTACATATGTGAACTCCGGAAGTTTACGGGCACCAATACAACTGATAGCGTTGAGTCCAAAGGAAGACCTATATCAAAACTCTCACATAATTACAACCAAAAGTTCAAACTTTGGCAAAACTTCGAAATCAACTTCAAATTTGCAAGCTCACGTTTGATTTCAAAAACTTCACATTAACAGAACAGTTGAAATTTAAAAACTTTACAACAAAAAACAAAAGTTTAATAGGCATGATGGGACATTTAACTGTTCTGTAGAAAGCGAGTCGTGTGAAAGAATGATAGATATTCCCAAGCATTGCTAATTGAAGTTCAAAATTACTAGTCATAAAATTATTTCATTTATTAATGTTGATGTTCTTCTAGATATGTTAAAACATGTTTGTGCCTATGAAAATAGTAGAACAAAGACATAGTACAAGTAAAAACTTATCACGGAGTGCATGGTTCTCAAATGAGCTTTATATTCATAACTAAGTTTATTAATTTCTGCATTTAACTCCGTATTTCTAGTCCAAAGTTTTAAGTGGGAATATTGAATCCCACTTACACAAATAAAACTTTTGAGGAAAAAATCTAATCTTCTAAATCTGAAACTAAGCTTCAAAGCTCTACTCTTAACTCTAAATATCGAGTTGACAATTATTAAGTCAACGTCATATTATCAAGTTCTTACTTTATTCACTTAGCGCTACTGACTGTGATCGAAGATAATTATATAGTGTCCACTTCGAAAGGAAAAATCACTTCAGGGTATCTCGGCGCTTCCCTATCAACACTCACATAACAGCATTACCGAAACGGGAACGATAATGTCATGTTTAGGGGGACAACATTTTCTTTATTGAATTTTTTGAAAAAAACATTTGTTTTATCGAAACTACAGAGGAAATTTCAGTTTACAAATCATTCTCGAATCATAAAGTTATGGTCTTATTCATTTCTGTCAACAAAAACCAAAATTATTCAAAAGATCCTGAAAAGCAAAACAGAACTTTTCAAATTGGCAGCCGAATTACTAGAAATAAGAATAAACAAAATCACTAAATCCTTTCGACTTCCAAAAAACATGTCATTCACAATCCGGAATCTGGCAAACTTTTAGAACCCCTTATAACTTGCAAACCTGTTGCAGCTGTTCGAAGATTTTCTTACTTGCCACACGATTCTTGTTTGCCAACATCAGCGCATCTCCATTATCAGCATATTTCATCTCAAGCATTGTTCCAGAATCTAATAATTCATCATTATGTCTGAAAATCGGAAAATTCATGAAAAGAAGTAGTAAGTAACCTCGTCAAAATTGTTGTTCTATTTTTAAAGCGTGAGGATAAATTTAATATTAAGTCGTGAAGCGAAGCATACATCGCGGTCAGTACCATTTCATTAACAGTTAAAGATGAAATGACATACTAAATCTTAACTATGCTGTCCAGTACAGTCAAACCATTGCCCAAAAAAGTGTCCGAGAAATTCCCCATATGTTTCGAGCTAAGTGCAAACAAATTCTCGTATAGAAGTACTGAATGGGAGAAATACAAATGAACACTCAAATGGTAAAACATAACATATGTGAGATATTTCAGATTGTCAAGAAAGCCAGTTGTCAAGTGACTATTATCTAAAATTAGAATAATACCCAGCCAAAAGAGCGTGATGATTACTTCTCAAACATTAATGAGAAGTTCCCTATGAGAAAAGAATTTCTAGCAGTTACTGACTGAAAAAGGAGTGATCACACACCGTAAAGGTAAAGAAGAGATAATGTCATCCTGAAACGGATCTGTGTGACACAACTTAACTGTATGACGTCATCGCTCCCACAAAACGAAATTTGGATAAATTAATCACATCCATTAATTATGGTATATAAACTATAGTGCACAGAGTGTTAAGTGAATAACAAGGACAGACAGATGGGACATCTCAGTACACAGCCAGGAATGAAGTGCTGCAGACTATAGCCCTCACAAAGAAGCGAACCGAACTGAATCGAATCCCATCGACTGCAACAACCCGTCGTCGTCTGACGAAGTGTGTAGTTATACATATATACACTATACGTGCATGGTACAGGTGCAGGAGGAGTGCATTGCGCTCGTTCCTCGTGCACTGAACGATGCAAACTGCCTGTCATCCGTCTGTCATACACGGTGTATGTGTGCCAGTATGAGAGGCAAGGAAGGAAGGAGGAGCACTGCCTTCTGCGCACAAATGCCATCTGTTGCTCCGCATTTGAGCAACCGCGGTTCAGGTTGCAGTGCACAAAGAACTGTCCCTGCATTCAACCTCTAGGTTTCCGCATTCCTTTGCGTAGTGGAAGCAGATGTTGGGCGATGTATGCAAGTGGACTGTCTTTGCTGGGATCACTGATTATCTTATCTTTGGAGTATTAAGGCCAACTCTCTCTAGCATTTCATGCCAAGCCATCCTTCATAATGGCATTCCCACCCACATTTCATCTCTCTTACCCATCATTCTGTTCATGTTTCGAAGAGATTCACAGTGACAACTTTGCACTGGAACGTAAGTGAAATCTTGACAACAAATATTTCTTTGAATCTCATATAAACGATAAATGGAATTTTCATTCTAGAGAGGAGGGAAATAGACATGGCTGGGACAGTAATAAGGTGATGACCGATATTAACTTCCAGAGGTCACCATTTACTTGCATTATCAGCGTTGCTCCACAAATCGTTTAATTTCTCTTCTTGTGACATAAGTATATAAGTAATTCGTACTAAATTTTGTCAAATGATTATATGCAAGCTACTTAATCGATGATGCCAGGACCTTAAATCCTCATCCTACGATCATTTAACTAAGAGGGGGTAATTTCGAAAAACGGTGACGACGAGTGCTACAATTTTTAAACAATTGTAATTGAAACGAAATATCTAACAATATAAGTAGTTGTAGTCATGCTACATTCAAATAGTACGGGCAATCTGCACGTCTTGATTTTGATCTTGCCAGAAGGTCTGAACATTGGACTCTTCGCTTCCTTTGCTGACTCATGCTTTCTACCCTTGCTTCTGAGAATCGTTGATAACCTTCTCCCTGTTCTCCTGACTCATATCTCTTTATTTTGGCTGCATCCTTTCTGTTCATGTAATTCCATCTTACGAATTCAAATCCATTTCTCTCTTCATCACAATATGTTGACATTTTAGGAAAAATCATAGGCCCGTAATGACATGAGCGTGATGGCGGTTTTATTTCCATCGGAATCATCCACCCATAATAAATGGTAAAGGAAAAGAGGGCGGCAAGTGACTCACCATCGGGAGGAAATAATTTTGTTGAAAAAATACACCGTAATTATGGGGTTAGCTTTGTGTATTGAAAAGTTATCCGTCCTTCGACCTATTATGTTTGTTGCGTAATTCGGCATTATTATTATTACTATTATTATTATTATTTATTATTATTATTATTAATATTAATTATTATGCTAATGAAATAAACTGCAATCTGTTACTGAAATAGTAAGAGAAGAGCAACTAGAGAATAAAAACAATTTTTGTAATACAGGTATTTCTAGGTTTCTAGATGAATGTCTTTTGTAGGAATCGAAAATTTTTGTAGGAATTGGGTAAACTTTTATTTTTACTTCCAATTGGCTGCATTTGTGCTGGTATTCCAACACCATTCCATTTCATTGTTATTAGTTATCATAATTAACTTGAAATTTATTTTTGTTGCAACTGCAAACCTGAGGCAAATTTGATGTTTTATAATGTAGTTTTTTTAGGCAAAATTTATGAGGAGGGATTTGGTTGAAATGAGTGAAAAATACCTCATCGAACAGTACGAGGAAGTATAATTATATATGCTGATAGAGTTAAATTAAACTTGATATAATAAGGGAGTACCGTGTGCAGTTTGCGATCTCTCTTACATAGGACGACAGCGTCAACAAATTCTTGAAGAGTTTCATATAGAAAAAAGCAATGCCGAAAATATGCAATTCTGAAATCGTGCAAAATTCATGACGCGGATTATAATGAAAGAAGAATGAAATATTGGATGACAAGAAAGGAATTTCAAAAGAGTAAGGAGGATGAAGACCTGTTTTAGCTTGAATCGGATAGATTAGTGAGGAAGTAGTCAATAAAACTGGCCGGCTTGTGAAAAATGCTAAATTGAATTTTGTAGACGATGATGGAATGGCCATTGCAGTTCGAAATCAGCGCTGGTCATTCTACTCTGTACATGAGAAGAGCTAACGTCAATAATGGTGACTGAATGAAAGGAAACTCACATACTCACATGTCACATGTCAACTCATTGTACACGGAGAAAAAGAAATCACTGTTACAGCGTGGCACATTGTTGGTTTTACTGCAATCCTCGTTTTTAGCATTTATTTATTAAAAAGCTTACGGATGAGAGAGAGCTCGTATAAGCGAGAATGGAACTAAACACAGTCATCCTTCTATTGAGCTCATTTGTCTGGTTCGTCTTTCATTTCGATACATATGCGATGATGATGATGAATAAGTAAAGTTTACTTTCAACTACGAATGCACTTCGACTACAGTGAAATAAAGAAATGATTTGCAAAACAATTATTTCAGTTTTTTACTGACAACAAGATTTAATTCGTTAGGAAGGTTTCTCAACTGATTAATTATATAGTTCAGTTTTTCAGTTCAGTTTTCACGAATGCCACTAATCACTGGCATTTTGATTATTGGTTGGTTGATTTGCCAAAATATTTATGCTTAATGTCTCTTGAGTCTCAGAGGGTTTGTGTGAAATGATGTCCAATATGTAACAATGTACTAGTAAACAGATAGTTTTTGCAATATGTAAATCATTCCTTTCTTTTTCCTTTCATTAATCGCGAATTATTGGATGGTCAGTGTTTTCGTTATTGGATAGATGCTTGTCTATATTTGATCACCCATTGATTTGTACTGAATATCTGAGTAGATTTAACGGTCAGAAGTAAATGGTTTGAATATCTTTATATTTGAACAAGTCCTCCAGTTCCTTTGTGCAGCAACGATAAACAATAATAATGATAATAAGCTGTTTAGTGTAAAGCTCACGGCATTCATAAATACATAAGTAAATAAAATATTTCAAAAGCCAACATTGCCAGAGAGAATTATATTGCATCCTTCTTATTTGTGCTCCATTCAAATATTTTTTATAGAGATTAAATCAAATGATGCAGTTAAAAAGAGTTTATAAGTTAACCCTCGAAATTATGATCTAGAACGTTATTTTTACAAGTATTTTTTTCACAATTAATTAATTACAATCTTTATCAGAATGATATTACTGAAAAAACCATTATGTAAATTAACGATATAGATCTCATTTAATTTAATTTGTAAAGCGAAGAAGTCATTCAATTCTTTTCAAATTTAAAGCTGAATCACTTGAGTAGTAGGATGAATCTAGCACTGATAAAGTAATATTAATTTAATCCAGCAGATTTTAGGACTTGATGAAGTAAAAGTTGAATAACCTTGAATGTCGTTTTTACAACATCAACGACAACAGCAACGACTATTTATACAGATAACCTTCACTTTGATTACTTAAGGAATGATAAACACGGCTGGTAATTTGAATTAAAAATGCTGGCTCGTTAGAAGTGGTGTGCAAAACGTCTCGAATTTTGAATTCTTTTGATCTTCTTTCTCGAGTACGATCAGGTGGGAAAAAATAGGGAACCTGAGAGAAATCAGCAGGAATTCTGGCTCATTTCTAAGAAACTTAATTTTAGCTGTAGCTGATACGTAAGTGTGTTGATAAATTTCAGGAGTACAAATCAACAATGAACTTTAAAGAAATTGGGCAAGAGGTGGATAAAGCTAAATAAGAAATAGAAGCTTCAAGAAAATTTTTGAAAAATGATAATTCCTCGAAGAGTGTTCCTTTCCAATTTGCATTTTTATGTCCAAGCAAACGTTTTGTTGGAAATTCTTTTTGTCCAGCAAAGAGAAAGAAACAGAAAGCTTCAGTGACTTTTCCATAACAACATCTACACAAATGAGCAGTAGGATAGAAAGTGAAAAAAAGAAAGACCAGAATTAAGTACTAGTTCTACCGGAAAATGTCACTACAAAATATATAACTTTCTAAAGATTATACCTCATTATGTATTCCAGCTAACATAAATAATAATTGGGAAATGAATTTTCAAAAAATTTATTTCTTGAATAACAATGGATGATTTATTGGTCAGTGAATTTCAAACGAATCACTGGGCTCATTGCTTTTTCTATCTCAAGTTCTAGAATGAAAATGTAAGTTTCAAAAGATAAATGGTAATGTGGTGAGATTTGACAAGAAAGAAACTTCATCGACGAGAGAATTAAATAATTTCTCTTAATAAAAGTGAAAAATTCTCCACACCAGATTAGATTGAGCAGTGTAATTCAAATGGATATTGGGAGAACGATGAACTATTCGAAGGAGAAAATTCGAAATTTTTTTCAGACTTTGATTCTTGTCAAGATTTTTTGAAATTTCACTTAATTAAATTTTCTTTACAAATAAATGCACTGAACTGTTTTTATCGAGGTTACCTGCTCTAAGAAATTTTCAGCAGCAAATTCTATTGCTTCTCATTTTTTTTCTTTTTGCTTAAAATATGATAATCAAAATCGAAAAATCAAAGATGCATCTGATTAGCAGCACCAGACAACACTAGCAGCAGAAATGATCAATACTACTCATAGTATATTGCACTTAATCATTGACATTGAGTTGGATCCGGTTTGATGAACTGAAGCGAGGAGAAATTATTTCATTGCTGAGTAAAACTGAAACTTAAAAAATTTAACAAAATGAGCAAAAAGTATGTTAATCATCCCGAAGAGTTATTATATTGTTTTAGTAATAACTAAATCTGTGTTACATTTAAAAATTTGTGAAATCTCGGAATGTTTGTAACAATGATAAGCATAAACAAAGGGAAGGAAATGATTGAAAAGACAAAAAATGAATTTATGATCGTTAAGCTTTCTTGAATAGATCTAATGGAATCAGTGAGATATTCAGGATCAGGAATTGATTCTGATCATTAATGTGGCTGAACTTTTTGATCAATTTGTACCTCTCTCAATATCACATTTGCACTGTTTTATCTGAAGTATACTGATAGTAACAATATTTGTAGTTTGAATAGTTTGAAACCACGGAATCTACAACACAGGAGTGAGTCATATCTTTTCGTTCACTTTTTTCCGTTTCTCGTTTCTAGAACCTATGCCTTCCAAATTAAAGGGAAGTAATTCTTCGAATGTTTTCACATCGTATCAGAATCGGAAAATGTGAGCTTCACCAGTCAGTTCTCTTTTTTGAGAGGCAATCAATATCATCGACTTGATGTATGTATATATATCCATCTACGCATTTATTTGCTACTTCTTTGATTTATCAGTTTGGAAAAAAGCGTTAAATGATAGAATGACACAGAGATGTATATGTTATCCGTGCTGATGACTCATCGTCCAGGAATTTCAATTCAATCGAGTTTAAGAGCAACCATTAATTTTGCAAAAAACTAACTTTCAGCACGCAATAATGGCGTCAAATACTTTCTGTTTTTAGGGTCCTACCGCTTCCAAAATTATACCGCGGTATTGTCATGCATATTGAGGATTTTTCCTGAATACATAATGAGAGGAATATATTGTTGTGTGTGATGAACTTCATCTCATGAAAAATACTGAAGAAGATTGAAGTAAAGTAATTTTTAACGCCAATGCCCTATTCATTCCGATAAACATGTACTAAATTAGTATTCAATTCGTATTTGAAATTGAAAAAATGTACACAAAAGAATTTTTGAGCATTATAACACGATGCTAATTTAACTCAAAAAAGTGCGTAGAAAGAAAATGATAAAAGAGAAAGTCAGAAAGATTAATTGTGTCCCCATGTCAACAACGAATGATATATGTGCATTTATATAGCGTAGGTAAACAATCATTCCATTACAGCACAACCAAATTTTAATGTGTTGATTTCTGAACAAAAGTAAAAAAAATATTTTGTGGAAAAGAAAATTCCACGACTAAGGCGTAGTGAAAGGAATTGGCGGTGATAAGAGGCATAAATTTTGTATTCTCAAAAACGTTTATATTAGCAAAACTAAGAGCGAAGATTGTTGCAATAATTTGATGCAAATTTCTGACATTTTTTTGTGAGACATTTTTTTTTTTGTAAATCTGAAACTTTAAAATTGATTGTGATAAATCTTTCTTAAAGATGCGCCACATTACTATGAGATATCGATGACCGAAAAAAAACTATTACTCAATCTGCGCTCACTTCTAATTGCTTCTCTCGAACTTAAACTATTAATAATGTTTAGTACAGAATTATTTAAAAACTTCTATAAACCAGCAGACAAATAAATTTTTTTTTGTTGTTGTTGAAATGATTATTGTTGACAACTGATTCGATAAATTAATACAAATGGTCAATGATCAGAACATTTATAATTATAGAGAAATGTAACATTTTTTATAGCAAATTATCATTGTGGATAGAGAATGATAAATTGAGACACAAGTAAATCTCAGTACTGAGACATAAATCTCAGTACTTCAGAATCTTAATTCAATTGTTAACCAAGGAGTGCTTCTACCCCTTACATGAAGTTTCAGATGATCTTGAAACATAACTTATACTTCGGATCCAGAACTTCTTGCATTCTTTTTTCCTGAATTTTATCATATATACTTAAATCTAATTGAACAGTAACGGAGTCGCCCAAAATCTTCATTCTGTCATATTATGTAGAAAAACTATATGAGTGATTTTTTTTATTCAATATGGTGAAAATTTAAAAAAAGGACAGTTGCAACTATAATTTCAATTGTGAAATATTCTCCAAATGGAATCCCATAATATTTAATTTCAGGAAGTGGAAAAAATTTTTAAGATAAAAAAGTGTCAAAAATTTCCTTCTTCAATCATTTTTCCATCCCAGGAAAATATGAAGATGGGTTATCGGAATTATGAAAGCAGTCACTTTTATTTCAGATTATAGGTAAGTTTAGCTTGAAGAAAAAATTAGGCTTGAATATGTTTGCTTGTCTCTTTCCTTTTTTTGCAGTAAGTGGCATTTTTTTCAATCATTTCTCTTTCACGAAGTGTGCTTCTTCCTCTCATAACTATGTCTTTATTATTGTTGGCCATCGCATCATTTCTCACCCTTACAAACCTTATGGCCAAGCCCTATAGATTTCCAGCTTGTCTAAGCAACTTGTCTGCTTAGCTCAAACACACACACATCATGTATGTGTGTGTATATATATATATATATATATATAATGCTCTATCGATGCTTGATATTTCTTTGTTTGTTATCTAAATTACCCTTAGCCAAATGAATGTGTTTAGAGATTGAAAGTGTGGTCCATATTTTCGGTCCTTTTTAATTGCAGCTTTAGTCGATAGGCCTACAAGTTGGCTTTTCCTTACATGTTTATAACAATATTTAAATTGTTTTGCGTACTCAAACCAACTTGCTGATTCCATTGGCCTTTTTTATTGCTTTCTCTCCAAATAGCTTCACATCTTGGCCTTTGTAGTACTTTTTCATTTACTCCACGCAGTTCTATATTTCTCACGATTGATTTCATGCGGTTAACTTCTTCCTTATCAACGTTTATTACTGTAATCAGTTTTTAGCAGAAATAACAAATAAGTCAGTACTGGACTAACCGGTTATATTTCTCGGTGATTATTACGGAAAAACTTATAGCATTCCGAAATTGCGACTAGGTCACGTGTTGATAAATTGACGGATAAAGAGATAGACTTGTTCATCTCCAGATATTTACTTGGTCCTAGTAGTAACAAAACGATTAAAGGGAGAACGTTCTAAATCGATTATTTATTATTAATTCTAGACCATTAAAGTGATGCCTACTTTTCTGTCTATTACGTGCCGTTAAATATCACAGAATACTCTTTTATAACTTTGAGTGAAGGCAAAAACTTTCGCAAGTCTACTGCAATCGATTATCCTACTTTTTTGCTTCAAATGTTAACATCGATAATTAGTCTAAAGATGTATTTGATTATTTGTTGCATGGGAAAAATTGCTGTATAGAAAAAAACTATCAGTGAAAATATATTCTTGAAGGCTGAAATTTATTTTGGAGATGCATGAAACAATTTTTTTAGTTTTTGCATTTTCGAAGGTTTTCCTCAGCTTAATTTCTAAATTTGGGAATGCTGTATGAGGTTTAGGTAAGAAGCATATTTGCTTACTTCTTGCAATTTGTTAATATTGTTACCGTTCGAAGGATAACGTAAGAATAGTAATTTTGTCATTCTTATCATGCTTATTTATCTGATAATTTGAAATATTTTTTAAGCCTCTATAAACACTTTCAATATGTCATAGATGTTTGATTTTTTTTGGAATTTCCATCAGTTAATGCTACTATAACTTGCAAATATTTAATGTATTTTCGATCTTTGTATAATAAATTTCTAACAAAAAGACTAGAATCATACGCTTATCAAGAAGAATTGTCATTAAAATGTTTGAAACAATTGTCGTTTATAATTATTTGCTTCGCAAAAAAGGGAAAAACTGATTCGCTAGGCAAATTTCGCCTCAGATTTCTCCCATTTCTTCTACAATAACTGAACTGACGTTCAAAAGTGTGTAGCTTTACTTTCCATAATTTTTTACATCCGAAAAAGATAATCGTTATTTTGATGGATTTTCTTTATCATCTCCTTATTATGATAAATCGATCAAATCCTGGATATTAAATATAACATCAAGATGACATTTTAAGTTAGAATCAAAATAGGCAGGTGAACAGCAGAAGTACTCTGAAGAGTAAGGTCGGACATTTCAACCAAACTGAGGCCAATTGATTTTAGAGAGTAGTGGTGCCTTCGTTGTAACAGATATACTTTCTTTCCCAGACATACTTAGTCATCCCTTCCATTAAAGTATCTATCAATTAGTTTCTTTCCTTCTTTCAATCATTCCAAGAAAAAACATTACATAATACATTTCTCGTGCTTCGTTCGCATCTATTAATACAATTTTTTTAAAGGAATGATTTTCAATTTAGATAAAATGAGGAAAGCAATGAAATAAATTCATTCCGTGCTATTGCACATATCAGTCATCGATTTTACGTTTTCCCATTTCGTTTGTTCGCATCAACGCAAGAAAGGTAACAATCAGATGATCGAAGTTGTATACATCATATAGCAGGTTTCCAAAAAAGAGTCTGCGGCAAGGTTATTTTTTGGGAAAAGTTGCACCAAGGGAAAAAGCATCGCGAAATTTCTTGCATTATTTATGATGATATGTTATCCATCCATGGAATCACCGATTGATTTTTAAGTTTCTCAACTACTTTTCAATGTCCCATTAAAAGCTTAAAGTATTCAAAAAGAAAATTTATTGATTAAAATTTCAGATTTTGGAAGGAACAAATTACATCTGTAGGCTTGAAAACGGTCGTTTCGAATACATTCTTATTATTAGCGATTTCTGGAAATTTTAAAATTATACCACTAATGAAAGAGTTACAAGAACAAGAATAACGAAGATTTGCTACCTCTAAAAATCATTTTTGAATTTCAAACCTTAATATTTATTTGTCTGAATATATAAGTTATCACAGTGTACGAGAATTCAGGAAAGATTTAAAAACAAAATAGTGAAATAGAAAATAACAATCAAATTAAAGTGGGATCAGGGATCTGGTCGGTAAGTTCTGAAAAGGAAACAGACCTTAGGTTTATTCCATAAATCTTGTTATGAAGTTTAATTTAACAGTAAGCAAAAACAGAAAAGGGAAAACTAAATTCAGCATTAATATCTTTTGTCTTATATTTAAAATTTTATGAATTTTCCAGTTCTTAGAAAATTTGAAGTCGATTAATGAATTCAACTTTAGCATGGATCGTCTCGTTGCTCGTATCCAGCGACAAAGCCGTTCAAAACAGTTTCCTAATGCATTACTTTTCACCATACTTGGCAACAGCGATTGTAAACCAAAGCAAATTGCTAACGGAGTCTTACGTAATAATTTCTATTACTATTTTTTTCGATTTAATTCTAATAATTTTGAAATCAGGAAATTATTTACCTTACTTGATATTTCTACTCAGCTTTTCTCTTTTTCTGAGTACAACCACTTTATGGCATCTTTAATGTAAATATAATGTTGTTACTAAAGATTACTATTATTACTTCTAATAGTTTCATAGCAGAATTTTTAATCACTATTCAAAAGCATGAGATCATCAAATATTGAGGAGGTTTTGAGATAAGTAAATATCAATAAATGATGCGTAAGTTTGGAGGGACAAAAATGAACTGCTAGTATTATTAAATGTTAATAAATTTCGTGAATTCTACCATTATGCATCATTAAAAATCAGTCATCAATAGATACACAAGGGAGTTGTGTTAGAATTTTTTGAGTGAAATCTTTTTTAATCTCTACAGAGAGCCTTTAACATTGCTACTTCCATTTATTTATGGTCTCATCAATTTATTTGGCATCATTTATTCATTTCTAAAGCAAAGTTGAAAGCTTATGCGAGAAATTTTCCTCTTTCAAGGGAGAAGTTTCTCAGCTCTTTTACATATCCTGATAGCATCATTTTAGATAGTACTATAGAAAAATTGTCAAATTCACACAGTTTTTCAAAAAACCAAATTATTTAGCAAAAGAATAAAATCCTGTCTTGATAAATCATTTAGCGTTCATTGCAAATTAGGCATAACTGAAGTGTTCATCTCGTGGTATTGAAGCTTCTCTTCTCACTGATACTTTTTTATTAAGAAAATAAACGGAGAAAATTTTCAATTCGAAAATTGGCAACTTTCATCAAAGAAATATATATTTCGAAAATTAAGAGCGAAAAATTAAAAAAAATCTTTTTTTTAGAAAGTTAGAAATTAAAAAATTTTTTTCGGCAATGTAAAATGATGCGTCAAATAAATGATTCAACCTATATGAGCACTTTTTTTCACTTTCAGGTTTATTATTCAAAAAAGAAAAACTTGAATATGTTTACCGAGGATGCGATACTTTATGTTTAATTTTGAACTTTTCATGTTTTTTCGCAATATATTGCAGCTTATCGAGCAAAAACTTCGTTCTGAATTTGTATAAGAAAATTATTTATTTTAATCATCAAATTTTATAAAATTATGTTGTCAGAGTAGTACAATATTGTCTGATGAAAAGAAAAAGTAATTTATTGTAGTTAGAAAAGTTGAAATTATTGGAATAAAATGAAATGAAGTCTATAGCGATGATAATACGATGGAAATAGTACAAACTGAGTTTAGCTCAATCTAATTTTGTTGAATCGTAAGAAATGCAACATTACTTGTAATAAAACAACTTACTGAATAAGTTAAGATTAAGGCCCAGCAAAGAAGTCCACTCTTATTAAAGAAGCATTAACCCTTTTTTTGAATATTTCTCTTTTCCTCACTTTGAGAAATCAATGAAACTTTCACTAAACGATTAATTAATTAAGAGCGAAAGGATCAGCTATGATCCTTTTGTTCAAAACGCTTCTCTTCCATTTTGCAGTATTCCAAAGTGGCGATCAAATTTTTTACTGGTATTTATTACTATCCGGTGAAGTTCAGCTTTTCCTCTCTACGGCCGAAGTTAGTTTTCTTCCTTCTCGCTCTCTTTTTTAAGAAAAAAAAATTTTTTGAAAAGAAAATTTTTTACAAGTGCTTGCGTGTGATGCATTTATTCATTATTGTACTTGCATGACATTATTGATTGATAATCAACAATCAAAGGAAATGTTTGTCACCTAAATTGCTGTTGTGCCAACAAATTGAAGTGAAAGGTTTGAGAAACTTATGTTTCTTACCGCCTAGATTAAATATAATAAAACTTAGCCTAAAATATTCATAAATTATAAGGTATTACATTGCCAAATGTGAATCTATCTCTCATTCATATCTGGAAAGATTTTTTCAACTTCCTCAAATTTTTTTTTGTAAACAATTGCGAATAACAAAGAAAAGGAAGAAATCACATCAGAGGTTGCCAGACAGAAATAATAAACGCTTTATCTTACTTGAATGAAGCAGTTCTTGAATAAACATCATTTAGATGTGCTGTGAAATAACTTGAATGAGGCTGGAAAATGAAATGATTTCAGATCATTGTCTCATTTTTCTTTTGTGTATATGATTTAAGTAATTATAAATATTATCGCTTTGAGGTTTGGAATTTTTTCTGAATACTTCAAGGTAAGCTGTAGGTATACCATGTGAGACTATTTCTAGTAACATTGAATTTTGAACTTCTCTGCCTAACTTGTGCATTGCATAAAAGTGAATCAAAAATCAAGTTAGCAAATTAGGGGTGGGTGCTTGATTTTGATGGTTACTGTAACACACTAGACATGATCCACTGTCAATTGCTGAAAGAGGGTCATCACTCATTTTAAGTAGCAATTAGATTTTATGCATCCATCTCGTCTTGTATTCGCTTCCATATTTGGTATTAATAGTCGGTTTTCTTGTTTCATTTACTTAAGAAATTTTATAACTCCAACTTGAGCATGGAAAGTACGTTTTTTTTTTTCACGTTTCTTACTCCCTTCCATTCAGCACTACACGTGGGCATGGATGATTATTGACAACAAATGATTGCTTACAGCTCAGATTTTGATTTCAAATCGGATTTTATTCCTCATTAAGACAATAGCAGTAAACAGTGAAGACTTATGGTTAATTTCAGTTTCAGGTTTCCCTCTCTTTCTGTCTTTCTTTCTCTCTCAGTCACTTCGTCCTGAAGCTTATATTATCAGATTGGTATTGCCTTACATGCTTTTTTTTGAAATATGCACTAACAGGAATCATTTGTGTTTCACGAAACTTATTTAAGATAAAATGTGCGAAAGAAATAAAAGACAGAGATGCAGAAAGAAGCCGTCATGATGCTGTCAGCTTTCAGAATGAGTGTATAATCGAAACGTTACAACCAATTGCGCTTTTTGGTGAACTATCAATTTCACGGCACTCCTGCTCAGCACGTGTTATTCGTCCAGCTGAAATTGTCACCATCAATCAAAGTCATTTTGTCGCCGTTTATAATGTTTGTGTCATTTACTTCGTCATTAATTTCAATAATAATTAGTTAGGGAAATAAAAGCAGCAAGCAATTATGTCGAGTTTCTTTTCTGTGCTCAGCCTCTAATTGCTCCCACTGAAGTTGCTTCCTATCAGTGATTGCAAAAATACGCTGTAACGGGGGTTTGATCTTGTTAGCTTATTTCCGCTTTCACAAGGAATTGTCATTTCCATTGGTCATTTCCAGTCTCACAAAGAATAGAAAATAAAGTTGCAAGGAAAAAAAAATTTAAATTAGTATTTTTGCTTCTTTGTATAATTCTGCTCGGATAACCTTCTAGTTTGTGTTACACCATTTCACTTTTCTTGCTTCTTCAGCATATTTTAATGTATTTCGGAAAATAGGCTTTCTTATCATAAGTTTTAAGATATAAACTGCTGATGGTAAAAGCAAAGGTTACAAGAAGATTGTATAAATTTTAGAACCTTTATTTTGAAATATAACACTGCTTCCATCATTTCGACTTCTGATACGTTGTGGGAAATTTTTGAAAATGTGACATGTATGATGGAGTTATATGGTGCAATTTGCATAATTTATTGGAATCTCTCTGAAATGCATGGTTAATATCAAGTATATTACTACTTTGCTCTATTTATGATGTACATTTTGGAATGACACATTTTTGTTTCCTGACTATTTCCATCTAGATTAAATCAATCAGTTAAGGGGTGCTGATATCTACTTATAAAATTTATGGGAATCTTTTTACACAGAGTGAGTACGATGAGATTGATAATAATTAATTAAGCTTCTGTATAATGAACAGCAATGGTAAAATGATTGATGTTTACCTGATATATAATAGTTTATGACTCATTAGCTAGCCTTATATTTTTATCTTATAAATGTTTTATTTTGAACTGAATTGGCTGTTTTATTTGATGTGAGATGTCGGGTAATTATTATTCTTTTGAATAAACAAATTCACCAAAATGTGAGATGAAGATTTTAGAATGCTCTCATCGATGGCACTAACTCTATTTTTGGCAGATAACAGATTTATGTTTAACTTGGCTTCATTGCTAAAGTCTTTTCTTTGAGCCAGAACTAATTAAAATTATTCTTTTCTCTTTTCACTGCTCCTTTTTTTGCTTCTCTATCGTTTCATGTCGATTCCTTTTTTCAAATCATTAATGTCTTTGCAGTGAATTCACATACTACTTTTTCCCCTAAGGTTTTTGTTCGGAAGCAGTTTATAAACGCTTTCTCTTGTCATTGAGACTATCCTGAATTAAATTCAGCAATTTTTGACATGTTTAGAACGGAAAAATTGCTCTATCCATCAAATGATAAAATATTTTGCATTGATTTTCTTTGGACTCATTTGTAATGAATGTTCGTTTGTACGAAAATTGCTTTCAGTCCGGAAATTTCAAACTTCACGGGCTACCTCCATTTCTAATCACAGGACAACATGCATATAAACACCTGCCAGAATTATTCTGTCTCATTTATTTGTTTAGCTCTCTCTCTCCCTCTCTCTCTTTACCACAGATAAATAATAAGCAGATAGTGAAGTATTTTTCCATACTATTAAACTTCTGGCCAATAGTTTAGCATACTTATACCCTAATGAAATAGTTTGAATAAAGCTTTTGTGATATTAGCGAAGAGTTGAGTAAACTACTCTGATTTTCATTCTTCCATTATTCCTCTCATTCAACTGCAGCTGCTATCGGTGCCGCTTCACTTTGATTGTGTAATTAGCAGTGCAGCTGCTTTAAAAGTAACTGTTTTAGCAAATTGTGCTTACGGTTGTAATCATGTCATATCTTTTTCTAATTTTATTCATAACAAACTAATCTTATTGCAGAAACACGCGGATAGTCTGCAACCACATATTGTCGTCATGCAAGATCTCATCTCCGATGACCTCGGTTCGTCCACTTCATTACAATTTATTTTCAACTTGCTCTTTATCATCCAAAGTCCTTTTTTCTGTTTTTAGTAATAATTTACACCAAACTTATATTATATCATAGCATTTGTTATATTCTACCAAATAGCTGCATTTAAAAGACTTTAACACCGAAATACTTTTAAAGAGCCAAAAGAGATAGCGCGTTGCAATTAAAATGTAATTGTTTTTAACAACTTAATAGCCCGAAATATCAAGTTTATCGATCTCAATATTACTACTTCATACAGCACTCTTTGCCGACTTCAACAGTTAAAAATGAAATATGACAAATCGTTAAAGTAGTCCTCTTTTTAAGTAAGCCATTTAATAAAGTCAAAAGTGTAATTGTTTTTGGACAGCCAATGCTTTCTGACAAGAAATAACGGAAAAGATAATTCGGAAAAAAGTCATTTGAATAGCATAATTATTTTGTCGATAGTTAGGATATCAGAAAAATAAAATAATAGAAAAAACGATCTTTTTGAATACGCGAAGCAATACTTCCTTTTTTCAAAAAAAGTGTTAATCAATTTTCAGACTTCTTTTTTCTAGTCGGTGTGCTGAAAAATTATTAGTATTTTATTATTTGAACCATTAAGATTATTTGATTATTTAATTGTGGATCTCTTATTTGACGGTTAAACTTATTTAACACTGTCAAACGATATTTATGGATTAATAAGCTCGAGATTCTACTAGCTTTGCTATACAATGTATGAATAATTGGTATGTTCGGGAAGAGGAAACATTTAAAGAGTTGCAGATGCTGAAAATTCTGTAGTAATCAGTGATTAAGATAAACAAAACATCAGGTGTGGAATAGTGGTATACTTTACGGCAGTATTACTATATTCTGGTTCAAGGATGAATAACATGGATTTTAGGAATAAATGCCACACTTTTGTTGATTCTGTTACTTGACTTCAATTTTTTTTCACTTTTTTTTTTTTTTGTTTATCTGACTGATTATCGGAGACACATAATATATCATACATGTATGCATATTGTTTTTTGCAGACTATACTGTAGCAGCATTAGTTCCGCAACACCACAAAGAAAGACGGAACATTAGACTGGAAGATGATGTAATGACAGATTTCAATCAGCCTAGTAAGTATTTCATGATAATGAGTGAGAAACATTAGCAATAGCATTATATTGGTATTAAAACTGCGTAGGAATTCTCCTTGTTCTCGCGAATCACTGCTAAAAGGCATGCCAGATTTAGACATTTAGAGGAATTCTTGAACAAATAAATTCTGCAGAAATAAAAAAGTAAAATTTATTTTACCCTCAACGGTAATAATTATCACATATTGATATAAGCTAAACAATGCGCAAATGATTAGGTGGAGTTAAGCGCATTTTACGTTTCCAGGTGACGAACATAGTAATCATTTGCTGATATACGTATAATGTAAAAAATAACATTTGGACATAAATTGTTTCAAATCAACTTAGACTGAACTGAAATTTGATTTTAACGAATTTGTGGTATTTTTCTATAGATGGCAAAATGGCTTATGATTTTTACGAAATGCTACAACGTAACAACGAAATTGCGAATGATGTGCGATATGAGCCAAATACGATTACTGCTAATATTGACAGCGAAGCGGAGTGCGATTGGAATTCTCCTTCAAGTTACTTTGAGCTCAATAATTCTGCTGTAAGCATTCTTTTTACAGTTTGAGTTTTTCATTATCTAATGTCTTACTGAGGTGTCTGTCAGCTCAAATGTTCAAAAAATATCCCTCCATTTCACAACAGATTAAGATCTACTGATATAGTTTATAAAAGTGAGTGATGCTACCTTGTTAGCATCAACATATCTCTCACATTTAATTAAAACTATTATTAATAATAGCATCAAGATTTTGAAAATGTATTTTGCGCAAAATTTTTTAGTTCGAAGAAGTTTGAAGACCAAGTTTTTCACAGTTTGAGTTTTTCTTTCGTATCAAAATTTCTAGTCACTGGAATCAAGGATCTATGAAGCAGGATATATCCTTAAACAGACTATGGAGCTGCGTGATCCACATCTCATCAGGGATCGCAGAGGACATTTGCAGGTCAGAATTTAAAAATTCATTTACAAAATACTATGCAAGAAACGGTACTTTTTCATTCCACTATGCTTCGTTGGTTTTTAAACAAAATAAAGAAAGTGATGCGGAATAATCTGGAGCGTACAAAAAACATTTGGGAAATCAAGAAAGATACTAAAGCATTCTAAAATGATATAACAAACGACACAATTTATTAGGTCACCGTTAATGAGGTGAAGGGAAACCAAAGAAATCAAAGGAGGGAAATTTCATTTTCTAACACAAAAATCTCTTTTTTTTTTTTTCATTTCCATCAAAAACACTTCAAAGCAATACAAAAAGTGTAAAAACAAGTAATTGTTTTAAGGAAGGATATTTATATTCAAATTCCTTTAAAAGTCATTGTTGAAAACAAAAACTTAATAGATAGTGCTAAGTAATAAATAAAATACAATCGCTAAGTCCGTGAATCACTCAACAAATAATTATGACGTGACATCAAAAATGGCTAATGATTCAATTCGGTTAGAAATGAATTAGATTCAAAGATTAAAACTATGATGCAAATTGAGAGATTAAAACTATGATGCAAATTGAGATAAAAGAATTTTTTTCTTTTTTTTTCTTCAATTATATCTTCAAATTTCCGAATCAGAAATATGTAAAAGGTTAATGCACGACATTGCACAATTTATGAAAAGAGATAGTTAAGAGATATTTCTATTCTAATACGAAGTCCAATTTAAATGTTATGATTAGGATAACGGCTCTTCAAAACTTTAGCTTAGACTTTTAGTTTGATCATGCAAGAGATAATATGCAATACTGCCAACAGTAGTTTCCCTTATCATGCATCTTTTATTTATTTCTCTCCTCTTCTGTTCACTTTACTTCTTATCAATTAATTCGCTCCCATCACATAACAAGATTTAATGAATTTCACTCCGAAATGTTAAACTTATAAAGTTTTATTGCAACAAAGCGCATTAATTATACCTGCAATTTGAGTGTAGAGAGAAGGATCAGTAACAAAAAAGAGAAAAAGATGCAATAAGCAAAATTTCTATTCTTACAGTTATGTTTGGTTATAATTGCTTTTATTATAAAGTTTAAATCTTTGTTACCTTAGATTAATTGTGAAATTTCTAATTAATAACGCTACAAGCAATGCTTTCAGTCTTTTTTGTCGTGCATGATTGGCACGGAAATGGTTGACTGGCTGATCAGTCTTTCTACCAAAACGTTGGATTCAACTAAGAATATGTCGCTAACACGTTTTCAAGTAGTTGGTATGTGGCAAGCTTTGCTGGAAAACGGTGTCATTGCACATGGTAAGAGAATTTGGCTTCATTTTTATCTTCATTCTTCATTCTTCAGGCTATGACCTACTTTGATGATTACTTTGCTCACTGCTCGAGTAAGATCTGAGATAATTAGCACAGCGTATTAAAAAATGAAATGATACATTTTTATTGTATCACAAATAAACGATGAGATAGCAAGTAGACAAAAAAGCAAAATTCATTAGTGAAGGATGACATGCGTCTGATTTTTACTTGACTATTTAGAAAACAATTTTTGGTCACGTGAAATGTTGAATTAGGAAGTATGTTAAGTTTCGTCTTTGAATGAATAATGTCCAAGCATTTTTTGGAAATTTATTATTTTACATCATGCAAATGCATCTTTGAATAATGCACAGATACAGAAAGTAATGGCTGCAAAAGTGAACAAAGAGACGTAGAGTCATAATTTCAAGAGAAAAATTATCACGGTATTGAAAAAAAAAAAGACTTGTCATAGTTTGGAGGATCATAATGATTAGAAATTTGGAAGATTATAATGATTAGTTTTCAGTAAGCAACGAACTGCAATTTGCCGACAAGCAATTTTTTTATCGTTGGACTGTTGGCACCACAGTTAATTTTCATATGAGGTACTTACAATTTATGATAACATTAATCTTAATTACAAGATAACGAATATGTAATGCATATTTCTGAATGTAATTTTGTTTCCCAATCAAAAAAAAAAAAATCGATTTTTCATGAATTTATGCAAATTAGAATAGTTGCACGAAAGTGTATTCAAACTTATACGTTTGGACGTATGCAAGATTTTGCGTGAATATGTACATTCAATACTTTGATCCATTTATCGCCTAATTGTGTGTCCCACTTAGTTTTTCTTACTAATTTCAATTTGAACTTTACATTGTTATCGGTTATATCATTCCACTTGATAAATCTAGTGTATTTTGTAAGGTGATATCAAATAACCTAATTATTTAATAAATTGTTAACAAATTATTGAGATGAGAGTTATTAAAACTGACAGGTTAATAAGTGGTGTAATGTTTGACGGAGAGCAAGAAACGGTACCACCACGCATTAGTGATGTTGCTGCAGCCATATTCTTCCTCAGTACAATTGGACCTGATTCGTTATTTCGCATGATTCTCTGCAAACCGTCTGTTTAATCCTTTTAAACTAATCTAAAAGATAAGAAAGACTGAAAACAAAGGACTTTCTACGTGATATTTAAGTGATAAATGACAAAACATTTTTAAGTGGTAAATGATAGTGACAAAAAATGTTATTTTTGGATGCTTATTAAATATTTCATTGAGTTTTGCTTAACATTTTCAGGTCATCGGAACGTACGATGCAGGAACTAGAGCACGTTTACAGGGAATTATTACACGTAAAAGCACTAACTCATCTGAGTACAATGGTGAAGCGTGAATTGGCGGCGGTTGTTTTCTTCGAACAGCACCAACACGCTGGACATGTACTGTTCCGACAGGGCGATGCGGGTAATTGTTGGTATATTGTCCTTAAAGGATCCGTTGATGTTATTATACACGGGAAAGTGAGTCTTTTTTCTTGAAGAAACTTAGATTTTTATATGCACAAACTAAGCTGTTCTTAATTTCTTGGCATCTTTGATTAAAATTTGAATTTTAAAGATTCTTCGAGAAATCATTCCATTATATTTCTATGTTGCTATATTTTTTTCTGTATTGCTAGCACTGAAGACTATTTATCGAAACAGATAATGAGATAGTAGCTTAATATCTTCTTTGTAATGATTTAGATATAAACTATGACCTTCGTCCTCTACTTTATCTTCCTCTTTTCTGGTGTTTTTAATATAGTCATTTTTTTTCCGAAATCAAACAAATAGGATTTGAAAAAAGTGGCAAGTATGATATTGAGAATTTTAAAGAAGCAAAGTTGAGGTTTTATATGAATGGCATTCCCTAAGTGCATCAGAATATATTTAAGATAACATTTATTCATGTGAAAAAAGTTCCGTTGCTCACATTCACTATTTCTGAGAATGCTTACTCTCTTTGGATCACATCTTCCTATACCTTTACGCTTTCTAAATTTTGTTTGTTTTCACCTCTTTATAGAGCAAAATGTAATTCTTTTGTCCAGACAATAATTCCATCATTACTTACACATAATTCAGGCTGGAAATGGTTATTTTAATTTAATAATTTAATTATCAGACATAAGTAACAGGTCAGATAATCGATATGTCCCTAATCTTCATGATTCATTAAGGTTTTTACTCCAAGGTTGACGGCTTCATTTATAGCGATAAGCAGTTTTAATCTACTCTAACAACTTTATTAATCCTCAGCACCTTGAAAACTCGCATAAATTTCGCTTGAGGAGAAAAAGAAATATTAATCATTGGCTCCATCAAAAGTATTTTTTCTGCTATTGAATTAATTTAAAAAAATAGATAATAACTGAAATGTAACGATAATAAGAAATTCCAAGTGAAAGTGAAGTGTTGCGTATCTGTAATGATAATTTATAAGACTTCGTTTTATTTTACTGTAGAAAAACCCAATAAGAAGACTATAAAAACATTTCATTAAAAGTAATATTTTGAAGAGATATTTTTTATATTTCTGTTTTATTTTTGCAGAACTTTGTTGAAGTCATAATTCATTTTGTAAAATAGCAATAACTTTTTGCTCAGTGCAACAGATGTTCAAGCCAGGATTTTAGAATTTTACTACTGGAATTGTGAAACTAATGCATGTCCCAAGAGATGGCAAAGCAATTTCCTTCTTTTCTATCATGCCTTTTACAACTAATATTTTATTGGTTTCTTTTTCTGAGAAGAAAAACTTTGATATTCTGTTTATTTTGTAATAAAAGTACTGGTGATACTAAATGATTGATAATATTTTTGACAGCAACTATCATGATGGTGGCGTCAATATTAATATGATAAGGATGATAGAATTTGCAATTATAATGGTAATGATAATAAGCCGTAACTTTTCCCGATTTAGGGTGTCGTTTGTACTCTTCGAGAAGGTGACGATTTCGGTAAACTAGCTTTGGTAAATGATGCACCTCGCGCTGCTACAGTAGCACTTCGGAAAGATAAATCACAGTTTTTACGTGTTGACAAGAGCGATTTCAATCGGTGAGTTCCCTAAAATTCACTTTGTAAATAATTAGTAATGTAATGAATCAAGGTTTAATCCATGCATTTTTCATTTTCGCTTTCATTCTCTTTTAAATGATTTGAAGGTTTGATAAATGATAAATTTTCAAATTTTAATTACAAAATTACAGAGGGCTTCGCTTATCTGAATAAAACTACGCATCAAACAATTTCAAAAAACGTTTCTAAGATTATTATTCAAAAAAGCAGGTTTTCCCTTGAAGAAAAGTTTCAAATTTGGTGGTAAAACATTGTTATGAGAAGACTACACATAGTGGTATTTACATCTATGCAGGCAGCTGCATGCTACCTGCTGATTGCAAGGAGTCACGCTGTTTGATTCCTTCTAGTACTTTATTATGCGCCAAGGTTTTAAGATTTTAATTTATGCGAAATCAAAAATCATATTCTATTCGTATTTCAGTAAGTCTGTCCTCTCATTAATACAATAAATATGCTGGAAACGGAAAAATAAACTGATTGTGGCACTTTTGGGGGAGGGAATAGAGAGGAATAGGAGGCAGGGATTGCTATAATGATTGTGATCGATTGCTTTCTTCACTGATTTTAATCGCATTTGACAATCCCCACGAAATTCCCGAACTGGATGAAAGAGATGGCAAGGTTTAGTAAACTGTCTAGAGAAATGTTTGCATTTGGTACTGGTGCAGATGTGACTTGTTATCTGTTCAGTTTTTCTCATGAACAATATTCTTTCTTGAAAATTTTTACATAAACGATTAAAAGAACACTCAGATAAAAACAGTTTTGGGGAATGTGCTTTTTTGCTTGTATTAGATAGTGAAGATGCATATTTAATTCCAGAATTCAATAAATCCACTTGCTTAAAGGAAAATTCTAAGTTTATTCGATTTAGTAAAAATTCAGGATTCAGGATCACTGCATTTCCAAATGATTAAAACTTGATAAGAGTAAATGTTTGGATTCTTGGTTGTATTCCAACATTTTTTTCTTGGTTGTTTATTGAATTTGAAACTAAAAAATCCACTTTCTCAGTTGCTAACGCTTTCCATGGTTGTACATAGTTCAATGAATGACCATCTCCGCTTGATGTTAACACATCCGTACATAGAGAAGATTTTTGCTATATTTCTGGCCACTTCTGCTTATTTTCGTCACTTTTCTATGGACATTAACCTGTTCGGTGCTGCAAATAAAATTATTCTTTCCAAAAAACATTTATTAAAATTATATTTAAGCTAACACTCACTTCACATTTCGGATATTGATAAAAATTCATGGATAAATAAATCCATCTTTATTTTTTCTCAAATTTCCGATCAATTGAATTTTTTTGATGGTTTTTACCTTGAAATTTATTGAATTTAAGAAATTTTTTTCCATAATTTTGCTGTTTGATGACATTTTTCTTTTTTTTTTTTGTTGCCAGTTCGTTATCACTCCCAGTGCTACAACAATTATTCGTTTTCGCTGCTAATTGGAATGGCAATCGCCAGGAAGTGTATCATCATAGTATTCTTTTATTACTTCTATAATTGGTGAATATTTTATGTCCATTTTCTACACATTTTTTCCTTATATTTCCTTCCATTCATTTTTTTTTTGTTGTTGCTCAATTAATTATTATTGTGAACAAGTTCGTTTAAGGGGACGTTTTAATTTTTTTATTTATTTTATACTATTTTCGATCTTCAAATTATTTCAGCTTCTTTTTAGAATCAACTATTACTGTGTTGCATTGACTAAGGTCTTTTATATCACTTTTTTCAGGACTCTTCCAAATTTACGATTGTTAGGATTATTAGATTAAGCTAACAATAATTTCTCCACTTGACTTTAACGTAGCAACATGCCTTTTTGGCTTCTTTAAATTTTTCTGCTTATATCATGTCATAACTATCCTCATATTTACCAGGCTCCAGTTATTTCTAATAATTAATCATTTTTGGCGGTTAGTAAATAAGCCATAATAAAAAATGTATTACCACACAGAAAAGAGAAGTAAATTTTGTCACTATCCATCGTACGCACGTTTTTCTGCTTGCGAAAGATCTTACGGTATCGTAAAAGTGTATTTCGCTTATTATTTTATCTTCTCAAAGTTTAGAGACAGCCATTTAGATTAATTAATTGATGCGTAATTTACGATAACTTCTATTCATAGTTATTTATTATAACACCATGTGTTAGCATACAAATGGAATACTGAAAGGCAAAATACCTTAACTGTTTCATAATAAACGATAACTGTAAATAGAAATTTTATGAATTTGATTTGTCGAATCCGTTTTGTTTTCTGAATCACCGTGATAAATTTTGACTGTTCCTGATCATCCACTGAATATTGAAATTAATCAAAATCAGAATTAGTAGCAGTAATAAGTCAATTAATAGCTTAACAAATAAATATTAACAGTTGTTAATGTCAAAATTTATCGTATGAAAAAAAATCCCGAAATAGTTCTATGAGAAAAGCTGAAAGAAGCAAGTGAGCAGTGTTCACTCAAGCATAATAATATCAGGAGGCAATGCTTAAAATTTTCCCACTTCGAAAATTTTGCTAGTATTCATCCTGCTTTCAAATTTTCTCCTTTCTACATGCGTTTCATTTGTTATTCTACTGTTACTAAAGTGCATTTGTTATCACACTAATAAGTTAGTTTGCCTCGTTCACACATCTTCAATGCTTTTCTAATTATTTTCCTACTATAGGAAGTATCCAGAGAATTCTAACTTTTCGTACTTGCCAGATTAAAAGTTACTAAAAAGGTCATTGAAGCAAAGAAATTGTTTCTTGTCTTCTTACTTTTATTTAAAGAATGTCAAATGTCAACTTCATCTCTGAATAAAGATTGAATTTTTCCAATCCAAGACAAAATGGTGCTAAGCTTGAAGGATGATACTGTTACTGTTGTCTTTCATGAAATCTGTACTATACGAAGAGTAAATCAAATCTTATGATCCTAATAATCCTTTCTTATCTTAAAAGTTAAGTAATTAGGCACTACATAACTTTTTTTGCAGAATTTTACGAGATGTTGAAGCGAACACGGTACGGTTGAAAGAACACGGGCAGGATGTGCTCGTGTTGGAGAAGATGAATACCGAGTATAAAACGTTTAACGATACTTATCACGGTTCCGTAGCAGTTGCAATTAATGCTACAGCAGTAGATGCTACCAGTAATTTGGCTGCAGATGTAAGGCCAAGATGCTGGTTGGTGTCGTTTTTCTTTATATGAATTAGTAACACTTAACAAAATAATTCTTATTGGTATTTCACTTCTTATTAATTTCACTGATTACAGCAACATTAAATTTTTTACAGTTAGCACTCGTCGCTATTTAATATTGAGTAAAATGTGGAGGAAAGGCAAGCAACATTAAACCACTTTAGTTTTAATTTTTTGTTTGTCTATTTGTCAATTTTATTTGTCAAGAGTTCCAATTTTATCATTTCTAACTTTGAACAATCTTTGGAAAGAAAATATATTCATTTGGAACTTCAATCGTGATCTATTCATGTTTATACTTTTCTTTGGTGTAACTTGAAGTGATCACGAAATGTATATATGTTCCAAAGTTCATGAAATCAAGTGCTTCGCTTTAGAATCAGTTTTTCTCTTTTTTTCGGAGGACAGAAACTTCAGGAAGGCGTTTATCAAGCTTTAACAGTTTGAGGGAAACATTTTTTCTCAAAATTTGAAGTATATATTTTTTGGCATGTTGAAAAATTGATTAATCACAAATATTTATCTGGGCGTGTGTTAGGCCAGTTTGTTTCCATTTGATACCTGAACTCAGTTGGTTTTAAAGAACTTTGTTTTTCCTAGCAAATCTTGCCATTATTTTGCAAAAGACTCGCAGTTGTTCATTTTTGTTTTCAAAAGTTTCACAGATGTCTACATAACTATTTGTAATTAGTTTCTACCATTAACTTGTTTTATTTTAAATGTACACGATTTTAAATGGCAAAAAATCAAGCATATAAATAATTTTATATAGAAAAAAAAAGAAAAGAAATTTGAAGCATTAAATAGCAGTTAAGTCGGTTAAAATATCAACGAATGAAAACGTTATCAAGTTATAAAGATTATCCAGAATTATCTGTCCATTAAAAATGGATTCTAGTTACTCTGTGATGGCCGGAATGCCGGAAAAAACGGTAGAATACTTGCTGGAAACTCGAATTGATGCGCAAACAGATGATGACTTGGTGGATACATTTTTGGAGGATTTCATTCTTACTCATATCACTCATATGCCTGTGAACATTTTATGCAGTTATCTTAAAAATTATTACATGCGTGGTTCTATTGTAAGTTCTCAGAATTTTTTTTAAACTTTCAATCATTTGCAAAATGTCACATATCTGTGTATTTTATCAACACTGCTTTCTTCTCAATTCATTTATTGATAATGGCATACATCCAGTTCTCCAAATCTTATAACTTATGAATCTTACATTAGTCTTTTTTTTTTGAGGATAGTGATTCTTGAGAAATCTAAATTGGAGAAATATTAATGACTTTATCCTTCAAACAAATTTTTAGTCCTCTCAAATTGTCATTTTTTTTTTTTCGTTTAGGTTGGAATGGATGGTACACTGCCAATAGACGATTATGAGCATAAAATTGTCGCAAAACGACGTGTGGTTGCCTTTCTGAATTTATGGGTACAAATTGTCGGTTTGCGGTTCTTCCTTGATCCTGCATCTAATAGTTTCGTTGAGGTCGATTATTCATTTCTCCTTTACACATTGTGATTGAGTTGATTTATCCGAAAAAGATTCAAATCATGGAACAGCTGATTAGTTCTTTTTGATCAAACAATATTTACTCGCTAAGCGAGTAAATATTAGCTGCAGTTTAGAGATATATGATAATGTCAAGAGAAGAAATAAGTGATAAGGTGGTAAGAAATAAGTCAAATAACTGAGATAACATATCTCTGGAAAGTAAGAATAGGGACCAAAGAAATCGAAAAGTCAGTTGCAGGAATTGTATTGTTATGTTTTGGAAGACAGTCGACAATTCCCGGAGATGTTGTCAAATCTAGAACTAATGTGCACAATTCGACAACTTCGTGAAAGTGCTATGCAAACAATTAACAGGCACTCATCAGTGGTACTTGACTGTGGTATTTATTGCAGCCATGCTCCTGCACCAAACCCCGTACTACCATTTGATACCTGTTGGTTCCCTTTGCCACTTTTACTCATTCATCTTTCCTTGTTTCTTTCTTCACATTCACTCTTGCTTACACCGCAGTTCTTGTTTTATTTCCCCAGTCACTGAATAATTCCGCAATTTTTCACATTGTTATTCTTCGTCCAGCGAAGATATATTTATTGGTTGTTCTCTTCAGGTAACCAAGTAATTTACCTATCTGACACAAGTTCTTTCGTAATGAGTATAAGACTTGATAAAACTGCTGCTGATATCTGTGAAATGGCAAAAACAAAAATTCGGTACGGTGGTTCTAGCGAGCAATTGCATTTAGTTGAAGTGAAAAGCAATGGAGGTGAATTTTGCAAGTTGTTGAAAATTTTAAAATTCAAATCTATACCTGCAATTCGGATTCTCAACGATTGTAATTACAAATGCAAAGAATTTCATTATTTTTTTTTTGAAAATATAAAAAGCATTTAGTGCAGAAATCTTTCAAATCTTATTTCTCACTGCTTAACACAAGTTTGGAAATTTACTGTCATAAAATGAAAATAACAACAGAGATCAGAAAGAATCACTCGTTTACATTATAGAATAGATCGCATATTCCACATAGATGGTTACAGTTCATTTCAAAGCTCAATTCAATTTTATGGAAACTTTGAGAAAAAATACGCAGTTGCGATAGTCACAAATTTCAATAGATTTTCTTTCCAAAAACTTGCGCTTTTTTTTGTGTGTGAAAAAATTTTCAAATGGCGCTTTGATGTTGTTTTCAGAAAGAATAGTCTTTTCACCGAATGATATCAGTATTCCGACAATGATTTCACTGAATGGACTTTTGTACATCGCTCACAACGACGAAATCGAAACTTTGGTAACTTGTAGTGCTCGAGTAGACTAATTTACAAGAAATCTAAATTGAGATTCACAATTCATTACCAATTTTACTTCATTGACATTCAAATCCTAATCATAATATTACACAATAGCTATTAATTTTCTTCGGTGTCAATAAAGGATTCATGAAAGGCACTTCAGGCTCCGCTGCCGCAACAATGTAGTCCATCGGAGGGTATTTATGCCTCATTACTGGACTATTTAAGTAGTATTGATATTGCCCAACAACTGCTCATATTTCATACCCAACTGTTAGAAGCAACTGATGATATTGAACTTATCACTCAGGTTTTGATCCTGAATTGTTTTTCTATTAAATTGTTTGAAGGAAATAGGAAAATTCTCAAAGACTTCCGAAATTCTCGAATTATTTAAGGTATTTGGACGAGAGCAGTTTCCCAATCGGATAACATCAAATTTAGATCTTTTAATGCGTCGTTTTAACGAAGTACAATTTTGGACAACAACTGAAGTGTTGCTTGCTCAGAGCAATACGAAACGTCTTTCCATTCTCAAAAAATTTATCAAAATTGCCGCACAGTGAGTTTTATATAATTCTGAACAAAATAATGAATGTTTTGGTTGATAGATTTGGAAACATAGATTTTCCATTTTTCTTTTGTTTAATTGCACACTTTAATTTCATTACCTAATTGAAGTTTATTTTAAAATTCAACTTTGACTTGCTCCACACCTTAATTTTACTGAATGGCAAAAAATGAATTCTGCAGCGCAAAAGAAAACAAAGACTTGTTATCATTGTTTGCGATTATCCTAGGTCTCAGTAATATCGCTGTTAGTCGAATCACTCATCTTTGGGATGTGAGTTTATCAAAAGAACTTTTTCTTTTATTGTGTTTTTCTCACAGTTATAGTAAAGGTCCGAAATATTGAAATTGCTTTAACCTTAAATACATTTAAGATTCAAGTCTTAAATGAGACGAAAAAGACACATTGGATAGCAGATACTCCATCAAATTTTGGATGTGATACTTTACTGATTCCAGAAACTTCCATCTAAAATGAAACAACAGTACGCGGAATTCGAAGAACTGCTTGATCCGTGCCGTAATCATCGTGCTTATCGGATGCTTACAGCCAACATGAGTGCACCAACGGTGCCATTTATTCCATTACTCCTTAAAGATTTAACATTTACACACGAAGGCAATAAGACCTATTTCGCTGGTTTAATTAATTTCGAGAAAATGGTAAGTACCACATTCACAGCATGTATTCCTCTCTGTTATCAGCATTTGTGACTCTTATTTTTTTTATCAGAAGTGTTAGTCATTGCGTGTTTCATATGCAGGATTTAAATATTTTGATAAAGAGGTTGTTTGCAGTCGCTTTCATGAACCTTGTGAAATCGGACATTAAACTAACTTTCAAGCTCCTTTCATCTCGTTTTTCACATACTTCGAATTGCATTCCAAATTAGATTTAATACTAGTCAATGTCAAAATATCCTTTTCTTTGCCGTTCATTTCATTATTGGACCAATAGAATAGCATAAAGAATTTAAAAGAAAAAGATTTTATCATCGTTTATGTCTCCTTTGATTCAACTTTGTCTCGAGATTAATCCTTGAGGAAATTATTTCAAATATTTGATGTGATTTCAGCACATGATTGCTAACATTTTGCGAGGCTTTAGACAGTGCAAATATCCAGGTATGTGTATGACTACTGTTATAACTACTGTTTTTAATTCATCAGGAAAGGCTTTGGGATAGAATCATGTTTTCGAATAATACCTGCATGGTGTTCGGCGCATCATTCTCACTGTGTTTTAGTACTTTAGTATCAGTGCTGCAAATATTTGGCATTGTTCTTAAGGTGTCTAGTACAACATAATCATTTGAACCACTTTTTTTCAGCTATTGCTTACGAACGGAAGGTTTTCAAGTCAAAAAACCTTGTTAGGTAATTTTTTTTTTTCATTATTAAGATTTTTTTTTTTCATATTATTGTGCATACCAAGGAATTATTACTCACTGGACATTCTCTTAGAATTTGTTAGAATGAATAAGAGAATTTTGCGAATTGTTCGAGACTTTCTTTCCAATCTTTTCAAAAATCTATTTGTTTATCGATTACACTTTGTTCATCGATCATACTTTTTTCGATACTTTTTGTAGGAATTTCAAAGTGATCGACAATCAGCGGCGTCTGATGGAATTATCTTATCAAATTGAACCATCGAAAAGGAAACATCTCTAGCGACCGTTAAGGGAAGTGATATCCGTAGTCAAAGCAAAAGTGGTGGTGATGACTACTTGACGAACTGTAATGGCAAACTAGTGATGATAAGACTAGCAGAAGTAATGAATTGATTCGATGCGGACCAGCATGGAATAACTATAGTACAATTGTAGAACTAGTAATAGGCATCGAAAGAACTATTGATAATATATTAGTCATAGCGATTTTCGCCGTATTACAAACTCTAGTAGTAATGGTTTTTCTAGCGGTAGAAACTCGGTCTCAAAAGACCACTCTCTAGTAGTACAAAAGTAATTGTGGTGACACTTCTGTACATTCATGTCCGTGATATGAATTCTTCCTGCTTGTACCTCCTTTCTCCATGATCTCAGTTTCCGCTTTTTCCTTATTTTTATTAAATAATTTCTACCAATATCTTCCAATATATTTATATTATTTTCCTTTACAGACATCCCATCTATACATTTTGTTTAAATCATTGTAGTTTTGAGATACGACACAGTTTGGCTCCATTAACGAAAAGTCAATGTAAATGTAAAGTGAAACATTTGTAGGAAGTTTTCTAATCGTGCGAAATCTAATTTTAAACACAAATTAAAATAAATCTGACAAATCCATAACAAAAAATTTATGGAAACATCAGAATTTGGAATAAAGCAATCGTTCGAAATTACGTTAGAAAGATGTAGAGTGATGCCGTCCTGCAAATTAATTAATGATTATTGGAATTTTGAGTGCTAGAAAAAATCTCTAAATTAAAAATTTATTTTCCAGAAAAACGGTGACAATATAGTGTAGAAGGACTTGAATGCTTTTCCAAAACAGGATTGAAGTCCCTCAGTTCTCCATAACCCGCTGATTCAGATGAGGAAATATTATAACGAAATATAAAAGCATACTGAAAAATAAATAGAGATTGCAACATTCATGAGAAAAATGGACTAAGTAATGAGTATTAAAATGTTATGGCTCTTTTGCTCTTATCTCTTCAGAAAGAACGGACGAAGCAATTCAAAACGACTGCGCAAATCAACCAAATTTTTAGGGGTTCTAAAATCTCCAAGGTGTAAATATGTACAAATAATAAACTATCCAGCCACTGGAAATTCAAATCAAAAATCGGAAAGTATCAAAGTGTAAGGGTAATTCCGGAAAGTAAGAAGAAGAAGGAAGAAAGTCTAATTTTCTACTTTTGGAAAGCCTAGCAAATTTGATAAGCAAGTGGGAGATGCAAATTTCAATATTGCGAAACTCTAAATAAATTTATGGAAAAAAATCATTCAAATTGTAAATAAATCTTAACAACGTTATGAATCATCTAACTAAATTCTCAAGCTGATCTTAAGACATGATTTTGTTAAAATCCTTATACTATAAGCATCTGTTGTATAACAAAATGAAGATCCATTGTAATGTCAATCTTTAACACATATATAAACCATATACTAATAAAAAAGAGAATAACCCCTTTTTTCTTCAAAAAAGGAACAGACAATACCGGGAAAATACTTTTTCCCTGGCTACTCTGTCTATTTTTCATCTTCAAAGCGTATTCATCAAATCAATAAAGTCAAAAATCAAAAATATCAATAAGGATTCAATAATCTAACTGCAGTTTCATAAACTAAGCATAACCAACGCCAATAATTTTGCTTCCACGGTCAACAGGTAACAGCACTGTTACTATATCACTAACAAGGCGTATCGGTATGGTGTACATTGTGCATTACTGAATTGCCTACTCTAGTAAGCCCTTTAAATTTTTGTTTGCTCCTTACTCTTAACAGAACTTTTCAAGACAAAAAAATTCACGATAGAGGCTACGATTTCCACTTGAAACTTAAAACAAAGGTTCTTGTCATTATAATTTATAACAGCATCTACTCCAGAACGCAAGCAAGATTGATGCCATTTTCATCAATTTTTATACTACCAAGCTGTCCCTCGCTAAACAACCGAATATGTTGTATGAAAAGTAAGATTGTTCGCCAAAGATTTCTTGTGCCACGATCAACTTCGAAACGTTCACGGCCACCATCCAATACTAATGCAAAGTGTGGAGGATGAATGCTGCTCTGAAAAGTTTGGTAAATCTAACGAATGTTTCAAAGCTTAATTGTTGCATCAACGGACTTAATTTACAAAAAATACCTGATAAATATAGAAAGACTTTTTCATACACTGCAGTGGTGATGGCTTTGCGGGTTTCTTCAGATAGAAAACTGATGAGAATGGCATTTCGATATCACTTATCAAAGGATTTGTTCCCATCCTGTAGAAAGAATTTTTTTGATTTCAAGTAAACTTATCATATTACTTTTTTATGGAAAGCATTCATTTGTGCTTTTAAATAAAATCATGATTTAGCACTTAACTTTAGTAGTAATTATAAAATGCACAGAGAGGAATTAAGACTTGATTTACCGTGCATCCATGTAAACTGAAAACCACGACCAAATAAGCTGAGCATCTGTCGGTAAATGAGGGCCCCATACACGTTCTGTTGGCGAATAATCTTGTTCGCCTGAAATAAAAATTGTCATTCCTCAATTAATCAGGAAGTTTCTGAACATCATAATTAGTTTTCAAATACCGTAAATAAATTGGTTTAAATATCAATAAAATTTTCAGATTCAAAACAAAAAAGAAATGTAACCCAGAAGAAAAAACTAAAATAACAACCTTCTTCTTTCCTTTCAACAAGTTCATATCCTCCACCTTGCCAGTTGTAATTTTTCATACAGACATCAGCACACAATTCCCGACACCTTTTAATCAAATAAGATTGTTTTTCATGTATTTTGAGATACGGTAAAATATATGGAAGGGCTGATTTCAGTAAATCACTCTTCGATGAAGCAGCAGTTTGAAGTGCCTCTACAGATGAGTGACCGATTTTCAGATGCAAATGTGCATGGGACTGAAATTTTTGGTTTATATCTGTGTTAGTTATCATTGACATTTAGTCAGTTATCCTTCTATGTAGACTTAGTTTTCATTAGATGTGTGATATCTTTGCGATTATAAAACTCAATTTAAGATCAACAGTAGGGTTTGCACCTATTTGTTATTTGATTACTATTTATATAATTTCAAAAAAAGTAATTCATTGAAAGATAATTATTAGTTATTCTACAGTGATAACGAGTTCACTTAATTTTTTACCACTAATCACTTGAAAAAAATTTCTAACAATTCGAAAAACATGCCTTTGTAAAGACAGCATTAATTTCATCAATCTTCACAAGGAGTGGGCGTAAAATTGTTTGACAAATCCAGGAGCGTAAATTACGTTCAGCGACAGCGAAGCCTTCAGCGTCTATTCTATATCTGCAACATAAAACCTGAGCAGTTCTAAGACTTTCATCAATCTTTCAAACCTTTTTCAGCTATAAAAAAAAACAAAAGAATGTAAAGTAGCAAAATTCTTACTGATTCAATATTTCCGAAGAAGTGATCGGTATCTGCTTGCCAACAGGACTGCTTTCAATTCCGTTCAACTGCACAACACTTGAAAATTGGTTCCCAGAATGTGAATGTGGAGACAAGCTAGAATGCCGACGACGTTCATAATTTTCTGATCGACGAAGCAACGGCGGAGTAAATCCTGCAAACATCGGTTAGGTATCAAAAACTTTTCAGGCAAAAATTCAAACAAAGTATGTGCAATTACAAAAATATAGTGCAAGTTTTCGATACCAAAACAGTGTTATATTTTTGAAACAAAAACTGAATTTTAGAAAATTCTATCTCCTGAAATGAGTACCCATTTCAGTCTATACTTAATTGCCGAAAAAAACAGATTAATACTTCATTTTATTTCTTATGATATACTTGCAAACACCAAAATCAAATTGAATTTCACAAACCTTGCCTACCTTTTGATGATCGCTTTGCAGCGTTATGATTCACACGAAATGTGATGCTATCGTTGTTAACATTACGCGCAACGTCTGTCCCGTCACTCGCTATACCTTTGCCATCTCCAGCGGCTAATTCATTGTCAACTTCAATCAAATTCAGTGGAATTGGCGATAATGATATGCGTTTATCAGTCACCATTATACGACTGCCTGTATACATATGTACATTATGCTTCACAAACATCGATTCTTTTCCATCGCCAACAACGGTATGAATATTATGATATTTCTCACTTCTTTGACTACATCAAAAGTACATTAATAATAAAAAACTATCTCAACAGCATATTAAGACAAATTTACGCGTTTGACATAATTTGACGAACACTTCAATTATCAAAATTTGAAGTTTCCAAAATTTAGACTTTCCATGCTAAGCGAACGTATCAGTCTTCAAAAGAAAAGATTAAAATTGATATTACATTACAACGCATACTGCATAATCAAATATCACCTGTTACCAAAGAAACAACACTATTTTCATCGCCCGCAACTCTCCCTTGTTCATCATCATACATAGCAGTTCCAACTTCATAACTGTTATTTTTGGATGACAAACGAAATGGCTTAGAAATACCAATGATACGCTCGGATTTGGAAGATGAGAATGAACCAAACGATGTTGAAAAAGATGTTGTGACATTTTTGAGTAATTCATTGTTTCCAGGACTGAAAAACTTTCAAGTTCATTTTTTTTCTCAGTTTATATGAAATTTGTTATTCACTCGACTGTCATCATACGCTAAGAAGCTTTACAGTCCAAGTAAAGAAAAGCAAAGTTGCCTTACCTTAAATATTTATAGCTGCGTTAAATTTCTATCCTTCAAAGTTTAACAAATCCAAATACTCAATTTTCAAATTTCCTCATTATGGAAGCATGAGAGTAGATCTATCTCACATTTTTGTGCTCAGGAGAGTAATAAAAAACTCTCGACAAAATATTGTGGTCAGAACGACTTTAAAATCTTCGTATATTTTTCTCTACAAAATATCCACAGCGTAACTGTAGTCTAGTGAAATTCAAGCATATATTATTAACATGTAACAATCACTCAAAGTAAAAACCAAATCTCAGAAGTGGTGGTTTTATTTGAAGACTCGATGTATGTTTCTAACCTTTTTCGAAGATACTCTTCCAGCTGTTTATTTGTTTGAATTGAAGATGTCGGACGACTACGAAGGGATGTTCTTGAACCAATTTTCGCAGACAGTGGTACAGAATGGCCTGGATGTCTTTCTATATATGAAGAATGATGATCAATCAATGGTGTTGAGTGCATGAATAAGGCGCTGTCGCCAAATGCACTTCCTGACTTGCAACTAAAAACTTATCCGAAACTTATTGAAAAAAATTATCATTTCTACTACCAACATGATATTAACCAAAAAATTTTGACAACATGATATGGTGTAAATTTTGGCATATTTGGGATTTTTTCGAAGAAATACAAAACGGTACAGAATTTGCTTCAAATGGTCATTTGGATTATCAGCTCTTACTGCCAAGAGAAAGCAGAGGTTATGGATTTAGTTCAACTAAATTATGTATTTTTAGAATTGATGAAAAATTTCTCAAATTAACTAACCTATTAAACGATGATCCAACTGAAGAGCTAGTCAAATTATGCCTCATGTAATTTGATGAAAATGGATTTCTCGGAACTTGTGCTGACCAGTTGCCAAAATGTAAAGCCGAAAGCCACTGTGCAATAAAATTTCTATTTGGTTGAGATGATGAAATATTGCAACCATCTGGAAAACGAACTTAAAACAACAAGGATTATTCAACAAGGATTATCACTCCCAACATTCAAAATATTGGACTGACAGCACACTCATGGAAAGATCACAACGAAATCAAGTCTTTTTTTCTCATCAAGTTTTTCCTCAGTATTACATAAATATCTCTATAAAGATTCTTAAGGTCAAGAAATTTGCTTGCAAAATATTAAAGTCTCACTTTGATCAGTGATTCTTCGTGCAGAAACTTGCTGCAGTGTAAATTCGGACGGCAATCCCCTCGTGACACGGTACGAATATTTCGCTGTTTCGAAAAAACATACCAATAAATTCAACAAACAAATGAAAAGCGCTGTGATCTCGACCACATATGTCGTTGAATGAACTTTATCATATCGCAGTAAGAAAGAAATCAAACTGGCGCAAGTAGCACAATTTAAAGCGAAAATCTAAAAAGAAAGTTGTAGTTAAAACCAAAAGCAAAATTAGAGAGTTTAAAAAACTAATTCTAGAATGAAACCGGAATAATGGATTTTGATAGAAACGGAATCTACTTAACTAGAAAAATTCCAACTTCTAATCAGTTGCATTCAAAATAACTCACATCAAAAATGAAACAGATCGTTGGCAAAACCCAAATTATAACTTGCCGCCATAACTGAGAAAGCCTATAAATAATTACTGCATTGCTTCAGCTAATACTTCCATGCTTCTTTAAGATCAACTGATTCTATATCTCAATAATTAAGACTAAGAAAATCAAAATAGCTTTATGTAAAGTAAACAACAGTATGTCCCGCGACCAATTTCAGAAGTGAAAACCTCCTCTTACATAATAAATACCCCAACTATATAATAAATCAATTATTGCCTCAATTTTGGATCCATTATTTAATCTTTAATTTATTAATTTAACCATTAATTTAATACAGATAACTCGTTGCGGTTCGACATAATCTCAAATGTGTTGGCGAAATCTACATCAATCAAGGCAACCGCAGAAAGAAACACTCTTAAGTAGCTAAATTATAAACCTTATTCTTTCAGTTTCGCGTTCCAATGCAAGTAGTAAATGCAGTTTATTCTTTGTTTGTAAGACCGTCCCACGGCGCCAAGATGAATTCATTATGTCACTGCAATTATAATTACGTATCAGCTACATACGCTTCAATCAGTTCACAAGAAAAACAAAACCTCCCATTACTTCAAAAAACAACACATACTTTCTTCTGCATTCTCATATTACGAAGAGATGGATGTTTCAAAAGCATTAAAAGAATGCTTATTTAATAATCCAAGGAATAAACCGAATATTCTGAGAAAAAATTTGCTGCACAAAATGTGTGCTTATAAAAATAAATCCACTATTGCAAAGAATGATATGACGCACGCGTGTTTGTATTTGAGAAACAAACTGCCTTAACAGACCGGAATAAGTGCAAAACGTGCGCAATAATTCCTTTCTTTTCATTCAAAATAACCATACTATGAAGGAAAGATACTGCTGTTTATAAATATATACCGATATTAATGCTAATAGTTCGCTAAAATCGAAGACGTTTATTTCAGCTCTTCAAAGGATTTAAATTCTGAATTCCCGATTTTCTTTACACAAATAAACAAGAATATGAGAAAATTAGCAACATGAAGCTGACAAAATTCACATGACACAAAATAACGACGAAAATAAAGGCCTACAACTAAAGTATTGAAAGATATGTATGAATTTATATTCTTAAATAATGCTTATTTAAATAAATAAAACTCGTGTGCTAAATCTTAGAAACATGCATTTTATAAACGTTGCTTGTATCCAACATATTCAAAAAGGACTGTAATCGATTACAGAATAAAACTCCTTACATACTTCAAAGCTTTTTGATACTACCCTTCATATAGAGAAGCTGCTTTAATGAAGCATATATTACAATGTACCACTGATGATTACAACAATTTTATCACAAAGCTCATAACTGAAGAATACAACCGATTTGAAATCATACACAAAAAGAAAGACGTAAAACCAACTTCAGAATATTAACCCGATCCTGCAAAGTTACCTAAATCTTCTTCCCGTAGAGTAATCTTGACTATGCCTTCTTATCGTGAAAAAGGACGATTCGGTTCCTGCTTGTAACAGTATTTCATCTTTTCGCTTTTGTATTTGTTTTCCGAATGTACACTCTGGAAAGAAATATATTCACTTTGTTATAAAAAACTGCTCCCTGTGCAATATTCGATATTTTATGGGGGAAAATTTCGTAAAAAAATATTTAGCACCTATAGTGATATCCATTCCCACTTAAGTGATATGCCTCCATAATACTCCAGAAAAGGAAAATGAAGTATCTGGACAAATCTGATAGTCTGGAATTCAAAACCTCAAATTCCGTGTGCCCTTACATTTGAAGAAGTGCGACATTTCAGCATGCAAAGCTCGAACTGGTCCGTTGCAGAAAGTATTTGCCGTAATCGATGTCCAGATGTTGACACTATCATTTTTAGCAGTATATTTTTCTATAAATATTGGCTTTGCCAGATTTTTAGATGTTTGAATAGCAAGACATATATGTTTGTGATGAAAATAACACGTTCAGCACCAAACAATTCATTGTATCGTTTAATTTTAACTGCATCAAAAATGTACCTGCTCCGGTCTCAAACAACAGGAAACGCACTGTTCGTAGTGAGAGCAACAACCAGTATAAAGGTCACACCAAACGCAGCTAAAACGTATCGATTGAGTACCCACTTCACAGCAACCATTCGACATCAGGAAAGCTCTTTCACATATATAACCTGAAATGTAAGAAAAAAAATTCTCTCAAAATAATAATCATGAGGAGTCTGACATCAACAAAAGACTAATGACTTTGTTAATAATCAAACCCGTTTCTACTACTCTGTGGAGTGATAAATATCAAATCAAACATGATGAGATGAGAAAGATGACAGAAAACCTATAATATTTTGCTAACTATAATATACAAAGATTGGAAGTCAATTTTCCACTCAAAAAAAGGCGTAAATACCTCAAGTGAGTGATCACCTTTGCATATCTTGTTTAGCTGCTGAAAAGAACTGAAAGCCTAAGCACTAAAATTCATGAAGTGCACAAAACGAACTAAATAAACTTAGCCCTACCTTACGTGAATTCAAATTACCTCTGTCATCAGTAACAGAAGTCCTTCCTTGTATTGTATTACGGCAAGCCCTTCCTTCACTGTTAACAAAGCTATCGTTTACCGCATCCGTATTTCGTCCAGCACTATCTGCTAACCACTGGATATGTCTATGTGCTGTTAGCTTGTACTTGTCTAACATCTGTTCCTCGATGTCTTGCTGCAAACAGCAAATTACATGCATATTAAAGATTTAAGTAATGTTTGAATTAAAAGGCAAAAAACGAGCAAAAGATTACACTCGCTAAGAGTTATTATCGGGAAATCAAATGTTCACCAATACGGTGAGAAATGGAATCAACAATAGATCCAAAAAAATTTTGATGCATCACCGAACAATCCAAACTCAATTAAAACATGCTGAGTTTATTCCAGAAACTGCATATTACATCCATAGTTATAGCTGAAACTGAGCCGATCTGGCGTAACGTGACCAAGAGAACTAATTAAAACAAGAGTTGCAGCTTTCCGAAAATCCAAGTTAAGAAAGTTAAACTTACATGGAGGGCAGAAATGTAAATCTGGACTTACCCCAGAAATACTTAACGCATTTTGTATAATCCAAGCCAGAAGCCCACTCTCGACAACAAAGTAAAGAAAGCTGAAGACAAGAAGAAAAGCAAGAACGTGGGTGGCTCGGAGTGACTGGATGACAAGTCTATTCCCGTCGTGTGCCATCCGCATGTACACCTTACACCCTTCTTGTGCATTCCAACCGCACGTTGTCCACTCTTGCCGCCCCACTATCCATACAAACTCACTCGAATCATGCAATCCATGCTTCTGGAAATAAATATGGTAGCAACAACACTGACCTTCTCCGTCAAATTTCAACGAACTTCAACTTAACACCCGGTTAACTCAGCATTGTCACCTATGATCTCAGCCAAACCCGTACTCTCTTTTTTTGTATCCTAACCTATTCCGATCAATCATATTCCTACTGGATAACTCCAACGTGACTTCATGAAGCAACGACTGCGGGAGAACGACAAGAATTAAAGATTAATGAGATTGAATATAATGTAGGTCAAAATTTGAAGAGTAGGATAGACTTTTAAGTATGGAGAGAGAGCAGAGAGAGCAATCCACGACGGCTGGAAAGTTGGGGGACAGAATGCGAAAGGAAGGGACGAAAGTGCAGTCAAGGATGAAAGTATATCAATCAGCAAGGATTGTATTGGGTGGAGTGCTGGTTGCTTACGAATGGACGGGAACACGAGTACTGGTGGTTGAGTGATCGCTTGAATTAGTTAGTGACCAGAATTCTTCTTCATCTATCAGCTTCTCAGATGTTTCCTTTATTTTTGACTTCCAGATTTCTCGAAATTGAAAAATAAAAAGAAAATTGGAATCAGTTCTTAGTGGTTGCAAAGGTCAACAGTGCGTTTCGTTAGGGTGATCTGACCTTTTTTCTATAGGTTATGCAATATCATGAGTTGGTTTACTTCGACTTTTTACTCGGGAAAAGTGTAAAATACAACGACAGTATCTAAAAATTATCATTAAAATGCTTAAGAATTGATGTTCATATTGTTTATAATGGAGGAAGAAAAAACAGAGTTTTGGGAACTTGAATGGAACAGAGTTCAATGTCTTAAGTTTCAACATTTGCTTATTAATAATCCAAGTCATTAATTAGTTAGTTATATCGATGATCGTGAAACATATTTGTAATTGAATTAATCATTTTATGAATTTATTCTAACTATTTGATCATAGACATCAAGGAAGAGGAAAAAATTGTGTGGGTAGTCTTGTGTTATTATCAGTGCTATGCTTGTGATTTTCGTTGAAATCGTGACGTGACTATAATGAAGAGCACTGATAAGGTGTTCTCTACTTTCTTGTTAAATCTTTTTATATTCTTTGTCAATCGAAGGATTACAGAAGTAATCAATACATTACTTAATGTTTGCGATATTTTTTGGAGTGGACATATAATGATAAGTAACAGGACATATTCTACATATTTGATATAGGATATGATATCGGATGATTTACCGTGCTTTACGTGTAATCTTGTAATTTTGGAGTGACATGCTCCAGTTTTGGAGCAGTCGCAGTATTACAATTGATAATCTGTAGGTATCAATTTTTTTTTAATTTTTAGATCTTGCCTCATGATGAATTGCTATGAATGATTTCTCGGTAATGGATTAAGGCCAGTTCCACTTCACTTTTTATAATGCCTTTTTTTGACTGCAGAATTAGGCAGCGTTCCTCACGTATTTCGACTTCTCGAATTATTTATGTCAATCAAACTTCACAGCCTGAAAAGTATCGGTCTAATGCTATCAGGTATGATACAACAGATGTATTACTTAACGACTGTTTATCTGTGAAATGCCTGTTTTTATGTCTTTTTCAAACTCTCAAATCTACAAACTATAGACAGCACAAAAGGATGCACTGTGCTATTATATGATGGCGGAGTGGTGGACGTTTGTAAAGGACATAATTCGAATCCATAATAATAGATTATAAAACATAAATTCTAAGAATTCTTGGCTATCATTTTCAGCACTGCTAAATATAATGCATTTTCTTTTTTCCCACGCTTTCTGAAAGAACAATTCAGACGATACAGCAATGTATTCTTCCTCATTATTGCGCTTCTCCAAGTTGGTCCATTTTTAGAATTGTAGTCCATTAGCTAATAATAAACTTTTAATACTAATATGTTAAATTTCTGGTAGCTCGCAAAAAATTATTGCTGGCACATCTTTCTAATTTTACTTGACCGGACTTAATTATACTGGATTTAAATATTTGTGGTAACATATTTCAAACTTGGATAAATTTACTTTATTGCATTCTTTATTTCAGTGTATTTTTTTCAGCAAATTCCTGACGTTAGTCCAACAGGTCGCATTGCAACTGCGGGACCTCTAATTATCATTTTAACTGTGTCGGCTATTAAAGAAATATTTGAGGACATCGTAAGCTTTATATGTTACTATATATGCAAAGAAATTCTGCAGTAAAGTAAAATGCAAGGTTATGTAAAGTATCGAAAAATACTACGGATTCAGAATTTTCTATTTCAATTCTTTTACAGAAGCGAAGAAAATCTGATCAAACGGTTAATAATTACCGTACTACAGTTCTCAGAGACTGCGAATGGAAATATACCCCTTGGAAAGATGTAGGTTTTGTATAAAATAAAATAGATGAAATAAAAAGTTGAATAGATAAGAAAGTGCAAAATTACCTGGATCTTATAATTTTTTAAAAGTATTTTTTACATCTGAAACTATAAAATAATATCTGAAGTAGTTCATGAAGCAGTTTTACCATTCTCAGAAAGTCCGATCATTTTTTCTTTTTTATAAGCTTTCCCTTTTTTGTAGCTCTTCTACGGTATAACGCTGGAACTATTTATAATTTATATTTTCATAAGATAGCATCCATATTCTTATTCTGATCTTAACAAGGTATGAAATGGCACTGACCTATAAGAATTCATGCCATATCCGAGTTCCGTACTAAATAAGATGACTAAGTGGTTCGAATGAACTGTTGAAATTATGTCTCTACAGATCAAACCTTGAATTTAATTCTTGAGAATGTTGTTATGAAATGACTGGATTGATTTTTTAAAGGCTTGACTTTGTAAACTTCAGTTGAAAGTAGGCGATATTGTACGAGTGGAAAATAATCAGATGTTCCCAGCGGATATGGCATTGTTATCATCTAGCGAACCGCTAGCTGTAGCTTATATCGAAACTTCAAACTTGGACGGGGAAACGAATTTGAAAATTCGACAAGGACTTGAATGTACATCATATCTGACAGCTACAGCAGCAATTAGAGATTTTCAGTGTGAGATCGAATGTGAACATCCAAATCAAAATGTAAATGAATTTACTGGAACGCTACATATGCATGATTTGCGGCGACCTCTCAGTACGTTTGTAACGTTTTCAAAAAATTGCGATATCATCTTTCTGCAAATTTCTCTTCGAAAATTTGTAATTAATCAATAATGAAGCATGACACACATATTCGTACTGTTTGGCGGTTGCAATTATGAATATTTTTTGGGATCTCCAGTCGTATCGGGCACTTGTTTTTATATAGTCATTTGTTGAATGAATTGCTTGGGAATATTGTCTATGGATTGTTGATTTTTTTTGGTTAAAAATCAGTTTAGTAGGGTATGGTGTGCTCGAATAATTGTGCAAGGAAACCACGATTTGTATACTGCAATTTTACAGGTATTCCTCAACTGTTATTACGTGGCGCTCGTTTGAAACATACACGCTGGATTTGTGGTGTAGTGCTCTATGCAGGACATGATGCCAAGTTATTAATGAATTCAAAAGTAGCTCCGTTGAAACAGTAATTTTTACTTTGAGGCACTTTGCTTTATATACAGCAAGTTACTTTTATTCTTAAGTCTTACTACATGTTAGTTTTATTAATAGGTATACACTTCATATATTGTTATGTGAATTTTAAGATTTCATGAATTTGTATTCCACTGATGTTTCAGGTCCAAAATTGATGCTATCACTAATCAGCGTATTTTGTTCCTTTTTTTTGCGTTAATTGTCCTCGCTGTTATAAGTGCTACTGGAGCGTATTTCTTCGATCATAAGCGGCTAATGCATGCTTATTACCTTAGCTCTCAAGGTTTATTTAGTTTTTCCTGAAATCTTTAAGGTACTATAATTCTAGTCTAATTTAGAGAACATCTAATTTAAATGAAGAGTTGGGGCAGGTAAGTGCTCTTTTTTATATTTTTTCATACTCTATATTGTGTTAAATAGCAAAACTGAATAGTTTGACGTTTGCGAGGAAATTACTTTATAATATATATAACCTTATCTTTCACTTTATATTCTGACTTCAGTCAACTATCATTGTCGTGAAATTTTATTGACTGCCAGATATAAATGTAAATGTGATACAATATGCGGTCGAATAACTGAAACAGCAAAGAAATAAATGGTACTGTTGAGTAGGAGGGAGAGAAGACTGCTACCGATCCTTTCTTTTTTCTTAACGGAATGTACTTAGCTCGGAAATTCATCTTTTAGAAGTTTTCATAAATTATTATTAACAAAATTCATTTAGCCTTAACTGATTCCATTTAATCTGAAACTTGATCCATCAAGAGAAAGATGTAGATTATTAGTATTGCTTATTTCTGCGATCGATTGAATGAAAATACAGTCTAACAGTAAGGATAAAATGCTCGTTTTTTGATGTTAGATGGTCTTACCTAATGTAAGAATGAGTTGTGCCTTGTAGCATGCAAATAATGAACTAGTAGACAGAGCCGGATATATTTTCTTGAGCTGTAAAAATACCGGAAAAAAACTTTTTTGTTAACGATTGCTACTATAAACACTTAGCGTGTAATAAATATTTTTTTCGGTTTTCTTACAGTCATCGGTAAACCTTTGTACTCTAATTTAATAGAAAAAGTTAAGTTGTTGAAAATCGAGTTCAAAATCTTTTCATGTTATTTCCTATTTTCATCTGACGAAGTGCTTTGATAAGATATATATGTATTTGCATTTATGTTGAGTAACGTTGCTTGTTTTCTTTCTAGTTTATATTTTATATACATTTCGTCTTTTAATATTTCCAGGAAAGGGAACTTTCAACTTTTTTTGGAATACGCTGACGTTTTTCATTTTATATAATAATTTAATCCCGATCTCACTGCAAGTGACCCTTGAATTGGTACGATTTTTCCAAGCAGTATACATAAATAATGTTAGCTTTATTTCGTTCATTTCATTTTATCTTATTTTCAAATTGTAAAATATCGTATGTAGCTTATCTTGACTTCTTTGATGACAGAGAGACTTGGTTTTTTAAGTAATGCTTAGAAATTACCGATGAGAACTCAAGTCTTCCTCATTTTCCTTACTGTATTCAGCTTTCTTTCGGTCACTGTTTGATCGTAAGAAAAACAAAAATAAAAAGTAATGATTTGCATTTAGAAGTGAGACCACACTTTTGTGTAATATATTTTTAGGATATTTCAATGTACGATGAAAGGACAGATAGTTGTGCTGTTGCGAGAACATCTAATTTAAATGAAGAGTTGGGGCAGGTAAATGCCCTTTTTTTCATGTTTCAAATTGTGTTAAATAGTAGCGGAGAAAACAACTTTATGAAATATATAACCTCATCTTTCATTTTATGCTTTTTTCTTCAATTAGCTGTCATCGGTAAAGTATAAATTTACAACATTTTAAGTGCGGCAGAAACAGGCGTATAATCTGATTACCTGAAAGAAGAAAGTTGATTGCTTACAAGCTGGAAGTAAAAAGAATTAAAGTATACGAATAATATTGGTTTCTTAAAAAACCATTTTTAGTACATGTTAAAATTCAAGTAATTTCCTTTTTAATTGAACATAGAATGTTTTAATTTGAGGATAAAGATGGATTTTAATATAAATTCTTATTTAAAGCTTTGTTAAGCCGGAACCGTCAAGTTTTATTGTAATTGTTTTCATTATTTTTCTTATTAATTCATTTTCAGTGATGTTCAGTACTTTGTTTAAGGTAAAATTTATAATGAGTGATAAAACCGGGACACTTACTCGCAATATTATGAAATTTAAAAGATGCTCAATTGCGGGTATTAACTTTGGAAACGATGAAGCAGATGATTTTCAAGATCGTAACTTATTGGAGCTTATCAGGACTTCTGATGTTAATTTTTGCTTTTTAAGCTCTTTTTGTATTACTAGCTAGTTTTTCATATTCTGAATTAATGGAGCATTGCACATGAGCAAGGAACCGAGCAACTGGTGGCTTAATTAAATAACATATTGAATCTCTCAATTAGTTACTATATTTGTTATACTGATCTCTCAATTACCATATTTAATCTATAAAATGAATGCAAAAAAAGATTTTTAAAATGTTTTTTTTGTTTTTTTTAGAGTTTTTTTACAATGAATAAACAAACAGATATGAATTTTTTTTGTTGCCTTGCTGGAGAAATTCGAGAACTGTGTTGTTTTAAGCTTTCATTATTTGTTTATTCACAATAAAAAAAAGACTCTGAAATTCCGTTTTTTTTGAAAACTTTATATTTGTATTCTTATCTTTGCATAATTGTTTAGGAAAAAGCTAGTTCTGTCAAAGAGTTTCTTCGGATGATGGCAATTTGTCACACGGTTGTTCCAGAAAGGGACAAAAGTGGTGCGTTACTGTATCAAGCTTCTTCGTCGGATGAAGGTGCACTTGTTCGTGCTGCTGCAGCTCTTGGATTTGTATTTCATACTAGGAAGCCGCGGAGTATTCTCGTCTCAGAGGTATTTTTTAATTGTGAAATGTTCGATGTTCAATTCCTATCGGGCTAGCTTTTATTCTGTAATTTAATAATTGCGATTCTATAAGTGTAAATGTAGATTAATTTTTAATGCGTCTTTCAAATTTTCATACTTCATTTGAGTTTTCTTACCCTATTTTCAGTTAGGAGAAGTCAAAAGTTACAACGTCTTAAATGTTTTGGAGTTTACCAGTGAAAGAAAACGAATGGGTATTGTTGTACAATGTCCTGACGGTGTTTTAAAATTGTATGTCAAAGGGGCGGTGAGGAATTTATACAAAATATATTATTTTCATTCGTAGATGCTTTTGAGTCTCATTTTTGAGAATGTCACTTTACAACGAAATTTGTGTAGCACATTTGCTTAGATCTTTAGATTTTTGATTTTTCGTGGCGCCACCATTTTTATTGTAGGTATGCACTTGATCTACATTTTCCATCATCACTGGAAGTCTAGCTATATCGATCGTGACAAATAAACTTCATGAAATAGATATTTTTCCAGGATTCTATGATTTTCCAAAGATTACGGAAGGATTCGCCAATTGCTGATGATTGTTCCGTTCATCTTCTGGACTACGCGTCGAAGGTCTGTTATTGCTTTCAAAAAAAAAAAAGAAAAAGATTTATTAAAGTTTCTTATGTTTCTTGTCTCAATGCTTTCCTTTTTGTGACACTTAGTTTCAAATTACCTTTTTGACTTTTAAAAAGAAATATTAAAGGGTTATCGAACTCTCTGTTTTGCAATGCGTACACTGGAACTGGAAGAATATAATAAGTGGGCAGAAGAATTTGCGGGAGCCTTAATTTCGATGGACAAACGAAAAGAAAAATTGGCAGAATGTGCTGAGAAGATTGAAGTGAATCTTACTTTAGTGGGTGCATCTGCAGTTGAAGATAAATTACAACAGGTGTTTTTTGCCATATCAAATTGCTGTGATGTTGATGCGCATATGAGAGAAGTGCTATAATTCTCATTTTTTAGCAGTGAGGATTACTACAACAGGATTAAGAATTTCATTATTATACGTGAATTATTTGAGTATCCCACTGCATCAGATAAACAATAATTTAATGTAGTGGAATATTCCAATTCACAGCATATTGTGCTGTTAGAAGCGAAGTGCAAATATGTCGTACGAAGGTTTTGTCGTAATTGATTAATCATGACTAGTTGACCATGGATGAGCGAACATTGAATAAATTTCATTTTTCTGATTAAAATGATGGATTCTCGAAATATTTCTGTTCAGAAATTGCCTTTGGAAATACAATGTAGAATAATTAGGTAAATTTGAGCATCGAAATTATATAAGTTGAATACTAATTAATGGTTTTTAGTATGTACCAGAAACAATTACGGCATTAATGGCTGCACAGATACGTGTTTGGATGCTAACTGGAGATAAGCGTGAGACAGCCATCAATATAGCTCGTTCAGCGGGTCTTGTTCACTCGGATATGAAATGTTGGTTTATCGATGGCAGTTCATGCGATGAAGTTTTTAAAAAACTTTATGATTGCAGTAGTAGCGTTCAGTCATCTACCGTTCGGTACTCATTAGTTATCGATGGCTCTGTAAGTTCAGTTTTTTGATTCTGCAGTATGTTCAAAATCATTCTTGTCTGTACATTTCATTCATTAACACCAGCCATATTCACACAACGACAGTCGTCACTGCTATTGTCGTTATTATTCACAACTTTTTTTGTCAAAACTTTGTTGAATTTGGAAGTAATGATGAAGAGCAGATGTATATGGGGGATTTTTCTTTTGATTGCTTATGTTTGTGTTTTACAGAGTGTAACAAAGTGGATGGATTAATTTCAAATTTCTTTTTTCCATTCTGTTAATTTGATTTCATGTCACTTTTAAATAACTGTAATAAGTATAGAAGAGTAGGAAGCTGAGAATATTTGCATTCCTTTCACTCATTTTGAAAAAACCTAAAATTGTTTAGTTAGATTGCATAGAATTAACATAAATTGGATAGAGAAAATGAAGCATAATTAAATCTAGAATAAAGAAAGTTCTGGAAGAATGGATTTCAAATTTCAGACACTAAGATATGTGGTTGAATCGAAATGTAGGAAAATCTTTGTTAATTTGGCATTGATTTGTCCCACTGTCGTTTGTTGCCGGATGACCCCAATGCAAAAAGCAGAAGTTGTCGAGATGGTCCGCGAAGCCACTGACGACGTGGTTTTAGCAGTTGGTGATGGTTCTAATGATGTTGCCATGATACAAGTATTTTTAATCTTTCATATTGATTTCTTTCTTAGAGATAAATGAGGTGGACAAAACAGTAGCAATAATGCCTATAAATTTTGGGTGCAAAACAGAATGTAATATACCAAAAATGTTTTCTGTATTTTTTGTCAGTAGCTTTCAAAAGTTCAGGCTGCAAATGTTGGCGTGGGAATAATCGGTGAAGAAGGTCTACAAGCAGCATCTGCCAGTGATTACTCTATTGCACAATTTCATTTCTTACGCAGACTTTTACTAGTTCATGGTGTTTGGAATTATGAGCGAGGCGTGAAGGTTACTTTATTATTTCGTTTTTCGATCTCATTATTCATTACTTCATTTTCTGATCTCCTGTTTTGCAAATTTTTTGAAATAGATTTCATAGCTTCAGGTGATATTATATAGCTTCTATAAGAATATATGTTTGTATTTAATCGAATTATGGTTTGCAATCCATTCTGCATTCTCTGGTCAAACAATATTTGAACGTTGGACTATTGCTCTTTTTAATGTAGTATTTACTGCATTACCGCCCGTAATGATTGGATTATTTGACAAACCACTTCCTGACCGAATGATGCTTTCCTATCCTGGCTTGTATGAGAGTTTTCAGAAACGATCATTCACTATTACTGTGAGTTACACTTAAATAAAAAATTTCCTTTACCATATTGCACATTGCAAAACTTATTGTGAGAAGGATACGAGTTGTCATACTCGCTAGCTTGCAAATATGTAACGAAGTTGATTTACAACTTTTCTATTTTTTGTTGGTTTTGTTTTCATTTTAATTGTATAACTTGCTGCATTTATTTTAGCAGTTTGCAGTATGGATCGGTCTAGCAGTTTGGCATTCGTTACTTCTTTTCTTTTTATCTTTTGCTTTTCTGTATGATCCTGTTGTGTGGGAAAATGGTAGGGTTGGAGGCTGGTTGATGCTTGGAAATTCATGCTATACGGTTCGTCTAACTTTATTTCTTTAACTGAATTGGGATATTAATTTAGAAAACAAAAACTGGTAATAAAAAGTTTTATTAATCAACAGAATGAAAAAGACACATAACGCAATTAGCCTGGGCTTCTTGGCTTACAGTTATATTTGAATGATTATAATGTGAAATGCTTTTAAAATCTGCATTGCTCATCATTTTTCAGTTCGTGGTAACAACAGTTTGCCTTAAAGCTTTATTAGAGTGTGATTCTTGGACAATTATCATATTATTTTCATGTTTCGGCTCGATTTTATTATGGTTTATTTTTCTTCCGTTTTATTCCATGGTAAAAACTTACGTTGTTTTATAATTTATTGAATCATAGCTTATTCACTTATTCGTTTGGCAAATGATTATCGTTTCCATAGAAACGTAATCTTTTTTTTTTGTTTTTTAATTTTTGATAATTTTTGAAAATCATGAATCTGTACTTCTGAGATTTCTTAAAAGAATGAATTATAGGTTTGGCCAATTTTGCCAGTTGGTGAGTATATGTCTGATATGGCATCCATAATGTTGAGCTCATCATCTTTCTGGCTGGCATTCATTTTCATTCCGTTAACAACGTTATTTACTGATTTTATCATGAAAGTGTAGGTTTAGATTTCTTAGCAGTCTAAGCTTAATTTTTTTAATTCTGATTAATTTCTGGAAATTGATTAGGTAGTTAAAAAAAACAATATGTACGGAAGGAAATTGTACAGAAATACATTATTCTAGTTTAATCAGTCGCAATAACAAATTTTATTTATAATATTCATCTGTCTTAAATCAAGTAATTCCTCGGAGTATGCGTACTTTTGTATTTCCACGTAGAAAAACAAATGCTAGAAAGAGAGCTTTCAGGATCCGGACGACTTTTGCGCCGACCCCTAGAGAAATAACGTACTTCCATGAACATTTCAAAAAGCAGAGCCGTGACATATACTGCGAGTTACATTGGTAATCCTTTTTCTTTCGGCAAAATTTTAATTCTTTCTGTTGCTAAATCCGTACGTAATGTTGTTTTTTCCATGTGTTTTTTTTTTCAAATGCATAAAAAGATTAGGAGGCTATTATATTAATTGAGATGTATTACTATATTTGTAGGATCTTTTCATAAAATATCATTCTTGCTCACCAATAGATTTTTTGTCTGCCCTTTGTTCTCACAGTAATTCAATATGCCCTTTAATGAAATAAAATGATGTAATGTTTACTGGATTCTAAATTTCTCAAGCTTTCCAACTCATCACACATTTTACGGACCGAAACTGACCACTACATCCAGTTGAAATGCCCTTTTATGCTTAATTCAATTCATCTAAAGAGGTGTATTAGATATGTAGAACTCTATAGCTAAAGTACTCTATGTAATTTTTGGGTTTTCATTTCGATATCTGCATATCACTGTAAAGTTTTGAAGTCATATTTCTTACTTCAGCCGAAATATCTAAGATAATTTTTAATAAAATATAAAGTTGGCACTTTTTGCTTACTGTAGCGTAATTCCGTGTGGAATAGCAAATTTCCAGTTCAGGATTTCACCGTCCTACAGTTTTCATCCACACATTTTTTTTAGCATATTGCAACCGGTATTAGTGGCAATTTATAACACAACGCGCTTTGTATATAATGATATTGAACACGTTTTGAATATAGTGGTTACGAAAACTGCATTTTTTCTGTTGGGGAGGTTGGTTCCATAAGTCATAAAGATTATGTTGCTGTTTACGGGTGTCAAAATGTGGTACTGTACATCATTATGTGGAGTGTTACAAAACAGGAAAATTTTCAGATTCTCTTAATTCTGTTTTCTGTAAATTTTTTATAAAAGGTGGAAGTAGGGATGTGAGGTCAGGAGCGCTCTTTTGTATTAAATTTTTCAAATATTTTATGTCAAGAATGATCTCTCCACTTATTTGCTCTTCTAGACGAATTTGTGTAAGAAGGACTTACATTTTTCTTCAGAATTGTATGGGATATCAAGAAGTATTAGCAGATAAGCGCATAAAGCAGGCATAAAAGTTGCGCCCATTTTAGATCTGTTTTTTTAAAAAAGTTGTTTATTTGTGTCAAATATTTGTAGTTTACGGCATGCTGAACAATTTGAGCGATTAGAAAAAAATGGTCATCAATGAAACGATATGTGATAGCATTAGTGAGAGTCGTGCTTTGAGATTAGTTGGAAAACATCGGTCTGGTCAATGACTGAAGTCATTGTAAAAGGTCATTGACCTGAATTTTAAAGGGAACTAGTTATATTTCTTTTTCTCCAGTAATTTCATGAGTTTTACTGAATTAGTGATTTCACTTTTTAAATGTTAAATTTCCTGTTACTACTAGCTCACAGAGATTTTTTCAGATTGTCTTTTCTATCTGATATTTTTTGAGATGTAAAACTTTCATGTGTTCAGGAGATCGTCCGTTTTGGAATATGATGAAATAAGCAATTGGTCCTATCAAGATATTGCCTCCGAAGAACAACTAGATACAGTCACTGCCTCAGAAGGTGCACTTTTAAACCTAAAGTTTCCTTGCAAATGTAGAGAGATAATTACAGATAAGAGATGAAGTGGAACAGAGATTTCCAGCTTTTTTTAAACAAATAACCATGATAATTTCGTGTTTTTAACACAAATGAAGATCTAAGTGCTAAAAATCCTCAGTGCGGATTACAAAAAATACATGTAGTGTATAATCATAACTGTTTTCTCAGCAAGGAGTTAATAGGCAGACGAAGTGGTTCAAGGATACTGTTCAATGAATACAAAACCTGCGCTTTTTTAATTCTTGAATTAATAAGTTCATTGTGCATATCTACTACTATTGTTGTTTCTTATCGAAAGTCATTTCAAATATTTTCATTCATTTTCTGACCTGCAAATTCCTCAACTTTTTTAACTTGAGCGTAGATGAACTGCTTCCTCAATTTTCCACTGAAGCATCGACTTATGGGAAGATCAGAAAATCAGTAGGCCAAAGACGCATATATTTTGCTGCTCGTATCCTTCAGGGTAGAATAATTTAGTCCATAGAATGAACTATTTTCGTGTCGCAAACCCCTCACTCTATCTCTCACTTGTGTTTGTCCATCATCCTGCAGGCCTGTAGTTTTTTCATACTCTCACTGGTTTTTACAAATTCATTTTTCAGTGTCTTTTCTTTTTAAATCTCTTTCGTATTTATCATAGAAAAAATAGGGTTTCATGTCAAATATTCTAAAGTTAATGAGCGGAAGAGCTCAGTACAGTTATTTTGCTAAACTGGTCACTACCACTGAAATCATTGCTTAGTAATTTAGTACTAATAGCATATCTTGCAAAAATAGGTGCCGAAATACAAGATGGTAGCTTCAGCTAGTTTTCAGAAAATTTTCGAATTTTGTTAATAAGTAAAATGTTTAAAAAATTTATTTGTTTTAGTTATTGGTCGCTTTCATAGAATTTAGTTTCTTCTGTCCCGTTAAACGTCACTCTTTATACCTTTCTTATCTCTTCGTTGCAAATTCCCAAATAAATGAATTCTTGAGTTCTGTTTCATTTAATATTATTTGCCTCTTCTGTTTTTAAAGCAAATGATAGTAGATTAGGTTTGAAACTACCCAGTGAAAACAAGAAAAATTCTAATCTTCGAAAAAAGTCTATTCCATAGGAAATAAGTTTGAAGGTAAATCAGTCTAAGTAAGACAGAAAGTGGTGGTTTTGAACCAGTCATTTTTTCAGTTTTTTGATCGTGGATATTTCAGTAATACTACCTTTGCTGCTCATATACACTGCACATTATTATTCATCGTTCATTATTTTCTGTTTGTTAAAATGCTAGAAGATAATGGAAGATAAAGGTATAAGAAAAAAGTATAGATAGCATAATCACTGGAAAGAGCTAAAATTTCAGATATTTGTAAACTACGAAATTCCACGGATTTAATAGAAATTTAATATGCAAAGTTCCTGGCAATATTTTGCAATAAACATCCAAGAATAAATAGGCGTTTGAGAACTAACAAAAGAATATTCGAAGAGTTCTGCTTTCGAACTCTGGGGTAACTGAAGTAAAGGAAAGCGAAGAAAACAATTATGCAAGACGAGACAAAACAGTGCCTGTAGAAAAGAGGTAATTTTGGTATTACATTAGTAATCGCAGGCCCATTGGATCTTTGGCATGCTTTAGTCTTCAATTGGATAGCTAAGATAAAAAAGTAGTCCCCAACCATCTTCCTCTCTATTCTCTGTTTGCTTACCCGCAATTCTGGTAGTTGTGTTTATGATAGCTAGGTGATTTTATTCCCCGTATTGATAGTTAATGGATAGGAAGTACATTTCTACATTAATTTCAAATCTTTCAATATTCCTGAAGTCTTGAAACATTCCGGCGATGTGACAAAAACTTCCAGAAATTTCATAGTACCAATTATCAATATTAATGATCGATTTTTTTCCTCACAAAAACCACGTAGCAGGAAATATTACTGAATAAGAGCGACAAGGATTCGCTCATTGCTCCTTTCACATCTTACAATTTATTCCTAAAGCTCGTTAAAATATTTTAGTAATGAATGAGTTGACTTGAATTTATATTTATTTTTGTGAACATCCTCTGGGCACTACTATGGATAATCGATGCAGTTAATTTTCGAATAATTCCCGGTTAAACTTTTGTTGTGTAATTTTAACCTATATTTCCCAATAGTATCTTTGTATTTGTCTGTTATTAATGTAGATCTTCAAACAAACGATATTTATCTCAGAAATTAATCAAAAGAATTTAAAAGAAATGACCGAAATGTTTTTTCACCAGTGTATGTACACACACATAAATTAATCAAAAGAAATTTCCGAAAAGCAACAAGTATTTTCGAAGCTATATAAAATGGGGTTACAAGGCCTACTTTAAATCTTAAAAGGTAGCTAAAACGCATCTGAGTCGCTAATTATTTTCCACATAAATTATGAGAATATTATACAACAGGTAACAAAAACTTACTATTCACCAACAAATCCAAAAGAATCAATAAATCTATCATTACGTTCTAAGAACTATGAGGTGAACAAATAATTCGATGGAAGGATGAAACACAGAAAAGAACAGTTAGAAAGATCTGATATAATCAATATTCCTTTAAAACTTATGCCAGTCTAAGGGTTCCCTGTAAAAACATGAATTTACACTCTAGCTAAACTGATTACTAATTATATTTAACTAGCAAGGATCAAAAGGACTCCTGTTTTAAAAAGCTAAATAAGGCTAGCTATATGACATTATCTCCCCTCTTACTGGCAACAATGGCAATATAAGTCATAGTAACAATAAAAACAACAGTAACAACCATAATAACAATAACTATCAAAATTATCGATTATTTGTGAGACGAATCACAAAAGCCAAGAAATACCGTGCGTATCACGAAGTGTCACAGTTCGTAATGTTTATGATTAGAAACGAGAATTGAAATCTTGATTGGAACTTTCTAAATAAAAATATTGAGAATCTTGGAATAGTAGAATAAAAAACAAGAACTTGAAACATATAGAAATAAAGGCAAGATATGCTAGAAATACATTCACGAAAACAGTACAGATTTCAAACGACAAATGCAGTTCCAGCTGTCTAAACACAAAACGTCCAATGCGTTACTGATTACACATTTCGTTAAGGTCTTGGCACCAATGTTTCTCACAAATCTCTCCCATGTATCTAGTTTTTAAGTGATCTTTTGATTGATCCTAAAAAAAGGATTTTTCTGGAGTTAAATAAATATGAAAAAAAGTATTTCGGAGAGTTCAGGAAACAAAATTTTAATTTGACCAAATAAGTCAAAAATCTGCAGACCAAAATGAAAAGTTAATTAATAATGTTGCAAGAATTTTATAACAAAAAAATTCGTCACAAAATACCGGAAAATTGGTAAAAATGAAATTAATCCAATCGGATATGATGAAGAAAATCAATTTAAACAATGTCGTACTCATACTGATACCGTTTCTGCAAGAAACTAAGTAAGCTGTTGAACCTAATAGCTATGATTAGTCAAATCTAATTGTATATAAGCTTAACCATAAAATCATAACGAAGAACTTAGATTCACAATGGACTAATATTGGTTTTATTCAAATCAACGGCGCTTTTTTGAGGTAGTAGAAAGAGGGGATTCGAAAAAACACGGTGTAATGCTATAACTACAACCTCGGAAAACGAAACAGGAAAGTAAATTTCAAAACTTGCAAAATCGTAAGTGGTGATAATTTGCAAGCAAAGAAATACATTCAATATAGGATACAGATAAGTTATTCTAATAATTACATTTCTGCTTTAAGCAACTGCCGTGTACAAATGTTTAAACATGAAAGAGATAAGTCTAAGAAAGCACAGAAAATCTAAAAGAAACCAAAAGCCATTTCCAATTATTACTATAAAAAGCCTAACAAAGATAATCATCAGCTACTTTATTTCGCAAATTCACTGATTTCAAAGCTTCTATTTCACCTTTTTTTTTAGCATAAAACTTTCGGAATTAAAAATATGTTACAGAAATATAGGAAGACAAATCACTAGCGTTAACGAGGAAAATAAAATCGTTTGGTATCAAGCGTATCACAAAAATATTTGCAGGAAGAGAAAAAAAATTACGGATGCGATGAAAGTAGAAGAGTTCAAGTGCAAACTATTATTTTAAAATGGCAAATATAAATAGGAAAACTAAAAAGCATAAATATTATATTTCATTATAACGAAATTGCCATCTTGAATGATTTACAACAACTTTCTTTTTATTTTTCTTTTTAAAAAAAGTTTAAAAAATTTTCGAAACAATGAAGTATGATATTATGAGAATACAAATACTTAATTTTAATTATTTTTAACCATAGCTCCTTCATATATATTAAAAATTCTTCCTATTACATCGGAATCTGAAATGGTCTACAGCAGCGCTAAAACAATTCCTTCAGAATAGGAAGTCATATATTTTGATTCGGAGGAATAAAACTCCCGAAGAGTGAACAAACAGGCTTATGATGCACTAATCTTTATTTAGAATCGTGGTATTAATGTTCGGTTGAAGCGAAGCATTGCATCACGCTCCATTCGTGCAGGTTCATCGATTGTTTTGATCAGTGTGATCGGATCAAAAGTAACACAGCTCATGCCATTGCCATTCATATCAGTACTGCTCTCGTTCGGTCCATCTAGTGAAGAGGTTGCAAAAATTCGCTCCAGTGAAACAGTAGAAGAAGGAATTGTCAGTAGTTCCGTAGCTATTTCGGCTAAAAGTCCATATTTAACGGCATTGAATTGCCAGTATTGCAGTGGAGCTAAATTTCGACTGTTTAATGTTACTGGAAGCGCATTTGTTGCTATTGCAAGTGGCGATGGCGATGTTTGATTGGTACCAGCCTGAAATCTAAGTAGAACATATTGGTTACTAGGATTTCAATATAACTGTAGTCTCCAAGAAAACTATTCTTTGGTAGCAAATTTTTGGAAAGCTTATAATAGCTATGTCAATATGTTTAATTGAAATTGATAAATTTGTTTATTTTGGGCGAAATTCAAAACTTACAGCAAGTTCATCGAAATAGGACTGTACAATTGCTTCAGCATAACGATTTTTAGCTGCAGTTTGTTGCTTTTCCTGGGATTTTAGTAAATTCAAGACCAACTTAGAATAAGAGCCTCTTTCCACAATAACTGTGGCGGTTAAATTAGGCTATTCTCCATAACAATTACATAACAATTATTTTTTTATAAGTGCAAAGCTTACAGAAAGTTCATCGAAATACGAGTACACTATCCCCAGTTTTAGAAGTTTCTAAGTAATCGAACTATCAGCAATTCTTTACTTTCGCTGTCTTAACTATGACCTTCTTCATAACCTAGCTATCAGTGACTCGAATTATGTGAAGGTACTTTTAAAATTAATGTTTTGAAAAGGTAAAACTGATACAACCTAAATATGTTAAACAATTTGTGTTAATCCTTAACAATACCTTCATCATTTTTCGACGTTCATTCGCAGCATGGATAAGGTCCGGATAGAGAGAAGTACTTTTTGTAATATTCTGACATGAAAGTGATGTATCGCTGTTTCCAATATTACCGATATTCTTACTGCCATTTCTTGAATTGCTGCTACTCATCCCAGAAGCTGTTGCCAACGACGAGGCAACAGATGCACGATCTGTTACTGTCGCAAGCAGTGCATCAACGCCACCATTTAGCCGTGCGGTACGACGAGCCACTATTTCTTCCGCCAGCCTCATACGTTCGTTTAACTACAAATTATTATATGAATCTTTCAGTCCTCCAATTTAGAAACCGTCAATTCTGTAGTTAATTTCCCCATTTTGGATTCTAATGTGGAATTCATTTTGATTAGTTAATTTCCACATCAAGTTTTGTGCATCTCACGATCTTGAAATTTGAACTTTGTAATTTATCATAATGTCCATTGAGCTTTTACACTTTTTAACTTTACAAAACAGTTTAAGTGATTTTGCTAGAAGAAGGAATATATTTGCTAGAAGGCAACCTTTACAATTTCAGTTTTTCATTTAGTCTTTCTCACATTTGCGAAAGATAATGTCGTGATTCTGCTTCAGTACAGTGGTCATCTCTTTCTTCACTTTTACTTCTCCTTTCTAGTTGCATAAAACCAAAAAAAGTTGATACAAAGATTCTTCAATACCTCTTGTTCGATAGCATTTCTGGCATATGATAACTGCTCGTCATCCAATAGTAGAGCTAAATGTGGATTCAAAGCTGTTGCTTGAATAAATGTTCCATCAAAATCAGGGACAGTAATATCTAATATTGATGCCGTACGCTTCTGTAAATCCCTTTTCAACTGAGTCGCTAAATCTCCAAGTACAGTAAAGTCCTGGAATTTGAGACTCTAAATTTAATTTGGAATTTAAATTTCAATTCGCATATATATATATATCTTACAATCTAGCAAGAAATATGTTCGCTTTACAAGATCAGTTTATAAATTGACACATTATCTAACGTATTAAAAGATCTGACATAGAACTTCTTTGATTTCAAATGGCAATACTTTAATTTAAGCTAACTGCTGCTCGTGCATTCCATACCAAAGAGGTATATTGTTGAAATCTTGATAATCGAAACCGAATTAATGGAAATAGTTTCAATCGGAAAAAGAAAATAAAAAGGAACTGGGCCAAAAAATTATAAAATGGGACTCGTTTGTTTGTTAAATTTTCATTTTTTTCCTCCTAGCTTCGTCATATAAATATTGCGATTCAAGGAGTAAATCTACAAGGTCTGTTTAAGCATCATAAGAAAACTTGAGCAGCAGTGAAGGGAAAGAACTCGAGAAGTAATTCGAAACTAAATATGCAAGTTCGGAATAATTTCAACATCAGCATTTACTGAGCACGATCTTTGTTAGAGTAGCTTATAGAACGAAACATCTGCATTTTTAAATATTTCATGTAGTGTGAAGTTCTTGTTTCTTTGCAAATACATAGTTCTAATAAGGAATTTGATTTCCAACTGTGATTACTTTCCGAAATGTGATTACACAAACATATATGAAGAGAGAGAGAGAGAGCCTTACTGGTGATTACTAAGAGAGTGTTTGTTTATCATAATAATTGTAACTTTTAGCAAACCGATTACACAAATGAAAATTGCAATTTATCATGCAAATAGAACTTTTCGATTCGCCCTATTTTTCATTTAATAAATTATTTCTTATGTAATAAAAAGATACACACTTTCTCAAGAGAAAGTTGCAACTGCATCAGTGACGGAACAACGCCATCAATTGTTGCATAAACGCCATCCTGTATTACTTTCATATGAGTGTGAAAGAGCCGCAATAGCCTTGAGACATTTTCCAGAACTTGCCTTAATATACAACTTATTAGGATGAAAAAGAATTATAAGATTTGATGTATGGCTAGTGTTTTTTCTTGTCACAAATACTTGCACTGAGAACATCTTAATCTACCGCCTTAGTGTACTATAACCGTCTATTTAATGAATTTGTCGACCTTTTTTCTCCTCTCTTAAGCTTGATGTATATATGTCATCTATATAAACAAAAGATGGAAGCTGAAAACTTTAGAAGCTAATAATTACCATTGGGATTCACTGATTGTTTCAACTGGGTATTCAAAAGATATTTGCGCACAAACATATAGGAATGCATCTTTGAGTTCGAGAATGGCATCAATGAGAACAAGAAACGAATCAGCAATGGGTATTGATACTGGATGTCCTGAATGTCCTTATCTTGCTTATGCTGAAGTTTATGATAAAAATACGTAAAAATTCTGTACATTAAATTTTACCGACAGCTTGTTGCAGCAATTGCATAGCATTTGGTCTTGTGACGAAATTCAAAATCATGCTATAGAAGCTTTTCTTTAGTTCTTCAATCCCTTCATTTGCATCTATTACATTCAACAAAGATTGGGTCAACTTTTGATTGTATGGCTCCAGCTAAATTAGTTAATTACATGAATTATATTAATTGCGAATTTTAGTTTTGATTTTGGGAACACCGTCAAGCAGAAAACAAGAAGCAAATGACATTTTTTTTGTTTTTTTTTGTTTTTTGTTTTTTTTTTTTTTTTGGATTCAGAAGGTTTTCCGTACTGATTAAGAACCATAGATTTGGACGAAATTTTCAGTAATGTGAAAGATCAAAATAGAAAAAATCAAAATACCATCCGAGGGAAGATATCTTCTGGAGAAACACTAATTCCAACTAATTCACATACATCATTACAGAGATGGCGCGATACTTTGTCATTTGGGACATCAAAATCTGAGAGAATCTGAAGCTATGAAAATGTTTTATTGAAATTAATTACCGTCGCTCGCCATATAAATTTTACCAGAAGTATTTATAAACAAACTTATCCGTTCAACGGAATCTAGAATGGTACATTGAAATGAAGAGTGTCGCTGAAACAATTATTATCTTGAATAACCTGCTCAACTGTAGATTTGATAGCATCTGCGACATTTGGTTGATCAGCAAGTGGTCGAACACCGAGTAATGCAACTTCTACTCTTTGTGCTAATGGACTGTGAAAGGCTACGGATACACAAAGTCGAATCACTGGCCGTATTTCCTCCGTTCGCGTAGCAGATGATTTTGGAGATTCCGTGCCAGATTGATTCTCATCAGACACTTCGAAACCACTGTCTGAGTTAATGGATGTTGAATCTTTCGACTCCAAGTCCTTCGATTCTTCCTCAAATAGATTCATTTATTTGTTTCTTATTGTAAATAGATTAGCGCTGAATAATCTAAGAAAAATGGAAGTTCTGAATTCCATTTTCTGAAAATTTTCTCAGCCTTTAAATTCGAAAAAATAAAATCCGAGGGATTTTAAATATTTTTAAAGAAAGATCCAACAAATACCTTATCATCGACATTTGTAGGAAGTGCAGCAGAGGATGCTGATGTGTTTAATTTCAATACATCAATCATGACAGCAACTTTTTTTGCAGTGGCTAGTTGATTTTTTAAATTGATAACCGTTCGTGTATGCTCTGTATTGATTATCTAAAATTACTATCCTGCTTACCATTATCTTTTTTAAACTTTTAATGGGAAAATTGTTGTCTGAACAATACTGGTAGAGATGTCACTTTGTACATTTTTTATAGAGGAAATACATACTAGAGAATTAGACATTTACTGAGAGCGTTAGCTCTACCAATATGGCCTTGAAGAGAGAAAGAAGTTCCTAAGAAAAAATTTACGCATTACCGATTAAAGCTAATGAAGTCAAATTGTTTGACATTATTTTTGGAAACTAAAATTTCCTGATTCAGAACTAAAATTTTTTTCAATGTCAGAAACATAGTTCGCAAGATACAGAATATAAATCACTGACTTCCTCTATATAGTTAATGTCATGCGGCATCGAAAAACGCGGTTGAACATATTCCACGAATTCACGAAAAAATGAATTTTCGATGATATTTAATGGTAGTTGACTAGCAGAAAGCATTAGTGCCAATTTAACTTCCATCTCTTTCTGCTTTCGATCTTCACGATTCCATTTTCGACCGATCGCTATTGCACCGCTTGTCGCACTACTGCTAGCAGCCATTAATAAATTTGCAGTCAACACATCTGCCAATGAACTATCTGAAGGGTAAGAAGATATCTTGAATTAATGTGCACTTTCTCTACATTTCTATGACCTTAGAATTAGCATAACAGATTTTTTAAAAATCAAATAAAAAGTTTATCTCTATATTATAGATTACTTAACTCCTGAATATATTTGAAGCTGCAGAATAAGTTGGAACATTTCATTTCTTTTAATTCTTTAAAAATCGTGCAACTGTCTCTTTCTACTTGTTTCTTTTTTTTCTGATTCATTACTTAACCGATTTATTCTTCGATTCAAAAATTACCTAACCAAACAATTCATAAAGAGGCAATTTAACATAGATATGATAATTTTCACAGTTAGATCGAAGCAATAAAATTTTGAATGATGAACAAAAAAACTAACTGCTTTTGATTGGTGATGAATTTCCGGATGCATTTCGTGTGTTACTAATACCACCAGCGCTGTTACCATTATCATGTTCTGGGTTATTGAAAATGGCAGCAATTGGATTTTGTAACAAATGACCATTCCCACTAGCTAAAGCTGCCACACTCGCCCTTGCATTTAGAACATCCAGAATACTACTTAAAAGATTTGTTAATAATTCAACTTATATATTTGATCTATCACATTTATTGGTGAATTGAAATATTCATTACAAACAACTGTAATAAAACGTAATTTGAAAAAATGTTTAATTTTGTCTGAGAACAGTTTTTTAAACTAAATTGTTGAATGAAATACAGACCTAACACTATGAGTAGATTGCTTTCCAGAATTAGCAACAATAGTTGAGACAGGTGTATGGTGTCTTATAGAACTGAGTGAATTTCCTGACGAGCAACCATCATGACCATGACTTTTCAAAATATTACTGCTACCACTGTTGCAACTATTTCCAGCTGTTCTCACACGGCTGTTGCAACTGTTCAGCTGTGCAACGCTGCCTGATCCGGAAGATGCAGGAGCAGGAGGAACTGACATCTGAGAAGAATTACTGCTAATGTTATTTAGACGGTCACGTGAGTAGATGGCCTGAAACTACTGAATTTACTACTTATGACTAACTGCAGATTTACTGAAATGATCCTGTGTCCCTCATACACTTATCCAGGTTGATCTCTCGAGCTCATTCTATAGTTTATGAACTTACAGATGAGAACAAGCTTTCTTAAGACTAAATAATTAGACAAACCTTTAACTTTTGGTATTCTACATATTGAGGTGGATGTTTCTTGAGATGGCAAGCAAGTGTACTGGTGTGCGGTCCTTTCAATACATACGTACAATTACCAACGATACATCTGTAAAAATTATCTTGTTTAATTTAACTGACTGTCTAACACAAGTACAGATATTATTGGGATACTCAGAAAACTTCGAAAGCCCACCTGCTCAGGTTCTCAGCTTTGTTATAAACGAAGAACTTCCAAACCGGAGTCTGCTTATTGGTTCCACCACTTCGGATAGCTGCAGCTGGATTACGATGCCAAGACCAGTCATCTTCACTAAACAAAGCGGCAGCTGGTGATGATGCTGCTGCTATGGCACCCGGAATTGGTGGTCCTGGTGGCACTACAAAACTGTCTCGCTATATCAGCAACTCTTACGTTACAAAATTAACTGGATTACTAAAAATCAGACTTCAAGTCATTTAATTTAAAATTTCTCGGAAAGGATTTTTTAAGTATGACATATTGATATAATAAACTACATAGTATACAACTTCACACATAATTTTGAGGCAAATAAATTAGAAATGAGTCATTTCATTAAAATATTTACCACTTGGAGTAGCTGATTTGCCACGGCCTTTCTGATTCGTAGGTTGCATTTGCTGCAATAAGAAAAATAATTCAACTGGTTAACAAAAAACAACACTTATCAAAAAGCTAGCTGTGAATGAAATTTTTAGTTATGGCAAGCCTCGGTTTTTGTTAGCAATAAGGTAACATCTTACTTTCATGTATGCATTGGTAGCCTGAAAGATCATTGCCGTGGAAAATGCATCTACGAGACTTTGACCACTTCTTGGATACAGCAGACTGTTGCTATTGCTGCCACTATTAGCATTTGCGCATAAATCATCTCGTTCCCGCTCCTCTTTCATGAAAGACGTAGAGCTGGATGAACGGGCCGATGATGGACCTGCAGGTGATTGACCTCCATTTGCTGCATCATCCAAAGGACTGCCACTGTTTTGGTATGTAAAGGTTGGCTTTTCCACAATTACCTGCAAATTAATTTTCGAGACGCAGCTTAAGTCTAATATCAGTGTCACATGCTTGATCTCCACATTATCGTGTCATAGAAAACTTCAAATTTGATGATGTTACCTGAGTAGGTAGAGATGATCGAAATTTTTTAGGCTCAGGAGCTTCTCCTTGGACAACGATACTCATCACTCGCTTCTAAACAGTTTCTTGAAAATTTCTATGAATTATTTGTATTATCCTGCAAAGGTTTAAGAGTTTTCATATAAAAGTGAGCTGCTAAAAAACGTCTCAAAAAGCGTGAATTATCTGCTTGAAATGTCATGAAATATCGCCAAATATTATTCACGATAATAGTCAGTAAGATCATATAAATATTAGAGATGAAGTTGAGTACGCAAATTCGCGTAGTGTCTCTCACCAAAATATTCCGCTCTCTTTCTACACCTTTTGTAAAATTTCACTGAAAATTCTGGAAATGGAATCACTCAAGCTTACAGAAAAGTTGCTTCCCTGTTCTCACATCTTTAGATATTTATAATTTGGATGTACTTCAAAGGAAGTTAGAGTTCATTTTTTACACCTGATCTTTAGAACGTACACTAACTTTATGATATCGAAAAGATCAGAGTAAAGGGCTTGTAATTTTAGGTAAAAAGATGAGTTCACAGCCAACCTATAACAAAAAGACAATGGTGCCGTTATTTTCTGACTAATTTCTATCACCTAATCTTACTTGTACGTGATCAACTTCGAACTCACATATTCTTCTGGTTGAATACTTTACTTCTCTTTTTTCTTTACTAATTTTAATTTATTTTACTATGTGACAATCGTGTATATTACATCAATTTAGCGAAAATTAGTGCATAAATTTAGTTTCTGGAATAAGCTTTCAAAACCTTTCCTCTCAAATTCCTCTGGGTCAGGTAGAATGGCCACTCCAAAGATTAACTGTATGAAATCAACGTTTACTTTCCCCGAGCACGAACTGCAACAATTTGCAAAGCGCTACCCAAAACTCTAACTTCCTTCGATCTGAATAGTAGATGTCAGAAGAATTCAGACGGATATTCACAATGGCATATAACTCATAAGTGATTCCACCCGAAAGAAGCACCGGTATTTCCTTCCTACAAACTTTGAGGTTAAGATTAAATGCCGGAAAAAAGAGAACTGTAACTATCAGATCTGAAAATTATTTTATAATGCTTATGTTTTGTAAAGTATAAATTCCCAATGGAATTTATGTGAATCATAAGAACTTTTTGTTTCTCCCTTCAGTAAATTATAAATTTCGAAATAACTTATTCCAAACAAAAGCAAAGGAAAAAGAATGTGGCACAGATGGCTTTAGGCTTAAGCAGTTTAATTGTGCTAGGATGGAAAACAGATACTTAAAATTTGCTTTTACTTCTCTTATTCGACTTATATAAACATTGCGTTTAGGCTAAACAAAGCTTTTCAGAAAGAGCTAACTATTCGTCTCTTCTAGATTACTAGTAAACTTAAACTGACAAGACAACTGACAAACTGCTCGGAACTCTGTCCCACATTCTTATTCCTTTCATTTGTTAACATCCACTGTCAGCGATCTTTTCTTGCACTAATTATAAGAGAATTTCAATTACATGTAACACTGATTCACTTAATCAACTCAAGTACTAAATGCTACATCATCATACAATCCATGTAGGCCTAATAAAAAATATTAATACATGTTACAATTGGAGATGAAAACAAGCAAAGCTATCTTAAGGCATCGTTATTTCATTCCCAACTGTTAACATATTATGAATTGAAAAGAGAGACAGAAAAGTCATTGCAGTCAGTGTGCTAGAAGAAGCATTATTATATCACAGTTACTTCATTACACATAAACAGAAGATTTTCTCTGTGAATTATTCTAACCATTCCTCATGCCAGCTCAATGGATATTATGGTATTGCATAATTCCACAACCACTGGATGTGAAAGACTATACGTCAATAATGCCAGCCGAGTTCAAAAGTTCAATCTGCACTTTGAATCAATCAACGATCCTAAGTTCAAGTATGTTTTTAAGAAATTTAATTAAAAATTATGACTTCATAGATGTTTTTAAATCCTTTAAATGACATCTTGTTCACGTGAACTGAAATAGTTGTTACACAAAAGTACGAGATGCAATAGGGTATACCGCGGAATAGCTTAGTAAGTTTCCGAATGCTCAAGTGTGTGGGCTGATGTGTTGTTCTCGCTATTGTATTCAAGCCATTGAGTAGTTTCTAATTCTTCACATTATAGTGAAAAATGCATGTGCAGACAAGAAGTGGGATAATTAAGATTAGACAATAGATTGTAGTTAACTGTTTGCTGTACTTTGAAAAAGTTTCAGTCCTCTTTGGCCTCTACATTTAAGAGTCAATGAGGCAAATAATGTGCTTATGCTCGATCGTAATATAAAGATTTTCTGAAAAAAAGAAAAGAACTTATCTGAGACAAATTTTTCAAAAAATTTGTGGAATCAGCAATGATTTCCAGAGAGTCTGCCTTATTTTAAAACAACATTTAATTACTGTTGTCTGATGAAACATGATTTCAAAACAAAGTGGTATCAAATTAGTACTTTAAAGAAGAGTTTCTTCTTGGACAAATCGTTAAGCAATATATCAAAACATAGTTAATGGTTAACAAATTTTGACCAATGATCAAGTTGCTTTCATTGTCTACAGCAAATTTTATGTTGATATGGAGAAAAAAGGTGTTGAATATGAAATCTTTGAGAATGAATAGATATTTTTAGTGTGCGACTTGAAGCATAATAATCCGTCATTCTCATTTATCCACTTGTGAAATATCATTTCTTGAATTATTTCGATCTATGGTTATCTACTTCTCACACTACACTAATGCGTTTGTTTCACTAATTAAATTATCATTTACAAATTATTATCCATTTTGTTAACTTCATTGTAGTCAATTAAGGCTTCCAAGTACGTTGATTAGATTCTTAATGCAAAAACTGGTTGAATAGAATAAAGCAAACATAAAATTTGTCACCAATGGGATGCTTCCTTTGATATATATCAATGTGCCATCATATATCAGTCTGCTGATCCCTCTGGTTTTATTCCACCTGTACGGCTCATTTCCAGTCACTATCACTTGTTGACCGAACCAGAAGTATTATGACGTATAAGCAAGTATTTTCTGTGATGTTTGAAGGTTATCTGAGAACATTTCTTTCAGATGCAACCAACGTGATCTACGGTTTCACGCAGACATCGATCATTCATTACTGACTGTATGTGCGACAAAAAGTAGAATCCAAATAAAAGAGAGACAATTGAAAAAATCCGAGAAACATTTTATAGTTGAGACGACAAGGATGTCTCTGTCTTTTTGTTTATGATAAGAGAGGATGACACCATTGAGATGACAGACGACCGTAATCATACATGCGGCCAGACACAGTAATGCTATCAGTTATCTTTTTCTCCTCTCTTTACCACAAAGGAAAGAAACGGAGAGAGAAAAAGGTGAATGAGCAGAGAGGACAAACAAATTAACCTAAGAAAGGTAACCTCTCAGATAAAGGTACGGGTGACAGACAGACAATTAGAGAAATCTCTTTTTCAAACTGACCAACATTTTTACATACACAGTCAAACCTTCGCAATCGCACATTCGCACTTATGCGCTCTGCATTTGCACATGCACATGAGCATGCACTTCACCTAAACAACAACCAACCAGGAGAGCACTGCGCGAGAGATTTGTTGACTGGGGAGAATGAATGGTTGATCTGCCGTTGCGTCAGACCTACAAAAAATTCCATAGATTACGGTAGTTTCACGTCTTTTTAGTACAACGAAGGTAATCTGAATGAGAAAATCAATGACCTATTCATCCGTTCATTTACTGTACATCTGGAAATAAAAGCCATTTCCCATAAGTCATTAACTTCATTAGCAAGAAGTACAGATGAAGATGACGACAGAAACAAACATAATGAAATGTCGTGTGTAATTCCTTTATCACAATTACTGGTATATGCCAGGAACAACTGTGACCAAACAAATGACCAAACAAAACAAGGTCATGACGTCTACGTCATAACTATTAGCCCACAATCATCTGGAGCATATTATGCTGCTAACAAGGAGACATATTAGATTGTGAGGACTAGGCCACACATTACTCTCTTTGAAGAAGTTACGGATATAAAGCAGACTACTCTTTTAATACTCCCAGCGATTAAGTAATTTATCCTGTCTGCATGGCTCGGGAATGCTTTTTAAGCATCCATTTACTATCATTCGTGTATTACTGTAAATTGTTCAATTGAAATTATGCAAATTGGCTGAAAGACTAATTAGCTAATAAAAAAAGGATGAAAAAAGAACAGTGTTGTTAGTAAGTTGTATTCGGCATGATCGAGATTCAATTTATTATATTTCTAGCTGTATTCAAAACATCACTGAAAAAAACCTTCATGATTTTCCTATTTCATAATTTCGGTTTTTGAATTGTGGAAGAAAAAATTTAGCGAGCAATATTTGCATGTTGATTATTAGATTCGAAAAATTAAATTTGATTTGGTAAAACTGCTATACCAAGCTGAAATTTTTTGGAGGAATGGGTATTTAATTTTCCCGTATAAACTCACCCATCCTTTCAGCGATTCGCCATGCATTATGGATCCTTCGCACCACCGTTGCTATCGTTGTCATCATTACCAACTTCATCGTCCTCATTTTAAGGGATCAGGTAAAAACAGAATGTAAAAATGTGTGCATAATATACAAAACAAATTAACAGCGATAGATTCTTATCTTTGTCACCTTTCCTTTTTTTCTTGCTCCCATCTTTCCTCTCAAAACTTTCTTCTCATCTTTTTACTTTTTTCTTTTTACTTAATTTCTTTTGCGTGACCTTTTCATGAGTGAGATGCAAGTTTTCTTTTTTGTTGCTATGCGCTGCCCATTAAAAATTCACAAATTACTGCTTTTTTTTTTAAATTATTTGTTAAGATGCAGTAATGCGGAATGTCCTGATTTCGGCCTTTAACATGCTAAAATTCCTTCAATTCTTCATAGACTGCAAAAGTTATTTAAATTACAACACCTATAATTCCAATTTTTTCTGTTGATGGAATGAGAAGGCAAGCAATAAGTAAAGTTTTTACTTTATATTCATTCCTTAACTATTAAAAAACTTAGGACTTACTAAAAATATTTTAGATTTGTAGTCTATACATTACATGTGACTAAACGACAAAGACACGGCTCTTACCATATCTACTACCATTGTTATTCCTGTCAGGTTATTGCATTAGAATTTCACTACTAGTTTTAACTATGAACACAGATGCGTTTTGTAATACTAGATTATATTAAAGGTTTTGACATTTCGCTGATTATGATTTCAATTTAGATCCATTATTGAACATTGGAAAGTACATATAAACATCTGAATAACTTGCTAAGTCCAAAAATTAATATATAAGCTGGTCATCCAACAGAAACTCGAACTGTTTAGCTCAAACATTTTTATATGATATGATAAGCAATGCGAGAAAAATAAAATCAAATACCATAAATGTGTGCTCGACAATATCGACGAAAAGGCAATACTTTCTCAAGAAAGAAGTTATCAGAATATTTGAAGTGAAAAAAGATTTCTTGATTAAAACTGGTCAAATTTTAAAAAAAAATGAGAAATGGTTTTTTGCAAAACAAAGCTTTGCAAAACAAATGAGGAAAAGCGTAAGCATATATTTCCATATACTTTTCTTAGAATCTCAGATTTAGCTTTTTTTCTGGATTACCTTGGTTACCTGTAGTTGACAACCACCTATTCCATTACAACCAGTACCACCAGCATCATCACCGTCATTCGCCATAAATAACCTCTAGCAACATGCTAAACTCATACTTCAAAAAGACCGATTTCAATCGAAAATGGAAGGTAACCGAAATTTCAGACGAAAAAATAATTCGTGGTGTTATCATTCATATATTTCAATCGAAAATGGCAATCTAACGCCAAGAAGTTCAAAATATATATGACCAAGGAGTATCAAAATAAAATACACTTTCAATAATGCAGTCAAACAAATTTTTGAAAAAAAAAGTTTCAAAAAAACTGAAGTAAAAAGCTATTTGTAGCATATTGTAATGTATGAAGATGAAGCGATTTAGTTTCAACTTTTGTAAACTATGTAATATCAAGATGAACAGGATGTATGATAAACAATTGATAAGATGTAAAAGCATTGTAATGGGAAATTTGCTTTTGAATTAAAAAACATACTCCTAGATTTTACAATAAATTGACAACGTAGTTTACACTTCAAAACCAATGAGAATGTTTGAAGTTAATTTAGTCTCGTATATGAAGTGCAATATTTTTTCTACAAAGATGATTGATGAAAAGCATCTAATTAAATTAGGTTAAATTTATAGAAATATTTAAAATTTGGAATTTAATTTGACAAAAAACAAAAAATCAAGATATATTTGCCAAATATTTAATTAAACTTTCAATAAATTCAACTACACATTAAATAATCAATGTATTTAAATTATTTGAAAGTATTGATGTAGCAGATCGTATGCATATTGCATGAGAGTAAAGGAGGAAAGGAAAGAAATAGAAACGAACTTTTAAGTTTGATGAAGAGAGAAATAAATTTCTAGTGGTGAAACTCGTAATAAAATACTACCATATCATAAAAATTCCTCCGCTATTTTTTAAATGAGGATTAAGAGACATTAAAAAAAGAATTGTGGTAGTGACGGTAGCAATTTGTCAGTGGTAATATTTGTTATTATTGCTTATAAATTAGTATATTAGTATTAAGAGTGGTAGTGTAGCACGTAGTAGCAGTAGTAATAGTAGAAGTAGTAGTAGTGGTAGTGGGAACTACTGCCATTCTCCAGCAACGATGGACTCAATTACTCCACGATCGGTGGCATATATTCATGGTCGACCCACCGGCATTATCATGGTATTATTTTCGTATTTGTTCTGCAAAAGGATGAGTTAAAATTTCACCAATAAAATATTTTCTTCTCTATATCAGTTAGTCCGCATAAATTTAGAGTGTTTTTACTATATACCTGTTGAGGTAAACAATAAACCGTAAAGAAGAGCGGAGTTAGTACTATTTCGTACGAATAAGCAGTAAAGTTGTTTTTATAAGCTCTTAGTAAAAATGACATTATAACAATTTTCCAGTAAATATTATTCTGCCCAATTCATTCTGTTGCATAATGTAGAATTAATTGAAATTCATTTTTCAAGTAGTAAACTAAGCAAAACCAATGATAACAACGGAAAAATCAAATTTTTAAAGTCAAAATAAGTCATCATTGAATTTATGCTTGGTTACATTAGAGAATAATCGAAATAATTGATTGACGATTGGACGCAATAATTTGTTTGATCAACATAAGGATATGAATTTACGGACTACTTCTGACTAATAATATGATCTCTCTGGGTCTCCTTGAGTTTATAGATATAAAACTTATCTAAACTCAAAAAATAGTTTTTTAATTCTAAGCAGAATTTAAAAAATTTTTAATTTGGAAATTTAAGTCATAAGTGAAGGAGAAATGCCGTGACAACTTTTCATGATGACATTTTTACTCGCTGCTTAAAAGAATCAAAATACGTTTCAATGTTCCTGAGCCATTTTCATATTATTTAGCAAATCCCAATTTGTGTTTATTGGAATGTTTGCGCTTTGCAGCTTCGTAGCGCACTCTTTATGCCCTTGATCCAAAGATTCATAGAATTCATTTTATTTGATTTGAAGTTCACTAAACTTATTACTGAGTAGACCGAGAATTTGTTAAGAGATTGAAGATTTAATCTTCTTTCATGGCTTTTGTAAAATATGAAAATTCAAAATAGTTTTACCAACAAGTTTTTAGAAGAGCCAAAATATTTTTGATGAAAACTAAAAAAAGCGATAGTTCGTGAATCGCTGATTCTTTATTTGTAAGTATTATTTACACATATTAGGACCTTAAATTCATTCCGTCTAAGTAAATCGGTTGCATCAGAAGTAGCGCTTAATTTTTCTCAAAAATGAAGATAAAATGACGTCAGGACAATGAAATCTACTGTATAATTTGATGATGTTGGCGATCAGGTTTCATCACAATTTCTGAAAGGATGTTTTTGCTGGCGGGTATATGTTGGTACGACGGTAATCATTATACAAACCTATAATATCGTCTAATTATAACATATACGATACCAATATGACGTCAGGTTTTTCATATATACCAGTGGTAAGAAATCCAAAAAGGTTTACCCAGCCAAAATTTTGTGTGACAGTTTGTATGAGTACTGCAGGACAGTTGATGAGATCATAGTATAGGTGGAAATTTTATAATTTAACGTAAACAAATCGATATGATAATTACTTACATGATTTCATGTTTGCAACATCTTTCTTCTCTATGGACTTGGGTTATTTGAGCAACTCTTAGTTAACTAATCCGTCTTAGTGGTAGTTCATTGTTGTACGGGCATTGAGTATTATATAAAATGATATGGTACTGATATTGTTAACAGTTTGACATGACTACTTCGCCTGTAATTGATTGCTTACTGTACGCTTTATGTCTCGAGGTCTTTATATTAAAATTAATTGCTAATAATTTATTCGAACACAGAGATTAAATAAGAGAGTTAAAGCTAATTCCAATTCATTAAAAATCCCCAAATTTGAAGAGATCTGGTGGTTACAATTAGGAATTTTCTCTTTCGGACTCTGGTAAAACGAACGGCAATTGAATCGATAAGTTTGCTGACACTATCAATGAGCTAAATCTAAACACGTTCACATTAGGATGGATACTCCAGATTCTCTCACTCTCCTCAAACTCTTCTGAATTTCTAGCTATTCCAAAAATCTCTTTTTTGTGCAAACAGTGAACTGCCGTTTCTAATTGTCGTATTTATATATGCATGTCACGTATATTGTGCATGTGCATGTGTATGTGTTTACATGTGTATATATGTATGTATTAATTAATGCATATTTGTGCATGTGATGTCCAGAAGATCACCCACCCTCAATCTCGGCCCTACTGTACCTGTTTAGATTCACTGATATTCAAGAAACAATTCTATCGAATAAGTTCGCAGTTGTCATAAATCGGATGCGACATCTACCACTCCCACCACTCTTCTTTCACCTTGTCATATGAATCGCTAATTCGTAATTCAGAAACTACACAGTAGAGCGTTACTTTTCCGTAAAGATCTCTATGTAAAGTATCACAGTTACAACTTTACCATTCTTAAGCAATAGAGACGATCGAGAAGACGACAATTAGATGAAGATACTTCTTGCTCAGAAAAAAGTGATAAATAACGGAAGTTTTGATGAAGTTTTTCATCAGGAGTTTTAGGAACACTCGATGTTTCACGATCAATTTAGCTTATTTAGCTTTAGGCTATTCAAAATGATATGAAATTGTAAACGGCAATAACACAGATTAAATAGTAATTAATAAATTTGACTGAATACCAATATTATAAAATAAAAAAGTATTGAAGCAAAGCAAATGATAACGGTGAGCGAAAATATGTTATGGAAAAAAAATGCAAGGTGAAGGAAAAAAAGATGAGTTTCTGATAGTAAAATATGCAATTTGATGACTCAAAGCAACAAAATTATGACAAAATAAAGGAGTTTTTTTCGAAAGATGCAATGAGGTATAAAGTTTACTAACTATCAAGTTTATGATAATCCTCTTTGGTAATTTGTTTAGTGCATATTGGAAGTGCTGATAAGCAATTAGTGAAATAAATTTTTAAACTGTTTTAAGTAATAATTGCATATAAAGCAACCTTTGTAATTGCAACATTAACAAAATCTCCCCATGAAAAGAATAAAGAAAGATTCGTTTACAACTTATTCAGTAATTTGACAGATTTGAGAATACTGAAAAAGAAGATATTCTTCATCTTTCAGTTGTGCTTTTTTTACATTGTCACAAATCTGGTAGCCATCAAGATGAGAAGTGAACTATTACCGACCAACCACCATCAATTGGCCTCCGACTTCACTCACTGACAAGGATGCAGTGGAGAAAAAGAGACAAAAATTATTTGGAAGAAAATCAAGAATTAAAAAAAAATGGAGGAAGAAATTTAAAAAGCACATTATTGTCGCCTTCGCCGGTGTTAAATCGAAAACTAACAACTGTAAACGACCTTTTATAGAGACATTTGCGCAAAATGTTTATTTATTTATTCACTTATTAAGTTTTTGTTTACTTCCAGCAACTTCGACGATTTGCTCGTTCACTAGTTATAACTCATCAATTAAAAAATCGCAAGGAATATTCACTTAGTCCAACTGTCATCCACATTGCATCATGACAATTAACAATTGTTGGTTCTTTTTCAAGTATATTATGAGCCGACAATTTATAAATTGAATCGTAATTTGCATATATTTACTTGCATGCCATATTAACAATGTATCCACTGTCATCTGTCCGCTTATTCATTTATTGTCAAACAGAGAGGGAAGCAAATTCGCAAATTTAAAAGAGAGTAAAAACTCACAGGCAAGCTTGCGGTCGTTAAAAAGTATTGAATTCATTACATGTAATCCTTTCAACACATAAAAAGCATTCATAATGAAGTTGTTGCTAGTACTGTCTAAAACATTTCTCACTATAAGTCAAAGGCCAGGGACTATTTTACTTTTCAGATCTTTTTCGGTGCTATATTACTTGGTGGACCAATAAAAGAGTTTCTTGTTGACAAAGTACAGCTAAAATTAAAAAACAGAGGAAACGTAGAAGAGAAGTAACAGATTACAATCAACATATATACTGATACTGCTCCCAGAAAACGATTAAAAGCTTATTTCTTCGAGAAAAAAGTGAGAAATGCTTGCCAGTCTAATAAGATTTACTGCAACATGATTCATATCAGAATTAATCGCTATTTTTTCTTTTTTATTCTTTTCTTATAAAATTCTTGTAAAAAGGGTCTGGCGAAGTTCGAAAAATCAGTAACAAATAACATTCTGAAAAAAGGACTAATAAGTTTTATTTTTTGAAGAAATAGTATACATTCCTGATATTTCTAGAAGAAAAGATTCCTTCAACCCTGCTTGAAAGAACACTTCCACAATTGAACAGCGACAAATAGTTCATTATTAAAATGTCAACATAACAATTTCAAAATATAGTTATGAATTCGTTTTCAAAATCATGGATTGTTGGAATTCTGAAAGGTAATAAAAAGATAGAACTTGGAGTTAGTCGATAAGCATGCCAGAACTTGAAGCACTAGTCACTAATCATTTCTATAAATCGGTAAGTTAGCATGGGGAATGCTCAAAATAACATAAAAACAAGCATTTGAAAACTAACAAGTAAATAAACAAATAAAGAAAAGTGAAAACGGTGAAGTGAAGCGTGGAAAAATAATAAAAAAATAAGCGCACAAATTGCAAAGATAGGAAGATGACACTCACAGCCAAATAAATTACCATTTTTACATTAAAAGACTGTTAAGTGAAACAGTTTGCTGTAATGAAGTGTTGGGTTATTCAGAACACACATTCTACGTTAACAAAACTGATTTGATTACTTTTTTACAGATTGAGAAAAGAATTAATTAGACAATCTCTCTGATAAATGTATGATCGAAGAATTAAATAAGCTGGAAGAAATGCTACATTTCGGCCGACAAATACTATTCAATTGGAATTATCAGTAGTTTGATCAACTCTTAGAACAATTCAACAGCTGAATAAAACTTTCAGAAATTATGTATTAAAAAGAATCATTTCTATTTCTAAAAAAATACTCAGTTATAGGAGTAACAACAAACTAACTGGAAGTAGGATGGAACTGAAACGAGAACGGAATTGGAATTGAATGTGCATAGACTAGTCTGAATTAGATTAATTAATAATAGTTTGAAGTAATGAAATGAGATCCATTAAAAATAAACACTAATAAATACAGCTGATATCATTCGATTAGACATGAATAATTGTTGGATAAAGGAAATGATAATAACAGTACTGGAAGGAGACAATAAGCGTTTTCTTTCAAGAATTTTATGTAAATTCTAATTTCAAATCATAATTTTAGTTAGTTGTTCAATTTTTAAAAGCAAATGTTTCACAGGTTTCTCATATCAGTCTGGTAACCCTAAGGATGAATTACTGCTACTGAATACCATTAACATCGTATTACATGTAGGACGCTCAATCTGATTGCATAATTTGTCTCTGAAAAAGATTCAGTAAAATTTATATACTTTGAAGAGAAGGAGAAAAAGGTCTCTTTGAAAGAAGATAACTCTAGAAGATTGTGAAAAATTATTCCTTTGAAAAGGTGCAAAGATTGAACAATAGTGTTAAACAAATAGAATAAAAAAAGCAAAAAAGTAGGATACGGTAACTAGTTTGTCAAAAGGTAATATCCAGGCAGAAGTTAAGTAAGCTTTTTCTCTATTTGTTGTTAAAATACTACTCTTTGAACTTCGAAATGCTCAGATACAATAATTTTGGAATCAGTATTTGCTTACGTGATAGTTTCATGCTTCGCAATTTTTCCTCGCTTGCCAAAGAATTTTTATAAGCTTTCGGGAGAAGATAGCAGCATTAGACTTATCTCTCTTGCCTTGTGGTTTATAACGGTACAGTACATTGTACGCTCTTTTTAATTGACATCAAAGATTAACTTAATAATCTTATCTTGAAAGAAACTAATTAATTTAATACATTTGAAACAATGAATTAAATAAGCGGCTTTTATGAGCGAAATTGCAGTAATTAAAGCATTTCCAATAAAAGCAAAAAAATCCCTGTTCTTCTTTAAATAGGAAAAGCAAAAAAGTAAAGTGATACCTAAATGGAATGGAAAAATGTTTTCCTTTGGCTGCTTGAATATTAAATGAGTGCTGCAATCGAGAATGATGAATGTTGTAAGGGTGCTCACTTCGTTTTGTCACTATCATACGTATAAAATTCAAATTGAGAAGCATCTTTCCATTCATTTTATGGCTCCATCCATTCTTTCTTAGCTCTGCCTTCTTTTCACGTGCATTTTAAGTTAGCTACCGAAACAGCCCCGGTATTTTTCTTATTCAGCGAACTATATGGTGCACCATTTGATTGAAAAAACGCTTGTTCAATTTCATAAAATCGAAAAGTGAAGAGAAGAAGAAGGTAAGAGATTGATAAAAGTATGCTGCATCCAGAACGCAGGATGCAGGTAGAGAAAATCAAAGTAGGGAAAATTAATGAGCATTGTATCAGAAAAGTATGGAAAGTTTATAATATACAGCTGCATAGTGCAATACAATGCATGCATGGGTTATAGCAAAAAATTCGAAATAATTAAGATGAAAGATGGGATAACAATAAACTATATCTCGTTGTCTCCTATCGCTATGATTCAAAAAAGCCAGTATTTAAAAATAATGAAATACATTGAGTCAAAAAGAATTTTTTGTAAAATTTTACTGGACATAATAATGTTTAAGCCACTGATACTGCACAGTAGTGATAAAACAAGTCTGACTGCTTAGCAGAAAAAAAAATGCCGAATAGATGACACCTAGGTGTATTAGATGATGAGTATCTATTGCGGTACACCGGGCTGCAGACAATTTGTAAGTTTTCATTTCTCTCTCCTCATAAATTAGTCTAGACCCTGGAATCATCATTGGATTCCTAGTTAATTGGATATTGAAATCTTTCAAGAGCTGGCATTCCATAGATGCTCATCACCCGTAGACATGAGCGGAACTAGCCGTCATCACTCTGCCCTATTCTCCCGGTAGCTAGGTTATATCGATAGTTTAAACCGCTCTGCTCCGATTCCACACAATAGTGGGAAGAGTGTACAGCTTCGGGTAGTGGGGAAGAGGGAGGAGAGGTGAAGCAGACAGAAAAGAACTGTAAACAGATAAATTTACGAAAATAAAAGAGACGAATAAACGGATGGCACAAACGAGGTACGTGACGAGAGAGGTAGAATGAATGGTAGTTAGAAACCCATAGAAGTTTGGGTAATAACAACAAAAAAACGAAAGAAATCGAACAATGGGTTTTCGCTGGGATTACGTTGAGGCGGGTGCGTACATTGGTAAATTCAGCTGAAACAATATAAGCTAAAAGAGCTCATAACTCTCTCCTGTGCTATTCTAGCAATCAATTTGTCTAGGAAAAAAGGATTTTTGAGAAATGAGGAAGAAAAAAGTGGATTCGAGAGATAAAATAGTTGACAGTACGAGGTCAAAAGAGCAGCAAATAATTGCTATAGATGAAACGCTATAGCAATAGGAAGTACAGTTCAAGTAAAACTTCACTATTTACCACTTATCCAAATATAAAACCATTATGTTATTAGTACTGTTCTGGTTTTGAAATTTCTAAAGAAAAGAATTTTTCTGCTTATTGAATGGGAATTGACGGCATACGAGATATCGGATAATACTGGAAATATTGATAAGTTCGTGTGATAATGAACAAGAAATCTTCAAGCTTTTCTAAAGAAGCTATTTACTGCGTGTTATCATCGAGATCAGAACAGTACTATTTTTGTTCCAGAAACATTATATCTCTATGCTTCCCGACTTGATATTTATCTCTACGGAACTATTATTTTGTCAGTAAGCTTATCCATAATCTCAAGGTTATTTTGAAAACTCAGAATGGGCAGGACTAATAGAAATATTATAATATGCACAAGTTCTTTGGAAAGTTGATTTTTTTGCACCCACTTCCTTGACTTATTAAAGGTTTCGGGAGATGTTCCAAAAGGTGTTTTATGAGTATTAAAAATCTTCACTGTTTTCCAAAATATTATATTCATGTCTTTTATATGTTATTGAGACGTGAATATTATAATCGATATTACCGCTGTCTTGCTATCTTATAGGATTTCGGAGAACTTAAATGAGGTTAACCACTTCCAAGCAAATTAGATCGACGCATAAAAGACTAGAAGATGATCTTTGTGTGGAGAATGTTCAGTTGAATTTAACGAGAACTTTTGGAAGCTCGATGACTGGAATAGGTACAAATTATATGCGACAGGTGTTGAATGTAACATCTGGCAAGGGTTTCAGGGATAGGAAGAGGAAAAAGGAAAAATGGACGAAAAGTGAGATAATATATTCGGGAGCGTACTTTTAAAACTAAATTCACTTCTTTCTTTTCCCTTCATTTCTGTTCTTCCTCATTTCCTTCTTCTTCCCTCTCAAGTTAGTTTGCTTGCAAAATAGCTAAAAGAGATAATAAGCTCCTAGAGAGGGCAGCTAGCTGGTCGCAACCTGAGTAGAGAAGTTCGAGAGTTTTAGTAGTTTAGAAATTGAAATCGTGTAAGATTCTTCTATACTGCCTATGTGTGTTGCAGTTATAACTTTCCTAGACCGAGAACTATAACTTGCCGTTCGCTTTCAATAATAACTTTAAAATTTTTGCAACGAAGCAAGATTGCAGATACATCTTCACCCATTTTACTAATCACTCCAACCCTTCTAGCCTAATACCCTAGTTACGCTACATTACACAGTTAGATGGGAGCTCTCTTCGCGAGCTCATCACCAAAATCTTTAACAATCAAAGGTACGACATATATAAATAAATATTATCCGTATCAGTTAGAAATGAGATAATGAGCAACTGTTTCTAGACACTAAGAACTGGACAAATAGAAATTAACAACTTAAATGTTGCAACTTAGTTTGGTTTTGTTTCAAATTTTGAATAACTTACCAACCTATAAATTTTACCATAACATCTCAAGAAAAGAAGGAGATTGCCATTATTATCATATTTATTGTATTATGATCTTAAATACAATTTATAGTATTATTATGATTTCAGGCTTTGTGAAATGAATACATTATTATAGATTTGAGCAAAAAGATGACCTAAGCTGCAATGTATCATAGCATTTTTATATTTGTATGCTTTAAAATCTACAGATTATACAATAGAAACATTAATTTACAGCATGCGATAAGTAATCCTCTTTAATTTTAAACAAATGACAATAGAAGTGATAGCTAATGTGGCTAATTTCCATAGTATTTTAAAGACTGATACTTTTGCTGCTAGCATCTAACAACTACTGAAATTCGTTACAGAATACATTCTAGCAAGCAAGAAAATTTATATTGTGATAACGATGAAATTTCAGAAGTGTAGTTAATCATTTGCAGTTATTTGATATTAGTCAAAAAAACACGCGCTACTTTTTGGCAACATGCTAATTAAACTTTCAGTTTAACAAAATCAGAAAATAAAATACAAAATTATCAAGTACAATCAAGTCAGAGGATGAGAGACCAGTAAGTAAACCATTACAAAGTTTAAAACTCGAGGAATCAAAGATTTTGAAATAAATATCAGCACATATATATTAAGTGCATAGATGCATAAATCAATGTCATAAATTTGCTTGAATGCTGTTGATATGGCGTACGAAGGTGGTTTAAGGAAAGAGAATAGTTAATTTATTTTCTTTTTAGCGAAATCTGATTTTAGACAAAAATGTGTTTAGTTAAAAATTATGCCACTTGATTAATATTCAATATTTTAGAATACTAGTACAAAGAAGTTAAATATTTGAATATTTTGTTACTTTCTATAGAATTCCAACAATTTCATCGCATATTTTTAATTAAAAAGAAAAAGCTCTTTTTTTCAGCAACTAACAAACCACACCATAGAAATTGATATAACTACTGATACCAAAATTCTTAAGCATTTTCCATTATTTTTCCTCTAGTTACACTAACCTTTGTTTTACGCGTTTCACTATACTCATTTTAGTTAAATTTCACTTGAATTTATATTAAATATGATAATAGTGATGGCAACAATAGTAGTAAAAATAGTAATTAAATTTCGAAGTGTAGGAGTACTCCGTGCAACCAATTGCAACTGATAAGAATCATCGAAAGAATAAATGTGGATACAAATCATTTATGTTTTTGAAAAAAATTTTATACAGTTCTTTGAAAAATGTAAGTCTGAGGTAAGAGATCAAGATCAAATTGACAACTCAGAGATATGTTGCAGTCTTATTTTTAATTCAAATGTAAGTTAATAATACTACTCTTACAATCAAAACAGCGTAATAATAATTACTTTTAATTATCAATATCGTATATAGTACGATTATAAATGGCAATAAATAATCCTACAAAAGTTTGGACAAAGATTTTTGAATCATTAACATATTAATGTCCAACACACTGACCACTGACTCAATGCCTAATACTTAATGATTATTACACTGCATTACTGTTATTACTGCAAGAAGTAGGAGAGTTATAATATAATATAAATGACATTATTGGTTATAATTTATGGAAATCAGATTATAAGCAATGTCACTTCACGTTTGCTTGTGCATTTTGCAGCTCTTTGGGAAATAATAATCCGCCATACAGTCAAATTGTGTTGTATTTGCTACCAACTTTCCCACAACTTCTACTATTATCTGTACTACTTTTTCTATTACTATTGTTATTGCTGCTTTGAAACGATAGTGTTGTTGATAATTTACAATGATAGATTTGTGTACATCCACAAGCTATAACTACCAAAACAATTAATAGTCAAATTTATATCATTTCGAAGCAAATGACACTTTAGAAATAAATGTTCCATTTAATAAGTTTCACAGAATTGTTATCATTTTGTCGAAGTTACTTAGCTAATTAATTTGAATAAATTGACAAATGCTAAGTACCCATAAAATCATTGGAAATTTAATTTGAGTTTAAATAATTGTCAAGAATTTACTTATATAGTAGTAGGCTAAATGGAACAAGGCTTATGTGAAGTAAGCATTATTATGCAGGATTCACAATAAAATTTAATACTGATCAAAGTTTTGCGAGGTGCACAAAAATATATTGCCATAATGTTCAATAATTTTTCTCGATTTTAAGTCCAGCTAACTTTTGTTGGTTTCATGATTTCTACATTTATTCTGAACGCAATAATTTCCAACTTAGAATAAGATATGAAAAGGACGGTAGCACAGCTTCTATAAGATTCAGAATATGAAACTTCAGTATACAAATAAAGAAGTGAAATGAATTTATCAGAATAAAAACCGTATCATATTGGAATTTGCTTTTTGATAAAAGCTTAAATTTTCAATATTTAAACTGGTCTAATGACATTTTCTCAACTCTTCGTTATTTTAAGTTTAACTGACACTCGATTTAAATGAAGCAGACATTTGGTTACATTCATTTAACCACATGGAAAATTTTCATAATTTCCAAGAAAGTATATCATAAAGAAGCAGAACAACTTGTTTCTGAAGACTATTTTATTTGAAGAAGGTAAAAGTTCTCATTATGGCGCTGTTAGTGAGTGAAATAAAGTAGTATAATAGATAAGACAATTATTGTTTGGTGAAGTGGTATAGCTAAGAAACAAAAAAAGGTCATAAAGGTGAATTTTAGTTTTAAATAGGAGATGAGGAGTATACACATTTAAGTGCATGCACACATTTCGCATGCTTGTGCAATAAATTATAAATAATTTATGGTGAGAAAAACTTGTATTTGATAAGCTGAAAGTTAAACTATGTCGTAAAACTCGCAAGTTCTCCTTATTGTTCATCATATTGGTATCTTCATTACAATTATTTTATCTTCAATATGATAACTAGTTGATTTGCATTAATAAGCAATTTTTATATCAATGTCCTTAACTGGAGCTCTACTTAAACAGTAAGTCACAGAAGTGAACCATGCAAGGAAAGAATTCGTTAGGTAGTCATTAGATGAAGCTGGTGCTCCCAGTTGACATTCGACCTAGTTGTCATTGCAGAAATTTGCAACTTTGAGCTTAAGCAAATATATGCATATATATATATATATAAAGGAAATATTTAGGATAAAGACTAACCGGTGGCGATTTTGACTGATTTGTTTGAGGGCGCAGAAATAATATATTCGATGGGAAGAGATTGGAAGGAATATGAGGATAGAAGAAAATAAGGGATGAGGCAAATGCATCGTTTAGTTGTCGTGAAGAGTAACTGAGGGTTGCAGTGGTTTAAAATAAAGCGCAGAGTGATGACTGCGCTTTGATTAGGACCCAAAGGGCTTCTTCTTACCTTTCTAAATTAAAAATGCTTTCAACACAAATTACTTACTTAATGCCTTCACAAACACATGCACTCACACCTTTCCCCCATTCTAGCACTCCTTTTAATACCGTATAACTCTATACTCCATGCATACTTTACTTCTTCCTAATGTTTGTGAAAGGGCTAAGTACAGTGGAAAGATTTAAAAAATTACAAGCCTTAAATCCATGAAATGAAGTAATGTGTGTTGTAAACAAGCAAATAATTTTAAATTATTGACATTGCTCGAATTTTGAAAAGTAAAGAAAGAAGAAGTCAAGGAGTGTTAAAGATTTAACAAGAAATGCAATGATATGATGTAACAATTTCAATTTATCAGACTTTTCAGAATAATAGGGGTGACAATGTTTATGTGGAATAAGAAAAGTAGACAGTTGAAGCTAATGGCAGTAAGTAGAAAAGAGACGCAGTTTAGATACTAATTAAGACAGTTAATGGTGTCATTTTTGTGGTATTAGAAAGGATGAATTCATTGATATACAGTGTTGAAGAAAGAAATCCAAAGAAGAAAAACGAGAAGAATCTAAAGGAAAGGAAGAAGTGGCCACAAGTAGGAAGAGTTGAGGCATTTTTTGGTTGGTAGAATTGGTCTGGTCGAATTGAGTCATAGTCTGTTTACTCATGTATGCATGCGTCTGTCCTTCTTGTCTGTGTCAGAGTGTATGGGTTGTGCCAACAATTGCAATGGCTATATTGATTGCACAAAAGTAAAATGGGTAAAGTACTTGGCTCTACACTTCTTTGCTTCTTCTTTAGATGACGCTTTCCTCTTTTTTAGGAAAACGGCCTAAGCCTAATGCTTATAGGAGTCTAAGGCGTTGTAGATCTAGGCCAAACAGCTGTGTCAAGAGCAAAAAGGAAACTTATGTACATAGCCCGGTCCAATGCACCATCAAAGAAATTGATGGTGCATTGGACTTTTCAAATCAAACTTTTCATTTTTCACCCAATCAAATTTTGCATTTCTAAATAACCTTCCACTTTTGCCTACATCGACTTGAAGATTAATTTAATCCGTCTTACTCTAGCTTCACTCTGAAGCTTACTTATTGCTAACATCATTACCTAATATTTTTTCTAACATATCTCAATGCATCACACTTTCGCTCGTATTATCTCCTTTATCAAAGAGTTACATATGTAACGATGTTCAATTGAATAGAAAACTGTTCAACTTTCACATTTTTTACGACCATTTGTCATTTCTACCACTAGAAATTTAGTTTGGATGTTGGAATACTTGAAAAATAACCTTTCCCAAACCAGTGTTCTAAAAAACTTTCACTAAAGGTCACTAATAATAGGAACAAATTAGAAAATGTAAGGCGGAAATATTTTTTAGAGGATATTGCAGGATATTTCCGAAATTACCAATGTTACTCAAACTAGCGAATCCATGGTAAATTTGGATTGTTGTACTGGAAGACGATCAAAACGTAGGCTATAGAAATTGGAAAATATACTGCACTACTGTTGAACAGTATGCAGTAATTCAAAAAATAGCACTGGCTCAATTAACAATATAGTAAAAGCTGTAATAATGGTACTGGTATTATTGTACTATGCTAACAGCAGTCTTATCATTCCTAATGGTATCGTTTTCCTGTCGTTAACGGCATCATATCATTATTAACGGTATCGTCGTAGGTACAATAAATGGTAACAACCGTAATCGTGATTCCAACACCATCCCGAACAAAGCTACACTATCTGTTATCATTAGTTATCAACTCGCCATCATTCTTCCGCATCTTTTATCAGTTTTCAACTCAAGCAACATACACATACACACACACGCATAGACACCCTTACGGAATTTAATATGCCGCTGTATACTCTTGATTGCGAATGTCATCTGTGTGCGCTTTGGGTACTTTTGTTTACTTTCGATAATAAAATTTTGAGCTGCTATGCACGTTGGGGCGGTGAAAAGTGTTTGAGATATAATTTATACCGAGAATCATTCTTTGGAATTTTACAATTTTAACAAATTGTATGCGGCCATTGTAATGAGAAGAGAATTAAGAATTCATTGAGGAATTAGAGATCGAGAAAAAGAGACAAATTCAATTTAGCAGATTCCATCTTCGAGTGTATAATATTTAGGAAAATATCATCAGATAATTATCACTCCATTATTGTAGCACTTGATTTGAAATATTGCTTTGAGATATATCCATAGTGATAGCTTCAATTAAAAAATATATGTTGCATAATTTTGCAATTCTTAGATTAATCATTATCGATTACAATGAGTGATGTATGCAATTATGCTTTTAGTTTATTTTAATTTTAGCATTTTCGTGATCTATTTTATAATAGAAAAATGACTACTGTAAAATGCTATCATTGTATTTACAACTTTGATTCTGAATATGAGAATAAGTAGAATTTCGTAACAAATTAGCATCAGTTAACGAAGTCAAAGATTAAAAGAAGGCTACTTTCCTCTTCAAATTGACTTCAATCAAAAGTAATAATCTTTCTCACATCCTTTACGATAATTATCCGTGTCGAGAAATCAGTTATACTGACAGATGACTTGGCAAAATAGGACTAATTTTTATAAAGTAATGGGAAAATTAAAAATTTTTGATCAGATGTAAGCGTTAAAAAGCATAATACTTTGTTTTAAATCGCAATTCACTCATGCTGACAAATTTATTTTTAGATAGAAATATATATTGGATGTTCAAGAATCACATAAATTACTTTCTCATAGTATATGATGCAATAAATATCAGTTTCATATGTTCAATTAAGTCTATAACTATGGGATATTTTAAAATGGTTTAAGAAAAATTGGACGTAGAAAAAATACAGTGTTTCAAGTGGATACATCGGTTAAAAAGATGCTTAACCTTAAAAAATGAGAAAAAAGTTCAGAAATACCTTGGTACAAAAATTGCAAAAATCAAAACAGATTCACATCTATTCGATAAAAATGATTCATATGCTGATAAAAATTATATTTTTTACTTGAAGTAAAATTTCCGATGCATTTTACAATCAATAAGCTACTTGCTTGAAAACAAATCGAATAAGCATAAACAACAAGTTTTTATTACAAACACTGCTTATCACCGAGGCTAATCTCTAATTTTACAGGTTGCTACTGAACAGAAAGATTATTTCATAGATACTGAATTGAGATGAGTAAAATTTGTAATAAATTAGTGCATCATTCGTTCGTTAAAGTTGTTTAAGTCATTAAAATTTGATTCGCAATCCAAAACTGTAGTCAAAATGTCGTATAGCTTGTTGTGTAAGGAGGAAAAATTAAACAAAGCGACCCATCTTTCCATTTTTGACTGACTGAAAGAGAGATGGAAAAATGTTTTATTTTTTGCTCCTCCGAGATTTTGGTCTTCTCTTTTCTATAAATGTTGCTGGCAAGTGAAAAGGTAAAACCGTTATTTAACTTTTACAATGGAAAGCGGAGAAGAGAGAGCTTTTGTAATTTCACAATAAGCAAAAAGTGTGATTTTTAGTGATTCTCTTTTTGAAAAAAGTTATAACCAAAATACAAAAATCATGAAATCATTATTACTTGCATGGGTAAAAAGTTGCTTCTAACTCTCCTGTTTTGCAATGCATTTTTCGTCTTCCTTCCTTTACTATAAAGCGATTCTATCACATCACAAGCTGTCATCATGAAATATTATATTTTTTTTTATTACTATTACTATAACACAACGCACATGCATGCATATACACACATATATGTATTGGGATAGGTATTGATGTTTGTACAGTTGAATTAAGATGATTAACTTGGCTTTTATTGCGAGACGCACACACTGATTGAGTTCTTCCCCTATAATTCATTTCTCGGAGCCATAAAGCATACACATGGAACTTTGGAAGTCCAGTAAGCAAACATCAGCTTAGAATGCATGTGTAAGGCATGCAAGGTACACAAGTCATCATCATCATCACCACCTTCTCTCTGGATGCTAAAAATCTTCTCCGCAAGTGTAGTACGAACCAGTATGATATAACATTTTTAATTCAGCAGTGTACAATTATAGCTTCTTAAAAAGCATTTATTTATAAATTTAATCGCATAAGATCACCTGTTGTCTGATATTGTTACTGATAACTATAAATGCGAAGAGTATAACCTGCTATTGTAACTTCTTCATCTCATAAAATGAATGATAAAACTAATTCTTTTACTCATTTTTCTTTCCTACATTAATCTTAATATGTATTACAATTCGGTGGCTGCACAAATCACTTTGCGCCGATTCGTTCTGTTTTTAGCAAAGGGTTCACAGTGATGACCTTGTCCCTCGTTATGATGATTCTTTTTCAGATGCTTTCAATCTAAATTGCCTTACAGAATCCTTTGATGCTGCGTGACAAAGTAGTAATGTGACAAAGTTATCGACACTTCAATAGTTGAGAGTTCAACTATTACAACATGAAAAAAGTGGAGAAATATTTTGACTAAAAAGAGACTGAATACCTTTGCGTTACAGCTGATTCGGTGATAATGTGTGATGGGTTATCTTCCACTCTGCCGGCTTTTCTACAATAGCTGTTCCACCACTGACTCACATCCTACCACCCGCAAACACACTCATTTCATACCGATTGAGAGCTGCACACTACTGCATCGGTTAGCTTTCGAAATACTTTTTTGAAAGCTAATTTTGCATTAGCTAGCTATACAGTCTGATTTGTTGAAAGCAGTTTAAAGCGTCAGAGTTCCAAGTTATATATCAAGAAGTAAATGCTAACAATGATTATTGTCACAGGTGTGCAACAAAAGACGAGTAAGTAACTTGTATTGGGAATAGCCTAAAGACCGAGACGATAACATAGCCGTGGTAAGTGAGAGCACAAATTACTTAGAGTTCTAATGCTTGTTCACACTCAATTCAGTTTAAAGTAAAAGAAAAAAAAAGTTTTCAAAGAGGTGATTTGGAAATTCAATCAGTCTTACTGTCTATCCTAAGAGGTTTTTTTGAAACCAAAAAATAAGAAAGTGGAAGATTGATGAAAATTGAGTGAAATCGAAGTTTTAGCACCCACCAGAGAGAATAATGAATAGTTTTCGGGAAGAAAAGAGGAAGAAAAAAGGTAGTAACATTGCTGCTATAACACTGATCCTCTCCACAATGTCTGTTTGTCTGTCTTTCCATTTCTTGTCCACCCATTTGGCGTGTATCAATGTCTTCTATATAATATACAAAAACTTCCTTAAAGTGAATAATTATTAATAAATAATGATAGTGGTTACACAAACAACAACAAAATGAGGCGCAGGATCTGCAGTTTTGTGAATAGAAACTAGTAAGATGAGTTAAGGAATCCAAAATTTAAGAACTTAATTTCATTATTCTTCGATTCACGAACACTCCACAAAATTCACTCTTGACATAACAGTATGATTGGCGGAAGAAGTGCGTATCATTGAAGCTGGACGTAGAGGTGGTCGAAAGTGTAAAACAGATGTGTAAAATGTCATAAGAACTGTAATATGTCTGTAGAGTTTTTGAAATTAGACAAAGATGGTAGTTAACGATCTGGTATTGCAGCACTGATAATAGAGTTTCAATATTGCCCACCAGAAACCTCTTTTTTAAAACTTTATGCAATTTTCACACAATACTTTACAATTCACAATAATAATAATAGTTAATAGTTGTGCTTAACGAGATTAGGGACAGCTGAAATAGGCGACAAACATAATTTCATAGCATAACTTCAAAAAACGAACATTCTTGTGTGAATGGATGTGAAAAGATTCTTGGAAGTTCTATTCACGAATTAAAAATATGGATGGGCAGAATGAATGCTTGTAGATTTCAATGATTATTATTGTCAACAAATAGGGAGAAGTACTGCTTTTAATTTAATTTGGAAAGAAGAAGTAAGTGTCGAGAAATCTTATCTTCCTTGCCTTTCACTCTGCCTCACCTCAGTCATTTTAAGCAATGGCGTAGCGGTAAAAGTGAGTTATCATCAGTCAGTGTGTTAACTATTTGATTATGAAATGTTGCACAAATAGTTGATTTGTTGCACGAAATTAGGATTTTGCATGAAAAAGTTAAAATTGAAATAGTTAGATGAAAATATCTGCCGTAATAAAGAAAAGATTAGATCTTTGTTTTTTTTTTTGGAATATTTATTTATATCTTTAAACCATTTATGTGTCTGTTAGTGATCACGAAAGACTTGAAATTAGCTAAAATTGAAATTCTCATCTATTTGTTGGAAATAAGAAGGAGTCAAAGATAACTGCCTGGGGAAGACGTTTTAATATATAACTAACAAATTTATGCCGATTTAAGAGAATTCGAAGTATTGCTCTAAAAGTTGGTAGCCTACTTTCAATAAAAAAAATGGTTAATTTGTATATATTCTTGGATTTAGTCATAAAAAAAGAACTTTTTTTAAAAAAAAGATTTTAGTGAATTTAAAAAAGAAAGAAATGAACAAAGGATAGTCTCTGAAATTGGTGTCTTCTCTCAGTTCCATACTATGTTTTTGCTATGTTCATCTAAAATGGGTAAAAAAGATAAAAATCGCGAAAATGGATGCGAAAAATCAGAGGACACGATAGGAAGAGGTGTATAAAATGTTTTCGAGGTTGAATACTTGACGTTTCTCCTGCAAAAGAGTGTTCGTTTTCTTCCTGTCTCTCCTCCTCCGAAACTTACTGAACTGTCCGTTACCATCTATCCGCTTTGGAGGTCGATGACGATGACACTTTTCTTTGCTCAAAAAGGTTTGCATAAATTGAGAAAAGAAAAGCGAAAAGGACTTTCGTAATGCAATAACAGCAATGTGAAAACCTTGTTAACTGGTATTAAATTTTTACCTGCATAAACACTCGTACATTGTATGAATGCATTTTGACCCTTCTTTTTTCTGAATAATATTTGAATCGTGATACCTCAATAATTCTTTTCCTCTCGCTTTTCCATTGTCTAATCTAAAGCTTTTCAACAGCTTAATTATATCTTAATCCTTTTGCTTAGCCTTGTTTTCGAATTTAAATAAAATTCAAAGAGTCTTTGCTTCTCTGATCTTCATCTATCTATCTATCTATCTATCTATCTATCTATCTATCTATCTATCTATCTATCTATCTATCTATCTATCTATCTATCCATCTATCTATCTATCCATCTATCTATCGATATGCTTGATGCATTTCAATTACTTTAGAAATTTTCTCATTACACGGACTCATTTGAAGTTATATCCTGCTCGTTCCGGAAAATACTATCGCAGTTTGCTAAATCTGTTTTATATCTCAAATCTGAGGACGAAACTAAATAAAATACGATAAGTATTCTTATAAATACGATCCAAATTAAAATACAATACTAAATAAAATACGATGACTATGAGTATATCAATGAACTGGTAGTGAAAGGAGGGAAAGAGAGGGGAAAATAAATGACAGCATCTGTGCTCATCTTAGAAAGTATTCCTTTCTTTTTATCCGTAGTTCACACTAATCAAGCAACCCATCAAAAAACTTTGCTAAACTTTTCTCGAACTCAGCATCCACCTAGAATTGCAGTCTTCCTATTTTCATCCCAACCGAACTAATAAATTTTTCTAGAAAGTGCATATGTTTTAATATATTTAAATAAAAACTTGTGATGCTACTTGATCGCCATCCGATACATTTGACTGATCAGCTGATCATGAAATTTTGTTGCAGAAAGATTCATCGAGATAAGCGCATCATCTCTATACAGACAATGAACAGATAGGAAGCTGGAATTTTTTTTTGAGAAATTTTTGAAGAATGCCTAATTCAACCATAATTCTGTTCATATTTCTGCATTATACGAAATAAGATGAGTGAAAGATAGAAGATTATTTACCCAGGACAAATGAATTAATTCCTAAATTTAAAAAGCCTTATATTTAGCTGTCTTTAAAAATAATACCGAATTGTGTCTGATATCCTAAAAATATTAAAAAAAAGTTCCTTAATTTCTTATACACCTTTTAATAGATAGAAACTAGTGTGAAGTTATGCTGGTTTACTTATAATTACAATAATTCCAACTTAGTGAAAAAAAAATTTTACGTGCGCGATTATTAATGTTATTTTATTTCCAATATTTCCTGTTAAAATATGCTTCTCAAAAGAAATTCACCTGACATTAAATGTATCATCTTTAATGTCTTCATACCACGTTTTGGTTTTCCCGAGCTCTCACTACGATACGCCAAAATTCGATGTTAATAGGAAAGATAGTTCAAATAGTACCATGATGTGAAATCAACAACACTGATTGAAAACAGATCGTCAATAATGGATTTGACGTTATTATATGCCAGTTGAGTGTTATCATAAAAAATATAATCATTGCTAATGTTGTTGTGTTCTCTTTATTGTTTCAAATAACTGTTTTGATTGACCATTTCATTAAATTGTTTTTTTGAATGAGGAATTGAGTCAAAACTTGGTTCATATTATTGTTCTTCGCTCAATCCAATACAAATATTTACCAGGAAGAGAGAGTAAATCAAATGAACGGAAAGTAAATCACAAAAACTTATAAAATTCAATTTTCTATTAATGCTGTTATTAGCGTTGTCGTTGTTGTTGCTGTTGTTGTTGTTATTGTTGTCGCTATGCTCGTATTTTTGTTGTTGTTGTTTCTATCATTTCCTCCTCGCCTATTTGATTTTCAGCATTTGGGCAACCTTAGACTTATAGTTGCGAGTAATAATAATTGGTCATATCCATGGTTCTTTGCAAGTTGCTTTAATAGTTCTTATTCTCTTTCCTCCGTAGAAGGATTAGTGCCAACTTCGTTTTTGATTTCTTTGTTACCAAACAATCGTCTCATAAAGATTTCCCTTTTCATCTGAAAATAATTTATGAAAATTTGAGGGGAAGGCAATTATTAGAAACGAAATAGTACAATTTTATGAGATGTCTCGTGTAATTTTTTATCAAGACTGTTATCTGTCAATTTTTTCTTTCGTGCTATCAGTCTTATGTATTTTAGTTTTGGTGATGAAAGGCGAATGGTGAAGTTTGATTTAACAAGACGCTCAACATATTATTAATCGTGGTTATTTAAGAAACTTCGATATAAGGACTTTGCATGATTGCATTTCAGTAGCTGAAAATAGCTTGCTACACTGTGATGCACCACTGGTTTTTCAGTTGATGGAGAATTGTTGAATCTGTCTTCTGAAACTGTGTCAGCAAGAATAGATAAAATGGATTTCGATTATCAAAGAGATTTACGATATTTAGAAACTTGCTATCTTCCTTCATCCTTTACTTTAGAGCTGTGAGAATGAAAATGAACTAAGTTTTTCAATCGCAGTTCCGGACGAAAATTTTTTTACCGATGATATCGAAACGCAAGAGCTCGTTTGATTGTGTTTCAAAGCCAAATAGAGCTCAACCAATGAATTCAACAACATCGAATCGTTTTCACATCTACAAAGTTTCTCACGGTTTTGAATAATCAACTTTAAATTTCCTTGACTTTCCTCTCTTACTTCGTCACTTCAACTTTTTGATTTCACTTCATTCATTTTATTTTTAAACTCGAAATGGCTCAACGACTGAAAGGAAGGAAGAGAGAAGAGCTTTTAAAAAGGACTCTTTGAAATGGAAAATCACAGGAATACGAATCTTTCACTAATTCATCATAAATACAGCAATTCTCAATGTAGTTGTAAGCCACCTAATTTTGCTATAATGGTTCCACTTCCAGTTCTTTTTGTTGCATTGATAAGGTTATTCAATACGGCGGAATTGGCTACTAAAATATTCTAACTTGTTGATGGAGCATTCTTCGTTCACAAGTGCAATATTGAATATCATTACGCTTGCATTATTTTCCATATCTAAATGTGAAATCTGATGCTATTGAAATTGTGCTACTACTACTACAAACACATCAGTTTTAGTTTTATTTTTCGAACCTGGGATCATTTTAGAGTCAATATCTATGTTCGTATCAGTGAAATTTTCTTCAATATTTTAAATTTAAAAGATTCATCAAATTATGACATCGTGTAACTGCTATTATTAACACGCTAACAACGTAGTGTTGAACTGAAATTAATTACATTTGCAAGTATTACGTTCTAAGCAAAAAAACAAATTAAAACAAAAAATAAAACCCTTCTATTGTCGAAGAGGTAGTAAGCACAGACAAATGAAAGCAAAGAAAACGGATGAACAGCATGCTTGCTCTAAGCTTTCCACAGTTGGTTTTTAAAGTGAAAATGATTTATCCAATCATGCAAAATATTTTTGTTCTTTTATATCATAAAATATCAAAATTTCCGATCTTTAAATAGTCCTTGTCAAGAAAATGACTCATCTTCGAAAAAAAACATTGTCTTTTGCGTGATACATAAATTTTTTATTGGTTTTTTCTCAATTATTTCGCTTTCGCTTTTTTATAATTTCATACAAGTTAAAATGAAAACATTAGCCGTGTAATGATATGCAACTTTTCGATTTCTTCAAGCAAAATAAATCTGAAAGTTATTCGATAACGATTTGACTTTACTATGCATTCTCTCCCGACAATAAGGGGAATAGCTTTAAAGCGGTATGACGAAATATCCTTAAAATATCTCGATCTACTCGATGTTTATTGCAATTTTTTGATTCACTGATTCCATTATTCAGTTTTGCAGATTATTTAAATGATTTTGCTGACCGTTTATATTTTAAAAATATCTCGAGTGCTAAGCATGCACAATTTGTATTTTTCTGCTGAACTTATACGTATTTTCTGATTTTGACCATTCTTTTACTCCATATGTACATACTCTTGTAACATCTGAGAAGAAAGTTTAAAGCCCTTAACTTCGGATGGATATATGACTCAATCAAAAGAATGACGGTTACTTCTGTAAAAATTATACATAATTTTTTATTCCTCTGCCTTTCTCATTGCTGCACATATTCTAGTTGTATTTGAAAAATCGGAAACAGAGGTGGTAATCTGTATTCGTCATAGCGTACCTCTTGATTTATGCCGATTAGGAAATAATGTACTTTCCAATTTGTTTGTTTTCATCTCTTGATGAACTTTTTACGGTTACTCAAGCGGTTTATCATTATTCAGTTGAATCCAAATGGATCGAAATTGTGCATTTGAACAACTTTTTTTCCGAAGTATAATGGAGACTGATTAGTTCATCTACAAAATTTTCGGAAGTGTTAGTAAACTTTCATTTCTTTCCCTATTCTCCTGAGTCCATAATAATTTGCAACGACTTTTCGAATTCTAGCAATTCGATCGTAAGTTACAACTGAACAGTTCAAGAATATTAACTTTTGATAGTGAGTTGATAGTAATAGTAAAAATTCCAAAAAAAGCTTAGCAAATTTTAATAATATTTACATTTTTCTAATCGTAATAGTAAGTTGGGATAGTTAATTAAGTAAAATAATTAAAAGAGATGACAATAGCTCCTTGTTTTCTAATTTTTATTACTAAATTCATAACAGTTAAAAGGGTTTGAAGAGAGAAGCGTAGAGTTTATGCTGTAATTATTTGAAGGCTTGAAAATAGGACTGAAAGTAAAGGTGAGGAGACTAAATCTCTTGAGAAGTCTTGGCCGAAATAATTTGGAAAAAGACAACTAGCCAACAGGATCTAATCTAGTGTAAACATTTAACGTTGGAATGTAATTATTGAGGTATCACAAAACAGTTCTCATAAGTGGTGTTGTCGGGAAAGTTTATTTAGTAGTATGTGTTTTCGTTATTTCTACAATGTCGCAATAGCTTTATTGTTTTTACATGGTATTGTACAATATCTTGTTTGGACAATAACAGGAAAGAAATGAACAAAGTGAATATTAAATTGTATCAACTGTCCACTGAATGTTCGCTAGTTATCGTACTTTCAGCTGGCTGCTTCACTACTATTTCTTGAAAGTGAATCGTGCGTGCGAGATGAATCGAATCGAAGCTTGAAATACCTAAAAACTGAGCCAAGATGGCGGTTTTAATTCTTTGTATAGCGGCGGGCAATGTTTAACAACAAAGCACATAATCACGGTGATTAAAGGGCGTCATGATTGCCGGATGATCTTGCTCTTGATATAATACGAGTTGGTTTTTGATATCTTATTAATTGCTCATAAGAGCGACTGGAAGACCTCTACAATATTTCGACATTGCAAGTGTAGATTTGGTTTAGAACAGAAAAGGTTAGTTGAACTAAGAGCCAAAAATTCTTTAACAATCGAATGTAAGTTTGGTTGTGAACTGAAGATCTTAACAGTAAAATTGAGAGCAATTTTAAACATATTAAGCAGTGAACGTATTCTTTGTTAACAAACTGTAACACTCCAGCCAATGTAGAAAATTTACCTACAACAGGTAAGCTCACAACAATTAGAAGATAAGTGTTGGATAAATGATTGCATAATGGAATATAAAATTGAAGTAGATTTATATTTGTCCAAGAAACAATCAAGCAAGACAATTTTTAGTCTTATGGATTTGATACGAAATTATTTCAACATTTATAAATTTATTTTGGTCTTCCCGACAGGTACAACTGCACGACAGGTACTGACCTGTTTATGAGAACTCACAGCGCCAGTTATTTAACACTTACATCAAACCATCCTCTGGTTAAGCTATGAGAAATCATATGTTCGGTACTGATAAAAAAATCCTTTGATTTTGTAATTTGTGGTATCTTTTTGAAATGTCTGAATTTCAAATATTTGTTATAACAAGCATATCGGCAGTTATTTGGGACTTTGCACCGTCTTGAAGCATTTTGGTTTTTTGCAAAATCAGCAGCAGTATTTTTTGCTCAGGTTTATGAAACAGCAGGGCAAATATTAAACCATTTGACAGCACGTGAATATGAATGCGATGAACTACATCAAAGAACTGAAAAGTGCTAGACTGTCGGGCAAGATAGACATAAGAATGAAAATAGCGCGAATGGTTCAGAAATCACGAATAAGCGCTACGTGTAAGTTTTTTTAAAATCAGCTATCATGAAAACGATTTCAAATCTAAGTATTTTAACTAAAAACTGTCTTCCGCAATTAAGATTAAATGAGCTATTAAAGACGAATTAATTATAATTGTTCTTACTATTGACATCGTCACCGTCATTATTCATTATTGACATAATTGCGATCATAGCTACAGTCGTTTATTCAATAATAATCTACCTCATAATTATCATAATTTCCGTTGTCATTACTTATCGCCATTGTCATTATCCTCATTATCACCATAATCTCCAGCACTCTCATCATCCTCACTGTCTTCATCGCCATCATCCCCGCCATCTTCACCATCGTCATCCCCATCATCACCGTCCTCATTACCATCATCATCTTCATCATCGCCATTTTCATTGTCATCTCCATCACCACCATCTTCATCGTTATCTCCATCATCATTATCCTCATCGTCATCCACACCATCATCATCCACATTATCATCATTACCACCCTTATCGTTATCTCCATCATCATTCTCATCATCCCCATCATCACCATCCTCATTGCCATTATCGTCTTCGTCATCGCCATTTTCATTGTCACCCTCATCATCATCCTTATCGTTATCCACATCGCCATGCTCATCGTCATTATCACCATCCTCATCATCCACATCATCATCCTCATCGTCATCCCCATCATCACCTTCCTCATTGTCATTATCGTTTTTGTTACTTTCAATCCCGTCATCGCTATCATTATCATCATCGTCATCTCCATCATTATCATCACCATCCCCACTATCTTCATCATCATTCTTATCACTACAGTCGTTTCCACCATCATCGTTATCAGCACTATCATCACTATCATCATCCTGCACACAATCGTCGCGATTATCATCCGCATTACCGCCCTCACCTTCGTTACCATCACCATCGTCATCCCCATCATCATCTACATCCTCATCCCCATCATCATCTGCATCGTCATCCCCATCATCACCATCCTCATCCCCGTCATCATATGCATCGTCATCCCCATCATCACCATCCTCATCCCCATCATCATCTGCATCGTCATCCCCATCATCACCATCCTCATCCCCGTCATCATATGCATCGTCATCCCCATCATCACCATCCTCATCCCCATCATCATCTGCATCGTCATCCCCATCATCACCATCCTCATCCCCATCATCATCTGCATCGTCATCCCCATCATCACCATCCTCATCCCCGTCATCATATGCATCGTCATCCCCATCATCACCGTCCTCATTGTCATCATCGTTTTTGTCACTTTCATCCCCGTCATCGCTATCATTATCATCATCGTCATCTCCATCATTATCATCACCATCCCTATTATCTTCATCACCATTTCCATCACTACAATCATTTCCACCATCATCGTTATCAGCACTATCATCATCATCACTACCACCATCCCCACTATCATCCTGCACACAATCATCGCGATTATCATCCGCATTATCGCCCTCACCTTCGTCACCATCACCATCTTCATAATCTGCATCGTCATCCCCATCATCACCACCTTCATTGCCATCATCGTCCTCGTCATCGCCATTTTCATCGTCATCCCCATTGTCATCATCACCATTCTCATCATCGCCATCATCATCCTCATCGTCATCCCCATCATCACCATCCTCATTGCCATCATCGTCTTTGCCATCGTCATCATTATCCCCACCATTATCAGTGTCAGCGCTGCCATCATCCTCATATTTATCATTATTATGATTCTCATTATCAGTGTCTTTATCAGCATCGCCATAATCCTCTTTGTCTTCATCATCACTGCCATCATCATTATAATCGTAAGACTTATCTTCAGATACCAAATCCGTTGACAGTTTCGCTAAAAATATTATGGTCTCTATTCGAATATTTTGCTTTTCATGAGAAAAAACATGTTAGTAGAAAGTTGGAAGATGTATTTTTCTGTGATATTTGACAAGCTATTAAAGTATCAAAGCTTCTACGGCATTTGTGAGTGCAGCTTCCTGCTGCAAATGGGAATTTTTATTCATTTCGCCATTTAATTATTGTTACAAGATGAAATTTTTAAAGTTTTTTTTGTTGAAGTTGTCAAGTGACCATGACAGGATGTAAGCAGATTATGTGTATGCAAGTGGAGAAAATCGATTTTCTCCAATGTCCTTCACAGAAAATCCTCATGTATGATACAGTTGGATTAATCAAAAAAAAGTTTTTTCAAGAGAAAGGTTAAAGGATGGTTCGAAGTTTAGAGTACAATGAAATCGGGAAAGATATATGCTTCTATTAAGTATCAGCCTAAAATAGCTTTAATAAAGAAAGAATCTCTGATTGTAAGCCAAATTGCTTTTCATGAAATTTAGGATTGCATGGGATGTTCTGGAACTTAGATCAAAAGATGAGAGCAAACAGAGAGTGAATTTTCTAGAGTTAATTGTGCTTCTTGACTTCCTGTGCTTATTATTGTGTTTAGGAAATAGTCATTCAATAATTTAAATAATTGCTGATAGGTCACTTCGTCAAAATATTTTAGAAATTTTATTTTACAAAATTGTTATACAAGGTAATTGTGTTCTGATAATATCTTTTGAACTATTTGAAATCCCTACAATTGATTATTTTTCATTTTGAAAGATTCATACCAGTGTCATCTTTGAGTAGCAAAGAATAACCGTCACCAACTTGAAATTTCTTGAATATTCCGTCTCCTGAAATAAGAACTAATTTAGCAAAAATGAATAAATTGAAACGCATAATTACCTGAGTAATTTGAAATTTACTGCAACGCCCATCTAAAATTTACTTAAATGTTACCATGAACTACTTGGTCATTATCGCTGTACTTTTGGTAGTTTCCTGATTTCTTTCCTATGGAAATTAGGATGGGCAATAAATGAAAGGAAAAATTTTGTTTTGCTCATCTAGCTAGTGATAAAAAAGCCATTAATGATCAGCGCAACCGATCCATATGGTCTCCGTGAAACTAGTCAAAAATAATTTTGTTAGCTACTAAACTTCACTGTTCCTTTTTACACTGTAAATAATGTTCCGCGCAGTACAAAATTTAGTACTAAACTTTATTGTTCCTTCTTACCCGAAATATTGCCACATTACATTATGAGTGAAAAAATATATAATATTTTAGTAGTCAGATCTATTATCTTGTAAGTTATTTTTCGAAAATAAATATTAATCAGATATTTTTCTGGTGATTATGGGACGGATGGCTTTTATTACAATATGAACTTAAAAAATTTTTTAAAAGAAGATTTAGCCAATCCATCGTATGTATAAGAATAATTTAAGACAAAAGAAGCAGTCAACCCAATTCTGGAGCTCACATTGCCAACAATTTATATTGAAGAACTCATTAAAATAATAGATCCATTCAAAAATACAATGTTTTGATATTTATTTCCATTCCTGCTTATTTCATTTTTTCTTCCAGTGCGCCACCTCACTGCAAATCCAAAGTAAACTTGGAATTAATTTGCTAAAGTGATATTAAAACCAGTAATTTAGTCTGCTAGAAGTATTCTCAAAGAAATATTTATTCATCTACTACATAGTAATTTCATATGCTAGCTTCCCAAGATCCATTCAAGGGTCATTTTGACTACAACTCATGAATTACATATGAGATTTATTCACCTAGTTTTTAAATCAGCAACTTCTACTGATTTTCTTCTGAAGTAACAAAGATCCGTTCACTTTTATAAGCAATGAAATATCCATTATTTTTTAAGACAAAAATTCATTAAACCTGTGATTTCCTCAAAGTTATTGATTGGTTTTGGATAATTCCTTATTTTTTTCTTCTCTCTCTCTCTCCCTCTCTTTATCTGTTAGAACATAGTCCTGCCTTAACAAAATCACTAAAAAAATCATTTTTGAAGCTTATTTAAGAAAAAATTAATGAACATTAGCTCAGAAAACAGTGTTATCATTTGCATGCTTAAATGTAAATGTAATCATTTAGGAATTATTCAAATCAAATATTATGCACTCTTAACGTGTGTATGAAATAATTTAGTAGTATTGAATAACCGCACAGTTTTTGAAAAGCAAGAACCGATTACTTAATCGCTTAAGCAAAGAATCGAAAGACTATTACTTAATACCAGCTATAAATATATAGAAAAGACGACGACCTGATGAAATGGTTATTGTGATCCATATTACTGTCACAACAAACGGTATTATTTTCATCGTTACCTTCTGAAAATAAAGAAGGAAAAAAACACAATGGTCGTAAGTTTTTTGTTCCCTCTGAAGTGAAAACTTTGACTTCTAATAAAACAATAATCACATTAGAATATCTCGTTTCGACTAACATGATTGAAATAAATAACAATTTTTTAAACTTAAACTTAGATGAATAAAATTATTATCTAATAAAACATACAATGCACAAAACAATGTTTGTGTTACTGATAAGGAAGCAAGCAATGAGTGATAATAACAATCTTTGATACTTTACTGAATGAGTTACCAAATGTTTGTGAAATCAGTTTGAGGAGATATACTGATAAGGAAAAAAATCATTTGTTTACTGTTTTTCAGGTACTTCTAGAAAATTTTCGCTATTCTTTTATTTAACTAAAACACTCTCAAATATTATTAAAAAGTCTGATCTAATGGTCTGATAAAAGATAAATTTCAGTCTCTCTAGCAAGAAGATTCTGAATCCAAAAGCTATTTTACAAATACAAAAATCCTACATATTCTACAAAAAATTTTGTCCATTCATAACAATTATTCAAATTGCTCGGCATCTCATACGGCAAATGTCATACGTGACTATAACAGTAACAAACGTAGTTATAGTAACATGTTATAGTAATATGAAACCACAGTTAGATGGTTCTGATTAAATTATTTCCTTTTGCTCACTTTCCTTGTTAATGATTATGTTTGGTTTGAATTCTGAATAGTTTGAACAAAGTTGAGTCAATTTTTGCGAAATCTGTGAAGTTCATGGAAATGTTCACAAACCAATTCTTAGAGATAATTGTTGTTGTTATGCTTGCACAGAAGCAGTACTCTTATATTCAAACTAGCAAGAAAATTGCATTTAAATACCCATGTTGTTTAATTTATCATTTTGAAAAGGCCTTGTTAGAAGATCCAAGCTTATCCATTTCAAATTCATTTCATTTATAGGTAGGGTAGTGTTGAGGACATAAATGCTCGCATCATTCAAACAAATTTGATCAGTATCTCAGATTCCACAGGTTTTCTTCTTGGGTTTACTCGGTTATTATGTCCAAACTTCGATCAAGTTTCGCGACCAGGCTTTCAAGAAGTGAATGTATTATACTGGTATTACTTTAAAGACTACTAGAGTGCAGACGATCGTTGCTTTTACTGTTTATTTTGAAATACTTATAGTAAATACTTACTCGGAATAGTTACTATAATGCTGAGTTCGGAATACTTACTATAATTCTGATGTTTACTTCGGAGCAGTTCACATATGAAATATAAATATCACCGAAATGCAGTTATCACTGCAGGATAAAAAATAATCTCAACCTATCAAAGTGCCTTTGTTGCACTCCAAATCAGCATGACAAGGAAGTTCTTACAGTTGCTGCCCAAAGCTTGCCTCCAACCCTAACCACATCCTTCAACCCGCTGATCTTATGATCATTTCATAAATGCTAGAATGAAATTTCAGGAGTTTAGACGTTATTAACCAAAACCATAATACATTTTCTGACAGTTAAGGCTCATGTGCGACGGCTAAAAATATCGCCTGCTAGGGAAAACAGTGGTAACTTGACTTCCGTTCTAGCTCCAGGTCGGTTATCATAGAAACATGATTACACTTCAAGGAAATCCCAACAAGTTATTCCAAGTTGAACGTGAAAGGACCAACGTCTATTTTTAAGGATAAATAAGTTACTTAAATTGGAACTATGCATTTAATCATAAAACATAATCGTTGTACTTCCTTTATGGTCTGTTTATTGTGTATGTGAACTTACTTTTCAACAAAAATTTTGGTTTGTACTGTAAGTGTAAGACAAATTAAATTAAATTCAATGAATCAACTACAGTTAAACCTTATAAAAAATCCATATATATATCTTCTATGTAAACAGCACGATTATATTGCAGAAGTGCTGATTCTACATCTTCATCATAATAATTCAATTACAAATTTTACCTATAGGATATGATGTATTTTATGTCGATGTTGAAAAAAATATAAACTATGTACGTAACTTATATACGTAAATTTAAACTATATATAAACTATGTACGTAAATAGTAACTTAAATTATCTCATGTTTATATTCGTAGAAAGTTGAAAACACTTTCGAACAGATCACTGGACTTTAATATGCTGTAAACTGAATAAAAAATGATTTTTTTTAATACGAATAACCACCATTAACGTATAAGGTATAGGTTTTTTAACGTATAGGTTTATAATACAACATGAGATCACCACCCTGTTTCCAGATGAAATGCTTGACAGTTCGAAGGTCCATTTCTGGATCCAATTTCTAAAAAATAGGTATAATATACCAGAATTCTTAAAATGTAAAAAAATTTATTAGAACAGTTATAGAAGACACTTGATATACACCAGTTTCAATATGGGATAAGAGACTGGGGTGGTTTGAAAACAGGTTTTTGAATTTAATTTAAACAGAGTGCACTCTGTACATAGAATTTAAACATCGACTATGTATTCTGTATATAGAAATTGCACAAATCCCAAGTATACCTGATCTTGGCAATAAAGTTCAACCCTTTCTTCAATATTTGTTTGTAGGGTAGGTGACAACATTTGAGCAGCAGACGGGATACCATTCTCTGAGTAACTTGCATCGTTAACATTTAATATTTTTTCATAAACATGTTCCATCACTTTCCTCACTTGAAGCATTTCTGTTGCACTTAATCGATCCCTTGAAAAAGTTATTTCTGTGTAGATTTGAATTTTCTTATAAACTTCTGCTGTTCGACGCTACAAAATCGCAAGAATTATTCGCATATACGCTAAAAACAGACTTCTTTGGTGCCTTGATTCCGAGCGATAGATGTGGAAGCAGGAAGAATGGCATTTTATTAAATTTTGGAAGTTGATTTCGCTCAACAACATCTAACACCCAAGGTGGGACAAAGTCCGAAAGCATTTGTGATTCAGTCTCATGTGCAGCATCCCGTATTATCAGCCGAAATATTGGTCGGCCAGTTGATTCACTGAAATTAATAAGTTTTTTAAGACTACCACCAATCTACTTTGTTAGATCGACAGATATTTTCCGATATTACTGCTATCAAAGATGATATTATAGCACTTTTACAAACATAATATTTATTATATAAAAATATTCTTGTAAATGCAGAAATTTGACAAAACATGAAAAATTTGAGTTCTAATTATTCAAGGTGTAGGACGAATTGGTGTTATAAAAATGACAAAATTTTCGACTAAGCTATCTGGTTTTAAACATAACAAATTTGTAATTGCATAAATGTAATTGATTCTTCTATTTATTCTTTTATCTGCTATCAATATAAACATTTTGAGTATATACCATAAAATAAGTGGCGTATGACCAGGTACGGAATTAAATCGATGAGTTGGAGATTCCTCATCAACATCAGAAAAAGAACGTGACCAGTGTTCAAATAGTGCCCTGAGCAGCATACCACCATAATTAACTATAATATAAGTTAAAATAGAAAAAAAAAATCTCATTTCGATCACCGTTAAACCTAAAATTAGACTTCTTATTTCAATAAATTGTAGTAAGAAAATACAAAAAACCTACTTTTAGTATCATTTTGACTATTTGGAAATCCAGCATCTTTTGCCGAAACCCAGGCAGAAAAGAAGTCCGATTCATCCAGTGTAATTTGTAGCAACTAAAGAGAAAAAAGTATCGCTGTCCACTATATTAAAGAAGAACATTCCATTATAACAGTGTTAGAAATTTTCGCACTCAACTGTAAGTAAATTTGGACCAAACTAGACAGTTGTGGTGGTCAAGAAAGGAATCATTCAAGTGGCAGTTATGAAGTGATGAAGCATCACTTCAATAACAAAGCTACAGGGATGACTGAGCGCTTTCATGTTTCAAAAAACCTCATTAATAACTTACGCCGCTCTTCAGATCAACTGTGAACCATGAAGGTACAAATACTTTCTTGAAATGATCCTTGATCACTTCTTCCATCGGTCTTTTTCCATGATCACATACCTTTAAAAAAGAATTAACCTACGTTTCATCATATTTGATAATTATGTTGGAAATGTATAAAAGTTCGAAAAATTTCAGTTCATATTAGAAATTATTGGTTTCGAATATTTTTGAAATAGAGGAGCATGAAACTGATATATTTGAAGTAAGCTCTGATGAAATGGAGAAATTCCTAGAATAAGTGTAAAATCTTAAACCTTTCTTCCTTTTAAAACATCCCACATTGCCACATTGTCGTCGGTATCTTTTGTGACAATATGTCTTTTGTCATTTAAAACAACATGCTGCCTGATACTTGCAGCACCTGAAGAATGACAAAAACTGAATGAAGTTACCAAAAAGCATAAGAAACATATTTTTGACACTACATTTGATCCCCTTTTCTAACCTGGAATGGTCAGGTCTGGTTCATGAATGGATGGAATCATTTCTCCATATTGATCACTTTTCATTTCAACTGAAATCTGTGCATCACTAGGCAATGGCCATCGTTTGATCGACGAATTCCATGTAGCTGTCCAAATAAAACGTGATTCCGAATCGATTAGCTGTAACTGAAATGGAAAGATCAAAATTAAAACTAAATATTACAATGAAGTGCGAAGATATTTAAGGCAATTTTCTTTATATATCTCGTGATAACCTGTGATCCAGTTAACAAACAGAAGGTAGAGTTGACCGTTATTACCATTTAAAATATAACCTAAGCATGTGTTTTGAATGTAATCAAATGAGAAATTGGATCATAAAATTTAATCATGACACAATTCAAATAACAATAAAATTGTCCTTACCCGCTGTACTGGTGCGTCCTCGATAAACATTAGCTGTGCTGTTTTAAAATCATTAATTGCCGTGCGGAAAACCCGTTTGTCCCGTCCGCCAGAATACACACACGAAAAATTACTGTCAACCTGAAAGCGACAACAAAAGATACTACCCAAAACATTTAGTACAAAACTTCAGTGTTTGTATAAACTTTTGAAATATAACTATACTATTGTAAAGCAATGGACACATTATACAACAATTTAGGGACACAAATAAGTTCATACCGACTATGAATAAAATTAAGTTAAATTTACTTGCAAAGCCCAAACACTTTCTGAATGGCATTTCAATGATGATATGCAGCACTGCTGTCCAATACTCCACAACTTTATGGTACCATCACTACTTGCCGATATGCACTGAAAGAATTGGCATATGACACTATGAACTCAAATCCACGAGCATTCAACCACATGAATTCAAGCAAACCTCTTGTAGAAAATGGAATGACAAAGACAGACATCTAAAATTACTTTTTAAATCAACAGTAGATATCAGCTCGGTTCATTTCAATTACACAAAGAATTCGAAATGCAGACCACCCCTCCCCCGAAAGAATGTTATGATGCATGCCTGTGTACCATCGCGATTCACAACGACTGCCTTAACATTATCGGTGTGGCCACGAAGCTTCATCAACTTTTGACATGCACGAGGATCGAACACACGAAGTACCTGAAAAATACAGGATTCTTAAGATATAACAAAAAACACGAACAAACGAAGATACCTTTTCTGTTGAGCCGGAAATGACGACTGTTCCAGAAGGATTTGTTGCTAATGAATAAATGCTATCTTTATTACCGGTCAACGAAGATGCTGAAAAGCAAAATTTAAGCTTCGATTTTTTCGAAATTTATGTGAACTCTTTGAATAATTATTAGTTCATTTTCTACTAAATACTGCAGTAGAATTCAACCCACTTGTAACAGTATTATTTAATGCAGTTAGTTTTGTCAATGTAGCAATATCCCACAAATAGATAAGTTGATCGAATCCGCCACTTGCAACCATTTCAACATCCCGGGCATATGCCAAGGCACGAACATAATCGCGATGCGTCCGCAGCGTTGACATACAGAAACCTTTTTGAGCATTCCAAACTTTTACCGTTGTGTCGCTTGAAGCCGAAATTACTAAACTTTAATTTAATTTTAATTGTAGAAGTGAATTTCCTTTTTAACAAACAGATAAGATATATCTACTTGAAATAATTTGTATAATAAATGTCCACAGGAGACAGTCGGAAGATTTATCGGAAATCAGTAGGTAAATTTCTTAAAACTAGTCATCTTGACTTAAAATTCTATAGAAAATCATTATTTTTCTGCAACCACTTAAAAACTTAAGTAAACAGAAAAAAAAATTTAATAAACAAAAACCGCACGATTCCGACCACCACAGCAAAGCACTATATCGTTAACCCAGTCAGTATGATGTTCCATTGATTGTAAGTGAAGATCTTGTCGAACTCTTGTTCCTCCACCGACTGAATAACTACTACCACCACAAAAAGATCCTTCGTTGTTTGTTAACTACACAAAAGAATACATTTTAACATCTTGATAGATCCAAGTTTGCTATACTTGGTGTCATTCTCAAATATGGTGAATAACAATTCTAATTCTTTCCTAAATTAGAAGAAAGTTGGAAAATTTATTGTTATATTTTGATTCCTGCTCCATTTTCTACTGTCTCAGTGCATCTTAGCTGTACGAACTATTTTAGGCAATATTTCCCACTTGTTTTAATCATTTGCATTAATTTTTCCCGCTTACAGCATAATACTTATTCTTTATAATGTCTGAAATCAAAACGTTAACAGCAACCCGAAAGCTGTCATCTTTACGATCGGGTGATTTCCAGATTCGTATAATAGTATCTGAGCCACCGGAAAAGAGACGACCTGTTTGTGCATCGTACTGCAAGCAGTTGACACCTGAACGATGCATCGGTTCCTTTTCATCTCGAATCACAAATGAAACCTTAATACTTATTTTAGCAAGAATTATTTTTAACGATAAAGCCATGAGAAAAAAAAATTAAAAAATAAGAAGCATATTTGGATATATAACCAATTTCTTTTGCATAGACTGTAACATAATTAACCTGTACTTTTTTCTTCACCGGAATAGCTGTCATATTTTCAACTTAAATTTCTGGAATAAGCATGTTGAGCATCACACAAAACCAACTCACTACTGTGTCCTCCTGCAATAAGGAAGGTGAACTTTCTTCACCGGAATAGCTACCATGCTTCTGATTTTTTTCTTTTAAAAGATGAAAACCTGCATTTATAAGACCGAACACCCCTAATACCAAAATGATCCACTCCGAATGAGCTTCTCTCGTCTGTCAGAAATTCAGAAAAGACAGAAAACCGACCTTCAGTGAAGCAATCTTTCTGTATCATGGAGTCTGATTGGCAAAATTCTCCAGTCCTATCAATCGCGACAATGAAACGAACTTGATGCGCATGCTGAAATCTTAGGATTTGCGAGGCTTACGAGCAAAGAACCCATTTCCAAACTTACGGGACGAATCGATTATTATTCAGTTCATCAAGTCGTCAATTGTTAATAAGCGCAAAGAGCTCATGTGAGCCAAACAAAATCGGCGTCAAGAATCAGAATATCCCAACATCAGCGACTTTTATCTCCACCTTCCATAATTTGTATTTAGAAATTTCATTTCGCATTTCTTCATCAATAAAGGCTAAAACTCTTGTGAATACAGTTTTTGCCATATAATTAAAACTTCTTAATGAATTTATTTGAAAACAAAACGAAAACCCTCAAAATACATTTGGAGATTATCTCTCATACATAATGAATAATGGAGAGCGTGGCATGAAAACAAAGCATTTTGATTTAACTGAGTCGTTTGAAAAATACAGAAACTTTGAACTTTAATTCCATATGAAATTTGATAAAACCAAGAAAATGTTAAAATTTTTACATTTAATGAGTGCAAAAAAAAAGAAATCTCACAATTGGTGATCATTTAGTGCAACACTATGTAACTGACGAAACGTCAGAAGGTGCTGAGAGATTAATAGTCACCAAAATAACTGCCAAGGATAATAAAATAGGATTAAACTTTAAATTGTGAAACATTGGTCGATATTTTTATCCGTGATTTAAACTTCAAAATTTACAAGAATTGCAAAAATACATGAGGATGAAAAATCCTTTAGTAAGTTCAACTGATTTCAAGCAAAAATGTCTTCACGGTCAGCAGCAGCCACACCTAATGGATCATCAAATCCTTTAAAGTTTTGAAAATGTAGTGGCCTGTGGTCTTCATGATAGAATTCTTTGGGATTTGTTAACATCAAATCATAACGCATATTTGCTTCATGTCGAACACCTGTAATAAACACCACTGAGAATGATACAGAAAGAACAAAATTTCAACATTACAAAAAAAGGAAAATTGATTCATAAATATTCATTTAAATGACGGAGAAAAATTACAATTCATAAAGTCATACCCATGAAGTTATAATTCCATATTCCGGACGACGGCACCATAAAATAGCCAAGAAAACGATCCGACAGAAGCATCTGGACTTTTTCATAATGAGACGGAAGATAACCTTTAGGGTTATTACTCTGCTTATCAGTGTTATTTCGAGCCCACTCAAAACCACTGGGTGTCAGTTTGTACGCAGTTAAAGATACCGATCCCGGAGTGAAACTGAAATTATATATTTCTAAACCTTAGCAAAACTGAGTCGAAATCCACAAAAATTAAAAGATTATACCAACAGTGGAATGATTACAAATTTTTGAATTGCGTTGGAAATAAATAAAAAAATAAGCTAACCAAATCCACCAAAAAACTAATGCTTTGTTTACCTGCAAGTAATAATAACTGTTTTTTCACCATCCCAACTTTCATTTTCTAACAAAATTTTTGCATGTGAAGTTACATCTTGTGGTGATAGCTGAGGTAGTTCATTTGGTTGGGTGTGCATCCTAAAAAAAAGTGCTTCATAACTAATGAGCAAATCAGAGCCGTGACATCAGGTGTAGATTAAAGAATTACAGACGTCTTGCTCCTTTTAAATAGTCATTCACAATAAGTTTCTTCGTATTATATTAACTTCATTACCGAATGTTTGTTCTGAGATTTTACTTTTTCTCATTTTCGGAATAAAAATTTCTATATCCCTAAATACATATCCTTACCATCCGAGTGGTTCGAGATCCTTGATGAATTCATGAGTGGGCAATTGATTAGGCAGGTGCACCAACTGATGAGTACCCCACTGTGGCGGTAGTACAATGCAACGAATTTCTTTTACTTGTGGGTTATCAGGTGGTGATATCCCATAGAGATAACCAGCAACCTGTACAAAATATTCTATGCTAAAATCAACAAATCAAATTCCATTTTTACTATTTTTCTACTGAATCCTCTGTCCAAGTATTTCGGACTCTAGAAATTTGAAGAAAAAAGACAGAAAAGAAAAGAAACAGGTACCTGGGTTCTTAAATCTGCAATTATAATGAATTTTTTCAATACATTTTTCGGTAAGATGTATGTATAGCCAGTATCTTTGACGTCATCCGAGTTAACATATATATGCTGTGTTCGCAAATGCAAATTTGTTGCGCTGATTGCACGAATTCGCCATTCAGTGCGTGAAGCAAATGTTTGACTCTTTAAAATCAAGAAATTATAAGTGAACTCATTTGTCATGCCGTACAATTTAGAACTTTTTATAACCTAGTTTCTCAGCAGTTTTTCAACTTTTCATAAAACCCTCTTCCATTAAAAAATTTATAAGCTGTTCAAAAATATCTCGGAACTCGAATAATGTTCAAAAATCTATTACTTCATAATTGCTTGTTGTTGCCGATATGATTTCATCACCGTGCTTGTTGACTGTGCGAGTTGTGGTAGCTGTCACCTGGAGATGGAAGTGTGAAAACGAACTGAACCAATAAAATATACATCATTTTCAATTAATGTTCTGCCAAACACAACAAATATTACTAAAAAGGCTCTGACTCGAGAAAAACCATTCTATCAAATAGTTTGAGATGCAACACCCGTTGTCAATTACAAAAATTAGTTCCGTAGGAAAATATACCTGACTCTGTTCCTTCGTCTGCTTTTCAATATCAGCTATTTGCTGACGTTGGGCTGAAGGTGCACTGATTTCCATACCCAAAATAATATCTCGCACTTCACTCTGTGTCAGTGACGCAACATTCACATTATTTTTTTTACCATAATCAGCCAAAATCATATCTTTCAGGGCTAATTCAACCTGAGAATAAGTTCAGTTAGTTCTATTTTAAAGATTAAATGTAGTAATCTGACAAGTTATGCAAACCTTAATCCAATCTTCATCACTCAGTGACGGCCATATATGATGAGGCTCCGTTACTGTTGTCTTGTCTGGTTTTAAAATTACTTTCGTTTTGTCAGGGTTAATGTGCATACCGCGCATTATCAATATAACACGTGAAAATGCTGTGTAGCTAGAAATAGTCTGAAATATAAAACTGATTATTATAACAGTCTGAGATTCGTTCCTTCCACATTTTCTTTGCTGAAGATTGTTATTACTTTTATTTAATGATCAAAGTATAGTGAACGAGATAAGCTGTTCACAGAACATGAAGTCACTATTCATAATGCAGACAAAAAAAGTTTCACAAAATCGTGTCCAGCATAGTGAGATGCAGAAGCTTTTGTCTATATAAACATTACAACAAAAATGAGATCTGAATTATACCTTTAGCCAATCATCATATAAGTTGAACAAGACCATCTGTGGTTCAGTTGCTTTCAAAATCAGATCACCGAACTTTTCTACCTAAATGTTTTTCGACTTCAATTCTCAATTAAAAATTGATATTTGGATGGAAAATGGTACTTCCCGAGATAAAAACTATGCAACTTTAACCTTCATAATAGCCTGAAATGGTAACATCAGTTCTGATCCCTTGATAACAATATTTGGAAAGTCTAGCAAGTGAACTTCCAGAGGGTCCAACATGGCTTTTCGTGTTACGATGATCTGGCGTGGTTGTTCTTCAACTGGTAAAGAACGAATCAGAGCTGCTACTTCCTCAGCTGTTTTCCATTTAGCTAACTAAAACATACTTCGCTAAAACAAAATGAAATTAGAAATTGCATGACTGAAAAGTTATATGAAAAAACTGAATAAAATCAGAAAAATGTACCTGACTTAACCGTTTTTGTCCAGCCCATACACTTGTATGGATGATTTTTAAAAAAAGTTGCCCAGTTCGTGGGTTGAAAATGAAAATTGCACCATTAATAGGTTTTGTTGTTAAATTCCCTTCAAACGTCTGTAAAAGTTTGAAGTTTTTTTGTTTTTATAATTCTACTAAAAGAGAATGACTGTCTGTCTTAAAGTAAACGGAACAAGTAAAACGAAAATCTGAAATGTTTGGTGGTCTCAAAAAAGTATTTGATCAAATTAATGTAATAAAAATACCTTATGGATCGTAACTCTATAAACATTCGTGTCATCTACAAACCATATAATCTGATTGCTGAATAATTCGCCATAATTTTGTGATGTTAAGTACGGTTCTGTGGGTTCAGATGAATATAATTGAAGACCTTTACGAATACGTTCACGCAACACATAAAAAGCGGGATTAGCTTTGATGATTTTAGCCATGGCTTGTCGAATCAGCGGTTTCATACCAGGGAACCAGTTTCCATATGCACTGAAAAAATCAACCTTACTGAATTTTCATAAAAAAAAAATTACTAAATCTAAACTATCAACTGCAAAATTCAATAAAGAAAAAACTTACCTATATAAATTATATGCTAGGTCGATTGCAATTAAAACACCAGTTGGCGAGGGATAAATAGACATATTATCAGTGGTATAATCAAGAAATTTCGCCCTCGCATAACGCTCAACATCATGTGAATCATAATCACCCCATCGTAACTGAATATCCAGCCAATACTTCTGAGTAGTCGTGTTGTCCATTACATCTCTGAAAATTTTTTGAAGTTAAGATACTTTTTCGACGTGGATAAATCAACATACAGGAGCTCACAACTCACTCACTGATATCTTAAAGACTTGCAAGGTTTCCTCACCGATCCATGTTCCATAATCAACTTTTTGGCCTAGGTGTAGGTCAGCAAGCAAATTAAGCACATCAATATATAAAACAAAACTTTCGAAACATGAAGATATACTTCGTATCAGCCAATAGTGATGGTCGAGATACATGCCACTTATACTGCGCGAAAAGAAGAATATCAGCGCATGAGCTGTTCATTTTGTAAGATTTTCGAGGATGGATTGTTTCTTTTTGTACGGTCTGGATTTCGAGCGCATCAAGTTCTTGATCGAATACCTAAAAATGTCTTTTTCTTTCTGAGAGATAAAAAATTTACATTTTACTTTCTCTTCTTTCCCATATATAAAATATACCTGGCACAAATCCATAACAACCGATTCATGGATCTTCTGCCACAAGTGAGCACGAAATATTTGAATAAGCGATATTTTTAATGTCGGAATCTTGCCATGCATAAAGATGCCAGTAAGATCAAGTTGCACTTGGAAACCAACATAAACCTGTATATTAATTCATTTGAATCCCGGAAAAACTTGAATCAACAAAAATGAATTACGACATAACTAAAACATAAAAGCTATGGTAGAATTAACATTAGCTCGATTAATAGTAGGCGACCACCACAACGTGAAACGGCGATTCGGAATCTGATTCAAACCAGATCGTTGGGCATTTGTCAATTTCTTGAACTTCATCGATTCCTCGAAACCAGATGCACGCTCCCAAAACAAACCTTCCCATGTGGGGAAATATGTACCCTGAAAAAATACCCACCTACTCATGCAATAACTTGATTATAAATCTGTAAAATTAAAACAAACATAATTTGACTTGAAATAAAGAACATACTCGAAATAGCGTGTGTTCAAGAATACCTTCAACACCACCCAAAGCTTGAATCATATCTGTACGATAATTATTTAAATTCCATAATTTACCATCATGCCGCTGATGTGTCCACCAGAATGGATTTTGTTTCAGAATCTGAAAAACAACGTATTCAATATATTCAAACAGACGATTTTTTTAAATTAAACTTCAACTTTATAAAAGCCACAATTTCCAAATTAGTACTACAAAATAGATTTATGAGACCTGATAAGTTTTGAATTCCGTCCTCACTCGCCATCCTTTGTCATACGCCAACGTATGTCGATCTTTTTGAAACAATGTATTTATTCGTGGAATCCCACGATCCCAGCTATCATCCAAATCCTCAAGAGTTAAACGACGATTTTGCGCATTTGCTTCTTGTCTTTTCAGAGCATACTCTGCCCACACCCGCTGTGAATCTATGAATTCGGCTTCCCAAGGCTAAAAATATAAACGTTACGAAACAAAAGAACTCGGAAACTTTTAAACATATTTCATTAAAATAATTCAAAACATCCGATAGAAGACCACGAACAAACCTGAATGTAACGATATAAGTTTGGAATAAGTTGATCTTCATCGTGCGTCATGCCACTTCGGAAATGAGTAATCCCACCTTGGTCGGTTTGTTTCATCCATCGTAAATCAGACTGTGGAATTAACACATGTCCCATTGAAAGCATACCTAATCCGCCAATTTCCTTTGGTGTGTAGAAAACCACTGGTGGGAAGCGGGCGGGCATTTTGGAGTTTAGTCCAATCTTGATACTAAAATACACATTGACTACTTTCGAGAAATTTTAACTGCATTTTTGATGTGAACAAAGAAGACATTAATCTGCCAAGTAAGCGTTTTAAGATTACAGACTCCACATACCTGAATAAAAAGTTGATATTATCACTACCGATCTACTATAATCTCTAAAAAAAAATGCAGTTTTGTTACTATCAGATGACATGTGTAAATGTGTCATTGCACTATAAATTCTCTAAATGTCTAATTTCTCTCTAAATGTTCTAATTTCTAAATGTTCTAAATTCTCTAAATGTTCTATAATTCTCTAAATGATAAATCTTGATTAAGATCATTGTTCAATCATTTAGTGAGTTTTCCAACAGAGCGCAATTGCATTCCATAAAAAGATAGAGAACCAGTATTCTAAAAGATGCTAACAATGTCAATGTTAATTCATCCATTTTGGTTTCTTAAAATGGTGAACAAATTACCGAGTTTGGATCTTATTTTCACATTTCACCAACAAATCTAGTAATTCTTGAGTATTAACAACAGCTTCCCTGAAATATGTCATCAATCCAATTAGCGCCGTATTCCACTTGTTCACAATCTGAAACAGATTTTTAGCCAAATTATTTCAGAAATTATTGGTCACTAGAGCTTTACGAAACTAATGAAAATATGGCAAAATACCTTTGTAAAGGTGGTAGATCCAGAAGACATAAGAATCTGTCGGATACGGTTATGGAATTTTAATAAAGATTCCTCATCAACTTTCAGGAAACATTGTGCCGTGCGTTCTTTTGTAACCTTGAACATAAAGTATTAAAATATTAAAAGCTTGAATTTGAAAAGATACAATAATAGTGAAGAGTAGAAAAAACCTCATTCTGCAAGTTCCAAACACCATCACGATGTGTCAGTTCTTCAGTTGCCATGCGGCACTTCGGCAATATTCTGCACTCAAAACCGCACATGTCAAACAACAAGTTTGGATTATCCTTGCTGTATACCGATACAAATGAATTCTCCCATTCGACTGTGGTAACTGATCGAGGTAAGCGATTCTGCAACCTTAATTTCATCATAACACTGCAAAATTTCTGCAAAAGATCACCTGAACGGTGATCTTGTCAGTGATTTTGCCAAAGCTTTGGAGCTACCTACATCTAATAAACTTGAATTTTATCTAAAATTTTTACATTATAGTACTATTGCTACCTACCAATCACAATCAAAAAGATCACTGCTGTCAACTTGGTTTAAATCACGTACAAACAAAGTGGTAACTTCAACTAGTAAAAAGTTTCGAAACTAGATTTTACAAATATAAAAGATATTCCTGTTATTGTCCAATTGAAAATTCCACTTCACTAACTTACTATATACTTTTAAGAGAAACAGAAATGAAGTCACGATTAATTAATGACTAAAAAAGATGCTTCCTACACATTAACAACACACCATTGTCAACGTATTGAAGGTGAAATGAAACATAAAATTTATTTCGTGTGAGTTTGTGAATGTTCTTCATTAAGAGAAAAACAAATTATCGGTAGTTAAAATATGAAAGTAAGACAGTGAATGAAAACCTACCTTAAACAAACTGGATTTTTTACGAAGGAATTTCCTTATTTTAGGCAGTAAAGTCCAAAGCTTGAGTTTTTGTTAAAATCAAGACTTGAATTTTTATTAAAATTCAGAGCTTGAATTTTCTTCCCAACAGTAACAGCCTCAAAGTCCAACTGCGACTTAATAATTTTAGAGAAGCAAACCTTGATATCCCAGAAAACAGCACGGCCTAAGTTAACGTCATGCTTCATTAGCCTCATTCGGGCGTCTCGTGGCCAACATTTCTTGTTATTATAGCCAACTATATTTTCATTGTTTGGATCTGGATGCTCCGTCAAATAGCGCTGGATTAAATCTCTTGCATCATCGGCCGAGAATCTTGAAAAATCCAGTTTTTTTTTTTGTGAAACTACTAAAATATTAAAATACTTCAGCAGGTTGGAACTCAAAGAAAATACCTGAAGAAGATCCAGATTTTATCGATATATCGACAGTACAATCTAATAGGATGCACAATCTCCGTTGCAACGTCTTGATAAGTGAGGAATTCATTTGGACACTAAAATATTGCCGCAAACATTTTGTACATTGCTTCTGCTCATTTTAACTTGAAAATCCCATAAATCTCAACTATAAATTTCACCTGTGGTGGTCCAGCTATTTCACTTGCTCGTCTAAGACCAAGAATTAAGAGGTCTAAAACCAATCCATAGTACTGCACAATAAACGATGCAAACTGCAAACCGCGAATAATACCAAACGAATTGGTATGGTTCATATCTTTGTAATTGATTAACACGTTATTTTTTGCTGTCATGTAGTCCGCAATATTGTGGTCAACAATCAATCTGAAATATGAAATAATACCTTTTACCTTTTAAACAAGCATCTAACAATACTTAAACTCATTGATCTCAATAGTGCCGTATTTTGTAAACGAGTTTTATGTCAACAAATAACAAGCATACATTATGCGAAAACATCACTCACCTTAATAATCTATTCAGCAGTGTCAAATCCATTTTTTCATAAACTTTTTCTAGTCTTGCTTCCAACATAACATCACATTCGCCTTCAACGGTGTCCCAAACTTCTTGTAAATTATTTATACCCTGACACTTAAAAAACCAGAACATAAGTTCAAGATCATATTTCCGAATTTACTCCATATAAAACTGAAAGTTTTGTATGGAATAAATTTTTGGGTTTGGTGTGTTATTCTTGTTGAAAATTGAAAGAAATATACACGCAAACTAAAACGTATCATTTATATGTAAGAAGCGGTGGAGGTTCAGTATCACTTGGTTTAATCCAATTTGGAAACAACCGACGCTTATCTGCTTCATACCATAAATACTGATCCAAATAAGCATCCGTGACTTTTTCTAATGGTTCAATATCATATACAGGCACTAAATGAGAGTAGAGATCCATAAATTCAATGCCTACTTCCTGAAATTTCAGGAATAATTCATCTTTCGTTAAAGCATTATGCCAAAATTTAAAGTTCGTGTAAGGAAAAATAAATGTATACATGTTAAAAAAAATTTTAAATAAACAAGTCAGAAAAAGTTTATAACGAAACAAAAATAAGGATTCAAACAAAAGTAACCTTGAATGCACGTTGTGTCAGCATGTGTCGTTTAATACGTGAAAGTGCCTCATGAGGATTATCATATGCTTGCTCGATTAATGCTAATTCCTCTCTTTGACTTTGATTTAAACGATTTTTAACTGAGTATGCTTCCTAAAATAATACGATAACTTCCACTGACTCCTAGCAATTCATTAACAACTAAATCAAATCTAGGGAAAGTCCCGTTTATACCTTCAGTCGTTCCAGTGCAAGAATCAGCAATTTTGTGTCGTGTTTGTATGACAGTGGTGGAAATGGAATCGGTGAAAAACGCCTTGATTCAAGCCAATGTACAGTAGTTGTATAAACTGCTACTGCTTCCTCAGCACTAATATATGGACCATCCTTCAAATAATTATGCTGTCGTTCCTGTTCAGCCTGAAATTTTGACATAAAGAAAGGCTGTTCTGGCAAAAGCACATGAAACATTAACTATAATTTTGCAAGATTTTACGATTTTGTAAAACTTCCGAAGCTGGCAAACTGAGTGAAGCAAGTAGCGAAGAAGTAATGTTACTCAGTAATCAATCACAACACCACAAGCGAGCATACAGGAAATATTTTCAGATGCAAGCGTGGAAACATACTTTCAAATACAAACGCGTTAAGCGACCAAGATTTTTTTTGCAGACAGTTTTATCAACAGTAGCACCACGGCGAACGCGTTCGCGATTATAGTGAGCAGAATTTGTCCACCAATCCGCTTTTGCTTTCACATAACGCAGAATCATATTTTCAACCGGCGTCGGTAGTCCAGGAACCTGAACACGAAGAATCTTTCTTATTTGAATAGCATAATTCAGAGTTTTCCAATACAATCAAATGTTTTACCTTCCACGGTATGTTAGCCTTCCAACAACGCCATGCTTCGCTTAGATGCTGCAGAATTACTCGTGCTTTATTCTGCTTGATTCCTTCTGGCATCATATCAAGGATATCGTGCATTACAGCAGCTCTAAATCAAATTTTCCAATGTTAGAATCTAATTATCATCCCGTGAAACTTCGAACAACAAAGAACTAAAATTACCTTAATTCGAGGTCGAAGTGTGATTCTACTCTTTGCTTGGTCACAGTCTTCGCAACACCCTTCGAGTGGCGACCTTCGAACTGCCGCGACAAAAGATTTCCAAGCCATCGTTCCAGAAGTGGCGTAATTCCACGCATGAAGAAAAGCCATACTCGCCATCCTGGTGCCCACACACCACATCCCGGTCCCTTCCCTGAATTTGGAAATCATTCATCTAGTTTAACAGACTCTCAGTATTCAATAATAGTAAGCGTAATCAGAATATATGCTGTAAAAAGAGATCCTAAACAATAATTTTCCACTCACCTACAGGTCCGGTATTGAAACGATAATAAATCAGGTGCTTCAAGTCCTTACACATACGTACTTGTCTCATTAACTTGTATTTGTAACGATACATGCCCGTAAGTTGGCCAACATGAGAAAAAATGTACTGCAGGCCATCGGCAAGCTAAAGAAATAATCGCATTAATTACTGTATTTTAAAAAAGTACACAGCAGTTTATCATATTGTAAATCAAAATATGTTCAATATACATGACTCTAGTGTACCAAATTTTCAAAGCAGAATATGTGTCAAATTCTGTTAAGTATACCTGATAAGCATCTACATTATTTAATCGATACTGAACATGAGCATCAACCACTAATTTTGTAAGACGTAAAATCTCACGGCACAAATGGAACGCATTACCGAAACGAGACTTTTTGCGTTCCTTAGTTGTTAAAGTCTTCACTGGCTAAAAATATTAAAAGATAATTTCAAAATAAAATCAATCCAGTGAAAATTTGTAGGAACTAGGACTCATATAAAAGCCTCCGTTCGATACAACTAAATATTACCTTTAAGTTGAAATTATAATCCAAATGAAGGTAATTCAAGTTCTTGCGATGAATTAATAAATTAAGCATATTATAGCCTTGTCGTAATACTTGCAAGCCAGCTTCGACCCAATCCAGTGTAGTTGATTGGAAGAACTTCGTTGATTTAAATGACCGGAACAGATAACTGTAAGCAATTAAAATCATTCAGTAAAACAAGAGAAAAATAATTACAAGACATTTTCAAAGAGTAAAAAGAATGTTTTGAAAACTTAAAATGAACCAACCGTCGCTTCTGAGGTTTTGGTGGTCGATGACGCAAGGCATTTAATACAAAAACTTTAAGCAATTTCTGGTACGAAACACGAACTTTCACCGGCATCCCTGGAATTTAAAGCTTGTATCCATGGTAAACTAACCAAACATCACTTGGGAATTATGATAACAAACCGGAGGGACAGTGTTCACGGTACCACGACTTCACAAGCGGTACATCTATCGCTCTTCGTGTACGCCCCGAACGCATGTTGAATGGTCGTGGAGCCCACATTAGAGCTATTCCATTGCCAGTATTTTCCGTATAAAGCGGTGTTTCACTGAAGATTGCTTCAACTTCTTCCGGTAATGTGAAGTCTTCGTCATCGATTGGAGAGAGTTCCTTACTCTGCAATTTCCATATTTTTAAATTTTGAAAAAAAAAGAAGAAAAAGAATCATGAGGAGTCGAAATCGTTTTGTAAATGTACCCACTACAATCTTGCGACCTTTACTGGCACTCACTGCAGTCGCTCGCCTTATATTATGGCAAACCTAATTTTGGTTTCTGTTTTCGATCTGATAAATATCACAACCAAATCATTGTGCAACAGGAACCGAATGATTCACAATTCACAAGTGATGACAAAAATAAGAAATAAAGATGTGTCGCTTTCAGCGTTTTGAACATACAGTTGAACTAATCCAGTGAAGAAATCAAATCTAATTGGATCTCAAACATGTGAATCTCGCAATTCCAAAGCTATGTAATTGCAGAGCTAACATAAAAATTAACGTTCAGTATCAAAAGTATGTTCGGGAATTGTTCAAAAAAATGTCAAACTTTCAGAATCGTACACCGGTAATTTTCAAAAAATTGAAAATTTAGGATTTATGTTATGACCTTCTCCGCTGAGCGCTGCGCTATTGGATTAATCAAAGGATCATAATAAAATGCTGGCAAATCTGGATCCTCTGTTTTGATGAAAACGACGGAAGGTGTGTGATACCTGAAAAAAAAAACGTTGTAGTAACAGATATGTCAGTTTTTCTTTTATATTTTGACAGGGGAGACACTACGCCTTCTGGATTTTATAAGCAATAACCAATTCACCGGTTATTTGTTAACGAGTTTTAAGCCTTCATTTTTTTTAAAAAACGAAACATACCAAGATACCTGCACCGGCAAACTGTTTATGAGATTATTATACATAAATGGAAAAGCAATACGATATTCGGTACGAATGGGAGCTCTAATAATCACTTTGTTTATGTCGTTGAACTCATTCCAGTCTTCATCGCTATAAAATGAAGTAACCATTATTACGCACATTTTAAAATTATCTAGCGTAAATTCGATTATCTTTAAAGTTCTTTGCCCTTTAAAGAAAGTAAAAAAGCTGTAATAATAATAAGAAAAAAACAGCCAAAACATTTACAGTGCATTAAGATCCTTAACCAACGGTTCAAATTTTGGTCCACCAGGAATTGCGACATTTAAAGCTTTGGCCGTGAAAAAGGATTTCAAATCAAACAAGTAAAAATAGTTATCATCCACAAGATCTGTCAACAATTGATTAGCGAGACGATATAGTGTAGCCATCATAGGTATACTGAACGCCCAACGTCGATACGTCGTTCCATTAACAAATCTGAACAAAAACAACTTCATCAAGAAATCCAGAAAAAGAATTCTGCAAAAATAAATGAGAAAAAAAGAAACAGATTTATCGCGCCTAACTTCACATATCTTGTGCTGATATGAAAGACAAAAATATATTTCTACTATGAAATTCGGCGTGATCGAAAATAAATTCAAACCTAGTTGTAGATAATGGCTTGTGGTCATAGAACCATTCCGCAACAGTTTTATCTTCATCCTGGTCAAGTTCCATTTGAATTGGCTCTAAAGGTTCCACATCTAGGATGTTATCTGCGTAGTCCAACGGTGGTTCTTCGTCATCAAATGGAGGGAAACGCATACGCTGTAATTAGAAAAATGTAAACTGCTTATTCAATTTATTTCATTTAACCAAAATATTTAAATAAGCTGACATGTTTTTGTATCTATATTGATTTTAATTTTTTAACTGCTGTATTGGAACAAAAATTGACTGACTTCTTTTAACCAAACTACTTTTCAACAAGTAGTCACAAAGTGAAAAGCACGAATTACCTTGAAATGTCTTCGATCCCTCTTTTCTCGTCTCATCATTATCCACATTGTACCCCATTGCGCCATATATACAGGTTCGATCACACGAGGAATTTCATTCACAAATGTTATTGCACCCGTTATATGATAAAGCACCTGGACAAATGTTTCATGAATTATACTTATAGATAATCAACAAACATGAGAAACACGTTATCCAAATTGTCTCATTTCCACCCTTTCAAAACGTAATCGTTCAGAATAAAAGTTTTACGCTTTTGTTTCTTTTTGATCGAAGTTTAAGCCATCTAAAAACTCGCAAAACTTTGGATTGAAATATATTCCCATTCCCATAAGGTAATTTGGCAAGGTTAAAAATTCGATACTCAAAAAAAAAAAAATACCTTAACATCACGAATTTGTTCCCACGGCATTGGCATGTTTTCAAGAAGTTTCAAGACTGCGTGGGGCATATATTTCAAAGCTCCCAAATAAACCCGTTTATCATGTCGATATTTTCGTGACGTCATGTCACCATGATCACGGATAATTTTCCGGACATGCTCTGAAAGGAAGTCAATGCTAAAATGGCAATAAACTTCCTGAATCTGCCAGTTAACGACGGCATCTCAACAGAGTCAACAACATTGACGTATCTTTTTCATAGAGGCTTTGAATTTTTTGATTGTGAGCACGTCGACATAGTTTGTACAAAACTTCACACTACATAATGGTAAACTTTATAATCACACCTGGTGGCATGTCTTCCTTTTGCGAATCGACAAAGCCAAATTTCCGTTTTTCCGCATAACGTTTCGATTGTAACTGCTTCCATTTTCGTGCTTTCTCTTCCAAAATATTTTCAGGAAGCATTTGTGGCGGTCCAGCATGATGACCTCCCGCTTGTGGTTGTGTAGGTGGTTGGAAAAAGGTTCCAGACTGTGCTGTGACATTACTAAATGGCGCCGACACTGGCAATGACATTCTCGTATTATCAAAGAATGAGGTCTTTAGTAGTTAAATCTTTCACGGGACCTGAAATATTACGCTGCATTTGCATCATAGCATGTAAAACCATGTAAAACAATCAATCGCCCAAAAATTCTGTTCAAATTGTTCATGAGTTTTCTTTATCAACATGAGATCTGTTAAAATCAAATTTAGAATTCCTTCTTCGCAATGCATTCGATCTGCACCAGTATGCTTAAACTTGTCTTCAGACATACGAAAAAACTCATTAACATACTTCTCTAACTTTAAACAATTAAAAGCTCAGCTTATAAGACATGCAACTCGCTACCAATTACTCAATTCACTGAGTACGAACTTCGATATTTAACTGTTGATGGCATCAACTTATACCATAATTTTCGCAATCCCCGAATCCCACCACATACCCTACCCCTTCCAACCGACGTCCCAACATCTCCACAACTCCCCTCTCACCTGACCTTCCCCCACATTTCGACAATCTCGCACCTGCGCCATACTTTTGGGCAGTATACCAAGAATAAATTACAGTACCCAACATACTTTTTCAAGAATCATGTTTTCTGCAACAGCATTGCATGCAGGTAAAATGATTTGACAAAGTATGACTTGACGATTAACAAGTTGATATAGATGCAGAGAGTGCTAGAGCTGTGTAGTGTGGAAAGAGAGAAAGTATTCTAAGAATTACTTTATATTATTTGGAAGGCCCGATACAATGATAATAGCATGCTTTCTAAGCACTTAAAGAGGAGTAGGGATGACCCTGTTCCGTCCGAGTTCAACTCCACTACAGAAACATTGGAAATACCAACTGAGCACGGAGCATGTCCACTTTGTAAGCACTTCATGTCTCATTGTCTTGATCTTGTTTGTTAAACTTTGAAAAGTTTAACAAATGTTGAAGTTGGAGAAAATCCCTCGAATTACTTCATTTTGACACCATTTTCTTCTCACTCAGTAATTAATCCATGTACATGCTGTTCTCTGCTTATCTTTTTGAAAGGGAATGGAGTTGCGGTTCGTTTCACTATGTTGTATTACGTTTTAATTTTGATATATTTGTACGAATCAGGTGAGCTTTTATATCATTTAACTTATATGTAAACTATCACAGCAAATGAAGCAATAAAAAATAATCTCTACATTGCTTTGTATACAGACGAACTAGGTGAGCTTTTATATCATCTAACAAGCAGTGCAAGGCTGTCTGTAGTACATTAAGAATGATTATTATACTAGTGATTTTAATTAGTTTACAGTTTGGTCAAAACATAATCCTTTAATCATGTTATCAGTCATTTTCACATTTCAGGAGCTGAATTAGTAAGCTATCCAATTGCCACAAATCGAAATGGTGAATTTTAACAAATTGAAGATTAGCAGCCTGAAAATTGACATGTAATGACTATTATTGAACTACACAACTTATTTCTATTCCTAACTACTGCTGTCTCTTTGATATCCATGCATAAATAAACTATCCAGGAAACGATAAAATACATGTTGAACAAAACTTGTTGACGATAGATACAATTTTATTAAGAAATGAAGATTTCTAAGTTATCTACATCACACAAAGGATCTGATGCAATGACGTTACCAAAAAATTAAATATGGTCTTGAATCGAAATTTTTAATTGACGAAATCAGAAATACTGATAACTTATAAAGACAGAAGAAAGTAGCAGGATGATATTACCAAAACGTTCCGAAAGACCATTTTGAAGGTTTTGTTCACAATACTGATGTAGTGACGTACAAAGTTCATCTAGCATTGCCCTCAGTGCACATTTGCTTCCCTGATTATTTCACTCACACATTGCTGTAACAAGTACTATCGAAAACACTTAAAGGGAAACTCAAAATTGAGAATGTAATGTTCATGATATGGAAAGACGAAAAGTCTCCATAATTTTGGGAGTTTTTAATTAGCAGCATGGAGTCGTCTCGATGGATAAATAGTATTTTTTTTTTTTGAATTAGACTTTAAAAGGATAAGCTAAGTACAACTACATTATTTAATTTGTACTTGTTTTTAATTCTCCACGAGTTGTGCTTACTTCCTTTCCGTGAAAACAACGCTTTTAGTGCAGTAAATTCTTCCAACGACATTTTCATTGCAACCATATCGGTTCCACTATTTATGACATTAGCTGTTTCAGTAACAATTGATACATGCGGAAAAAACATGGCACAACAAATTAATGAAGTTATGTAGTTTATATGCTGTCTCGACGGACAAACTTATTGCAATTATGACAGGAAAGAGAGAAAATTGAGATAGATTGAGATAGTCAGATAAATTTTCCTACGAAAATATTCTTCGTCACAAGAACTGTTCTGTGGCCTATACCGAAAAATAGAATCATTTCATATAACTTTATTCTAGAATCTTAACATTTTTTCTCATATTTTGGAATGCCTTAATGAATTACAGTATTTAACAAAATAAGGAAGCTAAAGAACATTTGAAAATCAAATCTCACATTTAAACTCCTCGAAAAAAAGGAAAAACAAAAACATTATAGATTTATACATATGTTCCCCAAACGAGATTAAAAATACTTTCGTTTTATCGTGCTTGAAATCTCATTCTTATCTTCCCATTCCTTGCAATTTTTATCGACTGATAGAAATCCATCATTTTGCATTGCGATTATCCAATTTGGATAACCAATTTGCAATGTTATACAAGAAGAATCCAAAATCGTATGATACAACACATATTTTCTCAAAAATGTTATCTGCAAAAAACGAGAATCAGAAAAAGACATTCTCCAAATGCTTTTTCCTCTCCGGCGTGTGAAATAAGTCCTTCACCAGCCTTAACTAATCCAGACACAATCTGGTCAAATTTATCGAAAGAATTATATGCTGACCCCAACTTCATAACCATTTATAGATCAACAAATGTGTGTCCGTATTGATTTGCGAAATATTTCTTCTTTGAAAGTCATAATTAACTTTGAAAACCTCTCAGAACATCGATTACGGGAAAAATAATTAGTTATTAGTGTAGTATGTAAATCACCATTTGTTCGTGGGTTCAAATCTGTATTTTTGCTTTGAATAAATTTTGAAGTTATTTAGAAAGGCAATACAAAATTACAACATATGCTAGACAGAAAAGGAAAAATCACTCATCTGTTAAAATCTTTGAGTTTTAGATACTGTTTAAAAAAGTATTATGAAACTAAGTTCATCCAAGGTCGTAAAAGCATTTGTTTAAATGAATGCTATAACCACAGTAAATATTAGTTAGACCTCATTATATCTGTGAAAGTTCTTATATATGACTAAGACCTTTCCAATCTGTTGGTCGTTAACAAAACAGTATCCAACGACATTCGCCAATTTTCAGTTCTGCCATCAGTCGACGTATAATCTGCAAAAATTCAGAAATTTTTTATTGGTACTAGAGAAAATTCGACCAAAAATTTGTAAAAATAAGAAACAAAGCTATAATCACTATTCAGAATGCTAACTTCATTAAGCCATTCAGTATAGTAAAGCGTCCTTATCAGTGATAGTATAATAATAAGCTCCATATGACTATGTTTAGATGTGATTCTTTAAGGAAGATTGAGATTTCCATAATCAATCCACTTTGGTATCAGTCGGTTTTAGGGTATTTGCTTATGGCTAGTCAGCAGCTCTCAAAGTCATTCTAGTTAGCTTTGAAATATTCAAAAATGTGTTTTGCTATTACTCACTGCCATTTGGCTGCACTTATATAAGTGATATATTTTAAGTCATCTGAACAAAATCAGGTCACTAGTTTTTATTTCAAATCGGGAAAAGTACTGAAAAATATTTACATCGCAATTAGTGTAAAGAAATATTTGATTGCTATCTACTGCGTGATTATATTCGACAGCATCGTTGTTGTAAAGCATCAATAACATGTAATCATTTCCGGATTACACAAATCGCATCAGTAACACTTATGGGAAGAATAATTCATTTAATAAAAGGCAAATTAGAGATTTAATGCAACACAATCATTTTCTCATTATACTATCAATGTGCAATATATAAACGTCCTTCATTATATCAGTCTTGCATTTTTTATCTCCTAAATTATAATCTACTCTGGTTGTATTCTTACAGCACTTCAAATATAATATAAAGGAATATTTCCACTGTATATGATATAAACAGCGATAAAAGGTAGGCTTTCTCAGTTAAAAAGAGATTTGAAAACACTTGAAATCTGAATAGTTGGAAGTAGTCAAAAAACACAAAACCATAAAATACGGTAAGAAAAAAACTGATAACATTTTAACAAACAAATTTAATTTGATAATATTAAACGACAACAGTGATTTGTTGTGATATCATAATGGTGTCAGACCATTTCAATTTCTTTCCATATTAATTTTTTTATAGAAGTAATTTTTTCTGCGCTTTTCATTACGGATATTGTAAAAAACATTTTCCATAAAAAAAAAAAAAAAATATAGAGATATTTCGAAAGCCGACATCGTTGTGTAGTAAATTAATGGTCAGTAAAGGTGAAGAAGAAATCAGATGTGCATGTATTTGAAAATCTGATCGTTGAATGAATCTCTTCAGTTTTGGCTATTAGTGGTTCGGGATGAGCAACAAGTGGAAATTTACCAGTCTTGTTTAGAGGAATGTCATATTAAAGTGGTATTGATAAAGGAGACAAAATATTAAGTAGCAGTGACAGTGATGGAAAGAACAATGTCCGAACTGAGCAGAATGATTAAGAAATATCTTGTCCCAACCGTTCGTTAAATTGTTCGTTTCTCCTGAGGTCCAATTTTGTAATGAACGAGCGTTTTATTTTTGAACTTTTCAAGTTGAATAACTAAATATTTTGTGGTTTCATCAATTCGAAAAATTAAAAGAACAGTTGATGAGGTTTAATGGGAAAATTTTTAAGAGACAATTATAAGAGTGCAAGTTGTCTAATATGACCTTTCTTCTAAAGCAGTAAATTAATGACAAGGATATATTTTTGTCTTGATATCAGTCATACGCAAACAAATCTTTCCAACCTACAGTGAGAATAGAAGTGGCGGTGATATCTATCAAGATTTCGCATGATGGAGTAAATAGTCGAAATGTTGCAGGAATTATAAACTCTAATTCTCTTGCAGTTCTTAAAAAAAAAAATAAAAAATATTTGAAAAGAGGCTTACATTTTTCTCATTCCCAGTAAGTAGCATTTTCGTAGACGCACGCTTGACATATTTGACGTATGGTTGTAAGTAAATTATCGGTTATTACGCATGTACTCCCTCATTGTATTTTATTATTCTTCATAAAGAAATGGATCTTGAGAGACCGATATTTCCAAATTAGAAATCATTTTTGTATTTTTTGGCATATAAGTGAAATGGAAGAAATGAATTGTACTTATATAATCTGAACAGGTATTTCCAAAAAACGATCTTGAGAAAGTATTCAAAAAAGAGTTCCCAATCTGAACAGTTATTTTCAATGGTGTTTCACTTAAATAAGCATTTTAACACATGAAATAGATTGAAAATAAATGAAGAAACATATAATAATGGATGATAAACTTATTCAATTCAGTTTTGCAACTGAACACTTTCCAGTGCACAATGGTACGGCCCTGCTTCATCACTTGTTGGAAAAAAACTAAATCATAAAAAAATAAAAATAAAGATTGTATTATCCATAATACCTTCTTTAAAATAAAATTGAACATTCTTTAAAGAAATATAAAACTGTTTCAAATTGCATCTCATGAAGCAATCATTGTTCCAACACTCATCTTCCCATTGTAGCTGAACCTATCTGCTTGTCTAGAAATTTTCAACTGTTAATAAAGGGTACGTGCATTGTTTAATATATTAGAAATTACTTTTTTGTCAAACCGAAATTGAAATATTGAAAAGGTTTATAATTATTCTTATGAGAAACTAATTTAAGAGTTATTCTTATAATAAAGGTTTCCTAATTTAATAGTTATTCTTATAACATTAATTCTTATGAAAAACTGACAATATTAAACCCATCTCTTATTATATAGAGAGTAACGATCATCCGATGGTCCCTTAACAAAGACCTACTACAATTTTTCGACATGATTGTGCTTCAAAATGATAACCAGTCGTCCTTGTTAAACAAAAACAAATGTGACAACTGCATTGTTTGTACCTGTGATCAGGAATTCTGAAATCGTAATTTTAATCAAGAGTAGATTTTGTGACAACTTGGGATAGTTATGATTTAGATTCGATTCATTTTCAGGTCGAAGAAAAGCAAGGAAAAGTGAAGAAGGAAAAAAATGTTGCCTACAGGTGTATAATAATTTTATTCATTATTAATTACATATACAAAATATCTAGGTAAACAGATGTGCTACGAGCTGCCACATAATAATTCATCGATAGAAAAAAGCCCAATGAATCATTACGCATGGCGGTTGATTTGAAGAAAATTATTTTGTTGTCAATTATTGAGATATGTGATAAAACATCATTTTCTCAACCTCCTCCAGAGGATGAAATTCGAAACTTGTTTTAAACTGCAAACTGTAAGAAAATCAAAGATCTAGAGATAATCGATTAAAAATTACATTTTGAATGTAACATTAGAGACGTAGATGAGAAGCAGAAAGTAGTTCTAGATCAAGCACAGGTATTTTATATGAAAAGTGTAGTCACTTACAAACACCTTTTCACGTCATTAGTTGACCCAATTCTTGCCTTTTCGCTTTTAACATTTAACAGTTGCAAAAAGAAAATAAATAAAGTAATTTATACTCTGAGCAGCAGTGTTCATGAAGATGATTTCAAATATTAACAGAAGAAACAAGAACAGATGCTGTCAGTCCAAGAAAGCGAAAAATGATAAGAGATATAATCTCAACGTGACTAATACTGAATAGCAAAAGACAACTGTTTATGGTTCAATTAGAAATGATTACGGCACAAAACAAAAGCAGTGAACACAACAAACAAAAATATTAAACACTTTTTTTTGCCCAAAGTTTAGAAAATTTGACTGGCAGTAAATTTTAGAAAATAATTTAAACAATAGTTAACTTCCTAAAATTCAGCGATTTATTTGCAAATCAAATAAATTCCGCTTATCTTCAAATAAAAAAATTTACGATGTATTCCTTTATCTCTGATCAATTTCACGAATAGAGAAATGAAAATAAGATCAATACAATGAAAACAGATGTATAATAGGAAAGTAAAAAACAACTGTCAATCATCTCTACTTTTCGGTTTTCCTTCTTCGAGCACTCTCTCTTTGAATTTAGCCATCTGATAGTACGATATTTTCCGGATCACCAGGAAGCCAGCAATAATCTAAAGCCCAGTCATTTAAGATCTTGTAAAAATTGTGTAGGGTCAATATATAAATTTTTAAACACTTTAGAAAGTTGCTCTTCCTTCCTATCAACAATCTTCTCTATGTCTTTTTCAGTACCCCTACAATTGAATAATTGGTCCCGAATGAAAGGGCAAAATTGATAAAAGTACCTCTATCAATAAAAAAACGCCATGGTAGAGACACAAAATTCTCTCTAAAGGTAGTGGAATATTAATATTTAAAACAGAAAATGCTGTAATTGGTACTTGCAAAATTACACTTGTTACCCAGAAACCGGATAGAGCGGATATCTGAAATGATGACAAAGCTTTTAATTCATGCTTCAGTTCATTTCTTGCTGGTTAATCTCAAGTTTGATATTCCTGACTTAACATACCGTACTTTAAAGTTTTATATGCAACGTTCTCTTCCATAAAAGTTTGACAGCAAGCTTGCATTGAAGGTAGTTCGGAAAAGAGAAATCAAATGTTATGCAAATTGTACAAGTGTCTGCAGAATTTAAAATAATTCGCATACTATACTCACCTTTTCATTCAAATTGCCGTAGTACCCAAGAAACAACCGAATAAACTCAACTAAAATTGTTATGAAAAATAAGGTCAACAGTATAACCACATGAGTCATAGACAAATAATCCATCTGCAATACACTCTAATATAACTACAATACAGTCACAAAAAGTTGAGACTGCACTCCTGAACCAGTCTGGTTACTCGTTTTTTGCTAACAAGCAGGCATACTGTTAGGATCATAATAATAACAAATTACGAAATAACTTCGAAATGATTTTATCAATTTATACTTTAGTCTCGCTTTCATTTTTGATTATAAAGGTAGAGAGAAACCATCTGATTTACGGTCTTTTATCGAATACAGCTTTGAGTTTCGCGCCTTTTACTTTAATCTTTACTAATAAATTCATCATTTTTGACTGATGAATGGATATTACGGAAGAGAATTGCGCTTTTACTATATCAGATGTTAGCACATAACTTCAATGTTTTAAAACCGCCCTTATGCTTTTACCATACAATCAAGACAATAGTTTAGTAGTAAAAATTAATAACATAACACAAAGACTTATTCAACAGTAAATTACTCAATTTCCGTTTTGCATCAATATTTTACATTTGCTTGGAGGCAAGCAACTCTCCCGTAGATAAAAAAGGATCTTTTTGTAAAAAAATTTTGCAAAAAAAAATGAATAATGGCTAAAAATAAAGGGTCTGAGATCTTGATATTAAAAAAAATTTAGTAGTAAAATTTAATAGCATAATAGAAAGACTTATTCAATAGTAAATTAAATTTTGTTACCTTACTGACGAGGCCAACAATCAACCCAGTGGCCCAAAATGGGGCCAAGCAAACGTTATAATGTAGGGTAATTTGTAACGGTAAATTTGATAAAACTTCTGAAAGTTAAACCTTTTCAGTGTTTGCAAAAATGGTTACTATGAAGATATCTGTTAAAGATATTACATATGTACCATTTATCCCTTACCAACTTCTGCTTGTTCGCCTAGTTTTTTCGCCGCTCTCATCTGTGCTTTAATTCCTGTAAAACCTTAGAATTTCTCTCGAAACTAAGAAAGTTGTCTATCTTGAATTCATCAGACCACACATGTTATAAATTAGATATAAACAAATTGACTTAAAAATAAACCAACTTCTACTGCTTAAGAAGTTCGCTAATGGTAATTCTGTCTGACTCAAAAAAAAAGAAAATATTTGACAGCTTATCTTATTTCCCTTTGAATTAAAGACTAGAAATAAGTGAAAATAAGAACTGCAAGGAGTGCCCACCTAAAGTTGCCATGGTGACATCAACGGTAGATCTTGCGGCGACACTGCCCCACCTTCAACAACAGTCACTGAGAAACCATCACTTCATGGAAAATATGTGAAGACTAAATTTATGTAACTTGTACAACAAAATATGGAAATTGAAGAACTAGTTGATTGTAAAGGTAATAAACGCAACGAAAAGTCCATCATATTACTAGAATCTCCCAAAGCCTGAAGTTTACTCCGCAATCTTCGATCTGATTTTTTGGCTACTTGTCCCCTGTCCTATCTTTAGTAATGAGTGGTCTAAGAGAAGCTGTCAGGGTGGTGAGTGGAGTAACAAATACTAAATGGTGCACATCGTATAGGATGAAGTACTGGAGCTTTGTTAGAGAGAGACCAGAGATTGGTCTGTGATGTTGTCAAAAATAAACTGAGTTAATTAAAAGGTGTGATGTAAGTAGTCATGTCTGTGTGTTGTTTTCAGTTTATAGCGAATGAATACAGTGGAAGACCTCGGAAGTTATAAGCTTCAGCTTCAACAGGTCCGCTTACTGCTTTTCTTCAGTTTCATCCCGCATTTTTATGAGTTTATTTGGATAGACAGTAATCTGCATTTGTTTACATATCTATAAAATTAGACCGTATTATTGTTTTTGATTGTTACTGAAAGTTTAGTGGTAGCATTATAGACAAATCTGTTTAATTTCATTATTTGAAATTCCAGTTGTGATCGATCATGATTGTAGATTTTTTCAGGTGGAAGCAGCACTGCTAACTGAACCAGATAACGATGAGCTATCAAAGTTGAAAGTTGACTTGCAGGAAATTATTGCGCTTCAAGAAGAACTAATATCACCAACAGTCGAACAACCAAGCAGTACGACTTCTGACGATGCTACAAAAAATCCTTGGAAGGTGAAGCTATTTTATTCTGTATTTATTTTTCAAAATATAATTTTATTTTGATATTTTACTTCTTTCAGTATAATCAATTAGGCAAAGTAAAGGGCCTTCCGCACTGCTTTCGCGGAGGTGCAGTTTTAAACTATAAGCAAAATAAATCGCATAAACTTTTTTGTTCTGACAGGTGGGAGATCAATGCATGGCTCCATCTTCGAATGGACAAAAATATTTAGCAATAATTGATGGGTTTGCACAAGATAATGTTGCTGTTACACTCGTCGGTAAGCTTTCAATTTTAGTTTTTTTTGTGAAAAAAATCTTTCAAAGCTTGTTATTTGTACTTTTTTATTTGTATTTACATATATACACTAATATTTAAAATATATACAAATATTTGACGTTTAGTGTTTGGAAAAGAGATGCAAGATTCATAATTGAAATGAGCTTTTAATCTGTTGGTTTCTTTTTCTTATGTTTTGTGTGTGGATTTCCTCTAGTACTTTTAAAGTCTTTCTCCCGACTGGGATCGAATTTTTGTTATAAGAATAGTATTAATTTTTTTTCTCGGTCATGCTTTCAGCAGAACAAGCAAATCTTTCCTATGTTTGCTTTAGAAATGATAAAATAGTTATGGATGATGTTTTGTATTTAGGTAAAGGTACTAAAGCTATGGTTAACGTGAGTAATTTAAGTGCAGTTCCGAAAGATGACGGGAAAATGTACGTTTGGGAAAAATCAACCAAAAGCATGCGTCATCGCAAAAGCGAATGGCAGGTAAAACACAGACATTAATTTTAATTAGAATTCATAAGTTTGCATCAAAACATAATTTATTCGTTTTAATAAGCTATTGATTTAACAATAACAATGAAACCTCAGCGAGATACCCATAAGTGTGACATAAGATAATTTGACTTCTCATTGCACCAGTACTGTAAAGGTTGGATTTATCAAATGGAAGTGTTTCATTAATTCAAATAGTGCAGTTTTGGTTTTGCTACTTTTTCTCGATTTTATTAGTTTATTTTGAAGAACTGTTTATTTACAGATGGAGCGTGAAAGACGGCGACTACGAGCACTCAAAAAAGAGCACCGAAAAAAGGAACTAGAAGAAGCAAAGGAGGATGAGAAGAGGAAGTGGCTTTCTTTTAATGCAAAAGCAGCAAGTCGAAGCATGAAAGTAACTCTTGGAATTGGTCTTTTTTAAATTTTGAAATGGTTGTGGTGTCTTCTTCACTCGAATTTCCACATATAATATGAAGGGAATGGATAAAAGAGACAAAACAAAATAAACGTGTTTTAAACATGAATCAGAATGGATTAGAATATTGTACTTAGTGTAAGCCAAACAATTTTTTTGTTCGAATAGTTTCTAAAATTACACGTAGCAGGTGACTGCGAGAATGAAACTTTGGCTTATTTTGTTTACATCCAAATTATTACCTTAGTCATAGCTATATTTTTCTTAACGGTTATACGGACATTTTGAGCTATTAAGGATGACTACTTTAGGGATTTAAACGACCTACAGCATCCGGGTCAGCTCCAGATGGACCAGCTTGGGGCATTACTTCACAGACGAGGATATCATCACGACAAGATCTCGGTGCCTTCAAATCAACACAACGTGGAAATATGGATTCATTGTTTTAATTTTCATATGTAAGGTGCATTCTTGTTCGTATTTTCTGTTTTTCGTGTACTCTTGAAGGTAAGTGGGTAGGACAACTGTTAGAGCTAGTTTGCTTAAGAGAAGTAATGTATATGCTTGAAGAACAAAGGGACTTCCTTAAAAGTTTTTTTTTCTTTTTTTTTTATATTAAATATATTTTAACATAAAATATGAAGTAGTTTCGTGTGATTAATGCTAAGTGCAGCAAAGCTGGTATTGTTCTATTGCTTGCTGATGCTGGATAAAAAAATCATTGTTTTTTACGCTTGACAATAGTTTTCTTCTGAAAAGGAGTGACAACTGATTCATTATGCGGCCACCTAATGTCTAGAGATAACAACAAATTCTCTTCATCTTAGTCGGTTCTTCCAACTTTTCAGATATTTACTTACGATTTTTTGAATTGATTTCGTTTTAATTTTTAAGTCAGCTTTTTTCATATAAACTTTTAAATCATACTTTTTCTTCCATGTTCTTCAGTATTTGTACTTCTGTGAAGTCACCAAACTTGATGTCCAGTGGCTCATATAAACATTCTGCACTGTGAAAATTGAAAAGCAATGATTTGCGCTGTAAATGATAAGTTGTTTACACTTGACCAGCAGGTGATATAAGCAAAGTGATTTTTTGCGGATTAGTTCCAAGTACAAATATTTATGATCTTGTCGTATGACTGTTGTGCCATCTCTATATAATTCGTAGGTAATGCAAGTAATTTTAGTGTTATCTGAACACTATTAGGTTTGTGTATTTTTTGACAGAGTCGAACTTTCCAGAACATGGCTCCGATTCGTGTCATAAGGACAGGATTTATTTAGAAAAAAAATGACAAGTAACTGAAAAACAGAAGATAGAAAGTCAAATCTACGAGTGATTGTTTACTTGGCTCACAAAAAATTGGATTTTTCCGCTATTTCTTGATAGCATATGTTGCTTGTGATGAATTGTCCCTGGATCCTTTTGTGCTTCACTACTAGTCACTGTTGAATCAAGAAGTACTGGCTAGTTAAAAGTGGCATACGGCTGACTCATTTGAGAATTGCAGATAAACTTACAGTGACAATAATTGATATATGATGGATTTCCAAACTCTCGAAGAGATGTATTGTGCAATTCGAATCTAGAATTGAAGTTTTTTTTCCTCTCTCTCCCTCTCCTTCCCTTTCTCTACATACATTATATACATATATATGCTGACTTACAATCTCATTATCTACGCATGAATATTTGATGTCTCACTGTCTTTTATATATATATATATTTTTTTCAGGTTAAGCTATTATAATTCCGTTTGTAGTTTTAATTAGATTTTTATCACCATATTTTGCTTTTAAAGCTATTTTATTAGGTAATATATTTCTTGTTTGTACTGGAGGCAACCGCTGTCATTTTACTGGGATTATCAGCATTACTATTATTATTATTTCTTGATGTTCGAGTTATCGCTGCTATCAACATTATTGCTTTTCTCTACATTAATACCATCATCATTAATAGCATCATTAGAGACAGAATTCTATATCGCACATACATTCCAAGATTGTTCTAAACTGTTTTATCGGCGTCACTTAATAATACTTTTGTGCGCTCATTCGTTTGAACTGTAAGTCGCATACATGTTTTAGTCGTATATCATCATATGAATTCCTGGAAGGGATTTCCAGAAAAAGACATTTTGGAAACTGAATGTTTTGGAATTGATCATGATTGAATTTAACTTCATTTATGCAACCTTTGGGTATTTATGCTTCTCTGCACATTTTCAGTTTAAACTCTGAAATGTTATTCCTTGGAAACACTTCTGTATGAAACGAGGGAAAACGCAAGGAAACAGATGTGGATGTCATGAGAATTAAATGTTTAAATTACTTCATTGTGCACATTAATGAATCATACTTTGTCACACACAAGTCAACATTCAGGGTTGGGAATTAAAGTATTAAACCAACATTTCCTATAATGCACGGAGAAATATGATTCTATTGTAAAGTTTCAAGACGTCGAGAACTGGGTGTTTAGTTTGGGAATTCTGAACTGAAGATTTGAGTACTTATTGTACATTTTCAGTTTCACTTTTGATTAAAAGTATTCTGAAAATAAAGTAATGGGAAAGTCAATAAGAATGGTATGTCGCAGCTGAAGAATCGGCAGAGTTCTTTTTCAGCCAAACCTATTTACAAGAGTGATATCTACAGAAGCAAGAAAACTGCGATAAATCTAATTGCGACATCGATTATTAGAATTTATCTGAACATTTTCCTTGACTACCATTGCAGTGCAATCTATGCTGCTTCGGTGAAGTATTACAGTATGGTTTTTTGAACAGTAGCACTTCTTCCTTTGCACTTTCTGCTAGGTCCTTTTTTCTCCTCACAAAAATTTCGAATTTACAAGTGGGTAGTAGCAAGCTACGAGAAATAACATTAGAAAATATATTTTTACTTGTGAAGTGTCCAAAAAAATCCTAGTGCTACTACCTCAAATATTCCCAGTGCAGTAATAATCTAAAAATTAAACCACAAATAGTTATCAATGTGTTGCACCTCTTTGATAATTGTTATTAGTGCCAGTGAAGATATCGTCCCACAGTCGTTTCAACCTCATCACTGTTCATAACAAACTAAATTTACCACATTTATTCTTTATTCCTTTCTTCTTTCCTTTTTTCACCCACTATTTCAAGTCTTCGTTTTTTCCAGCCTAGATACCGAAGACTCGATTCAAGAAAGTTATTGGACGCATTTGAAAATATGGCAAGTACCAGGTAGCACTGCACTATTGATATTCAATTTTTCGTGCAAGATTCCATAATTATCGAATCGGCTGATATGATTTCAGATGCTTCATGCATACTACTTATGATGGACTGTTAGCATTATGGCTAATATCTGTCCAATGGTACCAACGACCACGCCTTGGCTTATCATTTCCTTCTTGCTATTCCAACTGTAATATGTTTCTAAAAGGCAATTTTATGTAATACAAAAAATGGCTGAAATTTAATTTGAATAAAATATATGAGAAATTTTTAATAAATAATTGAATTTTCAATTTAAGATTGAAAAGAATGAGAATGCAAAATACAAATGCTACTCAATTTATTTTTTATAAGAGTGTGTAAGTTGAGAATGAATTTAAGAAACAGGGGTGATAGAAAAGATATAAGGGAAAAGAAATGTGGCCCAAATGTGTGAATCAGTAACGGTGCAATTTAGATCTTTGATTCTTATAGTATATAGTTTCATCTGGGTTCGTTTTTGTCATTCTTTATGTTTAACTAAATTATTTAGATCATTTCTGTTTACCTCCGGATCAGTTTCTCTCAAACAATATCACTTTCTGGATTTTTTTTTTTCAGTTTTTTGCTATCGAAAAGAAACAAGGAAATACGATTACCTCACTAATTCATAAAATTTCTTCTGTAATGTGAATAATGTCTTCTCAAAATTTCTGTAATATCCCTAGCATCTGCCCAATTAAATTTATTAACCATTTCTATTACTAGAACTTTAATTGGTTCTGAGTTGCTCTGTTTTTGCTCATTAAATTTGCAAGAAAATGTTCCAGAAAGTTCGTACAGAATAAATATATTAGTACGAAAATGCAATAATCAAAGAAAAGTCTATAAGTGAAAAATAAGATTTCTAGAATATATGGCAAATCTTCCAGTTTTAACTTTAAATTTTGTATTTCTATTGTTTGCTTTGATGTACATTGTCATTTAGCTTATATTGACTCTATCAATATAGAGTCAGGGAAGACCATGGCAAGAGTTAATGTTAATAGCAAGAACAGGAAAGCAAGTGATTTGTTGTTTTTTTCTAAAATTAAAAAAGTTAAAATTTTCTTGAAGCTAAGATTATTCCCATTATTAATATTACACATATGAAAGAGAACAGTTTGCTGCTTTGTTTCATCTAATTACTTATTCCTGTTTCGCATCTATTTAATTTTAGTAAGAAGAAGACTTCATCAAATTCTTACCATTATTTTCATTTCCTTTTTCTTCCAATAACTTTGCTTCCCGATCAAGATTAAAAACATCCATTTTTGCGCAATAATTAATTTTCAAAGATTATCGTATTGAAATCAAAAAAAAATCAAATCCTGTGGTTGACGCTCCTGTATGGTCCTCTTTTCTTTTTATATTCTGGATTGAAAATATTTCTTTCAGAAATGTTTTCAAATTTTAGCTGAGAAGGAAAAGAGAAATCTGCAAAATGTAATGCAATTTAAAATGAATATCGGTGACGTGAAATCGACTAATTTGTGATTTATTTTTGACCATGGAAAATTTTCGGGAAGGCTCACTTTATAGTTCTTCATGATCCTTAACAAAACAAGGTTGAATTTCTGAGTCTGGAATTTTCGCTATTTTATGAATGGGTGTATTCCGTGGATAATAATGTTCGCAAGCAGAAATTATGATTGTAAATTGATGTGATGAGAAATAATTTGCCAGACTACGGAAAATTCACGAATATTCTCCGCTCCACACGCAGCACTTAGACCATGAGAAGGGACGAATTGTGCATCGATAATTTTTTGATTTCTCCTCTCTGCTGCAATTTTCATCTGTAAATGCAAATGATTCGATAATGTTGACTTGATGTACCCCGTGGTCTCACCCTTTCGCCCTTCCACGGTGCCAAGGTCAATATAGTAAATGATTGGCACTGATGCAGTGAATATTGAGTTTCTGTTAATTATTGCAATTGGTTACTAGTAAAGAGTTACCGATTCTAGATTTTAATATTCTTTCTAATGAAATGTAAATGATGTCATCATAGTGATCAGTTTAGAAGCAGAAAGAGTCTTCTAATTAATCAATATTCTCCATTCAATTTTCTAGTTTCAGTTGTTCTACCCTATCGTGTCGGTAAATTCTGGTTTACTCCTGTTCCCGCTACACACACAGCCAGTAAACTGGGTCACAGCAGGAGGTTTTCTTTTTATTACTAAATTTGTTCGATATTTGTCGTTCATATGCATAAATGCTTTGTTGTGCAGATAGACTTATATGAATAGACCCTTTGAAAATTCTTGGTAAATATAGGTTTTACTGAAAATAGCTCCTGAAATACGTTTCTATAAAAGAACTATATCATATTCAGAGTACGAGAGTCTCGGATACTCAACAATAAATGGGTTTAAAAACTATTCCAAAATTGCACTCATTAATTTCAAGATTGCAGGAATTGTCTTGATTTTTTGATCTCTAAATAATTTTCATTCCAAAAGTTTTGAGCCTTGAAATTCCAAAAGCGTAATTTGAAATGCTTCGTATATCAATCATACGATTACTACCTACTACAACTACTACTACAACTATCAGTAGCAACCTAGCAAAGAGTATCGTTCCTTTAATCAATGTTTCACAGAAACAACTGGGTAGGGAGCTGGTTTTTCTCATTTTCCTATTCACAATAAGAAGGAATGAAACTTCGGAGTACGTCTTCTTGGTTGTCTGACAATCTGTCTTTCATTGTTCCTTTAAAAATTTTACATTTGGTTGTGCTTTGTCGATAATTCCCAACAAATTCCAAAAAAATTAAAATCCTTATTTAACGTGACCGATATGATTCACCATTTTCTACTCAAACCAAATATTCCGTTCACTCATGCTATCTTAACATCACTTCAGTGTTACTGTTATGACATACTTAAGTGTACTTTTATGTCGTGTTCGTCAAATATTTAACCTAACTTTTTCTGTTGGCATCTTTAATTATCATAACTATTTTATGCCATATTTTCTCAGAGATGATTCCAGATGGTCATTTCAGAATTATTCCACTTGAATTCTGCTAATGAATTTTGTTCTAGGTTATGTAAGGAGTACATAAACAGAAAAAAAGGAAAGTATAAAGGTCATCTGATGTAGAATAAATGAAGATGACCAATTTATACTGAAAAATTAGAGGGAAGTGAACCGTTAAGAGTACCAAATTTTTCATTCAAATAATAAGAGAAAGAAAGATTGTAACCGTTATAAAATGTCTTGTTGGATTTTTAATGGTATGTAAGTTGTGGGCGACATTAATTCACAGCAAAAATTAGGAATGGAAATGAATCGTAGCAAAGAACCAAAAAACAACGTCTCGTCTGTTTCTTTCAATGATTGACTTCTGTTTTCATTTCTTTCCTACAACAGAGTTGTGCTCTGTGCAAAATTTTGTCTGGTTTTGGAGTAATTGAAAAATAAAAACACTTCCCTCCCTCCGTTCAGGAATTGTAAGTTTGTAGAGTTGAATAAAGTATACGATTGTTAGCATTCATTGCTGTAAAAGTGCAATCATTATTAATACCTGTTACATCTTGACAGTTCTTAGTTTATCATTTTTGTCCTTATATAAAACACAACATTATAGCAGACTACACGAAAATTTCATTTTTGAGTTTAGCAAACAAACACTGAAGTTACATAAAGGAATTATGTACCTGTGGAAACAACAAATTTTTTCGCCGTACGGACAAAAGTGAACACGGAATTAACTTTGAACATGTTATCCATCTTTTTCTGGATAGGACAAAGGAGAAATGTGACAGACAGACTTCTTAAAGAAAAGGTAAACCAAACCATTGGATTTTTGCAATATGAAATTGATTTTTTTCAACTTCATCGTTCTTGCTTCTTTTATTTTTACTCCAAAAAAAAAACTCTTGTGAATCTTTTCCTAAGTATATTGGTATGAAAGAGGGAACTGGAAAGCTGTAAATCTTTTCCACTGATCCTGAAAAATCCTGTCCACAACTAAAAGAAACTTTTGTTAATATTATTGTCTGTGACATTTCTTTTCTTGAAAGATAGCACAAAGCTTCCTGGGAACTTTATGCACGGAAATTGTACAACAACAAAGGGAAGTCATATGAAATATTTGTGTCTCTTTAAGAGATATTGCGTTTGTATCACTTCCAACATTTGCTGTACAAAGAGCCATCATCCATGAAGAGGTTGACAAGGAAATAGTTCTTGTCAACCTCTTCATGGATGATGGCTCTTTGTTGTCCCACGACTAACTGATTCATTATCTACTCAAATGAGCAAGAAATTAAAGAAGATACAGATGTGTAGCCGGAAAGCATAAGCTTTCCGGTTAACGTTACTGATGAAGTTTGCTTTCTCTACTCTTTGAGGTTAAGTGATTTATTCTTATTAGAATCTCTAAGCTCTTCCTCCTTTCAGTCAACTTACACGTGTAATACTTACGTCACGTAGAACTCCTTCAACATGGTTTGGTAATGATGGTGCGCATTGAGTAACTCAAAAGGCTATCATTGTTTCCGAACAAAATCTTGTAACATTTAGCAAACAACTGCGGACCTGATCTAGCTCGGTAGGATGCGGTGGTTGCAGTTTGTATTATTGTGGTGGGGAGGCAATGAAAATGATCGTCCTAGCATTTAATGTTTTTGCAGTATACCACAAATTGGAGTGTTGAGGAATGCTTATGCATCGTAATTCCGTCCCTTATTTCAAGAGTCATCAAAATAAAGTCACAATAAATCATCACAGCTATGTATCACTGCATAAGGATATTGTGAACAATGAAATTTTAATCAAATGTCTGAAATGATATTTGAGTAGATTCTTAGTCACCGTATTTGTTGTGAGGGCGATGAACGTGGCATGGTAACTTCGCAAATTTTTCTTTTTAGAAATTTCAACAGCGAGAAGTTACAGAAACAGAGTATTGGTTCATTTACAAAATATAAACTAAGCGTTTCGGTGGCACTTCCATAATCGGTTTGGTGAAAACAATAAAAGTGATAGAGTTGAAAAGTATTGGAAAATTAGAAGCTAAGATGAAGGATAAAAGAATAACCAACGAATGAAGCTATTTTATCCGAAATCTATTGTAATATCTCATAAGATAATGTATCTGATTTCCAAGTTAGAAATATTGCAAACAGTTTAGTTCGAAATTATGTCTTTACTTCTAGCTTTACTTATCACCGCAACATATTTTCTTTTGTTGATTTAAAAGAGGATGTTGCAGTTTCTCTGCAAAAATGAGTCTTCGTTAAAATTAAACTTTCATACTCGCTACCAGAAGAAATTTTTGGAACAGGGCAGAGATGTAGTGATGATGGAGACGGTGCTTTATTATGATTTATCTTGCATGTCGCAGTTGTTTTGATGGGACGAACTTTTTTCTTCAAAGTTGAAGAAGGTCAACCCAGAATGGTTGTGGAGAAATATTCACATTGCTACTTACATCAGAGAAGGAAATGATATGTTAACCTTATCGTAAATTCTTAGTCTCGATTATGCTATCGGTTTATCTTTACTTGTATTTAGCAGTTTTAACATTTCCTTTATTTTGCTTCTACATATCGAGAGAGAAAGAGAGATGGAGAGATAAGGAGAGAGTCGAAGAATGAAACAATGTATCATTTCATAATTTCTCCCATATTCACCTACTAGTAGAAATTTTGAATTAGTTGCGCAGAAAGTTTCCTGCGCATTTATAACTGTTATGATTGCGGTGCAAAATGAAAACAAGCTTGAAAAGTATTATTTACATCACTTTGTTGCGAAAGATTTATTTCTAAAGTTAAAAGGATTGAAACGTTTTAGTTATGCACGGAATTTTGCGAGAAATTCTGCTAATACGAATTTTCCTTGTTTGCTATATATTTGCACTTAAACGAAACCGATATATTCGCACCGAAATATAATTGAGCAATTTTTTTATTGAAATGATAAAAATGCACTAATTGTACCATGTTTGCATCATTTTGTCGGGAAAATTTTGTTTGTAAAGTTAAAAAAAAAATTCAAAACATGTTTTATTTTCCTGTGCATTTATGCGACTGTTAAGATGCAATGTGGAAACAAACCTAAAAATTCTTGCAGTAAATCATGGTTTACAATCGGGAAGACTAGCTTCCTTTACACATATAGGGTTTCTTATCAAAATACGATGGATAGTAAAGACAGACGCTTTTGTGATTTAACACTTTTATTATTAAGAATTGTTTAAACCACCAAAAGAAAGAAAGATTTCGTCATCATAGGACGAAAATTAAGTGACTGAGCAGTTTACAGAAATTAATAAATTCTGAATTCATTTAAATGAATTTTTTTTTTTAATTTCTTCACTTAAACAAAATTGCCTTCTGTTTCATTTGCTCATCATAGTCGTATTCTTTGCTTTTTCAAAATCCACAATATGAAGCCGTTTCCTTGTTTTTAGCAAAATCAACTATCAAAGCAAACTACTAGTTTTTTCTTGATTTTAATACTTGATAGAAACTATTGTTATTATGTTAACTTTAGAACTAGCTTTTATGCTTTTACGCATTTGTGCCACTTTACTATTTTTCTTTGAAAAATGACTTCATATTTCATATTATACATTTAGTTTTATTCTGAACAAATTGTTATTGTATTTCTTCAGTTACTGAACACTTAATTTCAATTTAGATCTCTCTACCTTTCTCTCTCTCACTCTATATATACATAGATATAGATAGTTTCAAAAAAATATTGTCTTATAACTTACTAAAACAATGTACCATTCTTATCCGAAAACTATTTCTGAGCCAAATAATCCTGCTTTTTATTATATTAAAAAAAATAAATTTGGAGGAGTGGAAAAATACTGTTTTTTTATTACAGAAAATTCCAAAATTTTATAAAAATTTAGTTTCTTTCAGTTAGCATTTTTTTTTCTTTTCTTTTGTTTCAGAAATAATAATACAGTTGCTTGACTAACTGCAATAATTTCATCCGACTGGACTAGACTAGACTAGACGCGACATAGTAGATGTTAATAGATAATTCAGTCACTCAGTCCTTGTGCCAAATTTTCTCGTTAATTCTTTTCACTGGCTTTTAGCTCCGTTATCACTACAATTGTTACTTTCAATATCATCAATTCTTATGATTCAATTACAAGGAATTTTAGAGATGAATGACATATTACGCCTTTTTATTATTTTTTTTTCGTGTAGCACATAAATCATTATTTATATTTGTAACGATTAGACTTAGTATATTCAAGAAAACTGCCAAATATGAAATGATTACTAACTAATAAGATTAAAATTCTTCTGTTCGAATAGTACGGCCACTTTTTCTAAAAGTTACGCGAAAAATCGTAAATGTTTTGTTAACTTTATCCATGCAACTATTGATTTATCAAATTTCTGAAAGCTTTCGTAAGTGTGTATCTTTTGGATAATATTCCTTCTGCTGTTAAACAAAACGGTTTCGAAAAGTGCGCTTTGAACAATAATTTAATTAATTAGCGCGGAAATATCCTAGCCGTGTAAAGAGCAATAATGAAAAGAAAAAAAAATTCAAAGTAATGAATATGGAGCAAAGGGTTTCGTAAGCAACAGAAATTAAAAATCATGTTTTTTGTAGCTGCTAAGCCGTATTAAATTGTGGTTCGTATTAAATTGACAAAACAATGTGATCGTTAATTTCTATGCTATTTCTCTCATTGACGTCATCAAATATTAAATTTGATCTACTTTCTTGGAATATAACAAATTCTTGGAAACTTCCTTATTTCTTAATCAGCATGATAAGTGAAAAAAATTCTGAAAACCAGAAACTATAGCAAAGCTTGGATGCTTTTCTTTAACAAAAAATGTGTTTTCAAACAAGAAAATGACTCTGATCAGTTGCAAATCGATTTCCTTAATATGCTATGATGTCCTTCTCTTGAACTTAAGAAATCCGGTTCTTTCGAAAAAATCAGGAAAATGTTGGATTGCTGTTTGCATATGTACGATCTTTCAGACCTCGCTTGATAAAAGGAAAAGATGATCGAATGAAGTAGTAGACTCGTGGTGTTAGCTAAGTTGTAACGAATCCTTAAAAAGTTTTGTCAAACGAGAATCGGTTTAAATATCCAATTTGCGATTATTATTTCTCTCTGAATCAGTTGAAATTGAAGCCAATTTTCCCTTTTTTCTGCTTCTTATTTATTCTATTTTAATGGTCTCACTCGAATATCTGGGTTTTGAATCAGGGCTTTTGTTATAATCCACCGATTGTACCTAATACTCGATTTCATGTATTCCCTATAAACACTTGTAATTTAATTTATATACAATATGCAGAAACAACGAATAGCATCGATACGTATTTCACGTTTGATAAAAATCCATTGTTACTCTGGAGTTCTCGCTCAGCTCTGAGGAAAACTGTTCCTTTATTAAATAACATTTCATTATGGCACACATCGCCAAGAAAGTAAAGAAACTTGCGACGGTACAATTGTACAATTTGAAACTACTCCTAAACGGTATTTTTCACTGTATTTTTTGCAATGAAGAAAAAGAAAAGAACTAATTTTCTAAACTAATTCAAATCATAAAAGCAGTATAATTGTCTATTTTAATCTATAATTAGAAAGATGTATTTTGATAGAACTGAGGAAGCTTAGAAATGTTTTACTGGAAATCTCAAGATTAATAAATTTCAAAAAAGTCAATGAAATTGGAACCTATTCGTATAGCTAGATGTGTACTGAGTAAAGATTTTTTAACATGCACATGCATGAATACAATTTCAGTAACGGCAAATCTTAATAATATTTTTAAAAGTCTAGGTCGTGGTCTATCGAATTTCAAAAAACGCTACAAGCTTAAAGGGGAACTTGGTCGTGGTGGTTTCGGGATAGTCTATCGTGGAGTGCGAATTTGTGATGAACTTCCAGTTGCTATCAAATTCATTGATCGTGACCAAGTTCGCAATTGGGGCAAAGTAATATTTTTTCCATCATCCGAACAAATTTGAAACCAAACTTTTGGTGTTGACACCATTTAACCGTACGGAATATCCATTTCAGTTGGAAGATGAGCGGTTACCGATGGAAATTTGTATGTTAGCACGATGTGTTAATGTTCCGGGAGTGATCAAACTACTGGATTGGTACAGTATGCCACAAGGTTTTTTAATTGTAATGACACGTCCATATCCATGCGTTGACCTATTCGATTTTATTAAAAGTCATAAGAAATTGGATGAAGATGTGAGTTTAACAATTATAAATAATTACGGCAAGAAAAAATGACGGAATTACCCCTATACTTAGCACTTAACATAACAGCATTATAATGGAAAAAGCTCATAATATTACTAAAAAGATTCAAAACTAATTTCAGACTATGTTCTGTCATTCATTAAAATCTTTTACAGCTTACGCGATTTCTGTTCCGACAAATAGCTCTGACTATTCACGACTGCGCCCAGCAGAAAGTATTGCATCGTGATCTCAAGGTCTGTATTGGTACTGTACAAAAAAAGACTACAAAGATTACTGTCCCTGTACTAATCGTTCCTATGTGCTAATTTTTCAAACTGCATTCATCATTATTTTTGAAAAATTGATTAGCAATTTAAATATTTTTCTCGAAATTTAAGCAGAAATATTGTGACGTAAGTGATCATCATCAGTGGGTCAGCCAGTTGGTATTATCATACTGACGCAGTTAGTGTAGAACACATTGCAACAAAGAGTTATTTGTTTTGCGGTGAAATTTTATAAACCAATTACTTTTTAAGTTTTTAAATTAACAGTTGCAGGACGAAAATATAGTAATCGATTTGGTAAGCGGCGAAACATCACTAATTGATTTTGGTGCTGCAACTTTGCTTAAGAAGAATCACTACACTGATTTCCAGGGTCTATTTATTAAAGTAGTACTGTCCAGCTGATTTAGACAATTTTACTTTCACGAAATACATTTAGCCTCAAGGCAACAAGTTCTTTGTTAACACTTTGATATTTACTTTCTCTCAAAATGGGAGCAGTAGATACAATTGGTTCATTCGAATTATATAGTTGAACAGTAAAGTTAGCTTTCATCACTTTCCATTAATGAAGTGATATCTTTCAGGAACTCGTTTATACTGTCCACCGGAATGGTTTCTGCACTCGATGTATTTGGGTTGCGAAGCAGCGGTCTGGTCATTAGGTGTCCTGCTTTACAATATGCTCAACGGGAGGTTGCCCTTTCGTAATGAAAAAGAGATTTGCACATCACATCTACTTGGAACATTACCATTCTATGCAGAAGTCAGCAAAAGTAAGTTTTAAAAGTAGGATACCGAAACAAACGGAATGAGAAACAGCCTTCTTCTATATTTCAAGGTTTTAATTAATAGCACTTAGCGTGTTCAAACTAGAAAATTGATAAGTCCCTAGCTATTCAGTTGATTTCAATTCGATCAACTTTCGAAGGAGTTTTTTTGGAATTTTGAAATTTTGGAAGCAGAACTATTTCGTCAGGTGCTGTGGATTTGGTCAATCAGTGTTTGCATTTTGAACCGAACAAGCGATGCACCCTGGACACAATTCTGAAACATTCATGGATTCGAACTCCATGTGCTGACTGGTATACACTGATAGATCGAACATATCAGAATTCATCTGATGGTGAACAGTGTAGTGTTATAGGCACGGATCATGTTTCGAAGGAACGAACGGAATCAGGGTAAACTTTTTGCTATCCTTAGTGATGCTATTGATGAGCGATAAATTAAACAACATCGATGAATAGAGATAGCTAGCATAAGAGATACTGGATTTGTTTCAGTTATACCGAATCAGGTGCCGATAGCACGTCCAGTTTCAGTCCATCCACTTCGTCTTCATTCACGGCTCGTCGTTACCGACATGAACCGGGAGCAGGTAGTATGGTTGCGGGACCTTTATTTCGTCACAGCAATGGTTGTCAACACTGGGAAAGAATTCGAAATTGTCAGTTGAAAACTTCGCTGATCAGTGATCCCCCTTCACCAGTGAACATCCAAGAATTTATAAAGATGGTTTATCTAGAGCAGAATAATATTCCCCTCATTCGAATGAGTAAAGCACATTCCATTAATCACCCGTCCATTTCTCCTCCTCGATCTACTTTTTTACACATTCAAAATCCGGAGGAAAGCAACTGGACAGAATTTCCTGCTTTAAGACCCTTAATAGGGAAGAAACGTTCCAACAATTCCGTACAGCAATCGGCACTTTTTTCACCAGCAGCACTGCTACCAAAACCGTCCAGCCATGCAAGCTTTAATGGAACAGGTGGAGTACTGGTATTTTAATACTATTTTGTATATCTTTGCCCATGAAGTTTTACTGTATGTTCAGATATTTCGTCGTTCGAAGATTTGATTTGGATAATTGCTAGGAACTAAGGAAGATTTGAATTCGCAACACAGAATAGCGGGCAGTCGACGAAGTCGCAAAAAAGTTATTCTCAGAAAATGTGTTCTTTCTTCTTCCTTTGACTAACAACAAGAAGAAGTAGACGACAGATCACTTTGCAGATTACCAGATAAAAATGTACATCTTTTGTCGCATTGAATTATTGCCAACTTTAATAAATTACTCCACTTGTAAAACTACATATGAAATTTAACTGATTATTATTATTATTCATGCTCACAATTCTTCCTTGTGTTACTTTGGGATGAACAATTTTATTGTAGCGCTTCGTAAAAAAAACACACAACGCATAAAAAACTTCCTAAGGAAGAAATGTGGGGGAGGTCGTGAAACCTCAAACTTGGGTAATTAAACCAAGCAAGTCAACGATATAATACAATTATAAAACACTAAAATATTATCAAAATACCCTCAAAAACCATCCAAAAACGTAGAACGAATAATGGTTGGTGGGGAAGGTTGGTTAGTTTATATACAGAACTAATTTGACGATTGGAAATTAGATAGAAGAATTTCTCATGGATGAAAAAACAAGATTGTTAACAAGATTAGTTTTATTGTGTGAGAAAGGAGGAAATAGATTAGTATGATTTAAGGGTTTAGACGTTGATTAATTACAAGTGTAAAAATATTCGGAAATTGAATCATCAAGTGTGAGAAGAATTTTATAAGTATAAATTAGATTTAGGAATTAGATAAGAGAAATTTGTTAGTTTTGGATATAATAATTTAAATATTTCGTTGTTCACGACAGGAGAGGGCTTGCTGGTTACTTTTCGCAGAACAATTCTGAACCACTTATAACACTGAAACAATTGGGACCAATTATATTCAAATTTCTTTTTTTTGAAAATCCTTTGGAGTGCAAATTAAAACAGTACCAATTTCACATTATTTTCAGTTCAACCTTTGGTCAAAAAGCTTCGTCAAAATCACTACGATCTTAAAGCCTCCACACACTTTAACCACAGGAAAGTAAATCTAAAACAGCAGTAGAGTTCAGATATTGGAGCGTTCTTTTACCGTACTCGTTTGAGGAAAGATAACCATTGTAACAAAATTTATTTGAAATTCAATTCAAAACCAAATCAAGACATAGGCACATTCATCAGTAAACTTTAAAAAGTAGAGAAATTTAATTTATTCATTAACATTGATAGAAATGACTGGCAACGACGATTGCACTTGTCCATTAAAAAGCAATTTGAGATTAAATAAATCCCCGACAGTTTGAAAATTTTTAAAAGATAATCCAAACCAACAATCCTAAGAAGTGGCAACAAGAATAAAAATTAGTTGATATTCCTTAAAGCATTTTCTTGCTAATGCATGTTGCACAGCTATTTGATTAGATGCGATATGTGATGTAGCTGCATAATGCACGAAGTGATAAGAGGCACTAACATCTTGATGTGCAACATAACTTGTAGCTGTAAAACAAAAGTAAAATGTATTTCGCAACTGTCAGAGAAAGTAAAAAGCAAACGTACATTGCAGCAAATAGGATATATTAAACAAAAGTGAATCCTGATTTCATAAGGACGTTATTCGTACATTGCATGAGAAATAATAGGCATTAGAATGGTTTGAGCAACTGATATAAACGATATGAAGCAGCAAAAAATGATGTACCTTCAACTTCTATATTACTTCTTTCACCAATACTGTATTATTAGTGTTTGGAAAGTTATGGAATGCTGCAATCGAAGTCCTAATTAGCGAATTTGGCGTAACATCAATTTTTGTCTGAATATGAGTACAAAATTTTCATTGATTTATATCTACGATAGATGACTAACATAACATAGTATCCTCTTTTCTAAAATAAATGATAATTTTGAGACAGCAATATCCTGTATCAGATACAGTGGAAGAATCATAAGAAATAGTTCAATTTAGAAATGTTAAAAAGTGATGAGATAATAAATGCAAGGATTAAAGACCAAGGCTACAAGGTCGAAAGAACTCATTATACATGAGGTTGGAAGTTTTGCAAAAAGCATTTAACAAGTAACGGCAAGTAATATGGCTTAAAAGCATATGATCGAATGAACCGTTTGGTAGATAAAAAAAGAAATTAAGAAAGCCTCATTCAACCACAAAGTAATGTCCTTCAAGTATTAAAAGGCTATGGAAAAATGAAAAAGTTTTCTCGTAATCTTCTGAAAATTCACATGGCTAGTATGATCTATTGGCTGATGTTCCAAGCAAAGATATACTTGACGTCTCATCATCTAGAGACAGATTCTCCGATATCTGTGATCGTAGAGACGAAATAGTGCATCCGATGTTTAACACAAGTGAGTAAATTTGTTTCCTGCAAAGGCATACTGAAGGATATAACGAGAGATCTCTAAAATTAAAAGAAAAGGACCTAACACTACAGTCCAAATTTTGTGCTTGTATTAGCCAAAAAATTATGATGGAGACATGACTGGTCAAATGACAGGCAAACTAGGGAATAGACACGGTGTCAAGTTTTTGTTTCTTCTGGAGAAACAAGTTGCTGAAAAGTCCTGGGAGCAAAAGGAAAATTAAAAAGTTATTATCCTCCAGTCTTCCAGCCAAATGATTTTATCACCGAAAACAGAACTTGATTACATGAAAGCATTGGGATGAGTGATTACTGACAACATACCATTTGTCACGCACACTATTCTCCCTGCTCCTGAACTATATCCAGGTGATGCTCTGATGATAGATCATGATTACCCGTTTTACATTCCAGTAATCGTTTCAAATAACCACTCTGAGGTATTTGGTAAGTGGGATCCAGTATATCCACAAACTGCTAAAAAAGAGAAAAAAACTTGTATACACGGTGTTAACAGTGTCTTTAAAGGTTTTGGAAAACTTGCACCATCTTTTTAACAGCATCGTGTAAAATGAACGATGTAAAAATGTAGAAAAAAGGACATGGAGACAAAAACTGGGCACGAAAATTTTATGTGGATAGAAGAAAAATGTCTAATAAGAAGCTTTCCAAACGGCTGAAGTGCATATTATTATTGTAAGCAGAAAATTCATTTTGCAGAACACACTGTTCATGTTGCCAAACAAAAGATTTCATGCAAATGAATCCTATTAACGAAATAGTATTGAAATATAATCAGGTACGAATAGCAAATAGATGTAGATGATTCTCAAAATGCTTAATAATTAAGTAGCATTAAGAATGGTGTGTAGCTCTGCACACAATAATCTTTAAATGAATATAGACTGAAGATCTTTTCTGATTGCTTGAAATTCACATACATTGTGGATCATAAAGATTTTGATGGAAAGTACAAAAACTTAGGAAAAACGATTACCTTAAACTCAGGTAGTTCAAGTAACTGGAACGCATTTGCTTTAATTAAAAACTTTGCGAGAGCAATATCTCTTGCAGACTTGACAGCATTAATTTGTTCATCGGTGGTACTTGTAGCTGCTAGGTCACGAGATGGTACAATTGGTTTTGTAGTATTAATAGTAGCAGTTGCTGCAGCAGAGGTAGTGGCAGTTATGTTAGTCACTGGATTTTCAATGCTTTTACGTGTTTGGCGCACCTTCACTACTTCACCAGTCGGCAGTCTTTTACTTATTGTCCTAAATTAATCCAGTGAAACAGAAGAATACAGCATACAATTAATGCAATTATAATTGAAATAACAAAAAAAGACTGACTTCGTAACCTAAAATTTTCAAAAACCATGAAAAAGTTAAATACGATTTAAATACAGCAAAGATATAATTGAACAGGTTTTTGCAGAGAAATGTTTCTCAAAACCGAAGAACCATCCAAGAAAACTTCTTTTACGATGAGATACTTGACATTGTAGAGTGTCCTCCACTGCAAAGGAATCCACTTCTTACGATTCAAAAGTTGGCAAGATAGGATGGTTTGCTTAGCTCTACTACTAGTTACCCGGTACTAATTCTTTCCTGCGCTCACATGCTCAGGATTTGCAGAGAAAAGACAAAATAAGAACTGTAATCTAAAATTTAGGGACTTGCATATTAAGATTAAATTCCACCTAACGGATTTCGTTGTATCCAAGGCAGATGAAATATGTGCATTCACCAGATGATTGCGGACAGTGCCTCCACTGACCACGGATTGAGCATTTAAAAATTTATTTTGTAATGGTGGTTTTGATGCTACCAAATCCGACTTTGCGAGACCAAGACGCATCAGTAAATTGGTGTCGACTAAACTTGATGCTTCATCAGAACCAAAACTAACGATTCTATTTGTGTTACCAATCGCAGCGTAATCAACATTTGAATCTGAATAGTAGTTATAATGACGTATACTGCTTGCATAGACTACAGAATTCAACATGTTTTCTTATCTTGCACACTCTACAAATAAAATAACAAACAGGACAGGCTGATGGAACATGTTTATGAAAGGGAAAAATATACAGTAAACAGAGTTGGACATTAAATTCAAATAGGTTGGATAAAATCTAGGAGTGTTCAAAACTATTATTCTACTTGACACCAATGAGAATCTCATTAGACTTGAAATAAAGGGAGAGGACAGAAAGAAAGAACGATCTGCGGGAATCTTTCATTGAATATGGACAAAAATTTTGCTGAATAACAGCTTCATCTGAAAATCTCAAATTTTTGTCTGGTCACAGAAATTTACGTTTGCGCATAGTCTTAATAATATAAAAAATGAGTAGTAACTAAAATGCTCATAAAGGTAATTTTCAGTAAACTACATCTGAAATAGAAATGGATACAGAAGCGAATAACGAAGTGCAATGGAAAGGGGTGGAAATAGAAAAAGGAGGAGGAGGAGAAAACGAAGGAGGAATTAACGGTATTTAATAGAAGCTTGAGTAGGTGAAGCACAAAATATAATACAACAGTCTTGGTTTATTTCTTTTTTCTATAGACTTAGAAGTATTATACAAGGATATACAAGAACTGGAAGTATTATACAAGGATAATTCCACTGAAAACATTTAATAAACACTGTAAATCCAGAAACAAACTAACACTGTAAATCCAACGATTGCGTTTGATTTGCTGCTGCCATCTCTATCATTGCTTTGACACGTTCCGTATTAGTCATGGATGTAAAACTTTCATCCTCGAAAGCCCCTGTACTGAAATGCCAAACGCAATCAAGCGAACCGGAAAAACTTTCCATTTTGGTTGATGTTATTCAGTGAAGTCAGTATCATATTAACTCTTGTATGATTATAGCTAACCAACGGAAAGAAGCGCTTAGTACCAACTTCGGAGAGAGATGCCTGATATATATATATATATAAGAGAGAGGTAGAGAGACACTTGGCATCGACTTGTTCTACCACCACATACTGTCATATCAGAAATGGAAAAAGATATTTTACCTCAAGGATCTTTTCTTCTCTTCTGCTTGTTCTTCTTCCGCACTACTGATATTTGTATCTTCGCTGCTGCTTCTGCATATAAGAAATGGTTATCCAGTTGCTGGATGTTTTTTTCACTATGTGTCAAACAAACCATAAAATTGTTCCCGATAGTTTTTATCCTCTCTAGATACTTTGCATTGCCTGCGACTTTTTGATCGATAATGCAAAATCTAGAGTGCTGATCTAGTGAATCTGACAAATGCAGGAAGGAAAAAATTCAATTAATCCTCCGGTTTACCTATGTATCTTTCTAATTTCAGTCGATGACTTCCTAACTTCTTATTGAAACAAGGCATTCAGCTGAACCTATATATCATATATCTAACATAAACTAGTTTGTTTTAAAACGTTTGAAACCCACTATTATACACACCAGTCCTTGTCCAGAAGCTAGGGATTTGTGAAGGATTTTCTTGTATGTTATAAATGCTATTTTCGATATTATTTCCTTTATCTGATAATTTATATGTGTTTATTAGCCTTATTCTGCTTGTGCGACGACCATCATATATTGCGAGAACTTTTTAGGAAAAGCACCGATGGATATGGGAATAAACTGTAATTCAATATTACAAAAAGAATTTAGTAATTAAATGCGTTTCCACTGACTGAAAGCATGATTCATCCATCTCTCGGATTAAGCTTACATTTTTGTTTTCTATTTCAGAAAAGATTATACATAACAGTACAGAAGCATTTCCATCCTCTCCATCATGTAAAAAGTAGTTACTGGAGAGAAAGGGATGAGGGAAAGGGTTACAAACTTGGTAGTCTGATTTGTGGCTATGAATAGCATGATTAGTAAACATTAATTTTCAATGCAGCTACTTTTACTCTCTGACTGTTCAAATAACATTTCAAATTATAACCTACTTTTTCAAGGGAGATGAAGGTGCCTGAACCGACTCTGGGATAGGGCTGATTCCTTCTTCCAAACGTTGACGTGATTCCAGTATTAAAATCAGTCGATAATCACTTTTGTGATGTGCTTTCAGATGCATTTTCAAATTTGTACTGAATGGCGATGAGGTGCTGAATGGGCAATTAACACATTTCACAGTCTAAAATAAGCGATATTTTTGAAATGACTTAGAAAATTTTGGAAAATTTTGTAAAATGACTTACAAATTACAAAATTTGTATCATGCAGATTAATCTAGACATGGACCATGCAAACTGGGTAAGATTTTCATCCCGGAACATTTGCTAATTAAAAGTTATAACTTGTGAAACGAAAATTAGATAATATTCTGACAAAAACTACCAACAAGAAAGACTTCTAAATTATTAAAAAGATACGATCACTGGCATGTTGCAGTAGGTTATTTGAAATTTTATAAATCATAATAAAAAGTTGTGAACTGAAAAACTTACTTTACTACCATCACCGACATCCTTAAAAAAACGCCATACAGGATGTCTTCGCAAACGCCGCCGCTTTAAAACAATTGCTGATTGACTGCCCATTGGGGAAGTAACTTTGTCAGTCCTGCCACTTGCATAAGTTATATTATAAGACGATGGTGAAACTGCAAAACATCTTCGAATAAATACACGCAAATTAAAGAGAGCTTGGAAAGTCAGGAAAGCTTGTGCCAGCAAGAAAAGAACGAGAATTGTTATTAAATTACAAAAACTCCAAAGAGAGCATTCATATCACTTTTTTAATTAATCTATAACGGTACTTTATCAAAATGAAACTTAGCCAAGATCCCCTCTTAGAATGTTAGTAACCTAAATTCAGCCTGTCCCTCCTTCAACATGTGCATTTTGTCATGATAAAAATGTATGCAAGAATTTGTATTTAATGCCATCACAAAAAGAAAGAAAATAAAATTCGATTAACGAATAAATTTTGAAATACTTATTCCTCATGAGCAAAGTACCTGAAAACTGCTTCATCTGGAAGTTTTACTTTGTTCTTTGATTAGTTCGAGACAACTTACGGAAACCCACCCTCGCAATATTTTCTGTATTTCCAAGCTATGTAGGACAGTTCTTGAATGATCACGCAATGAGAATTAGGAGGCGCAGACTAAGAAAAAAGGAATGAACAATCCAATTTCCTTTATTTTTCCAACTTACTCTGTGGTATTTTGTTGAGTGTTTTCAATCTTTCATTGTCACCAGTAACAAGCGCTTTTGTCTGATTTAATGGTGCGTTTGCGACAGATTTTACTGAAGCCTCTGAGATAACTTTCAAGAAGTCAGGTAAACTCTTCGTGAGATCTGGTGTGGTTTTTAGATAATCCAGTGGAAGCTGTGGTTCCGAAAATGCCTTGGGGGAGTCCAAAATGCTCCGAGATGTTGTAGGTAGTGTGCGAGTTCTATTACTTATTGTAGTTATACTAGCGGTAGTGGTAGTGGTGGTAGTAACCACTGAACCACTCTGAAAGCCACCAGTCTGATTCAGTATGCCCAACAGAACTGCAGCGCTGCTTAGATTAGACCCCGTACTTGAAAGTGTATTATTGCTAATATTACTATTACCAGTATTATTACCACTATTGCTACACCTTCCAACTGCCGGTAGGGCAGTAGTTGTTACGTGATGCATATAGGGAGTTTTCGCTATTGCTGTTGTTGTCGCACAGGTAGCCAAGAGAGAATTCTGCAACGTGATTTGTTCCTGTTGTTCTTCCTCTGCTTTCAGGACCTGCAATTCCAATTTTATTTATAAACAACTGTTAAGAGTTCCAAAAGTTTAATATAACTATATTTTGAATCTTCAAGCCAAATTTATCCAATTATCATTAATCCCTCTCCATATTAAAATCTTCAAAATTAATCTTAATCTGTTCAAAATTAACGAAGAAATCAGCATCCTGTTTATCTCAGACCATCAAAATACGTCACCGAAAGCCAATTTTATTTTAATAATCATAATGTTACATACTCATAGTTCACGCCCGAAGAAAACCATGTACACAATTTTTCTCGTTTGAATCATTTCATGTAACGGAAGACTGAACTATGATATCTAAAATCTTATCTCAAATTCTGCATTTCTAGTCTCCAGCTTTCAAAAGTGCCAATATCCTAGCAACTCTACAATCTATTTCCTTCAGAGTAACAACTGAGAAAAAATTCCTCAACAACTAAAAGAAGTTTAAAATTAAAAAATACTACGATCATTTACATTTTAAAAACTAACTTCTTCAAAGAGATCATGATGATGTGTCCTTAGGTGCACTTTCAAATTAGTGCTAAACACAGATTTCGTGCTATAGTTACAATGCTTGCATGTCGCCACTCCATCCTTCACTATAAAATATGGCCATACGGGATTTCGACGTTGGCGTTTTCTTCGTAATGCCGCAGATAATGTCATATCTGAAAAACTTTACATTACTGTATAATTATACACTATTATCAGATTATGCTTCTCAAGAATTTACTGGTTATAACAAGAATAATCATTCATTTAAAACAATGAATAAATTCTAAACAAAAAACATACCGCTGGAAATGTAAGCACCCGGATTCGATGTCTCAACTGATTCACTAATATCATAAAGGTTGGAATTCTTTGAACCATTGTTATCTGTTCCTTAAATAACAATTGGCTCTGTCCCTTAGTAAGAAGATTCTAGGATTATTCAAGATATAAGGAAAAATGAAATACCGCAAAAAGGACTCATTACCCTCTCCAAAAATCCTATCTAGAAATGCATCGTTTTTTGATCCTTCATTATCTTCATCATCATCATTATCTACACCACTGTTAAACGGATTCCGTGATGAGGTGCTGTATTTCGACTTCGTCATTGCAGCCAAACTCCTTTCTAAAGCAAAATATTTTGTTACAAATTATATTAACAGTGCACTATTCCAAATTTAGCTTGTTATTATCCATCATTTTGAAAAATATTCGATGGTAAAACTACAAACACTATTACTTTAATCAAAAGCTAACTAACAAAAGATTATTACATTTCAGCAGCGACAGCAGTGGAGAACAAATTATTTCATTTAGTTTAATCCTTAAATAAAAGTCAAATACACAGCGACTGACCGCAGAAGATGCTTTTTCGCCGACCCCTTATAAGTCATTCACACATCAAAAATAATTTAATTATCATTACCAACAGCTGTTTGGCCACCTTCATCAAAGCTGTCCTTCGAACAATTTTCAACTTCTGACGGACGTCCTTCGTTGGCAGTTCGTAAAGCTGTACGACAGGTAACCTGAGACAGATCTTCTATTTCTCGTATTGATGCCAATCCTGTGTCTGCAGATGCTCTCTTCAAACCTAAAGCCATCATTTTTTATTTCTTAAATTGGAAAAAAATCTTTCAAACACAAAAAAATTTTCGAAATTTAAAAGTGATTGTTCTATGTTTCATATTCCCTTAATATTCCATGAAATAGGATCAAATTTCATAAACTTAACAAACTGCAAAATGACATCCCTTTTTCATTTCCAAAAAGAATGTCTCTCACAAAACCTTTTCTTTAAAGCACGTAAATAGTAAACTCATAAACACTACACACCAACAGCTTCCCATCCTCAACATGGTAAACATTCAGCAGAGGACCGCCTCACTCTGTTTCTCCATGCGGTCTTGTAAATAAATCAGTCCATCGTTTCACCATAGTACTTCATTAAATTGATCCCTAAAGTGACCCAACTAGAAAGGTAACATGGCTCGAATGTCAGTCACGAACGCTGACTGGAACAGAGGATAACTGGATTACTGACTTCGAAGTAGACTAAATAAAAGATGCTAACGAGAATGAGTAGTGGAAGCTGAGAAACTTGTTTGACTTTGCGTCTGCAGTTTTTTCTTCAAATTAGCAATGGATGTCTCCAGAATTTTCGCCTCCCGATTTGGTTTATGCCGTTGGGTAGCAAATACTTGTGTACGAAATAAATTATTCCCTGAAGTGCTTGCCATTCCACCATCGTTTTCCTCCTCTCCAGCATCTGCAATATAGACCAACCTAAAGCGATGTGGATAGTACGAAACTGACATAAGACATATGAAGCATTCCAGAACTTTGAGGGACAAGTGGACCAACATCTAAGTAACTAAATCAAGATGGGTTGAAGACCGGTAAGTCTTTTGAAAGGGTTGCGGATCATATTTTCCCCAGTGGTATATCCAGTCCAATCAAATTTGTGCTATTTCGTTTTGGTTATTTATAGCTTTTAACAAGTTTGTCACACATTGATAATGTTTTTCAGAAAAGTTTGTCCTGTTTTGCCATTTGATTTAAGTTGTATTGTTTCCGGAATCCTGTAGTACCGTTCTTTTATGAGGCAGAAAGTTAATTAGTGACCATGTATGAATGCTGAAGAAGAGATTATACAGAATCTCACCATTAATAGATTCGTTTTCTCCCTTCGTTTCATTGATACCACCAACACTCGATCCTAATTAAATGAGGAATTTATTGCATGACGAGTTTATAATTTAAAAAAGTAGAAGGTTAAAACGAACCAATATGGATGTAAAAAGTAAGTGTAAGATGATAATATTTGCAAGATAAATCACCAACTGCTGATAATAATGCAACTTTTTGTCTAGCACTCCTTAATTCATTTGGATGTACTTATTTATTACTCTCCTCTTAAGTGAACAGAATTCCCCTTGAATAACATGCTTCCAATTTTTCTGGAGGATCTTGTTTGTCTTCCTTTGTTGAACACAACGGATAACAACACCCCGATTGTGTAAAAAGCTAACGGAGACAAAATAAGTTCTCAAAACAATTACCATCGTCGTTTTCCACATCCATGTCGCAATCTTCATATTCCAAACCACTAGCTTTCATAAACTCATCCTTTATCATTGTTTTAGTGGAGATCATGACCAAACTGGCGAAGAAATCCGGCTAATTACCAGTTTGTCCCATTAAACTGCATAGACAAAGATTAACAAAAGTAACCAGATACAAAAAATAAGGACTATCTACTTCGATTTTCCAGCATGTAACAATTCCTTCACATTCTACCACATTATTAGCAAAAATTGCAGTTTAACAACGACTATTTCCTATCAACTTTAGCAATCACTAAAGTAAAAGTAGTCTGAAATTAATTTTATAATTGTACAATAATTAATATTAAAGACATATGTTTAAGTGAGAATACATAACAACACTCATGTTGATAATGAGATCATTGAAAAAGACGGAGTCTTTGCTCTTATAAGGTTCACTTGAACTGGGTAAAGATTTAAGGGAATCGGTAAATTATGGAACTGTATGCATCATGCATCACATTAATGAAAGTTTTTTTCAGCAAAGACAGCAAGTAAATAAGTCGGATTGATAGGTGAAGGAAATATCCACATGATACATTAGCCGGTATTAACTGATATTGTGTCATATTAGTTCAGTTATAAGGGATAAGAACACCTAGCGAATTTTGAAACATTTATCGACAGTTTTTATAAGGATGGGAAAAAATATATAAACCGATATTTCGTATGATCCATTATGGCACAGTCAAATTTGAAAATCCGAACTCTATGAAGATCGATACGAGCAACCAAAATACGGTAAGAACTTTGCCATACTATACAATGAAAAAGTGATAAATTATTCATACATGAGGTAAACTCAGGTCGGACTTCAAGAAGCACAAATGGAACATATGAAAAATGGGATATAATTTGGTAAACATAGAAGTGGTCAGAGTAGAGAGAAATATATAAAAAAAATAAACTTGTAAAAGGTGCCACTACCAGTGAAGTCAATGTATGTATATTCATGCTCGATTGGTGTAAGTTTTCTTGCGGCATCGCTTGATACATTCCAGCTTCAACTATTTAGATACACAAAAAAAAGCATTGATTGTATAAAAAAGGTAAACTGGAAGAACAAAGCAAAGACACAGGAACCAAAACGAAAAAGGATAGCGGAAGAACGATCCAAGTTCTTTTCTCCTCCGTCCGGTAACAAATGCTCCGATGGCGCCAAAAATTTGTCGAAAATTCTTGTACTTTGCAGATTACATCGAAATGAGCGTAGTAAAAAATGATGATGATGATAATAATATTAGTCAGATTAATATGATAATGAAATGTTGATGGATGTCGCATGATTATCACCATCGTGTCATTATGGTAGGTAATAATGTCTGACAGTTAAATAAATCACTATGAAACGTTGGATTGCAAATAGCATTAAATTTTAGTGTGCAACCATATAGTGCTTAATAGCGTCCCGGTATTAGTTTTATTGAGTGAGCACCTCTTTTCAGTTTTAGTCAATCTATTAATGAAAAGTAAAGTGAGAGTGAGCGCCCGTGCCAATAATACCGCCGCCGCTTGCTGCTAACAAACCTTCATACACAGACAGCCTTGAAGTCTTCACCCCTCACATAATCATTTCACAAACAAAATGCCATTTTTAACATTCCTCATCGAGTTTATTACTTAGCAACCAATATTGTTGTACGAGTAATAATTGTAGCGCTAACAGTACACGATCCATAACATATGTGCCAGAGTGTTATTACTTAACGACTAGTAAAGTCGAAAGCATAGGGTAAGCAGTATTTTGGTTGACCTATGTTGTTAACGTTATCGTTTATTAAGCATCCATCTATTAATTATTAATTCTTGATGAAAGTACCTCTTACGACAGATACAAGTAGGAAATTTTCGAAAAGCAAAATTATGGAAATTAAATATCTTACCTTATTTGAAATTCCAAATTCTACTTCATCTTCCCTTGCAATTGTCTGGCTATCTGATCATTTTTTATTTAGCCTGACAAAAGGCTAAAGATCGCCTGAGTGTCCGCTAGAACCTAAGTCTTCTTGCGTCATAATCATATCGATTGTTCCCTTTATTTGAATGATTTGCAGCAAACAGACACAAAGAATGAGCAAATTTATGGATTACCATCGCGTAACGTGAACTGGACTCATTCCAAAACGTAAACTATTTACGTTTACTACATTTACTATTTTTGCGCTGTAGTAATAAGATGACAATATCAGTGCATCTAGGATGCAATTAAAAATGTTGCTTTATGCCCTTCATCCCTCGATATATGATCAAGATGAAGACCTAAAAGTCCATATTTTGGAAGAGCACCGTCCGCCAAGAATTTTCATTTTTCAGTTGTCTCTTTTTCTGTCTGGTGGCCGTCATGGCCACAACAAGCGCTATCTTAGAGCTGTTTATCTTTCAATTCCCAACCTCCATAATTCTACCCACTTAGAAACATCAATAATGACAGGATCGCCTATCACATTATCCGATCTCACTACATCTATCCAATTACTGCAATAGCAAATGAACAAACGTGAGATACTTTTCCGTCAATTAAAATCTCTTTTATAAGTGTTCACTATAAGTGCCGCAGTACTATTACTATATTTTTCAAAGTTTCAGGACACATATTGGGAACAGTGTCATATTCGCCCAGTTAACATTAAACAACAAATGTTGTCCACGTATGATCCGTAGTAGATTTCAGAAACTTTAATTTCACATTTTTGAGATTGTAATGTGAAACTTGTCCCTGAGAAACAATTCGAACCGACTGGTTTGAGATCCATCAAAGTCTGCGTTTCTCTGCCAAGGTCGCTACTTGGAATTCAATTTCTTCGTCAGAGATTTTGTCCATAAGTTAACAGTAGTTTTTGTCAAAAGCAAACTACATATACTTTTACATACCGATGAGATTAATGTTTCAATAACATTATATTAAGTGGGTTTTGAAGATAAGTAGCAAAGTACGGTAATTTCGAGAGAAAAATGTCAGAACTGTCAAGTGTGACTGACATAGTTTCATAACTAAAAGTAATAGATCTCATAAGATAACTGCATTAAGCCAAAAAAGGATGAAAATAGAAATGTGACAAAAGAAATGACTACCCAGGCCAAGCATAGTGCACCCTGTGTCACACAGAAAGAGACAAGAAGCACCCACCTGATGTTAGGCGCGTTATTGTCAGAGCTTGTTCCGGTATAGGTAGATGGTACGTATAACTAATATTAATTGTATATCATTCGGATGGATAGTAATGAAAGAACTATAAGGAGCGGGGACGATAGCAGTAAAAATCAAGGTCAATAGGGAATGGACAAGAGCGAGCTGCTGCTGCTGCTGCTACTGCTACAACTACTACTATTACTACTGCTGTTGCTGGTATTGATATGAAGGTGGTAGTGGTAGCAGAATTGTCGATGGCACCGAGTACCAAATGTAAACCGTCTATGGCAAAGACAAGGTCAATGGCGCCTCACTCTCACTGGCCTTCACTTCTGTGCTGGCTTCATTCCACTATTGACACAGCTCGGGTGAGTCCTCTTCCGTCAGAGGGTACTTCTAGCACCACTAGCACCACCACCATCATCATCATCATCATCATCATCAGCAGCAGCAGCAGCAGTAGTAGCAGTAGCAACGGCAGCAGCGGAGGCAGCACTGGTAACAGAATATTAAGTAAAGGCAGAAAGGATAGCGTATACATAGTTGAGTCGCATGGCATACTAAACCCTTTGTGCTGTTAGCGCGGGGCGCTTCTATGTACTAGCTTACCATTCTTCACGCACTCTGAAACGTGCACGCGTCTTCCCTTGCCTATCTCTCCAAAATAGGGCTACGAATAAGCTAACATACTATCATCATGTAACAGTTATTTCGTTGCATTAGCAGTAAATGACAATATCGCATACCACCCTTTTTTACAGTTCGGTGCCCCGACAAAAGGTCAAAAGGTCCATCTTTCCTTTTCAAAGACAATATCAGCGTTAGATAATGACGTATGTGAAGGCACGTTAGTTTCAGATCGTTGGAGACTTTCGGATGCTCCTCAATAGCCCCTTTCGTAAGTGACAAATGTCTCTCATGCTGATTAATTGAAGTCTAAAAAGTCCGTAATTGAAATCTAAAAAAAATACTGTCTTCCCTCTGCTATTTTCAAGCAGGAGGTTGGAAGAATCATACTTTCAAGTCGAAATTTGATCAACTAGTGGTTTGATACGGGATTTTTTAACAATGAATTCATTTTTTCACCATCCGTGAACATAAATTACCTATTGGGAAGGTACAGTAAATTACCATCTTAGCCTTTCTCCTATTAGGTAACAGTTAATTTAGTTTAGTAATTGAGTTTGAAGCTTTCTTGTTAGGCACCAAATCCAGAATAAAAGCAGAAAAAAATCTACAAGAAGCAACTGTTAAGTAATAATAGGTGTCCTTATATAATCATCATTGTTTTCTAAACACCCACTTAGGCAGATTCTTCAGAATTGTAAATGAGGTAACTAGGACGGACAGCATTTAATTTATTTTGAAGGAACTTCATTCCTCATTGCTCCAATTTGAATTGACTATATTCGTGATGTGGTGATTTGATGAAATAGTTTTAACTTGTCATTCATTTATTTTCGATCAGGAACAGATTACTCAGTATTTCTTCTTCTCTTTTCTTTTATCCATACCTCTAAACCTTCCGAAGATGATCTTTCATTTCTTCCCCTCTTTTCATCCATTAGAAGCTTCATTATATTTTCTTCAGCTTTTTGCGCCTCCCTATTTCCCTTTATTTCTAATTCCCCGCCTCCCCCCCCCCCTTTCTCCTACAAAACGCATCCTTCTTCACCGCTAACCTTATGGTATCACAAAGTTGTTGCCAAGATTGTAACATTTTGATAGATCTCTAACTCTTTGGACAGTCCCACTCGATTGTCGATAAATTCTTATTGAAGCACTGAATCAACGAGCAGGTTTATGATGGTTTCCCTCAAAATTCCACCAGGAAGTAAGAGATCGTTTTTCTTTCGAGAAGCAATTCCACAGCTATCTGAAACATTTCTTAGAATAATCGCTTAAAGTGATAATTCTTGTAACCGTAGAATTTGGCGCGACACAAGAGGAATTCTTGATGCGTGACGAGGAAGGAGGAATGGTCATTATGAAGTAGTGAGTGGCTCAATTTCCTAGTTTAAAAATTTGCGAAAAGGTTGCCGAAAACGAAAAAGGAAGGAGAGATACACTAAGTGTGTCTTAAATCTATTCTTTCACGGCTTTTGTTGTTATTTCGCCTTTATTATTACTCTAAAACCTTTCTTAATGACTTTTCTAAGTCAAATTTTCTCGGGAACCAAGAAATTGTTTGTTGCCGATATCCAATGTAATATCTCCCTTTCCGCTAACTTTTAACATTTTTAGAGGAAATGAGATTTTCATCAGACGCTTATTAAATCGAGGCTAAAGATAATTTACTGCTCAGAATGGTTCCAATGTACAATTTGCTGAAAGAACAATGAGGGCGCTATTCTATTCTTGCGCAAGTTATGCAAGGAGTTCTTATTAGCATTGTATAATGAATAAAGGGTTTTTTTTTCTTTTCATTTTATACAAGTATGACTCGGCTGGTAAAATATGATAATTTCAGTGGTTTGCAGTGAGGTATCCTATTTATCTCACAACACATAAAGAAACATTTCGACCGGAAGTGTTCGACAGAGTGAAATGATTTGATGAACTGGTTAACCTAATTACCACTGCACTCCGATATACGCTAATGTTAATCAGATTTGTAACTGACGCCTGCTATTTCTTATTCTTTAATTTCACATTACTGATAGTGAGTCATATTTTAGTAATATGAAGGTTTTGTGTTTTAAACGATTAGCATAAAGAGTTTCTCTTGTGCTTTAGTGTAAGAAGTAATTATTTGTTGTAATTAATTTGGAATAAGGAAAGATGGAAAGATTTATTTGAAATAATATAGAAAGATTTAAGAATGTGAATGAATATCTGAGTCAGCTCTTTTTCCTTTTCTCGCTACTTCGTTTAAAAACTCGAATTTTTTTTCTCCATTCTACATTATTGATCTGCTGATCAGTTCATTTTTAAGAAAATTTCGAATTTTGAATCTTAATATTATTCCTGATGTAGATATAGAAATTGAACAGTATGACAGTATGTTTTCAACGAATCAGTTCGATTGCACATGAATAGTTGAAATTTTGGTTTGAGGTAGGAGAATCTTTTATCTTCAGAAAGTTTATAGAAAGAAAGCTGAGCAAGCTCTTCTGTTTCGATGCTAATTTCTCTTATCTGTAATTGGTATCTTCTATCAAAACATAGGCACTTGATGTAATAAAAGCATTTAGATAAAGTTGCTTTGAAGAGAGGTTGGATAATTGTGATATTCTATTCTACATAGTTTTCATAGCACTCTTTCTAACTTTTGATAGTTGAGGAAATCCTTCCAACAGATCACGAACAAAAGCTGGGATCCACTGACCTACTAACTGCCGTGTTGGTAAGATTATTTGTTTAACAACTTCTATAGAACAGAAAAAAATAAAAAGGATCTGAAATCATTTCTGCTGAGGTGTGCCATTAAGGGTGCGCTCCTACCTTTCGACAATCTTAAATTGCCTTTGTTTGGTTTGTGTAGTCTATGCAATCATTCAACTTACTAATTACAACAACTAATCAGTAAGGCAACTGATTGGACATCTCAAAGTACATAAGATACACATAAATACTATTTATTTTAGCATAGTGTGGATCACAAATTGTTAATTCTACTACTACAATTAATGAAGTCCAGAACCTAAAAATCAGTAAATACTAGGTTTTTTTTTAATATATAGATGATAACGACTTTATAATACATCACCACTATTGGTACTACTATTACCAATACATTTGCTGTTCGATAGTATTGTACGTCATTATTGTTCTTGATAAACTCATCAAATTCCGTTCTAAAATTATACAGCGCTATTACTTTAAAATTTAATAGCCGGTGAGGTGTTATTTTATCTGAAAAAAAAGAAAAAATTTTTTTTAGAAATTAGGAAGAGAATTACGCTGGAAAAAAAGAGAATTAAGCAAGCCTTAATAAGAAAAAAAGAACAAAACGGAAAGAAAGAGCAATACTTTTTGTTCACGTAACTAGTCAGATGAATGAGATCCCATTACTGCCATTATGATTATTACTCTCCCTAACTACCATTCCATATTCTACCTTTTGCACACATATTCCCGTGTCTTTCACTAACAACCACTTAGTGAGAACGACAAGTTCAACATCTCCGATTGCTGAATTTCCGAGCAAATCTCTCGCGTCAAAACTCCAAATGTTAACAATCCTTCCGTCCAACTCCTTTGTTTCAATTTGGGCAGAGACATCAGTAAATCGCCTGAAGACATTTAAGAAATTTCTTATATCAGCTGCACTGCAAAGGAATGATACCGGTGATCTGATAAGTCATGTTGATATCAATGTGAAACAAGAAAGAAGAGTACTTTATTGGGATTGACATAGAAAAAAGCAAAAAAGGTTCGAGTAATAGTTTAATACCACTCATTAAACCAATTAAACTAAATATTTCGGACTATCGAGAATATTATTTGGAGCAAGATTAATGATAACGAATGCAGAGAAATATACGACACGTTTCGATAACGTTAAGAACAGCAACACTAGCTATTCTTCGGAAAGCATTATTATTTTCTCAACAAGGCATGATAGCCTGAGTCTGGTCTTTCGCGGGATAAAAAGCACAATCCAAGTGATAACATATAAAAAAGCTAAAGATATTGGAGCGATAAAAGAGGGTCAGAAACATACGGAATTGAAAATGCAATTATACTGCAAAATGACAATTGTTTAGAAAATTTAGTTCTAGGAGGTAGTGTTGGTAACATAGAGAATGGGAAGGGAAACGATGAATTGTGTAAAGATGATATCAACAACTACAAAAGAAATCGGTTAAATTCGATGCGTTATCAGTTATGGCAAGAGGAATGAGCCATAAGAGAGTGCAGAAATGTTAAACAATTTACATTTGCTTTGGTAATAAGTGAATCTATACAACCTCAGTAATTAGTACGATCCATTTCATTAAAAGTTGAAATTTTAGATGAATAAAGTATGGATAATAAGGACTAAAATGTAAAGGTATGCTGTAAAAGGGTGGAAATAGCAGGAGATGAATGGATTATACACAAGCCTGAAATACAACTGCAGCATGGAAGGAGGATATTCGGAGAAATCAGGTCTTCATTTCTTTGTCTCTTTCTCTTCCCTACTTCATCCCTGCCATACGACACCTAACTTGTATGTTACCGTTAACTTTTACGATTTATTTAGACAAGTTGCGTTTTCGGAGATATTTTCATAGAGTACGACGAAAAGGGTAATGTAGCGTAGTTTATATGTGCCATTGTGTACCGTGGCACAACAGCGCCCATCACTACTTACTGCTTACTACTACCACACGTTGAACTGATTCACATCCTCGTAAGGTATTTTTTTCGAATGAAATTCAACATACAACATACAGTTTGTCACTTTCTTCCCATCATTTAACAATCCGAGAGAATTTGTTGTAGCAGCAGTTAACACAATCATAAACAATAAGGGGGACACTTTGTGAGTCCTCGAAATCAACGAACATTGTGTTGTCATAACTAGATAACCTGTGTCATTCCGATAAGCACTAAAAATTGGGTGATGGTGTGATGTCTGGAATATTATGTGCCAATGTCTGATAAGAAGTGAATATCAATCTTGTCAATCAAATTATAATTATCTTCTTTCCTGTTTTTGGCTGGGAGAAGAAGAGGGGTAACTGTTAGTGCTCCGGAAATGGAGGAAGTGTACTACCGGTGAGCTTCATCGGTAATGATATAATGAATGTATCCCGAGAATAATTCCTTACTGAGGTCTCCTTCACCAAGAATAAAATATTATGTCTTAGAGAGGTTATAGTTCACTTACGTTTATCGAAGTGTATATCGTTTACACGTTTCGTGCTTCTTTAATCCATCAATCTACTGACCTTTGTCCACTTTATTATTCTAGCAGTCTAAGTGCATCCGTACTGAAAAGACTGTTCTGTGTCATTAATACGCTACAGTTTTTGATTTGTTTTCTATTGCTGACAAACACTAAAAAAGCACCAAACAAAAAGAGTTATCGGGATTACCAGGCCTATCAAACGACTCAATGTTATGCATCTCAAAGAGTGACATTGTCCTGTTGAGCATTGTTTACATTCCTTTCAAGAAAATGTGACAAAAGAGAAACATGTCGAATTTATTGCTCCAGAGATGTGGTAATTGCTACTTTGTGATATTCTACCTGCTAACATAGCCAACTAGCTTAACTTAGATTTTTAGAAATGGCTAGAGGGAAATCAAACTCCAATAAACTCACCATCATATCACTAGATTTCAAGTGAAATACTATAACCTATTTTTATACTTCTTTACTGCTAACAAAATCTCTTTGGAAGAATTCATTGTGACCTCCACCTCACCTTAATCTTATTGTTAACTTTAGCACTGTCCGCTCATCCTTAATTGAACTGCCAATGAAATCTACCAAACTTTCCCTTGTCGCATGACAGAATGAGGAAAGAAGGGATAGAAAAATCTACCCTTATCTTCTGTGAAATCTAATTATTCCTCTCTCAGTACCACCAATATAAGGTTATCTTGGTTGTAAACAGAGAGAAGGGAATCATTTCCTGACTAATCAGAAGGAGAGTCAGAGAGAGAGAGAAAGAAAGAACGTGTGTGTGTGTGTGTGTGTGTGTGTGTGTGTGTGTGTGTGTGTGTGTGTGTGTGTGTGTGTGTGTGTGTGTGTGTGCGTGAGTGCGTGTGTGTGTGGGTGGGTGGGAGACGTGGATGGATTCAATTATTGCACCAAAAAAGTTTGTTCGTCTTTCTCGAAACTGGGCCTTGGATAACTATCCCAAACTGATAAGGTCACCTCTGTGATAGCTTGCGCTTACGCAAATCACTCATAAAAATGACAGTTTGAGTTTATTTAACAACAGAAAAAAAGAAGAAGCTGCATGAACTTCTTTGGAAACCTCCAGTCAAATGTTTCTTAGATTTTTAATACATTCAGATTAGAGTTAATCGTTTTTCAAAGTTCAAGCTCCAAACTTGTTTGGGTAAAGTTCTAGTGAACTGTGAGTAGCCGTATTTGAATAGCCATAATTGCATTCAGGATGAGAATATAAGAGGAAAAGAGAAATGTACAAAAAAGAAGCGTAACTGTTCCTGAAATCTGAGAGAAAGAATCCAGAAATACAGAATTTGCTTCTTTGTGCTACAATGTTTTTCGATACAGTCAAGGATATGGTTAGGTTTGAAGGATGCAGATGAGCAAAAAAAGAAAGCATTGCAAGGTGGTCCATTGTGAGCGTTGCACAGGTGTGCTTTTAGGGTCATGAAGATAAGGCCGACGAGCTATCCGAGGATCAAATAATCTAAGCGTCTCGTTTGCACTTGTTACAACGTGACGGTATGCATGACATATGGAATGCATAAATCTGACGCATAGAATATGCATGTGTACACTTAATGCACACTTGGAATTTTTTTTAAAAATCTGTAACGTAAATATTGTTGGATGTTCGAAGTGACACTTAACTGATGTCTCGTTTGCATTTTAAATTTAACAGTTCCAGAGTATAATTTTTGGAGCGGAATTTGTATGCGTTATCAATATGCCCCATACGCCGATATACATGCTGAATTTCTTGGTCATCCTAAGATTTATATGATAATCGAAATATCTGAGATGAGACAAGTGATGTTTTAAATTAATGGATAATGAGAAAAGACTATTAGTATACATCTAAATTTAGGAATAATTTTTATTTTCATAAGCACGAAATGCAGAAACAAAACGGATTATACGAAGTTTCAAATAATTTTTAAACTCTATTGATTAAAGACTTGAGATGGAATTCGTTCTTTTCTCTTAAATCCTTTATTCCCGCGGTTGCTACAGATGGGTGTTAATTGTAATATTTAAAGTTACTTTGCTAACAACTATCAAATTCCGATTCTACGAAGTTGTTTCTTTCGAAGATTTTTTTCAGTCTTCGCAAACTGAATTAGTGCAAATGCTGTTTCTGCATAAAACATGTTTGTCCATTTCAATTAGCAATTTGCACTCCACAATGATTTTTCACGCATTCTGTTGCCTTCCAACTGGACATCAAATTTATACTATCCACATAACCTGCAATCTCTCATAAGTTTCCAGAATATGTCATATACTGATTTAGAATTGTAAACATTTTCACTTACGAAAATCTACTATAAGTTAAAATATTTTAAAGAGCAGTAAATCATTGGTGACACGGATTTCGGAACTTAACTTTTAGGAACAAATTTACGTTAGTTATTAAAACACTATTATTTGTAATGCGCAATAAAGTTTTCTCTCATTTTTTAATTCCACACATGTTTCAACGTCACATATGAACTTGATTTGATAAGCAAGAAATGGGTCAACTGTGAATACCAACTAGATTAAATAGGCGGACATTTTTAGATGAGAGAAGGAAAGGATAACAGATTTGAAGGGATAGGATGGGAGTGAGATATTGGAAATTGTGAAGATAGAGACCGGTGTGCTAGTCAACAACAACATCCAAATGCGAAAGGGAGAGCCGAGGACAACGCAAAGTAAAGTGAAGAAGTATTGGCGCAACATGGTACGGCCATCGGTCCATGCGTGTATCTCTCTGTCTGTCTGTGTGCACGGGTGTGTACGTCATACCTTATCTTACATTATCATTACTAATACTGTGGCATTGTTCAGGGGACAAAAAATGTCTTTTTATATGCACATATTATATATACACGTATATATATATGTCTGTGTGTGTCAGTCTGTCTGTCCGTGCTCTGTGTGTATGCATTGAACATTCCGATGGACAGGTAAGATATGGAGATTAATTGGCGGAGGAAGAAGTATAGTTTTAACAATGCCACGAAGAAGTGAAATTCAATTTAATTCTAGGGGATTTGGTTAAAGGGACGTGACAACTACCTTCTTCAAAGTAAGAAATGAACCTTTGGAATGATTAGTTGAAAAAAAGAGGTAATGGGTTTGACTCGATTAGAAAAACGATGAAATTAGAGACCGCTAGCTTATCACCAGACCAATAACACTCAAAAATCAGGAAGAGTAGGGGTGCTATTGCCAAAAGTGATTCATTAATGAAACATTGTAATTACATCGGTGATACTTGGTCATGAAACAGTCATGTAAGGTTGTAATAAGTGCTTGTAACTTGAATCTTACTCATGGTGATAAGATAAAGTAGTTATAATAGTGCCTTTTACTCTCACCAATATGGCATTAATCCTTTTTTGTCTAATATGATTTAGAAAAGTGACGTGATGCCGCAGTCTTATCATTTTTCGCAGGTTTGTGATTCAGCTAGAAGATCTGTCCACTGTGCACATTTGTTTGTGAAGGTTTTGAACAAAGAATAAAGAATTAGTTCAACTTTGATAACTTTACTTTGACTGGTAAACTTGTTGAATTGATGAAATGACAGTGTGGTAAGAATAAATTGTTGAATGATTACCTGAAAATGGAGTGGACAATAGACACTGATGATATAGACGTTGATAGTATCGCGAATTACTTCTGAATTCTTTTTTTTATTCCGCTATAAACACTTTAAATATGTCAAATGTGATGGATGGCATAAGTTGGAAATGATATGTATTCTCTGGAGATGAATAATGATTTCGGATAATCAGAATCACAACACTTCTTAGATTCCACTTTTCCTGATTGCTCTAACATGGATTGCTAATTTACTATCCCATCTTATCTTACTACATAGTAATGTTTTATTTGTGCACTCACTGAAAAACTTTTAACATCAGAAAAAGAAAGATTTCGAATTCCTGAAGTGCTATTAGAGAAATAGGAAATGTTGAAGATAATCAATGAGAAATTTATGAGAAATATTTAGCTGAAGAAAGATAAAGAGACGTTAAGTAAGCACATCTTTCACAGAGGGAATAATAATATAAAGCGATTACTTTAACAACAGTTGCAGCAAAGAGAATGCCTCCGTAAAACCAGTTATCTACTGGTTTGCGCTTTACGGACAAAATTTTGCTCAACTTTAATCAAATTAAGGGAAGATGAGTGTGGAGGAAAGAAATATGTTATGATGATAAAGCTCAACTTGTGCCCGAAGATTCATTAAACCGGAATTTTTTCTCATTCGTTATTTAAAAGTATATTATCAAGGAGAAGGGTGGAGGGAAAAATACGCTACTAGTAATTCTTTAAACATCATCATTGTTCATTGCCATCAACGATGGCACACATTTGAATGTTTCTGTTTGAGATTTATCGGATTCAAAGATTCAGACGTTGCACTAACTTTTGGATTAATTAATACTGTAGGATACGTTTGGCTGCAGGTTAGAACAAGCATAAAAGATTTAATTTAAATTTGAAACACAAAAAGATTGCTAAAATAGAAGTAAAAGGAGAAAATTTTTAAGTCAACAGCACTAAGTAATTAAACGAAAAGTAAGCAGCTTTTACAATTAAGAAAAAATTTCGTCCAAAACAATTATTGTAATGTCTTGTTTTACATGAGTTAAGATCTAAAAACTTTCAAGTCTTGCCATTGCTAGAAAAAATATAGATCGCACATTAAAATCATGATTTCACTAACACTTATGTTAGTCAGGTAATGTAGCTAGCTAAATGCTTATAGAAATATGATTGATAAAATAAAAAGTATTGCAAGTATTAGCAGTAAATACAAATTTCTTGAGGAGAGGAAGAGGAATGCAATACTCATAATGAATCTAGTTGAATTCACAGGTATAAAGGATAAGCGTAAATGAATGAAGACATATACAGGTACCGTGCCTGTCAGGAGCATTATTATTACTTAATGGGTCATTCAGGGAGGCACAAATTTTAACATGAATTAAACTGCTGCTCTCTGATTTGGTGGCATACTTTTTCGTAAATTTGTGTCAGCCAGTCGTTCAGCAGCCCATGTTGTTCGTATCGCCGAAACTCTACTCTACACATTTGCGCACTACAATGCTCAGCAGTCAGTAGTAGTCAGTCATATATTTGTATGTCCTCAATATATGAACACATATCTACTGCTTTTAACTGTAAATGTCACAAACTTTTAAAGTTACACAAAGAATAGCCATATTGCATTTCTAAGTAACAAAGTTAGTGTCAGCACACAACTCATAAAATGCTAATTCAGTCATGACATCTGAAAATTTAAAATAGAAAAAGGAATCGAGTTGATTTGATTGCATCACTGCTACAAATGCATATTGATGATGTGGGAAGTATGATGGAAGATAACGAATCATTCGTCGCACTTTTAACGTACTCAAAATAAAAGATATGGATGGAAGTAGCTAATGATGACGGAAATCATTTAAAACAGCTGAATCAAATTTCGTGCAAAAGAAGAAAAAAACTTTTCTTTGTGTTTTTTTTTGAACTTTGAAAATAAAAACAAAGTGTTGACAGTCAGTCTTATTCATATGTATTCACAAACAAACAGTAGTTTATTATTAGCAAAATTTCTTTCTATGTCCGTTTTTCTTGGGATTGCATCAAAATTATAAATCGATTTAAAGCCTTCGAGAGATAATTATAAAAGAACCCAAAAAGACGAAGTTGGTTGTACTTTGAAGATCTACGATAAATGAAGAAATCGTGTAATGAAGTGCTCTTCGAGCACATATCTCACTCCCATTGAGGGTTAATTTCAATTACTAGCGGTATTCTTTTCCTGTCCATCATTACAGCATTCAGTTAGGGAAGATTTAGTAAGCAGCGTACAACTGCCTGTCAAATGACTATCCACTCTCCAACATGACATCATGTTTATCCGCGATTAATTAAGTTTTATCCTCCTCATATTGCTGTAAAGAAATTCAAGTGCACCTTTGTCTTTAATTAATGCCTATGAAACAGGCAGGTCAAACATCAGTAAAGTAGAAAAGTCACGTAGACTGAATTAAGTTAATTATATTTGCCAAGAAGTAAAAGGATTTATAATATATCCCTTTCTTGGAGTTTCACAAGAACTTTTCTTGAAAACATCCAAGTTTTATTAGTTAACTGAAAAGTTCGTTGAGCGATAACTGCTCACAACTCTATCTCTCTGCTAATTGCTGACTAACTAACTTCCCATCATTAGCAGTCATTTTCTAGATAACAATCTCCAATCTCCGGTTTCCGCTCACTGAATAATTAGAATTTCGGTCAAAAGCATTCTGAACATATGCTACTTTTCGGTGGATCTGACAATTAAGTTGCGGTTTTAAAACGACTACCAATGATGACAAACGTCAAATAATACATTGAAAAGCTAAATTTTGTCTCAAAAACTATTTCTGACAGGTCTTGAGATATTGCAGTTTGCGTCATCTTATTCAAATTTAAAATGAAGATGTAGAAATGTTCCACTGACTCACTTCATATTGAAGTTTGAAGTAGTACTTATCATTTCTAGGCTATTCCACGCAAAGCCTGTGAATGAGTGAGTGACTGAAGAGAAAAGAAGGCACATTATTATCATCCACTGGGCATCTACAGCCACAGCCACAGCTGCAGCTATAGCCACAGCCGCAATCATAGCCACAGATAGAGCTGAGCTAGAGCTAGAGCTACAGGATGTAGTGATATGATGATAGTATCACCATAGGATAGCAGTGATGGTCGTCGTTTCAGCAGTGATAACAGAAATTAGCGGTGTGGTCTTCCAAAGTCTTCTCATACTTAAGCCTAGCAGTGTCCCCTCCTTTTGACTCCTTCCTTCAGGTTCTTCATCAACTGCAACTTCACATGCTGCTCCTATTACCGCCCCGGCTGCTACTGTTACTACCGCACTGCAACTGCTGCTTGTTTAACATCGACGTCGAGCCGCAACAGAAAAGTCAGGGAATAAAGAACTTCCGGTGGTAGTGCACCGTTTGTCGACTTAATTTTATGGCATCCTCTGTGTGCCTCCTTTACGCTGCTATTATAATTATCTATCCTTCTCGAAAAGTTTGCAGATCCAAACACTGCAACTGCCACGATCACTACTGTCATCGCCATTCAGGACATCTTAAATGACAGTGATACTGCCTGCCAACATACGCCAACCCCGACCGGGCGGGCGTCAGCTTGTCTCAATTTGTTGTGTGATGTAACTCGTATGAGTTCGTTTCTTTTTCTAGTCGATGAAAGAAATTAGTTGCATCGACTCTCTTCCACTTCTTTCTAAAGAAGACACTTATCACGTTGGTTGTTCGATTCTTTTTATCTATTGGTTTTAATTTAATTAACATTTATTTATAAATCTAATCTCTTGAAATTCCTATTTTAACGCACAACGTCCAAAAATCTCCCAAATGCTTCTGCTTTTGCCGTTATTATGATGTGAAAATCAATCAACTTCGAGCTTTTTTTCTTGTGCTACTGATCTTCATTTCTTTTCCGTAATCTCGACGATTTATTCTGGGAGCAAATTCTGCTATTTCGTTTTTCTATTTTCCGAGGCTTTGAGAAATTTGCACGCTTATTATATTATCCTAAAGAAACCTAAGGTTTTATTTTTGATAACATTTTTGCTTTTCATGCATAGCCTTACCTTTAATATTATCATTTGTTACGGATATGATAGCTCATTTTCCCTCTTCAATCTTTTCCAGTTGATAAACTTCTAAAGTAGAAACTTCCTAGCCCCATCTCATATATAATAAATCGTCTTCCTCGACTTTTGATTTTTTTTACTACTTCCGTTAGATGTTCAATTTGATAGTTTTCCGGAAATGAAAAAGTCACACTGTGCCCTTTCTGCTCTTAATTGTTCCATCCGCTAACTCATATACTTAAGCCAACCATTCTTTTTGTTCACAAATTAATCCCCAATGTATGTTGAAAATTTAGTGACTTTGACTATTATTGTCTCCAAATAACTATTGAACATTACTTCACAAATTCATTCTTTGTTCTTTGAATTACCTAAACAAGCTCCCGATCCCTCCTAAACATCGTCAATACGACTTATGAACCCTAATAATTGGGTTGGTACCAGTTCTTAGAAGTGGTAAGTATCAGATCGCTATATCGATAGACACATTTTGCAATGTACTCTTCCAACACTTCCATCGATTTCAACTCTCTGCTGCGAAAATCTCAAATGGATTCAAATGATACACGCTGGTGGAGAAGATTGTCTTGAATACCACCGCTTGTGATGATGCATGGTTCAGTTTTGAACTGTTTCCTAGTCCTTACCTTTTGCATCCTTTCATCTGTGTGAACTATAGAATCACTTTTTTTTTGATACATTCAGTTCCTTATTAATATACTGGAGCATAATTTATCTAATTTTAATATTATTTGCAGCATCTCTTCATTTTTTTTCACACCTCTCTGTAATATCCAATATATATACATCTCTCTGTAATATCCAATATATCTGTAATATCCAATATGTATAGTTGGATATAAAAATCTAAAAATTTCGAAAAATTAACTGGAATTTTGCATCAGAGAGTCCCACACTTTGCGCAGAAAACAACATTTTGCAATATGCTTTTCTAACACTTCCATCGATTTCAGCATGATTAACTTGTGTAGTATCTCAAAATATACACTATCTCAATTAACTTTCTCTTAAATCTTCCTGAACTTCCCAGACATTGCTTATTGTCCTTCTTCTCTCCTCAAAAGATTTGCTATTGATGAGCGTTTAATATTCAGCTGCCTTGCAGTTTCAAGTATAATGCCATCTGCATTGACCTCGCACAGTGAAACAAATATTGTTAATGCGTGCTGTTACAATGAAGCGGAATAACTGAGTACTTCTTAGACATCTCATTTCATCTTTTAATTACGACATTTCAGCATGCCATCCGAACCGGCACTTCTTAAGTATTTCCGATGACTGAATTCCGATATCTACTAGTTCCAGCGTCATCATTAGGAGACATTGCTCAGTCCAGTTTGCTTTACTGTTTTCTACTCTCATAGCAAGATTTGAATTCGAAAATAGATGATAGGGTTTATAAGAGAGAGAGAGAGAGTTATTTAGGTTAATTGAGATTTGTTGGGATATTATTAACTAAGTAAGCTAAATTTTTGTTCAGTATGACAGCAATTCTGATCATCTCATGCATCAGTTGTTCGTTCATAGGTGAGCAGCTTTCAACAGATATATCATTCTGTTTTTCTCACATTCCCCTCTCCTAATTCCTTGAAATAAAAAAGAAGGATTTGGTTTCATTTAGTATAAAAGAAGGTTCTGAATTCTCGGAATTTTGTTATGATAGCTAATTCTTCTATCTTACTACTCCTTAGTTAAAACTATGTTAAAATAGTAAATGCCAATTTCGGCATCATGAATTGCGAGTGATTTTTAATCTTTTTAAATTATTCTCAAATTGGTGTTTTTAATTAATTTTAAATAAGTAGGGAAAAAACTGCCCTCTTTTTAATTTTTCTCGAATTTAAAATTTTTTAATTTAAAGTGTTTATCGTCAAGGTGAGAAATAAGAATGCATTGTATTTTCGTTTAGCACAAATTTTTTTCATTAGAAGAACAGAATTGCAACGACCAGTGAAATTCATTGCAAAATATTTATTTTTTTTATATGGATTCCACAAGTAAATTTAGATTTTCTAAACATATTATGTGATTTTCCATATTCTGAATTCATTCCCATTTGTATCAAAGAAGAAAATCGTTTTTTATTGGGTTCTTTTCACAAGAGGTTTCTTCTAAATCTCTGATAGATGTACGATCGTATAAAATTTATCGCTGAATTTTTTATATTTATTTAGTCTTGCTATGAATATGGTATATTATACGTTATCCTTGTAAATTTTCATGTTTAACAGGGGGATAATTTTCAAACTATTTTGAATGATATTTAAAAAGCGTTATCTAACCTATTCACGGCTATCAGTGATATCGGTGATAATATATAAAAAATAGTTATCGAAAGAAAATATATTGGTTAGTAGATACAAATAATGATAATTGTTGTATCTTACGAAGAAAAAAAGTGTTATAAATTGGTATTTAAATACTTTAAGCTTCCCGAAAAAAGTGTCTTTTCCGGTTCATATTTCAAATAACAAGGAAGCCATCTGGCTTACAACATATATTGTTTTGTGAGCAAATTGAAAAAGCTTCGAAAATTTCTTATTTATAACTTGTAATCAGTGGGATTGGAGTTAAACAATTCTGTAGGTTGAAGTAAACAAATATACTGTGTTATTATATCGAGAATTAATGCATAGCGGAAATAGATCCGATTCCTTTAGCATTTCCCCCCGATAGCAAAATTCTTTTTGTCTCTGCAACGCTTTAATTTGTCTCTGTTTCCGATTTTCTCCTTTTACTTTTTTCTCTCTTTTTTTCTCATTTCTTGATGCAAAAGAGGGAGTAAATAAAAAAGCAACAGGAAGTGATAGATGCTTTTTTATCCATTAGCTATCAGTCGTTTAGCTTCCACAAATTTTTTCTTTATTCAACATCAGTTCAACCTATCCTACTTCATTGCTTTCCTCTATAGCTATTAAGATACCATTCTTTACTATTTTTTTCTTTATTTTGCTTGTAAAAGGTAAACAAACGAATTTTGCTTTTTTTTAAATTTTTCAGAAAGATTTCTTCTTAGGTAGATCATCAAATGTCCTTGCTTGTTTCTTCATCGAGTCACTGATTGTTTAGCATATCTGTTAGCCTTTGATATTTCTTCATCACTTTGACTTTGGAGAAAGCTTTGTTTAGTGAATAATCGAGAATGGTGATAACGGTGGAAAAGTTCATGAGATAGTTGTTTTTAACCATTAAATGATCTTTACAATTTTGAATAGTCTAAACTGAAATTTTTAATTTGGGAATGGTTCGAACTGCATAGCTAAGAATTTCCAAATTTAAGTCGAAATTTCATCCTTTCTTAAGGGACATCATTGATATATTAATGGTTTTATTCTGTTAACTACATGAACTTCATGCGTAATCTGTGGCTGATACATGGTTTGGTTATTCCGGCATGATTTGTCTCCTTGAATGTTTAAGTTCAGAAAATTCGCTTCTCTTGATGTCAACTCTACTTCCTTAATCAGCCATCAGTAATTTGATGCTTATAAACTGCTGTTGATGTCACCAAAGTTTATGTAATCAGTAATTCAGCTGACCAAAGATATAGATGTGCTCGGCAATTTGATGACATCATATGGCTACTCATAGTTCTGCAAGTTATACTGCTGGAAAGTGTTATTTTCTATAGTTTTTTGTTTTCTATGGTGTTATTTTCTTTACTCTTTACTCGAAATCTAATTTTACCCAGAAGATTAGTTAAAGTACGGGCGAAATATTTGCTTGACCATGAGATCTCATCGAGAAGCATTCCCGGATGAAGCCTTGCAAACTTCAGAAATATGTTCAAAAAAAAAAAGGATATTTGATAAATCCATAAGTTCATTTTCTTTTCTGGTAATTACTTGTTAATCGTGCTAAATACTTGTTAAGCTCTCTTTAAGAAACAGAATTCTTTAGATTGAACGGAAAACGGTAATCAAATCATAACGAAACTTACCGGAAAGAGTACGATTTAATGTGGTAAATTGGAATTTATCTATTTAACGTGCAACAACGATTGGTTTATTAATTGAACAATCAATTGTATTGTAATCATAACTAGCTGAATATTTTCTGAATAATATGCAAATTTGATTTTGCGAACTGAAAATGCCATTATTGCGATGGGAGGCGACTTTTTTTCTGTTTTGATAAATGGTACATTTAAAAGTCGAAAGTATAAGAGTCATTAACGGATAAAGATTTAGTTGGTAAAAAGAAAGTCGCGCTGAATTTTGAAGAGATCATTGAATGGAAGGTAAGAATTCACTTGAAATTTACAATAAATATTTATCATTCTTATTATATGTTTTGGTAGTAGCTACCGAAACATATAATTGATCATTTCAACTATATTATTCATAACCTTATTATGCAAATATGAACTACTGTGACTTTGCTTGTGATATAATTAAATTTTAAAATCTCATTAAAAAAATGTACTCCTGCACAATAAATAAGAGCATAGAAGTAAAGAAATGAATTGAAATAAAGACTGCGTTTGCTGAATTTCATTCTGTTTCTTTCAAAAAGTCTTTGCAATATGTTGATCTGTGACGCCTTAAATCAGCTGCGGGCTTATTCATTTTTTCATTAATGATTGTCAGGAGGGTTAGTTTTTTATTTTCTATTTTTTTTTGACATTTTTTATTCCTGTATGAAATCTATGCAGGTATTCTCCGCCCACCATTCAGTAATCAGACCATACATTTGAACCACAGTCGGTATCAATCAAAAAATTTTAATCTTTGAACCAATCTTTGGAATGCCTTGGGAAGAATTTGCGGAACTATTTTTCACTTATACTAATGGTAACCAAAACTGAATCCAATTTCAGTTATGTTGATTCTCTCGAGAATTTGGCAGTCAAGTAATAATGCAAGTTTCAGCTCAAGGAAGTGACAGATGGCGACAATTTTGCATACAGTACGCAAAGTCAGTTGCTTTCAAATTCGCGGAAAGTTGGCACCAATATTCAACGAGTGTTGGTATCGCTCAAAGCAACGTCTCCGCTTCGGATATCGTTCAGCAATTTACCAGTACCTTAACTGAAGAATTAACAGAAAGGCTGACAACTCCGAACGTCATTCTTCCTGTAACTACCTTTCTTCAAGCAGTATGCATTAATCCTCAACTCAATGTTCCCCACTCATTTTCATTTCAACCGTTTAGTTTTATTAATTTATTTTATTCTTATGATTAGAATGTCAATTCTTATACTCTTTCTAGTGCTCATTGCTATTTCTGCAGAGGGAAAAAGTGAAAATCGATGTAAATCGTCCGCACATAGATTTAATCTTTTCCCTTCCTCTCATCCTCACCAATGGTGTAAAAGGTTATAGTCGTATATCTGAAGAGACTTCAACTTAGTCGAAAACACACTATTATCTATTTAAGATTGAGAATCAGCGATTCAAATCTTTAGGTTAGATAGAAACTACTTTGTTAACCATTCTCTTCACTTTAGTGATACCTTCATTTCACCGGTTACACCTCCAACCGCCTCTGAGAAACTCTCACCAATCATTCCTCACTTCACAATTTGTAAAACTGTAAAAAAACTGGACGTGCGTGCCATTCTGACAGTCAATGTGAAAATGCATGTTTCTCAATAGTATGACATGATACGAATAAACGACATTTCACAAAAGATTATGCATTGCTGTTGGATATCTTCTTCATGTCCAACGTACGTACGTATAGAAATGAACATTTGTGACTAGAAATATGAACGTGAAACGACATCTATTTTGCAACTGATGAAAAGTTTTAGATGGCTAAGAAGACATCACACAGCATTTGTGACCAGAAATATTCATTATACGTCGTACTACGTCGTACATTGATTTATTGATCTTCCGATCATTCACTTTTCTTTTTCATGTTTATTATCTGTTTCTTCACTTCTGCAGAAGGTCGCTGCTGTTGAGGATTTACTACTGAATGATTGTCGATTTTTGCAGAGGCCTATGCATTTCCATATTTTCAGAATGTTTCATCCAGTCGCACAGTTCCTGATAATGTCAACTACCGTGAGCGCCCATGTGATTGGAGATCTCTGAACGAATATGAACGACCGGCTAGCATCGCCGACATCACCTGGTTGTCACGATCAAGATCTGAGATGGTGTCACAGGAACGCAGTGTGCTGGTCAGTCCTATAACTTGCAATGTTTCGTTTTTCGGTGTTTTTCAAAGATCTGTTTAATTCATGTAAAAAAATAATATTATTTTTTATATGGCGGGTATAATGTCACAACCATACATTCATTTTATATGATAGGCCAGTCGTTCTTGATTTACGGGTGAATTAGATTGTCTACTAAACTGAGAGTCCCAAATGATTTTTGGAATCCTACTCTCATTCTGAGCCTTTTTAAGTTTTCAATTTGAAATCACTCAGTTGCAAAAACTTTTCAAATTTTAGGCAGACTCAATAATTCAGCATCAGTCGGCACCCTCTAATTCTAGCCGGCCATCCGCCAAGCGAACTTCTTGGTTTCGGTCACATTTTCAAGCGAAAACAACAGTCGAATTGATTCGGGAAGGCAATGTAAGGTAAGGCAAATGTTTTCTCGCAATTATTTTTTAAATAATGTCACAGACTGTGTGATTTGGTTTTAAATTGTTTTCGCTAGTTCATAAAAACGAAAGAGATTGTTAAGCGCGAACGGAGAGACGGAAAAAGACAAGGAAAAAGGAGTGAAAATATGATCAATTAGTTTGTTGCGTGAAAAAAAATTGATTAAAATTTGTTCGAAAAGACAATACTTCTTCAATTCATTCTTTTCTTAATTCTCCAGTTTTCAGATTAATTAATTTACTGTGAATAATAATTGAAGACATTTTTCCGTATATGACTTGTTTCACTGAATCTTTTTTTTTTTCTTTTTTTTGAGAAATCATTGCAGGTGCAATCATTGACGTAAGTAATCTACCGCTGACCAGCAATAGTTTAAATTCCGTACTTGTCTTTTTTCATCCCTATAATAGGTTTATACAGATATATGAGTGGCTTGGAACTTGAAACAAAGCAGTGGCGAAAATGCAGGCTATGTCTTGTCAAAACGGCTGGAGGATATCTTTTGGAGTTCTATTCGCCACCAAAAGTAGGGAAAATTAACAGATTACTTTTAAATAATAATTTTCGAAATTATTTGTTCGTTTACGAAACTAATTCTGTGGTAACAAGAATTGGTTAGCCATTCGGGTGCGTTTTCAAAAATGTATCGCTAATAGTAGTGCTAGTTTGCATATAATTAAGCATTAAAAATGGTAAGATTTGAAGTTTGATTGGTACGTTGTACATCTTTTATGTTATGATTGTCCAAATCGGAAGAAATTGATCTGTTCTGTAAGTAAAACCCACTTTTTAGAGCAGTCGAGCGAAATCGGGAATTTTTTGCTTTCTGATAATGGAAGTCAGGGAAACAACACCGTTAGAATTTGAGGAAGGAAACGAATCAATATTTGCTATTCGGGGATATAACAATGTTTGTTTTAGCTTTTGTATAATGCTTCATTATTGGATTCTACAATTTTTCGACTATCAAGAAGAAGTATTCTTCCTAACTGATTAACTCCATCAGGTTGTATTGTTATTATGTACAGCAAATTTTTTCCTTCAATAGAAATTTTAGGTGGAATATGTAATCGGGGCTAGGAATCCGGATGAATGTCAACAGTGGCTAGCAGTTATACGAGGTTGTGTGTCGGAGAACGATCCAAATTCTATTCATAGGTTCGTTCGACAACCGTCTGCACCACCAATTGGCTCCAACTTTCTCCGTAATCGGCAATTTTTCTCAACACGGTGAATTTCGTTTTGCTATAATTTAAAAAAATGAATTTGCAGCTTTAAAAATACTGCAACTAATACGGTTTGTTTTTGAAAATTGAATTTTGTCATAAAAAACTTGTAACACTTCATCTATTTTCCCCTTTTAAATTTCTGCTCTTTGAATCCTTTTTTCTTTCAAAAATTGGTTTTGAATTAACTTAAAAAAAAATGATAAAAATGAAACTCTTTCACGATTGACGAGGTGAAGTATTTTGATTTTTCTAGGGGATTTCCATCATTTATAGCAAAACAGTTATAATCAGTTTCAAGTTAGAATCTATACAAGTAGTTATCAGGTCATTAAATAATGTGCATTCAATGGTATCAACGGGGATGGAAGCACGAATCCCGATAAGAACAGTGCGTGGTTCTGTACCGGGACTGGAGATCTATCCATGGTTTCATGCGCGTTTGTCTCGCAGTGTAAGTGCGCGATTAGTGCTTCATAATGGAGTTGATGGACATGGCTTATTTCTTGTACGTCAGAGTGAAACACGCCCTGGCGAATTTGTATTGACATTCAACTGTCAAGGGAAAGCTAAGGTTCTGTTTATATTTTTTTGATTAGATGCTTCTTATCATTTTGACACTGTTTCGAGTTTGAATTCACCTGTCTAAATTACTGATATCGTGTCATAGGCTGACTGAATATGATATGTGCAATACTAGATACCTTGTATTTTTCTGAGACAATTGAGAGGACAATTCTGGGACAGTTCATTTCAATAATTACAGCACGTACGGATCGTGATGATGCCTGATGGGGAGTGCCGCATTCATCAGATGATTTTCGAGACAATGGTTGATCTTCTGGAATATTTTCGAGACAATCCGATACCTCTCGAAAGTTCATCCACTCCACCTATACTTCTCAACGAATATGTTATTTGTATGTTTTTCTTATTATTTGGTTTACTTTTTACACAACATTTTTATACAATATAACTTACCGATGAGAAGTTAATAATATTAATCATTATTTCAATATGGAATTGGCATTTGTGATAAATGACATGAAATGATTACAGGTTGGCGTCGACGATCATTAGCATCGCTTGATTTAGATGTTCGAGATTTTTTGACATATGCTGGCTCGGTTCGACTAGATATTCGTGCATTGGAAGATCTTGTACGACAGGAACAAAACGGTCGTCTGCATCGGAATACAACACTTAGTAATAGTTATCGCTATCAATGAATCATAGAGATCATAGTGTCACTAACCCGACACCGAGTTCACTACTAATATTGATGAAATTCTATATTTATCAAAAAGAATTCCTAATTTTTTAAATTTTTCTCTAAATCCTAGTAATCTAAAGAACATGAATTCATCGACAACATGTATGCTAAAAATGTTGGGATTCGGAGCTGCTGAGTATTTTAGAAACATACTCAGTTTCGCTTGCTCACGTATTCTAATTAATACCTTTTGTCATTGCGATTTGACAATATGTTGTGTATGTGTATGTATATCTTTGCCATCTGCACTTTATTCATTGCCATATCGGATCACTCTTGTTCTCTGCCAGTTTGTATCTAATGAATACAATTTCTTCAGTTATGGTCGCATCCTTCTCAAGTTGTAATATTTTGGTCTTTAAAACTACTTTTTTGGAGCTAAATGCAATGTTTTTCCGAACTTCAAGCTTTTCTTTCGGAATGGTAGGAAGTTTTATCAAATTTTAAATAATTCTATCCGGCTACACCAACATTTATAGGGTGCGGGATTTTGTTATATTCCTTGAATATTTAATAATTACAATAAACACTTGATCTCCAATGAATGCCTCAGAAGACTACCTCCGTACATATTTCCGGTTTTTCCAATGAAAAAAAAAAGATTCTGAGTTCCATTTTCTTCTATTTGTCTAATTTGTACCTCTCCACTTCCCGTGCCTTAGCAAACAGGACATTTTCAGTTCCTTTGTCTAGATGTTTTTTGTGCAGGTTTTCCTTCTGGTCACTCTTTTTTGTTTGTTTTACCGTATATTTTGTTGCTTTTCATGCAATTTATATAACTTTAGAAAAAAACTGTTGAAAAGTGAGCTCCACTTACCTTCTTCCTAGTAGAGGATAGGGAATTTACAGATGTAAATATGTATAATTTTCTGGAAATTTAAATCGGAAAAATAACTCAATGATAGTGGGGAGTTGAGAAACATCGTCGATAAAACTATTGAAGAGGTAATTTCACTAACTTGATTATCGTGTTAATCTTTCTTTGTTGTGCACTGTTATGGGAGCTTGCGAATTTCTGAAATTTTTACTGTTAGTTAATGTAACTTATAATAATAAGTGGTGCAAGTGTCAGGCCGCACTGCCATTCATTCGTCATTTTTGGTTCTCAACTGATTGCGATAAAGCACTGAAACAGATTGCTTTTCCTTGCTTCATTCAGAGAAGGGTTGAAGTCTTGATGTATAAATATAGTTGTGTGGTACTAGATTCTTAAGAGAGAACACCACTAAGCAGAAAACCACCAAGCAGGGTGATAAACAAAACATTCTGTTTACTAGGAAGGTCACATTTCTCTATGAATCATTAAGCTCAATTTTCTCGTCAATCAAGCAGTATTGTAAAGTCGTTTTTATGTCTGCCTCAACATGACAAATTCATCTGATAGCTGGACTATTGCCCATTAGTCGAAAGTTCAAAATTAAGTGTTTATTAAAGAGCAAGGGCGTTTTCTTGTTTGCTTCCTTTGATGTAATATGTTATTGGGAATTTGCGCACGAGGTAGTTTAGTGGTCGTTGATCAAGGCAGAAGCTTGCGCTAAATCCAGTGTAAATTTGATTAATCAAAAATTCTGAAAAAGAAATGACAAAAGGATTGAAAATTTCCTCTAGTTCTAGTTCAATTGAATTGTGTACAAGTTAACTGGGTCGTGATCAATTTCAGGAGTGATTCAGCGATGAGTGATACTGAATCGAACATGGGTATTTTGCCATCACTGTGATTTTTAATTTTCGCTTTATTCTTCTTTTTTGTTGATGCAGTTCCAGTACTCTCTTCTACTTTCTATATCCAAATTGAGATAAATCTACATATTAGCATCGCTCATGAAATTTTATGGAACGTAATGACACTGTTGACAGTGGTCAAGATGTATTGGAACAGTACAAAACAATTGCAGAAATGATTTTCATGGACAGGAAATGAATCAACAGTTAAAGTGAAATGAATCAACATACTATCATCATTCATATAGTAGAATTGACCCAAAAGTATTGTGAAATTTATTTCTGGATGATTAAGTTAAATTTCTCGATAGAGATCACTAGGCAATTTCATTTAGTGCAAGGGCCCTTTTTATCCTTCACACATAAACAGCAAATACGTAACTGTAATCAATGAGAATGGGAATAGATTAAATTTCATTTGAAAACAGTACAAAGTTAAATGTGAAGATCTCATCAACTATACAAGAGAAGCAAAACTAGAGAACTATTTAGCGATCTTAAGAGATAACGTTTGAATGACTTGATAATAGAGATCGTTGTCCTTGAGAAGAACTGTCAACAACTGATCAAACAGTAGTACACTTACAGAACCAAAAAAATGAATAGCAAAATGAATGGATATGTGGAGATTTCGCTTTGCAAACATGAAACAACGTTTGACAAAATCACTACAAGCACTATTATTATTTTTATTTGTTTGATGGAAAAGTGTCTTCTGATTGAATGTATTGTTCGGGGTTTCAGTCGTATGAAATCTACTGCTGATAGAGGGTTTAAAATCACTCTCTAGTTTAGCAGAATGAGAGTTGCTTTTTTAAACATTGTTCGTCTTTTATTTAAAGTGTAGATTTGCAACAATAAAAATGTAATATAATGACACAGAGCTTGTTGATTTTGCTTAAGAACTGTTACCATTTTTACGTTTTTCAAGGGAAAAAAAAGAGAAATCACTGTGTCTTGCAATAATCTATGGATACGAATTTATTTGTATTAAGATAAAACATTTTTAATATACTTCAGAAGCAAGCTATACATATCTTGTTTATAAGATAAAAGTTGTGAAAGCTTGCATTAAGCGTAAGTACCTGAGCCTAAATACGAAGCGCAATTCTGAGGCTTTTCTAACCCTCTCCGCATATATTTTCCTAATGTCGTCTAACCCCTTATAAAACATCCATAATGGATTAGAGTTTTGGATCGGTATGTAACTGTGCTGCATTGATCTGTCACTAGAATTACAAATCATAACTATAACATGAAATAAATCAGGTAAGCTTTTAGTTCTTTATCAGGTACCGACAATTCGGAGGCTGTCTTTTGTTAAAATTGATCACTCAAAAAAAAAAGAAGAAAAAGAAATTGAAAGAAAGTAAGCTTTTTATTGAGCTGAAAATTATCAAGAAACAAATCACTAACTAATCAGAAATTTGTCAGTTGCTAATTAAAAATTATCAGTAGCTAACCAGAAATTAATTTTGAACCAATGAAGTTTATTAATCATTGTTCCGTTTTTTCTTTGCAAAAAATCAATTACTAATAAAAATAAAAAGTTCATATCCCATGGATTCCGATATTTCTCTAAAATTGTATCGTTCATGGGCAGATTTTTTCCACATAAAAAACCTATAATAGGTCATGGATCATGCCCAGAATTCTAATATCAATGTCAACTACGTCAATGAGTTTGATTCTTGAAGATTTCGTTATAAAATATTTCATGTTTTTCATGCAGACATTTTAATAGTTGTTAATGATATCACAGAAGTAGGTTACGTTTCTATTTTTAAATGTACGAAGAAGGGCGGAAAGAGAAGAATTATGCAGTCCCTCGAGGACATTGCTAAATTTAAGAGGATTTAGGTCATGAGAAATAATTTTAATAAGATAATATCTCATCATTATTGCTCATATAATCTATTTAAATAACACGTGGAGTGCTATCATGAAAATGTTCCGTTGATATCCAACAGTGACGAAGAATGAAAATTTCAAAAATTCAACATCTAGCATGGAATTTAGATAGTCATTTGCTATTTAGAAAAATGGAAAAATAAAAAAATTAATGCAGGAAATATCTCAGGTGATAATTGCTGATAATTCCTATTCGATGCTGGAACATGACATATAACAAGCAGTCATTTGAGAATCAAAGCGAATGCTTAAAAGCTTAAAAAACAATCAACGGACAGTGTAGCTTTGACAATGCAGCTGCAACTAATTGAGAGGCGAGTTTCTGGAATGAACTTTTAAAAAAGGATAATATTTTGGTTTATTTGGATTACTACTAGTATTCTAATTAGTAAGATGAAAACCTGTATCCATTCTAGCATAAAATTTAGAGTAAGTGTGCTGCGTATGCGTCATCGTCTTAATAGCATCGAGATGTTTCAGTGTTTTCTAAAACGTTTCCTTAAAATTTAGTTTGACATCGAAACTAGTGATTATTTTAGGAAAAACTTGGCTGTGATAATACCGCATGGATGCCATGATACAGCAGGAAGAGAAGGGATTGACTTTGAACAAACACATTTGGCGAATGTGATAATATTGGTTCAGGTGAGTATTTCTGAGGATACTTCTGGTCTGAAATCTTTTGCGTCTTCTGTTGGTTTTGTATTGATAGCTTTGGTTCTAATTGTTTGCTTTTCATTTGACTGAAATTTAACATGTACAGATGTTTGTTAGCTAATTCTTTGGTTATTTTGTTCATCATCTGTTTGAATGTGTTTATGAAAAGTGTAGCCACAAAGAAAAGCTTATATGTGCTTTAAAAAGTGCAAAAGTCCATATCATAAGTTATTTTCTTCCTCCTTCATCACTGCTCGATTCAAATGATTGCATCAAGACTTTATCCATCTTTTCCTATCGCAGGTTTCCAGACGGCTGAGATATACCATGCATCTCCAGTGTTCCAGCATAAAAACTAAAGATGTTGCCAAATAATGATGAAGGATAATTAATAAAGTTACCTGATGAAATCTCCAGCCACAAATTCGGAATATCCAAGAAGTGATTTGAGGGGAGCTAAATTGAGTAAGGGACTTTCAAATAAGTAGGCTTAGTTATATTACTTTCAATTCCTTGTTGGCCGTATATTTACTTTGGGTGGTGATTGTATTACATGAAATTAACAAATAAGGTCGACTGTTTGAAGATTGCCTAGATTACCACAGCGATCTATCTTGGTTACTTTTTAATGAAGTTAAAGTACTCGAAAGCGTTTACTAAAGTACTCCCTTCACTTTACATTTGAGTTTGCACCTATTACTGAAGAGTGTCTAAATGTTATCAGAAATTTTACTCGGCACATGATTTCCAAAAATTTCAACTGAAGTGAAAAAGAGCAAACGAATGTACAAGCAAAATATAAGTAGTAACTCATTGTTTCGGAAGATAATGAGATAGAAAAATGGCTAAAATAGATCAAGAAAAGCGGTCAAGAGTTATTACTAATGATATACATAATTCAAGAAGTAAAGAATCCAAGATTATTTAGTTTCAAATCTATACTATTTTTATTCTTCAAAGTTTTTGATATGACATCCTACTATTTTCAGTATTCATGACTATGTTAAAAAATTCATAAGTTTTGAAAGAAAAACAGACAAAGCAGTTACTCGCCCTGAGAATTTCAGGTTTAAAAAATCTATGAAGATGTAGGAACCATTAAGAAGTAAAGAGTACAAGTTCTGTTAATTTCGAACTCCGATGAAATAGGTATGCTTCGTTATCAAATATCTCTTTCAGATACTAACTGAACAATGAATCGGTGACTTGTGGCTGCTCACCTCCACGTCACCCTGAATTTCCTAACCGATGAATTCTCCTAACCATCACGGTTGTAAATTGTCTGCGACGACACATCCTCGAAGTACAATAATTAAATGTGGGATGTTGCTGGTACACAGCGAGGCACGTGGCATATCAGAGATTCTAAAGTGGGCTGTAATGGTGCAATGGCACTCCTTATGGTGGTCTATTGTTAGTGGTGTGGTTATTTGGGACAGGGCGGGAGGGCTGGTTGGTGTCTCTTCCCACCTATTTGTTGTTCATGAGCAGGTGTACAGGTGGACAGATCGCTCTGTGAACGAATGAGTTGATGTTTTAGAGGGATGCAGTCAGTTGTGTGAATGATTCGGGGAAGTTTGAACTAAGTAGGAGGATGTATTAGATGCTAATGCCTTCCATCAGGCTTTGATGTTGTACTCTGCTCTTATAATGGTCGGAGTATTCATATGTAAGTGTTTTTCCCAATATATCGGATGAGTGATTCGGTAACAACAATATATTTTTGTCTTAGATACATAGTTCGGTTCGTTTTCATAGTCTGTGGTGTTTTAGAAACATTTGTCTTGCATTTCTGAGAGAGCATAACTAATTTGGAATAAAGTGTGTGTTTTAATGATGTCCGATGAAATTGAAGCAAATTTTACTGTTTTCTTTATGGTTTCTCGTTGTCTTCATTCATATGAATAGCTTCTTGGTCTGGTCCTGCCATAGTTTCATTTTCCCGGCGTATGAAGTGCTTTTATTTTGAATTTATTTTTCGTTATTTCTGCTTCAAAACTATGATCACGCCACATTTTTTTATTCTTGGTCTTGTATAATGATGTCAGTCCTTGAAGAATGTTATTGGTACTTGTTAACAGTGCTTGTTTTAACGCTGTACTTTTGATCTTAAAACTGCATCCTCTGTTTACATTCCAGTGATAAGTTAATGCATTGTTGGTGACTTAATATTACCTTTGAGAACATAATGGGACTGTGTTTTTTACCGCAAAATATTATTTGCCGTTCATCTTTTCATTAATATCAAATTTCATAAAATGGATTGCAGGATAAGAATTAGCCGGTTTTCATTTACTGATTATGCAGAACGACGAAGGAGCACTTGTTGAACTATATATACCGAGGAAATGCTCTTCATCATCGCGTATCATTGCAGCAACTGATCATGCAGCTGTGCAGATCGACTTAGTCGATGTGGATCCTAAAACTGGACGCATGGTGCCTGGAAAGGTTATAAGGTGATTAGTTTTAAATGTGTTCCCTAGAATAGTCTCTCAGAAATTTATTGGGCAAAGTAATTAAAGAAGAATTAAGTAATTTCTGGGTTATTAAGTTTTATTTACCAGAGAGATTGTCTTTTTTTTACACCTACATAGTTATATTTCTGTTGCTATATTCGCAGATTGTGACTCCTAATTTTTCAGGGAGAAATTTTGGTCTTAAATTTTAAAACTATTTTGTAACACATAAGCCAACATTTCTTTTACTGTAGATACGCAATCTGTGGCGAAATTCGCTGTATGGGTGAATCGGATGATTGCATCATGCGTCTTGCGAAGCGCGATGGTTTGATACCAAGCAGTTTTTAATTTTGATGGATTATTTGAAAAGGATGTTGTTCTTTTCTTTACTGTTATATTTTCTGTGGTGTTATAGTAATAAAGTGTTTTTTTTGTTTTTGATGGGATGCAGTATATATGAGAAATCGGCGATAAACGCTAGAGAATTAAAAATTTTTAGGTTCTCTTGTTTGTTTTCTGTTTGTTTCGCTCAAGCAAGGTGCCCAGTTATTTGCGCCTGGAAAAAGTGGAGGTAAGACAGGGGTGAATATAACCGGTATTGGTAATTTAATTGGGAGGGTTTTGCTACGTTTTCGGGTTTTCTGAGTTGGGCTCTAGTACATGGCACTAGTACATTAGTATATGCAACGTACCAGGTACAACGAGATATAAGTTTGTGGGTGGAGGTCTGATATTCTTTTCGTGGTGGAATAAGGTGTAATTGAGTTCGATTAATCAAAGTGATGCGAGGGTCAAGGTAATGCAAAGGCAGCGACAGCTTTCGAGGTGAATTGCATCTGATGGTTGAAAGGGTGATACGAATATGAGCGGAGAGTTGTGGAGGTAATGTGCAGTTCGGAAAGTTCGTTGAAGTTAATTCCGATTTCGATGGTAAAAGGAGAAGTGCGGTAATAACCGAATTTTGAGAGATTTATTGAGAGAATAGTTCAAAAATTCATTGGTCTTTCTTGCTCTCATTAATTGACTTGCTTGATAATTTGTCTGAACTTTACTCATGGCTCCAGTCGGTTATTTTTCACTTCAAAATCTTGAGCTGCAACTGGGCGTTGAAATATGCCCAGTTTTATATCCTGTTAACATTATCGTACTCCTTCCTGTTTGAGGTTCTGTAGCACTTCAGAAATTTTAACACTTAATTTTTTATAAATACATATGAACTGATGGTGTATGTACGATTACGCCCACTTCTTTCATTTGGTAATTCCCAAATTCACTGTCTTTCTTCAGGTTGGTATCTCGTACTGTGGGCCTAAATTCAAATATTTGAATCAGAGTGACGGCTTTAATCATACGATACAATAGTAGGGTATAAGAGAAAAAAGGATCAAATGGTTCAGATGGTGTAACAACCAACATTTCGAATAACAAATGCAGTGACAAGCTACAGTGTATTCAGTCAACACTACTTACAGTATATACAATGGATACTTTGTAGTTGTCCTTCATGGATCATTATTTTTCCCTCATCTGTTCATCTAATTTTGCTATTCGTTTAAGTTTACTAACATTAAGCATGGAGCAGGAATGAAATCATTGCTCTCCTGCTGTCTTTAAATTTAATATTTTCTATTTGCCATTGGTGCTGAACGTTAGCGGCAAAATGCTTTGTAATAGAAGGCATTTCTTGTGACTACATGAGGAGATGAAGAGATGAAATTAGAAATGTCCTTTCTTTTTCTTTTTGGAAAGTCTTTTTGGGAAGTGATGAAATGATAAGGATGACGTAAGAAACATTCACTGACAAAGCATTCATTTTTTTAATGACCCTACCATTCTTTATAATGGAAAAGAACTCAGTAAAAAGTGTTGCTTACAAAAGTTGACATGTAAAAATCAGTTTGTTTCATATTCTACTTACCTTTACATTCAGTTGCATTCGCTACTTTTCAAACAGAAAATGAAAATGAGAAAAATACTGAATATTTTTTAGATGATACCGATGGCGAAAAATAATAGTGTCTGATTTAGTAAGAGAAACCGGTTTTAACAATCAACAGTATAATATCAATTTACGAGAGCATATACCTCGTAGACGACAGCCATCGGTTTGCTTTATTATGGTATGTCTTTTTTTTAAGATGCATTTCAAGGAATTCCGAAATTCTGATAAACGATTTTTTTTAAATCCAATGTTCCTTAGTTATAATTCAGTGGAGAGTGTAGACCGTTTTTCCTTAATGTCTTCTCTTTGTAGAACTCATTTATGCTTAGAAATTCTGGGGTTTTCTTTTAAAAATCTTATATGCTATATGCTGACGATGGTTTTTTTCTCTTCCCCGATAAAAATCAAGTTATTGTTGAGTCCCAGAGAACTACCGGAGTAATGACATTACTACGATAAGGAATGAAAAAATACTCCGTAATTGGAGTTCACAACACTTCCAATTCTTTTATCACATCGATTTTTAGCTGTTCTGTTCCTACTATCTTCATCTGATAATACGCTCATTTTCATCAGGAATCAAAAGATGAGCATAAAGAGATAATTTTCGAACATTGACCAAAGTTTTCTTTTTTTCATCACCTATGTACATTATTCCTTAGTTTTCCTAGCTTTATGTGAAGTGCAGCTTGTTACATTGATGAATCATTTTATTTCAAGTTTGCAGGTCTAATAGTCTTTTGAAAGAAAAAAAATCAAATGAAAACAACAGCAGCGATGGATTGGTTGCGAACAGGGCTGGACATAATTGATCTGGTTGTTTTAACTGTCATGCTGCTTACAACAATTTACTATTCTTGGAGGTTATGGATCGGAAAAAACACTAATAAATTCATAGAATCAACTGTTTTGCCATCTTACACTTCTTCCGAAATTTCAGTTGATCGACAAACTTCATTTGTTACACGTATGAAGTCAGAAGAACGAAAGGTTGCCAGTTTGTATTTTTTTAGTTTCTTCTGTTATTAAGTTAACCTTTTGCGAGATTGTGTCATCCTTGATGCATTAATTATGCATTATTTCTGTGTCTCTGTGATCTTTCTTACTTAAATTGTTTCTTTTTTTTCCAGTGAGTAGGAAATATTTGAAACTTTTCAAAATAGTTTTATAAAAAATTTTTGCTGAAATTTATTCCTACTTTGTACTAGACTTTCCTTTTTCTTTTCTTTTGCGAGTCAAAGTAATAGAATTTGTTTGAGAATTTTTTTTTAGAAATCTCGTACCCTTTTTCGTCTCTCATTCTTAATTGTCCTATTCATCCATCAATTCAAGCCAACATTCAGATATCAAAAATCAATTTTTTTGCAGGTCTTAATAATTTATGGTTCACAGACAGGAACAGCTGAGGAATTGGCGGGTCGTCTTTCTAAGGATGTCCAAAATTACGGTCAGAAGGTTTGTACTATAAATTATAAAACTACAAATTATGTTCTCAAAAAGTTAACTTTCTTAGAATTCGAACTTGATAGGAAGATGAAAAGGGAAGAAAGGTGTTGAGTCACTGGGTTTTTATTTTTTTAATCTCTCAGTTTTTAATTTTTCTTTCTGATCCGTCTTGTAGTATTGTTCTGTAAAATATTTCATTGTGAGGATTACATTTTCAGGCTCTTTTACTCGACCCAGAGGAAATGAATGTCGAGGATTTTGAAAAAATCAACGAAATTTCTGATGTTCTTCTGGTATTATTCATGGCAACATACGGTGAAGGCGATCCCACAGATAACGCGCAAGAATTTTACCAGCATATTTTGAATACGGACCTCAATTTGACAGGCGTTAACTTTGCTGTTAGTTTAATGCTACTAGAGAGAATTGAGCTGGCTATTAAGACCTTTTACATGTCCTGGTTTATTTACTCAGTTTTGATTGCTTTGCTCGCTTTCTTTTAAGCAGTTGGTGTTATTGTTAATGTGTTCCTTTCAAGTAGCTAATGTTAATGTGCAACGTTAGAGTGTATTAGCATACTAGTAATAACAAGTTAGATTGGGAGAATTGGGAATTTTCAGGTTTTTGGCTTAGGTAATAAAACTTATGGACACTTTAATGAAATTGCGAAATACTTCAACCGACGAATGGAAGAATTCGGTGCTACACGTATTTACAGCCTTGGCCTCGGTGATGATGACGGAAATCTGGAAGAGGATTTTATGAGGTTTGGAGTAGTGCTTGTAATGTCGAATTATTCTCTTCTTGTGGTTTACTTCATTTGTGTTTATTATGTTTCGCTCTTTATTTATATTACTTTTCGAACTGTCTTGTTTATTTTAAAATGATAAGCTGTAATTTATTTTCAGAACTTATTTTAAAGTACTTTAATTACTCTTCAGAAACCAAAATGTCTTTAGGTGGCGAGAAGGCTTTTGGATTGCTGTGACAAGTATTTTTGGTTGGCAAATTGCTGAAATAGGTATAGTGCGACAATATCGCCTTGAAATTGTAAAGGATTTCTCAGCTAAATTATTTACGGGAGAGTATGGTCGCCTAGGATCATTTGAAAAGCAAAGACCGTGAGTTTTCTTTGTTTTTGAAATTGCAAGAACTTCTGAGGATTCATCACAATTTTTTTGATTATTATATGATTTTGTATTTTCCGGCCTTTCAACCAGAAGAACCCATTTATCGCTACTGTTAGTGTTAATCGTGAACTACACGGTATTAAAAGTGATAGAAGTTGTCGTCACATCGAATTTATGATCAGTGAAATAAAGATGAGGTTAGCCATTCAGATTTTGGTCCATTTTTTGATTTTTCTACAAATATTAAACTGATATTAAACTTTAACTAAAGTGCAATGAAAAGCTTTTAGATATGAGGTGGGTGATCACTTAGGTATTTTCCCAACGAATGATCCGGTCAAGGTGGAGGAATTGGGACGATTGCTTGACGCTGATATGGATCTACGTTTCAGTCTGGTTAATCTTGATGGTATTAATTATTGCTTTCGTTGTTCATTATAATGTTCTTTCTTCAACTGCATTGGCAGAAAATGCACTGTGCACCAGTTAAAAAAACATTTTCTTCACTTTTTTCATAAAATTTAAGATTGATTTAATTGCCATTAAAGCCCATTTTACTATAATGTTACTTTTAGAGGAAAACCTGAAAAAGAACCCATTCCCATGTCCATGTACAATAAGAACCGCATTCACTCATTACGTTGATATTTGTGCACCGGTTAAATCGAATGTTCTGAAAGCCTTAGCACATTTCACAAGTAATGAAAATGAGAAAGAACGTCTTTTATTGTTAAGCACGGCGAATGAGCAGGGTTTGGTAAGTTTTTAAATTAGAATTCGAATCATAAGTTTTTTTCGTCACTTTGGAATGTTTCCATCAGAAAATAAACTTCCACATTTTCAGAAGGAATATGGGAATTATATTCAGAAGGAAAGGCGTTCTATTATTGACATTCTTCGTGCATTTCCAACATGTAAACCTCCAGTTGATTATATTCTAGAATTGTTGCCTCGACTTCAGGTATCTTTAGTTCATTTTTTCCTCGAGTTGTTTCTTGGCATTCTGAAGCACTGTAAATTGTTTTATGTGAAATTTCAACTCATTATTGTTACACCTTTCAGTTTCTGATTTTAGATCTTGTTATTTATATATATATATATATTTGTTTTTTTTTTAGTTCGTTATCTCACTGCAGTATTGATATTTAAATATTATTCTTCCATGATTTATCAAATCTTTTCCAATGTATACGCTTTTTTACATTTTTTCGGAATCATGAAGATCCCGACGAAATTGTTTTTATGTGCAATTTTTATGAGCAGTTTTTATTGAAGGGCGAAGGCTCCAAAGTACCAATATTTCTTAGAAAATCAACAATGCGACTTCCACACCGATTGAAAACACCAGTTATCATGATAGGTCCTGGGACAGGTTTTGCTCCATTTAGAGGTTTTCTTCAGGAGCGGAGTTGGCAGAAAAAACAAGGTAAATTCACATACATAGGATGCAGTAATTCCTAAAATTTGAGTTTCTGTTTTGACAGTTTTTTGTTGCTGAAAGTGTATTGGTGGTTTACAAAAGCTCATGTGAGTTTAGCTAACCATTGAGTTGGATGGAGTTTGTGGATTTCGACTTATTCAATGGTTATGTTATCTTCTGAAACAAAGTCGTTTAGGACAAGACATTGGACCAATGATATTATATTACGGTTGTCGGCATCCGGAACATGATTACATTTATGAAGAAGAACTGAAGAAATTCGTAGAAGATGGTGTACTTTCTGAATTACACATTGCCTTTTCCAGACTTACCGCAAAGAAAGTAAGTCTACGCCTTTCCAATCATTTATAGAGCATTAACAGTTCTTTAAATGATTCGAAATTACCAGAAATCAATAATCATGACAATGCATTTCGTAAGTAAGCGCAGAAAGTTGTTTCAGATTTACGTCCAAGATAAAATTTGGAAAAATAGAGAAGAAGTATGGAAAANAAAATTTAAGATTGATTTAATTGCCATTAAAGCCCATTTTACTATAATGTTACTTTTAGAGGAAAACCTGAAAAAGAACCCATTCCCATGTCCATGTACAATAAGAACCGCATTCACTCATTACGTTGATATTTGTGCACCGGTTAAATCGAATGTTCTGAAAGCCTTAGCACATTTCACAAGTAATGAAAATGAGAAAGAACGTCTTTTATTGTTAAGCACGGCGAATGAGCAGGGTTTGGTAAGTTTTTAAATTAGAATTCGAATCATAAGTTTTTTTCGTCACTTTGGAATGTTTCCATCAGAAAATAAACTTCCACATTTTCAGAAGGAATATGGGAATTATATTCAGAAGGAAAGGCGTTCTATTATTGACATTCTTCGTGCATTTCCAACATGTAAACCTCCAGTTGATTATATTCTAGAATTGTTGCCTCGACTTCAGGTATCTTTAGTTCATTTTTTCCTCGAGTTGTTTCTTGGCATTCTGAAGCACTGTAAATTGTTTTATGTGAAATTTCAACTCATTATTGTTACACCTTTCAGTTTCTGATTTTAGATCTTGTTATTTGCTTGTATGATGATTTTGAGTAAATAGTCACCCAACATATGTTGCAGCCACGTTATTACAGCATATCATCATCATCCAAATACAGTCATGACTCACTGGCTATAACAGTTGTTGTAACAAAATATGTAATCAGCGACCGATTGATCAAAGGAGTTTGCAGCAATTTTCTACTCCAAAAAGTTATTTTCTTTATTTACTTAAAAGTGTTATAAAGTATTATTGATCTATATATATATATATATATATATATCCTGGGACAGGTTTTGCTCCATTTAGAGGTTTTCTTCAGGAGCGGAGTTGGCAGAAAAAACAAGGTAAATTCACATACATAGGATGCAGTAATTCCTAAAATTTGAGTTTCTGTTTTGACAGTTTTTTGTTGCTGAAAGTGTATTGGTGGTTTACAAAAGCTCATGTGAGTTTAGCTAACCATTGAGTTGGATGGAGTTTGTGGATTTCGACTTATTCAATGGTTATGTTATCTTCTGAAACAAAGTCGTTTAGGACAAGACATTGGACCAATGATATTATATTACGGTTGTCGGCATCCGGAACATGATTACATTTATGAAGAAGAACTGAAGAAATTCGTAGAAGATGGTGTACTTTCTGAATTACACATTGCCTTTTCCAGACTTACCGCAAAGAAAGTAAGTCTACGCCTTTCCAATCATTTATAGAGCATTAACAGTTCTTTAAATGATTCGAAATTACCAGAAATCAATAATCATGACAATGCATTTCGTAAGTAAGCGCAGAAAGTTGTTTCAGATTTACGTCCAAGATAAAATTTGGAAAAATAGAGAAGAAGTATGGAAAACTATTGAGAATGGTGGAAATATTTTCCTGTGTGGGTATGTTTCACTTTATATTTGATTCATTTTTTTCTTTACTACATAAATTATTCAATATTTTGGGAATTTGAATTTGCCCTAGCGATTTTCAAGCTTCTCGCTTATCTGCCTTTTGTTTATATATTATTAAGAAATTATTTTTAAGCTTCCGTACTATTTTAGCGATGCACGCAATATGGCACGCGATGTACAAAATACATTCATACGAATATTCATGGAAATTGGTGGAAAAACCGGAATTGAAGCACAGAATTTTCAAAAGGATTTGGAACGAAAGCGATGTTATCAAACAGATGTCTGGTCTTAATAAGTTTTTGAATTTCTATTTTACAAAGCTTTGATGTCCATTTTGTATTTCCATATTCAATCCATTGCCATTTTCTGATTGTTCAAAACTTCATATCATTGTAAAGAAATTTTATCTATGAGATTTTCTTCGACTCCAGAGCAGTCCAACGAATAGTTTGCAAAGAAATTATTTCTGAAATCATGTCATCTTCCCCAAATTCAGTCAAGAAGTCAATTGTCATTATAATGAATGAAAATTAAAGATTGAATCAGAATATATAGAAACGTATCTCGTATACAGAGATGTATCTCATTATGCTAAGATTTCAGTAATGAGTGTTGTAAAGAAATTAAGGGAATAGATTGAAATTCAGGGTGTATTGCTTTTCACATGGTCTAATGACGGTTGAATCACACTCACTGTTGCTCATTGGTTATTTACACGACTTATTTATAATAAGCCTGTTATTTATACCAGAGAATGATGCAATGATTTCCCATTGTCCATTTCACTGGTACTTCGAGTGTAGCATGTGAAATGCAAAACGATCCTGTTTGTTGCTTTCGGATTGTCTTCTGTGCGATTCGTATCATGCAGGAAATGCTTTCAAACAAAGCTGGACACATTCAGTGGCCAACTGTTTTTGTAACCCCTGCGCATTTATTTCATTTCCTGATTTCTCATTCTTTTAAATATTTTTAAAAACATTAAAACCGGCTGATAAATATTGTCAAAGTACCTCTCATATAATTTGTCCAGCTGATGGCAGCCGTTTTAAGTATGTTCGATTAGAAGTATTAAGATGATTACTGGGCAATATTTATGGCTTTTTAGCTCTCGGTACTGTTGACTCATGGTAAACCGCCCCCTTCGAGAAGTTTATCTTTCATCACAATTGACACACACCCACCACCTCAACTTGTGCACTGTTTCACCAGATCTCTTCTCTTTCTTGTAGCGATATACGTAACACTTTTAAGCCTCGTGAAGGATAGAAATAATTACCTACTTTCTGTCAAAATGAATAGATTGCATGTCTTTGTGGAGACACTTAGTACTTATACATTACCATGATTGATGATTTGTTAGATTATCAACGTATTGATTGCTGCTCACTCCACTGGTCCTCTTAATTTGGCGGGTGCATGTGGCTTGCTCCTGTTCATTGAATAACTTGAGATAAATGTAGTGATACCTAGATTGCATGCATTCTTTCTCATCCCAAACATAGCTATTCTATTATTGCAAAAGCTGCGACAAAATATTCGACATGCATCTAAATAATTTTTCGAACCTGAAATTAAGAAATCCCTGTGAAATGCTGCCTGTTTTCTCAATTAGTGCTGCTTTCCGACTGTTTCTTTTACAAGGCTTATTGTTGATCACACACATTGCAGTGTAATTGTCCACGGAGTGCTCAATCAGCAGGAATACGTATATCTTACAGTAGTCATCCCTTTCTGCATTTTCTGTTTATTTTTTGTTCATTCCTGGCCTACACTCTCAGATCATCAATAGGTAAGTTTACGGTGTCAAGTCTAGCAGTTTGTTAGCATATTGAGTAATATTTCCTGTGTAAGTTTCATTCAGTTATTATTTCATGCGATCGACCTTAAAGTCTTTATGTGAGGAGTTATGAAGCTTTATGGGAAACAGTAATTGCTTATGTTATTATTGCACATTTCAAACGGTACATTGTAACGGAAAACGAGTAAACTGAATTTGGAGAGCTTAGATTGGTTTTACCATAATATGCTTCAGGAAGTTAATACCTTGTTTTACCTCTTTGCAATACTTCTCCACTGAAGATTAGGAAACATGTCTTCTGGTTTGAAAGTGAAGGAGTCGGCATGGTGCAAAAAGGAAACTGAAGAAATGGAATCGGTGATATCATTTGCTGAAATAATGAGCGAGGAATTAGCAGAACAACTTGAGGTTTATTTTCTTGTTTCATTTTTTTTCCTTTTTCAAATTGTCTTTTTGATTGATATTTGTTCAAGGCAATGTTTACATTTACTCCAAATGCTTACATAAATTTCTATAGTGATATTTCCTACTGAGGGAATACATTACTTGTACTTTAATGGTGCACTCACTTTTCTAGACATTAAGTTCTTCGCCACTATTTTAGCGGTGATATAACATAAGTTTTTAGTGAAAATACATTTTAATTCCTTTCCAGGTAGCATGATTATTCGACTTTTCTTTAAGATCTACTCTTTTAATTGATATGCTCAACTTTGAGAAACAAAAATGACTTAAATGATTCTCAGCCTTATTCCTCTTAACTTCCTCTATTGAAATGTAAAGAAAAGTAGATCCGTGGTCTGAAACAAGTCGGTATGACGTTTTTTTTTCTGTTGAAATCCTCAAAAAGGAAAATAAGTCAAGCTACTGTTAAGAAAACTAATTTACGTCTTTCTATATATGAAATAAATCTACTTTCCAAAATGAATTTATTGATCCTTCAGGAAGAAGATGCTAGTAATCTCGATCCGTCTATAGCTCAATACGGTTTGAGCCCTAGTGAACTGGCGCAGTGTAAGAATGATCTAGAACTCGCTAGAAAGCTACAGGAAGAATTTGATCGAGAATATGAAATGAGCTTAAAGTCAGCAGAAAGAAAAGAAGTTGGAACAAAGAGTCGGTTTTTTTAAATATAAATTTCGTTTTCAAATCTTTACGTGGCCGTTAATTTTTTCGAGATGTTCAATATTGCAGTTGAATTTGGATTTGAGCGCTACCGTCCTTCTTACGATAGCGATTATGATTTAGAGGAGGAACTGAGTGAAGACGACGAGGACTTGCGAGAAGTCGCTATTGATTTCCTCTATTGTATGTTGGCTTACAATTATTTCTCTGAAGAATTACAATTATGGTTTTTCGGGGATGGGAGTATGTTTTTTTTTTTGATATATGTTTAAGAATCGTGATTTGTTGAGTGAAAAATTAAAAGCGATAAAGTTTGTGAAACTGTATTTGAATAGCAAATTTCAGCAAGACCGAAAGATGAGTTCCCATCGAGCGGTTATATGCGTGATGGATCAGGACATTTAATTACAAAACATGATAAAGAAATCGCTGAGAGACGTAATTCCGAAAAAATGATGCACGTTAGTTCTCATTAAATAATACTGCAATCTAATACCCGATCATTTAAATTCATTAAAACATTCACTTCTGACACTTATCATACATAAGTGACACATACCTCTTCTGTTCTTTATAGCTTCCTATTGATATTCCCACTGGCGATGTAGTTGGTGAAAAACTGAGCAACAGAGTTTACAATAAACTGCGTAATTACTGCAAAGCTGATCAAAGGAGGAATGCTCGTGTGAAGGTAAGTTGAAAATGTGTTTTGTTGATAGAATCTGGTCGAGTTTTAAGATTCCGGGATTCTTTATAAAGTAATGGAAAAAAAAACAGTTTTTTAATACATGTTTTAGTCGAATTTTTCATGAAATTTTATTTCGATTCAATTTTTTCTTCAGGATAAGGATGAAAAAGCAACAAATGAGTCAAGCATGGACAAGGTCACTCGATTGATAATCTATAGATTTATTACTACTGGTCTTTTCGATGTAATCGAAAATGTTATTGCAACGGGCAAGGTAGAGTTCTAGTCGCGTAAGCAAAGAAAAGGAATTGTGTTAAGAAATATAAAAATGTGTAGAGGGAGAAGATTTGAAGACGTGAGAACTGTTACATCTTGTTACAGCTTATTCAGATGCTTCATAATAGGTGCATCTTAGAAGTTGTACTTTTTCTCTCTTCCTCTTCACTCTTTCTTGATTTCCGCTTATGTTATTGTGACTTGTTATAAACAAACTACAGATTAACAAATTATGGAAAAAAAGAACTTTATATTTTCATTACGCCCATCTTTTTTCCTTGAGTTTGAATAAGTTTCTGAGCTCAAAAATTCCGTAAATCTGTGCTACTTCGAACTTTTCGATCTGAGTGGGGTTTTTTTTTTCGGGTATACGGAACCATGGACAGAAGAAATACTACGGATTCGTGGGATTTTCGTAATAGGTTTCGTATATGTTCGGAGTAAGTCTTCACTATTTATTTCATAAAAATTGCTCATCAGCGCAAATAAGATTTGAGTCCAAAAGCAAGATCAGATTTGCTTTTTCTACTGAAAAAGTTACAGTGTAAAATAATATTAATGTTATAAAGCATTGGAAAAAGCAGGTAACAGTTTTCACACTAGTTATATCAGTGTTCGGAAATTATAATGAATCTGTTAAATATCTTAAGAGTAAGATAAAAATATATTTTTGATTTCGCTCTCTATTCTAGTTTTTTCATGATTTGTAATTTTATCGAGAATAATAGAATGCTATGAGCGTATACTTCGTCATATACTTTGTGCACTTGTCTATTATGAATAATATATTTGGTGTAAAGCTACACCAGAAAATATTTGCTCTCATTATTATATTTTCAGACAATTTAATTAAAAATTGGATCTGAATACAGGAATCGATAGTTTTGCGCGCAGTAGCACATGGTGATGGAGTGCGACTTTTTGAAGAAAGACATTGCGCTTTGAAGGTTTTCAAAATGGCGTTGTCAGAATTTAAAAATAGATCAGAATATGTCCAAGATGATTATCGTTTCAAAAATCCACGACGAGTGTTACGAATTTGGGCTGAGAAGGAGTATACAAATTTGAATCGGCATGTTTCATGCATTCATCCGTATTGATTACTTAAAGCTCCAAAATTAAATCCTGCTATGTATTATTGCAACAAATTGTGTTAAGAAAAACGGTGCATTAATGCCCATTTCTATACGAAATAGTTGAAAGCGTTCATCCCAGAATTTTCTTTTGATTTCTTTTGGTGTTTGAGCGGAATAGGGATAAAGCAGATTGTAAAGTGGAGAGGATCTAACAGTTGATAATGTCAAAGAAAGCAATAAATATGCCTGTTAAGAAGTCGAATTCTATTTTGAGAAGGTGAAGTAAGTTCCCATAGGGAATTTGATCTGACTGTTTTCCTCACGTGGATTTTTAATTCAGGTTTAAATGATTGCATGAGTTTATCACGAAATCAGGAATGAACTAATGATAAAAATTACGAAGTATTTTTTCAGGCGTTTAAGAATTTAACATCTTACTGTTTAATCTGATTACAAGGCTTTTATTTAATGTTTATTTCCTATGTAAGTTTATTTCCTGTGTAACGTGGTTTTTCCTGTTAGGTGTTGCAAAATGAAGAGAAAAAGTGCAAATAAAGTTTGTTTATTCTAATTCTCTTTCAGAATTTCACCTTAATGATAGTTTCAACACGACTGAAATAGTGAGAGTTGCTTGAAAATTTTCAAATCTAACCCTTTTAAACCCTAGTCAAATCGAGGTCATATGTTTTTCGAAAATTGTGATTTTTTAAGGATGGTACGAGCAGGTGTGAAATGTCCTAAACCAATCCGTCGTAGAAAACATATTATGATTATGACATTCATCGGTTCTAATGGCATTGCAGCTCGTAAACTGAAGGATATTGAATGGATTGATCAGGAAATTATTTATGATACATTTTTGCAAGTGAAAGTGGTTTGTCTTATTCAATTTTTGTCATTTTTTAGTCAAGGGACTTTTGTTAAAAGAATTGGATCTATATTTTCTCCATTGTTTACCGATATACATTATTTACCGATTACTACAAGAAGCGAATACGCGTAATTCATTATAAGTATTCCTCCACTGTTTTGTTGATATCATATGAGATGAATTTCATTGGATTCGAAAGAGAATGTAAAATGAAACACAAAATACGCTTACGAACAATATTTCAGGCAATGATTAAAATGTTTTCGGATTGCAATCTGGTACACGGTGATCTCAGCGAATTTAATATCCTTTATCATGAAAATGATGTTTATATTATTGATGTCTCACAGGTTAATTTATTGATTAAATTATGGAGTGAATTTGAAATTAATTTTGATAAACTAGATTTACCAAATCAAACTTCAAATGGCATTTTTCTCGTAATACTTGACAACTAATATCTTTACATTTAAAGTAATTCACAATTTCAGTATTGTGAAAATCTTTTTCAAGCTTTCGAGAAAACAAAATCTCCAAAAGAAATAGAAAGGAAAAAAATTTATGAGCACTGTTCTGGTTTGTCGAAAAATTTATTACAGGCAATGGACATTTCACATCCTCGAGCATTATTTTTCTTGTTGCGTGATATCGACAATGTTTTAGAGTTTTTTGAAAAATTGGGTACCAAGAATTTACCATCAGCAACTGAGCTGTTCAACGAAATTACTGGTCTGAACATGGATCCAGAGAAAAATCTCGTAGTGCAGGTTATTCTGTGCGTTAACAGTTTAGGATGCCATTTCTTTCATTTGTTCCGAAATCGTTAAATTTCACGCCAGAATAAGGCAGAAATGGTCATTTTTAAAACAAAAAGAAGCTGTGGAAGTAATTCATTTCATTTGAGCAGTTCTTTAAATTAAAGGCATATGTTATCTTTCGATGGTTCTGAATAAATAAACTTTGAGTTTTTAGTGGAGTACTGTTCGTAGGAACTCAAACTTACCAATTTAATAATAAATGGTATTTAGGAAGCGTAACTAACTTTAATTTCCAGGTTGAACATTTTGAAAAAGATAATCGTAACGCTCAGTTACGATGCGATAAAGCAAATCCAGCTGACATGGAGTTACGTTTGTATGATGCTGAAGTTGCAGAAACACATAATGATCTAGCAGAACCATACAATTAAACTGTCATGTTTTGTAATTTATTTCTAGTATTTCGTCGCACCTCTACAAAATTTTCTCAGGAAGTTTATTCGCTTTCACAGAGGGTAATAGAATATATTTTGAGAACTGTGCAGCTGCAATGAATACTCAACAGCAAATATTCGATGCATCTCAACTTGCACGCTCTGTTTGGAATGCCCCTATTTTTCTATACAACGATTTAATGTTATTTTTCTTATCCTTTAAATGACGGGATCAGTTAAGATTACACTTTTGTCACAAATAACTTGGTCCATTTATCAAGTGTTTCATCATGACTATGATATATTTGATACGCGGAAATCTATCGATTTAAATCAAATGCGTTGAACAGTGTGACATTTTGCTCTAGTTTGTATTTATTAGGTAGATCACTGGATGTTTTACTTCTTGAAACATAAAGCAGTGATATTTCAAATCATCAGCCTCAAATATTTTGCTAAGAGCAGGCAGAAACTTCAGGAAAGCTGATGAGCTGGCGTTATATATGTTAGGTTGCGTTCAATTAGGTTTACTGATTTACAGATAGACGAGAACTGCTATGAACAGCGCTAAATTTGAAGAACCTTAACATACTTTTCCTACACTTAACAGCAATGATCGAATATGCTTGCCTCAGCGACAGAATTTCGAGTACATAAATTCTAGACGTTATTTAAGCTATTTTCATTGCCTCTCAATCGGTGAGCCTCTTGATTTTTGATAAATAGGTTGTGGAACAATCTGAAACTTGAGTATCTTCATTAAAAGAACAGGACGAAACATTCATTATACAACGGTTATAAAGAAGGCGATCAATTATCAGAATAGAAGAATAGCAAAGAGAAAGTCACACGAAATGGATGTGCATATTTGAAGAATAAAGAAGCTGAAAACTACTAGAATATGACATTTCAAAAGGTAAAAAACATCCCAAACGTTTCGAGAAATATTCATGACAGACTTGGAATTATTCCGGAAAATTTGATTGGGCGGCCACATACACAAAAATATGGAAGGACAGATGTGAACTGGAGCTGTTCTATGAGACTTCTACGCTCACAGGGTTTTAAAATAATCATACCAGAGAAGAGGAGGACTTCGTAATTACATGCAACTGTCGTAGTCATTTAGCATAATTTTGCTTCAAATTTTACAGAAGTATCACAGGAAACAGAAATGAATCTTAAAATAGTAGAATTCCTTTTAATCTTTCGCCTAAGAAGAAAAAACTTCTAAACCTGAGCAGGGGTAAATCAAATAAACAAGTTACTCAGAAAGCCGAGAATGGTAACGCGCTTTCTTTTGCATACGCAATTATCACTAAAACTAATCCTTTGAAATAAGTATTTCCACTGCTTACTTCTTCCAGAATCGGTCTTATATAGACTTCAAAAAATTAACAGTAAAACAAATTAATGTTCGTAAGTACAATAAGATTTAAACTAAGTCAAAATAAAAATCAACAGCAGTGACTATAATTTGGATAAACCGACCATTTTAGCAACACAAAGATTAAACATAAAGCAACAAACAGACGCTGACCAACGATCTGAATTACCCGTAACAGCACATAGACTTCACTGGGTTTGAGCAGCTCCATAAACTAAGTCTGCACTATAACGAACAACTTCAACTTTGTACTGCCCATCCATGATCCATTTGACTATCATAGCGAATGTATGAGTCATAAAGAATTTGTTCGTTATTACCTTCACGGTTTGCATCCTGCAAAAGAACCATTTTACTTATGTATCAAATTGATGTTTCAAAAATATATGACAAATTGACAAATTTCATAATCAACATAAATGCAAAAAACAGTGTGAAGCAACACTACGATTTGGACCTACGAAGAAAATGCTGATATCTGTGTTGATATCACAAATCCAACTACAACTTAGCTTTGCACCTTGCTTTTCCTAATATTCATTAATTAATTTGAGAATCATTAAGTTGTATTCCTTTCTTGTTTTTTCTAAGATTTACAAATTAATTCAGGAATCTTTAAACAGCACTCCTTTTAATTTTGTTTCTATACTATCCTTCATTCCTTTTCAGTGCTTCACTTCCAACATTCCGGATGGCCTCATTATCAAACGATAGTTGACATCGTCACTACTTTACATTTAACATACTTAAAATATAAAAACTTATAAGCTTATCACCAAAGTCTCTATATGTTGCAACATGTGATGTAATAAAAAAACTAATACAGAACTCATGGATTTTCATCTATTTCATAGCCGAAGACCTGCCTGTATACTTTTATGTAGAACAAAAAATCATTTTCCAAACTCCACGAAAGTGAATAATGATAAAGAACTTAGTAAAGAGAGTTTCGACCAATCAATGACTAAAATAGCTCAACCTGTTCACGGGTCTCCTGGTGAATTTCATTTTGCTGTTGTTGTTGCTGTTGTTCCTGCTGCTGACGCTCACGTTCCAGCAGCTCTTGTTCTTCTTTTTGTCTTTTTCTACAAACAGTTTGACGAGGTTTATTTCATAACATGGAACCAACAATGCAAATTCACTGAGAACACTCTTAAACTCTTTTACATAATAACCAACCTTTGACGCCTTTGCGCATCCCTCATCGCATTATATTGACGTCGTTCTTCACTGCTCATTCTGTGGTACTTCAATCGAGCTGCCTCCGCTCTTTTCGCACGACGGCGCTGCGCCTCGGCTACCTGAAGAACAAAACAGCTTCATTCTGAAATCTCTCAATACAATCTGTGAGTTAGGATTCATTTACTGAAAACACAAAAAAAAACAAAAAGCATACTTGAATCATCAAATCTGCGTCCAAAGTAGTTCCAGACATTTGAGCTCTTTCTGCCATTCGACATAGTTCATCGTCTCTCATACGAGCAGTCCGCAAAGCTTTAGCACGACGTGCATTGAAATTGCGTCGTTCTTCAGCAGACATATTGTGATAGCGTAACCTGAAAATTTCTTACCTCTTCAATACAGAAAAGCAAACCATTTATTCAGGACAGTTGACAGTAAATTTATACAAGGTTAAACTGACATCCCGCACATAGTTACCTTGCCCGCTCTGCTCGCTTTGCTCTTTGTATTTCTAATTTTTGTTCAGGCGAAATTCCTGTTGTTGGGCCAACTGACGCTGCAGTCGCAACCGCCAAAATATCTCGTCTACTCGGCGCTGTATTTATATGACGTGGAGCAGTTACTCGATATGGCGGTTTTATTTCCGTCTCGCTTATCATCGGTGTTGCTGTTATTGTGACCTGAAGATTAGTAAACATTTCTCATATCGAAGAAAAATAAAAAATTAGACTGGCAAATAAGTTGAAACATTTGCCAAACGAGATAATAAACAATAAACCACAAAGTGCTACGCTAAATGAAATTCTACAAATTTTGCCTGTCCTGGAGGTAGCATTACACCGCCTTGTTGCTGCTGAATTGCAGCAGCAGCAGCAGCATACATCGGAGGACGACCTCGTGAACGCCCATGTCCACTCATGCTTGAAAGAACGGCTCCAGTTGCTTGATTCAAATCAGTGACAATAATCTAAACATAGCATACGATGAAGGAAAAGCATACCTCGGAAGTTTTCAAAATTTAAAGGTAAAGATGTGCGGACAAAAACTTCAACTTGAAGTCTTCACCTGATGTTGCATAGGTTGCTGAGGTTCTTGCAAAGTTACTATAATATGTTGCGGTTGTGTCTGTTGTTGCATATGTTGTTGTGAACTTTGTTGCTGATGTGCTTGTATTTGGCCATGGGCATCAACTTGATTTTCGCGCGCCGTATGCTGCGCATCATCCGCACCACCTCCTCCTTCCTGTACATTGTGCAATTCGGCAAGTTGCGGAATTATCTGTTGTTGCTGAGTCATCGCAACCTAAAACTTGAAATCAAAGAAAAACCACTTGACTCACTGATACAAAAAAAATCTGCCTTTGTTCCTCAACTTACTTTTACTTGATTTATAAAGGATATGAAAAACACCTCTCCCAGCTTTATATTTGTGTAAGGGATGAAATTGTAGACAACAATTTTTTATATCTTTATCACACAGAAGTAAAGATAAAACGCTTTAGTTGTCACTATTATTCCTTCAGGAAGATTTTGAATCTATTATCAAAAAAAAAAAATTCCCCATAATGTTACTTCGAAATTTACTCTATTCCACCTACTTTCTCCCTCTATAATTACTTCGTATCTGAAATAGTTACATCTAATCCTATTTTTGCTTTTTTTGTTCTTTTTTAAAATAATTTCCTTATTTTTCACATGTTTGATAGCAGATATTTAATCCATATGAGGAATTTGGCATATGATCAACTGTTGACGGCAGGTCATATAAATGGATGTGGTCTTGACGTCATTTTATGTCTGTGTCTTGCTTTTTCAATTTTGGATGATCAAGACGAGAGAATTTCACGAACTTGATGCGACGTTTCTCCGTGATCGTGGCTGTTGCTGTGCTGCTGCTGTGATAAACCGAGAAGTTGCGGTACTGATGTTATCTGCAGGGGCTGCTGTGCGGTTCCTAATAGTTTACTCGAATCATCAACCAGTGTCAGAGTATTCGGATCAGCACTAATAAGTTGCTGTGTTATCGCTGGAATATGAAATACTTGTTTGCCATCCTCTGTTGTTGTTGCTGTAGCAGGAATGTGAAATATTTGTTTGCCATCTTCAGTAGTCGTTGCTGGGATAACCGTTTGAGTGCCATCAGGATTTGTACTCACCTATAAAAGTCCTCGATAAGATCGAAACTCACAATTTTCAACATCTTCCTTTATGTAGTAATAGTATAGCACTCTGCAAGATTAGCATCACTAAAGGATATTTATGTAGCAGTGCAAGTTCGATTTGTTATAAACTCATTAATTCCGCTTTAGTTTAGTTCGTTATTGTTAGTCCCATCATTTACACCTATTTCTCATGGAAAGTAGTTTACATATTCTTATTACACCGTGACAGGCAAAGACTTAACACAAAATACACTACTTCGAACAGCCTCAAGTTTAGCAAATTTTCATGTGTTTAATGCAGAAAGCATAACCAGCGGAAATTAACAAGTGGATTTTGATAGAACGATTCAGCTGTGGGTGTCGTAGAGCTTCTCGAGGGACAAAAACATTACTAGGATCTGTGCCACAGTTTAGCACCGGAGTTTGTTATGAAACTTATTTACAGCTTAATGGATACATCCAAAAACTGTAAAACACACAATAACGAATTGTTCTTGAGGTGGAAGCCTTTTTTGTCGCATTAGCACCATATTGGCTTGTCGCGTCCGCTTCAGCACATCTCTTTCCAGAGTAGATAATACCTCTTCGCTGACCACACTATCAGTTACTGGCTTTTGTTCCACCGCAGTGTTACTACTGTTAACTTGTGTTGAACTTTCATTTCCATTTATAGATGATGATAAACTTGACATGGCGTCCTCTGAAAAATTGATTTGGAATTCCGAAGTGATTGAAACGTTCGCATATTTTATGAGAAAGTTTTCCTTCCGAGCATTTGTTGCTATTCAGTTAAGCATACCCATAATATCGATCTTAATTGAATATAATTGAAGCGAATTAAACGGGCAAATTTCCGTCTTTTATGTTCAACGTTTAAAGTTATAGAAATAAACCTGATGCTGCACGCATTACTCGTTCGCGTTCTTTTTTTGCACGAGATCTTTTCTGATTATATGCTCGTCGCTGTTCTGGCGTCATTCGTTGATATCTGCAATATATACATCTAGCTGGTAAGGATTTCAGCCTTCAACAACCGTCAAAATAAAATACATAGAAAAACTAAAGAAACCGTTTATTCAGGTAGGACGGCAAAGGATTTTCCAGTACAGTTAAAGCAACAAAATAAATGATGCATTCAATTACTAGTGAAAATTTCTTAGTCTTATTCAAGAAAAGCTAGAATCTGAAATCCTAGATAAAGCTAGCTCGTAGCACTTGAAAAAATAATGGATGTTCGAGTTCCGGATCTGTGCAATGTTACGCTCTTTTCAGCATCCCTAGCTTCAAACATAATATATCTGCTGTTCTCTAATATCCCCATTGATCACAAGAAACTGCGATGCTTCCAGTAATGTCACCTGATGATCTCCTGACTGATAACTTTTCGAGAAAATGTGCTTCCCGGTCTCTTCAGTACCTTCCTTTACTGTTACATTTTCTGTTTTTGTTACCATTAGTACTTGAAGCTTCGTCATCCTTGCACTCATAAGGTTCGAAATTTTGCAAGTGACACTACCGGTTGTGATAGAAGTACATGAGCATGAACATCAATTTATTTTTTGTTTATTATGTTGTTTTGTTTATTTTTTTTTTACACAACCAGTTTTCCCGATAACTAAAGCATATCAGCTCTAACACTCAACATTTAATGGCTAGCAAGCAGATGTGTAAGTAACCACTAAAGCTGCCGGATTTGTAGATAAAACAAAATTACGTGAAATCTAAATTTAGAAACGTAGAAATTTATACCGTAATCGAGCAGCTTCTGCTCGTTTCGCATTACGTAACATTATTTGTTGTGCTCTGTTCAGAGCCTCCGCACTTATACGACCTGCTGGAGTCGAAAGCAAGATTTCTTCCTCAATACGTCTACGACGAAAAGCTTCTGTTCTGAAATTAAGAAATCATTTACGAGGAAATCTAACACTTGAAAATTTTTTCGACAGATACTGCTAAAACATGAAAACTGATGCAATGAGAAAACTTTTTTGATAAATATAATCGGGAACGACTTTCTTAATCAATACTTCATCAGTTTAAAAGACCATTTATAATACTTGGTACTCCCGGAGTAAACGATTTCCTCAACTTCCAGCTTCAATCCCTCACGTTTAAATATGCCGTAAAAAAACTCGTAAAATAAATACCGTCTTTGATTGTACTGACGTTTCTCTTCATCAGTCATTCGATGATAACGCAATCTTGCTGCTTCGGCCTTTTTAGCATTTTGTTCAATAATATGCTGCCGCAACTTTTCCTCATCCATGCCGTTCTTCTTTGCCCCTTAAAATAAATATTCCTTCACATAACGAATCATGGAACAAAAAATTTGAAGATAATTTGACATGAAGTGGCTTTGTCAACCAGTAATTGAATAGCGAAAGTTTAACATCTGAACAGTTTATTGATTTATTTTACCACTGTAAACAAGCACCAATTTTTACATAAAAAGTAGCAGTTCGCGAAGAGGCTGGATTTTTGAGTACTTAGCCAGGAATAGAGCTATTTGCCTTATGTGCACCTGGGAGAACAATTTCTAAACTTCTTGATCTAACCTATGTCATGACATCAAAAACTAAACTTCTCTTACTTAAAACTGTCACATTAATCAGTCAAATAATGGGGAACAGGGCGGAAAAAAAAAACGAATAAAAAAAGTAGCTGCTCCTCACTTATATAAGCATTCAATTCTAAAAATAGATGGTTTCGTTTATTCGCCCATGATAAACCTCAATTTCATGCAAAACATTCTTACAGAGCAACTACTTCATGACCCTTCGAATTTGCCTCTAGAAGACCGCCCCTCTCGATCACTGTCCACGAAAAACAACCAAGAACAAAGCAGCAAGTACAACATCACCACCTTGAATGCCAAGCTGTCGAAAACGTCTTCTTTGATTGTAAGCACGTCTTTCTTCCGAGCTCATCCTTTGATAACGCAACCGAGCTGCCTCTGCACGTCGAGCACGGATTCGTTTTTCCCTCAGTTGCTCATTTATAGCCGGATCATCTTCTATATCTTTTGATTGTCGCAGCAGTGATTCCAATTCCTCCAACTAAAGTGTATATATGCATGCATCTGTTTATAAAAATGCATATAAGATGTGCAGTTTAAAAGTACTCAACTTCCAAAAACTCTTACTTCTTTGTCCTTTTGTCGTTTACGCTTCTGTGCCTCAGTCCGCTTCTGATTTACTTCTTTCCGCTCCTCCAGAGTCATTCGTTGATATCTTTGGCGTGCCGCGTCCGCCTGCTTTTGCCGTTTTAATTGCAGCGCGGCAGCAGTGTCAGACCCACTCAATGAACATGTTTCGCTGCTACCACTTTTATTTGCAAAATCTCTGCAAGATCACAAAATCTGAAAGTCGACACTGGTTATGTTATCCTTACGAACTGAATTTTGGAAGATAATCTTTTTTGCAATAAAAATGTGCTCCTTTGACTTACTTGCCATTTTCAGCTCCAGATGATGTGGTTTCAGATAGAAGACCGCGTGAAGTTGCATTGATCGTTGACGAAGTTGATGGGTGTTGCTGATCAACATAATAATGTTCATAAATTATTTGCTGCTGAGTGTTTGACTGCCCATCATTAGCCAGCTAAGGTACAATACCAATAGTCATTTTATCAATTAAGTAAAAAACTGACGCAGTTCTAAATCAGTTCATGTGACCACAGTTAAACCTGAACCACTTTATATTAAACAATCACAGAGGAGTTAGTTCTAGTGGTCACAGACCTCTTATGTTTTGTGGACAAACTGCAAAATTTACCTGTACCGGTGCCAACTGAACATGAGAAAGTGGGACTGCGGTAAGCTGGGCAACCGAGCTAGTAGTGTCAACTGTTCCCACCGATGCAAGAGTGCCTCTCCCGCTTGCTGGTATTAGCCCCGAAGCATCATTTATTTGAACACCAGCTGGCAACACAGCCACCTAAAAAAAGAAACATGAAAACCAAAAATATTTCTTATATCAAACATCACACTCTCAAAACATACATATTCTTTGCGATCATCGACAGCCGGAGGTAGAAATGCCCCATTACTGTGAAATGGAGATCCAGTTGAGGTGTAAAACGTTGGTGTTACGGTAGATTGATAAAGAACCGAAGTTGAGCAACCAGATGATTGAAATTGCACGGATGTTACAGCAGGGCCTATATTAGTTGTAGATAGGCCTGTAATTTCATCCTTTTTAAGACATTCTTTTTTAAAAAGACCAAAATTATTGAAAATGAATTAACTAAATAAAATTAAGTGGACAAACCCTCAAGGATCTGTGACTGTCCCATGATTTCTGAACCTGCAGTTGAGAAAAATGCACGCTGGCTCATTTTATTCAGAGAAAGGTAGCATAAGCTACTGTAGTCTCACTAATCTGCAGATATTAGGACAGAATATATTGTTCAAATTTTCACTAACAGTCAATGTGCGATGGACGAATCCTGAAACGAATATTTTAAATAAAAGCTATTTCCCAGAGATTTCTACTAAACCTAAAACACCATGACAACAATATATAAAAATTCCTGCCTAAAAAAGAAGGTAACAAAGCGCTTGTTTCAAGCAAATTGCAGTGGTTCAAGCTCCAGCGAGATCAGCAAATTTATTCAATGAATCCATGATTAAAATGAAAACACTCAGTGAACAATTGATGAGAATTTAAATGTTCTGAAAAAATTTATACATGTATAAGCTAAGTAAAATCAAACAACAAACTCTTCCCTTCCAGCTCTGGGAAGACATTACATTTCCAAAGAAATCTAGTATACGATTATCAAAGCCTTAAGACACCTTAAAATTGAGTATTTTTCCCAAACTCTCAATGAATAAAACTCCAGGATACCATAAGGAGAGAACCAGATAGATACTATTGTAAAAACATAAAAGTATGTCCAAATTGCTATGTAAAAAATCAAAATCGAAATAAAAATTACAAAATGTTCACACACTGATGCGGTCTTTGTCAACATGGTTAGGATCAGTGAGCTTAAATATGAAGGGATTCAAAACTTCAAAGTAAAAAAAAAAATTTGAAACTAAAGCAATAAATTTCCTGCAACTGAATCAAGAAACAGAAGCTCTGCAAAAAAAAACTCCAGAGTGAAATGAAAACGATGGAGCTAAGTTAGACACGGAATGACAGAACCCAAATTATTACATGCATAATATAAAACATTAAAAGAGCAGAAAAGAGAACCTGAGAGTACACTCGACATGAACATTACTGCAAGGCCATGCATTCCAATACATAATTATGATATCAGCAATACAGTTAATCTATCCCATCACTGTTATAAGATTCATCTATTCTCAAAACAAACAATGGTTTGCAAGATTTCCTTTTACATAATAATAATCAGTGGCATTAAGAAAACCTGACATATGTGTGCAAAATTCATTTGTGCCATGCATGTCTTTTGCCCCTTCCAATTTTTACCCGAAATAAATCATCCTTCCTTATCTGCAAAAGCAGAGGTGATAGCATTTACCTTATCATATATATTAGCAGCAGATGACCTGACATTTACACAAGGGGTAAAAAACGTATGGAGCACAGGAACCTGGCTCAAAGTCTAATGCTTGAATAAAATGTTTTAAAAACATGGAACCTATATTCGAAGTGTAAGTTTCAATGTCTAGTAACAATGTTGAAAAAAGAAGTGAATAGAGGACATTCAACATCACGAACGGCATATATATCGAACGATTTTCAAAACGCAGATTAGAAATCTTTTTACAAATAAACAGTTCGCTCATTCATTTCATCAAAAGCTGAAAGAATGAAAACACGCCTCTGTATCATTATTTATAAGGGATTTAAATATTAATCAAGTTCCTGGCGCCAAAGGTATTACCGGATTATAATACATAAATGTAGCACACCCCAAAGACTGACTTGTAATGTCTTTTATTATACTGTGGTTTCCAGGGTAAAAAAATACTTAGGCTCTCGGAGGCACTGTAGCATATGGTGTAAGTAACTGTTGCTGTAAATGTTGTCCAACCATCATTTGCCCAGCTGGACTTACGGTATATTGAATCTGTTGCTGTGGTTGTTGTTGCGAAGATTGATTCTGGATTTGCTGGGGATGGATTTGCTGTAACTGAAAGTGCGATTACTTTGGTAATAAATGCAAGAAAGAGTGAACATAATTGAAAGATAGCTTCTCGGTCAATTAGATATATTTCTCTCCTTATTCAATCTCAAAGACTTCTCGAAGGGAATTAGTTATGTCTTCATTTTCTACAGTTGTTAACAAATTATAAAGAAAAACAATCAATTTTTAAAATCCGGGTGCAAAAAAAGTAGGAAAACAAAGATGCAAAATTATGTAAATTTCTAAATCAAACAGATCTAACACTTTATCAATCAAAAATTAAGCAGGGTACAATTCTTACTATTCAAATGAAAAAAAAAGTGCCTTTTTCACCAGATACCTGAACTTGTTGGGGAATTTGCGTCATTGCTTGCTGCTGCATAGGCTGATTTGTCTGCTGCGATTGCACTTGCTGCGTCTGAATTGGAGCGGTTTGAATTTGCGATGGCTGAATCTGTGCAGCTAACACAGTGGCACCCGGCAACACACCGCCACTATTCGGGATTATTGCTGTGCTGGGTAGAACCGTAGTTACGTTTGAATGAGGTTGCTGAACAACATGCGCTGTCAGGTAAGCACCGGCAGGAGCATTCGCTGAGGGAGTGCCTCGTTGGCGCATCAAAGCTTGTTGGGCCTAAAACTGTAATTTTTTGACGACCGAGAAGTTAATAAAGTACAAGAATTGCTTAAACTAAACCACATATTTCATCATATCTACAATTACCAGTGCTGTTCACTATGGTATAATCAGAAAAACTTCAAATTTTCACATATCTACATTGCGTCCAAGGGAGTGAAAATATTCTTTTGTACTGAGAGCACGAGACAGTGTAAAAAGTAAACTTAGGTAAACCAATGCTAACAGATGCTGCTTTATTTCACTCATAAAAAATGCTAATCATCACTGATAAAGATGGAAAAGAAACCTGTTGCGTCCTCTTGATCACATCTCTTTCCAAGGTTGAAAGTGCATCAAACTGCTCCTCTTGGTTACGTTTTCGACCACGGTTCATATTAGTTTCGCTATCCTCAGAATTTTCAAGTCGTTTCCGTTTTGGTGTATACCGTTTCTGGTTGTAAGCTTTCCTTTGCTCCGGTGTCATTCTCTGATATCTGGAATTCTTGCTTATATACCATAATTCTGAACGCAAAACGTTATATCTCATACGTGAAAAAAATCTATGTGATGTTAACATAAATAATACCTCAGCCTGGCAGCTTCTGCTCGTTTCGCATTTCGAACAACAATCTGCTGTGCTCGATCTAAAGCTTCTCCATTAATACGCCCTATCGGCATTGCAAGCAACATTTCCTCTTCCATACGTCGTCGCCGGAATGCTTCCGTTCTGAAATTAATATTAAACAAAAATTAATAAGTAAATAGATTAAAAATAAATCGTAAATGGATAAACTAATTAATTAAATTAAATATATATATATATATATGGTGACATTTGATTTTTTAGAAACAGATGAAATAAACAATAACTGCCATTGTTCTGGACTAATCTTATGAAACGAAGGCAAGAGGAAGAGAACGATCGGTTAAAGGGAGGGACGGAGAGAGAGAGAGAGAGAGAGGAAGACGTGGACAGTGTTTTGAAGTTTTGTTTTTTGAAGAGGCAGTTTGAAGAGGCGAAAAATATGTAAAAAGAAAAAAATATATAAAGTATTCCAACTGCAAACAGAAGATTAATAATAAAATACTAATATGGGACAGTAAATAACCTTCTCTGATTGTAAGCCCTCTTTTCTTCCTCAGTCATCCGATGATAACGAAGTCTGGCAGCCTCAGCCTTCTTTGCATTTTGTTCCTTGATATGCCTCTTGATCGCTTCTTCGTCCTGAAAAAGTAGATTTTTGAATATCCTTCAGAATCAGACTAAATATTCAGCGTAAAATAACATAAAAATGTAATAAAATGATCGTTTTAAAAAATCAGCCAAATCTATGTAAACTCAAATGGAAAATTACGGGCTGTCCGTCAGGCCCCTTTAACCCTTCCGTTGCAGCAATTTGTCTCATCCGTCTACGATTATTATGCGCGCGGCGTTCTTCTGATGACATACGCTGATAACGTGAACGTGCTGCTTCAGCCCAACGTGCCCGCATCCGCTTTTCACGCAGCTGTTCATTAATATCTGGATCCTGAAATAGTTGATAATGTTTTTAAACTCAAACTGATTTTCCAAAAACAAATAAGAATAAGCCTCACTACCTCTTGTATATCATTTGTTTGACGCAGTAAATTTTCAAGTTCTTCAAGTTCTTTCTCACGCTGTCTTTTGCGTTTCTGTGCCATTGTTCGCTTGATATTCAACGCCCTTTTTTCCTCAGCGCTTAACCGGTGATATCGCAAGCGTGCTGCTTCAGCTTGTTTAGCTCGTTTTACTTCGTCCTTTTCCTTTTTCTCTTGTGTTGTACCTTTCCCACGTGTGTATCTGAAATCCGGAAGCATTACAACTACTAAAAATGTACCACCAGAAATCTCACACATAATCTCTACAAAACAATTATAGATGCCTAATCCTTAAGGCAAAAGCACCACGATTCTGTTTTTCTGACATTTTATCGCATGATGCAGCACTGTATTCTCATTATACTTGCCAAGTCATGCATACCGCGAATTACATGACTTACTTTGCTACGATACTTGCAGGTGATGGATATGCAGATGGCGTCGCGACAGCTACAGCAGCTGTTGTAATGGGTGCAACCACTGATGTTGTTGGAGCCTGTTGTTCAATGAAATATGAATCCAATATAGCAGCAATACGTCGCTCATCTGTTTCAGCACCTTGTGGCTGAAGAATCTGCATAGTTGTGCCATTCGGATTCTGTGCCGTTACAACTGCAAATAAACAGCAAAATGTAAATTTTTATCTAACACAACATATGATGGAACTCGTAAGAAAGTCATCACCTCGACTCCTTCAAAGTCAGAGAAGACAAAGAAGTCCGCAAATGTTCATGCCTGACTGAGACTTCAGCTCAATTTAAAGTTGTTAATTACACTAGTGTCGTCAAACTACCCGGTGTCAGAATACCAACAGTTATGCAATAGTTTTCGTATAATGTCCATTCATCTATGAACAGTAACACACGTAAACTTGAAACCCAATATTTAATTTCTTACCAGTCAAGACTGTAGCGGCTTGCTGTTGAGGAGACGTGACATTGACGCCCGATGTAGAATTGACTGCTTGTACAAGACGAACTTGCTGTGTTTGTTGTCCATTAAGCGCAGCTGCGGTGTTTGGTTGTATATGGACGTTCTGCACCTGGAAAATATTTCCATAAAAAGTAAAGAAGAAATACATTGCAAACCTAATGCCTGTTAGCTTCTCTAGCATGTGGGAAACTTTTGGCTTGCTTATTAGATGCAATAAAGACGAGGAATTCAGAGTGGATTCACGACTAGTGAATCATAAACAGCTCACCGAATTGGGCAGAAATGTCGTTGCTGTTGTAGAGCTATGAAAAACAGGACCACTATTTGTTGTTGTGAACGGGCTACTGGTCGTTTGGAAAAAAGTTGCACCTGCTGGATGAATAGTCATACCCGTGGGAGTGGATGCTTGTAGCTGCAATTAAACATCACAATAAGCAGATAAAGAATTGTCAATTGGATACGAACGACCGATAAACTACCTATGCACCAGTAAAGTTTTGCTTGAAGAATGCTAATCACGTTTCAAGTACGAAAACGAAGAAGAACGAAAGTTATACTCAGTTTCCATACAAGAAGCATGGACGTCACACGCCACCTCAAATGTTCTTCAATTCCATGTGTTAATACGTCAGTTTGGTGCTGACGTATTAAGTTTGGTGTGTTTGATGTGTGTCCTCGATGCCACATGTCATCATGGCGTGAGTACTTCTACACACGATTAAATTATTTGCAGATAAGTATTTAATCTGTACTGAAATAAGTACGGTGGGAATGGAAACAATGACAAACAAAACTGTCATATAATCTCCCTCCGCATGCTCAATATTACCTGTATCGTTGGTTTCGCCTCATCTTTCAGCATACTGACACGATCGCCAATTACTAAATGTTCGACCTGAACAAAAACCAAACATCTGAAGTCAAAATAAGAGCGATCTTATTTCAAAACAATCAACCACAAGAAAAATGAATTCAGACACGGTCATATGAGTGCCTCAGGAAATCGCTCGTAAAAAGCAACTTCAAGTCTGGAATATTTATAAAAATATCAGCTTTCGAAGGTGAACGATAAAAAAATGGACCTGCTGCGGAGCAGAGTTGGATATATTTCCAGTCTGAAAATAGGCTGGTACCAAATTCTGATTCATTGCCATACAGACACAATAGAAGCGGGAAGATGATCAGATTCAAAACTTTTAGAACGAATATTCCCACTGCTTGCGGAAATACAGTAAGCTTTATGGACGAAAAGCAATTATTATTGGAATATCGAACAATCTGCAGCGGGCAAGAGCGCGGCAGTTAATGTCAGTAATGTGAGATATGCATGCATAACGTTCCTTCCCTGTAGGTATCTACCGTTGGATACATTAAACCAGCCAGGGGCATGGTAATCTTGGTAAAAAATTACACATAATACTTATATGTATCACTGGCCAGCTACATACAGTATTTGCAGTTCAAGTTGACATAAAGGATGACGAGAACGAGTACCACAGAATGCCATCTTTTCCAAGGCGTATGGCACCATTAGGTAAGCCATGCCTATTTCAGTAATCACTTCACCGTTCACTGCTTACAGTACACCTTGCCACCCATACAAGGCTCCCTTTCATCATTTTAAATCCAACTTCCTTCCTACCGTATCCCAATAGGCACTGATAGATACACGGATAAGTGTGTGTGTGTGTGTGTGTGTCTATGTTATCTAAAGATGCAAATTGAATTATAAGTTAAATTTGGACGCATTCTGCATGTTATCAGAGGCTGCATGAAGTGCAAGGAATGCAGTGGCAATGGCACTGGTGGCGGTAGTTGTTAGGAGAGGAGAGAGAGGGAGAGCAGAGGTCAAGAAGGCAATTTGGTGTGGAGGGATGAGCTGACCTGCATGGAATTCGATCCTCACTCATATCTTGTAATAGAGGTCAGGCATGCATCCTGACCTCCATAACACGATATGAGTAAGCCGTTCGCAAGGCGGGAAGCAGTCCTCGTTGTTTTGAAAATGAGTACAACTTGGACAGCTCGTGTCTGTCTCTCTGTCTGTCCATTCATTCAAGGTGACACTAAACAAATACTTAAAAACATAGATGGAATGGAATATAATAAGTGAGAAAAATATATAACTGAAGTGGACGGATGAGATGTGTGTGTGTGTGTGTGACACACAGACACACCTCTACTAATTTATCGGCAAAATAACACGCGGGTGATGCACCACTGCTCATCCCTTTCTTATTCTTGTGTGTACATATATATGTGTGTGTGTGCACATATACACATACACTACACACACACATACACACACACACACACACACAGTCGCACATATAACAACAAATATATAAAGGAAGTGTAAAGAGGGAGAGGGCAGGCAGCGGCAGAGGAGACAGCGTTGAACACTGAGCAGCTCGCGAGAAGATATACTACCGGAGGGGTGGAGACTGCTCTTCGATAGAGTCGATGACTTGTAGACAGTGCACATCACAGGAGAATCATACATTTTTTACGCGAAATAGTGCTAGATAAGCGGAAGGTGCAAACTGTGAGACAGATGCAAAGTGAAATAGTCATCAAGAATGACAAGGGAACACATGGCAGATTCTATGCAGAATGTGGAGAAAGTGTGCTTTTTGAAGGTACACGAGAGCAGAAGAGAACGATACACTAAGCTGATATGAGATATGAGAGAAGATAAAGGGATTGGGTCGATAACGAGAAAGGGTGAAGAGAAAGAGGAAATGCACACAACGATACGAAAGTAAGGGACCGTCTCAGAGAGGGAGCAGGAGAGCATGTCAATTATGCGGAAGAAGGGAGAGAAACATGCTGATATGAAGAGAGAGTGCGGGACATACATTTAGTATATGACGAGAGATAGACAAGCGTGCGATCGTTGAAAGAGCATTCGTATATATGCTAGAAGCGATTCGTAACAGTTGCGATGTATCTTGAAAGTTTACCTGATACTGCTCTATCAAGCATTCCTTCACTTCTTATCAGAGACAGAGGATGCCGGTGACTGGTCTCTCCACCCACGCACTTAGCTGTTACCGTTCAGAAATGGAAGTGGTCGAAGAGAGGGTTGTAAATACTGTAAAGAGATGAGTGGGTGAGAATGAGATGGACAAGTGACCTGGAAGATAATGTACTGGACACAGATGAATAGTTGCATTCCCCATATCAGAGACCATTTCACTTCCTTTTAATCTTCTTATCGAGTATTACTACACCCCTTGGTTCCTTGGTTGTTAAAGTTAAAGGTCAGTGCGAATTTCAGTTCAGTGTTTCGGCGATTACTGTTACGAATCACGGTAGCGACTGCAACTTTTCCGGACAGACAAGAACAGCGGTAGTTATCTAACCGGAGCTTATCATCTAAGTCTAACATTTGCACTCTTACAAGGAATGGCAACAGAAATCGGAAATATACTGATAACTTCATGCGTCGTCGCTCTTTAAACCTCTATAATCTATTTAAAAACCCACTCGTCTTCATAAGCTACTCACAGGTGAAAGTTTGTCATTCCTGCGAATGTAAATTAACTTCCCATTCCTTTCTCTCCCGGACCTCCACAAATAACCTCGCAATTATGAGAGAACATAGTCATTCAAAACTTTTGATTAAAAACGACGAAAACAGAAGTTCCTTTGTGAACGATCGCAGTTACAGTCATATTTGACTTTCCTTTTAAAAAGGGTCTGCAAAATAGATAGACCTACCTTTTACTTCTCTCTTACTAGCTTTCTTTATAACATGGTACAATTATTTTATAGATTATCTCGATCTAACTGGAATCATTTTCGATATTCCGTATTTCGGAACGGAACATCAGAAAATTGTAATATGCCACATTATTACGCTCTTTCTGACCTATTTCACGTGTTTTTTTCTCATTATTGTTGCTATCCGAATCCTGGTGCTTATCTGCATGGCACAACTATAAACTTCACGAAAATGCTGATGAAAAGTTCAGTCTTCCAAAGTAAATGAGGTGGATATCTGTTCAACTAATGTGTGCCTTCTTCCAAGGAGTTTTAATCCTGCAAAACTTTTATTTGAAACAATGGGTTCGACACATTATTCAAATTAATGATGGAAACGTGCATTGTACATGCCTATACTTGGCATTTCGTTAAGTCCCACCTAGTCTCAAGCCTGTTGGTCATCTGTTACTTCTGAAATGTTATATATCCTTGGTAAGAATTATCGTCGGACTCGAGAACTTGAACTCGAAACTTTTCTTGAGAAGTCGACGATCACTTTTATTTGTTGATGTGCATTGTGGAACTTATTCGGTCAAGAAAATTGTGGATAGATTGATATTACTGTATAGCAAACTTTAAGCATCGAAGATGTTTACGATTGGTAAGAATGAATGATACATTGCACTCACATTCTGTCCTTGTAAGCAACTTGAAGATTTAGAGTTAACAAAAGTAGATTACAGTAGCCGGCAGCTTTTGCAAGTGTTTCCATGAGGAAAGGAGGAAGCTTTGTTTCTGTAAGGAATAGAAAGATGCACGGCAGAAGTAGGGATGACAATTTAATATCGAGGACAGAGAGGTAGATTTCAGAAAGGACAAAGTTCATCTCAAAGGTTACGGTAGCTAGTTTGGAAAAGAAAACAAAGACATGATTGAAAGGAAGTAAAGAATAGAAGGGGTTTAAAGAAGAGGTGGTGCTGATGACATACATATAGGATTTGATATGTGAAGTGAAAAAAAAAAAACTAAGAACAGGCGGGGGAGGAATAACAAACAAATAGAAACTGATGAAGAGAATTTATAGGTTTTAAAGAGAGTGGAAAGCCTCTGCCGTTGACAGAACTGAGGATGGGAGAGGGTAGTTGACATTACTGCCACCACCGAAAAGGTAGATTATCATGACGGTATCCTGAGAGAGTGGCCGCCGGATGAATGGATACCTTTTCCTTCCAGCCCTGCAATTACATTTCTGCCTCTAACGTGAAATGGTGAATGAATTTCTCCCGGACTGCTTCTCTCCTTCCTTCACACATATGTGTTTACAGTAGTCGCACCGGGGAACTTCCTGGAACCTTGTGGTGCAGTGCAAAGTATTGTTATCCAAACTGGAAATGTGGGATGTTTCGCAGTCTTGCAGAACACAACAGAAACATGATCTGATCTAAAATCGTTTCTCACCTACTGCTTATCTTATTGTCCAAAATATAATGTCCTCATCGTCGTTTCTTCAGCTACCGATGTTGACTGGCGATCAGGCATCATAACTGACTTCCTTTCTAATTTAAGTCAAATTACCGTTGTTATTTCTAAATTATTAAGTCAAAATTACCGTTGTGGTTCTACAATGCTCAATCACGATATTCTCACATCATAATTGCAGATAAGATTGGAAACATATAAATTGTAATCGTAGAAGGCTCAATATTTTAGTTATCAAATTGATAATTTGATATGTAAACTATATAGATATGAAAATCCTGGACAGCAAAACTTTCATATTAGTCAGTCTTACAAATACATATTGTTCTATTACCTTGCTTATCAGAACTTAAAATATCTTTTCTTAACGCATCTTAAAAAAAAGGAGCAAATTAAAATTTTAATAAATCGTACATTTTTGAGAACAGTGATAATCTACTACTCACTGTTGACATTTCTAATATGATCTGTTATGCAGATCCGTTACTTCCGTATTGGGATAATATTTGCGAACATCACCATAGCATAGCATAAATAATAGACACTATTGCTTTCAATTAGTGAGTACTGAGAAATCTTAACGAAAGAAACCATTAATACATAACCAAAAAGTCATAATTCAGTTATTAGGAAGTTTAAATAGCTGAAGTTAATTAAAGAGTATTTCTTTCAGTATGCAGAACAGAAATTTCTTCTATGAAAATTCATTTCATTAGAAAAAAATCAGCAAATGCAAATAGCATTTTTCAAATCTTTATTTAAGCTGCATCCTGAAGCTTCCTCGGCTAACTCACTTATGATTTTCCTGAAAAATTTCATAGTTGAATTTCACTAGCATTTAAAAAACTTGAAAGATCCATCTATCTATGACTTGATTTATGACTGCATAAAATTATCGGCCGTTTCATACTGATAATAATTCAATAGCTCAGTAGTAAATCTGAACTTGAAACTTGACAGACAGTCCATATATATGAAGTGGTACCTAAACAGTGTTAAGTCATCATAAAGTGTTCAAATGAGTTCTTGAATTTTTAGAGTAAAATCAGCGAATAAATACAAGAAATTAACCTGCAGTTAGTCCGAAAAATAAACACTTGTAAAATGTTGTGAAGCATTGCTCGAAGATAGAGATGTTATCCTGGTGAAGGGTCAGGATACAAACTTCCATCAGAATCTTTATGGTGATCACAAATGCGATCGTGAACGCATAAATAACCACCATGCAGTGTTCCGTCCACTGCTTAGCCTCAATTTCTTCTCGTCTTGGCTTCGATTGGGATGGACACTCTTCTAATTTCGGTCGTATTGGCATCAGAAAGTTACGAGACATTTCGAATACACCCGAAACAGCATCGGATGGTGATGTAAAAATGCATGTTGTGGTTGCTTTAGCAATCTATTATTAATTTTAAATTCACTGAGATTGTAATTTCAATTTGAATTTCAATTACTACTAACTTTTGACGGATTCACTGGACAAAAATTTGTACCAGAAATATTAGAATTATTATTTCAAATGTTAATCTCTTGGGTGAAGTTCACTTCAAACATATCAGATTCTTTTTCTATATTCAAAATATTTTGATATCAACGAATTATTTACTGATTGAATTAAAGCATCAGTTAGTTGTACTTCAGCCTTAAATTAATAAATAAAATTAACGCAACAAGTCCGCTTTATAAAATGCATCAAAAGAGATCAAAAAATGATTTAATTCAAAACCATTTTATTACTTAAATTTGTTTCGAAAACTAAAGGTGACATTGACATCAATATATTTTAGATATATAAAAAAAAATTGTGTATAAAGAGAAAAAAATTACATTTACAGAAAAATTTAAATAAATCTAATTAATTTATTGGAGAATAATATATAAAAATGTTGTGCCGTGGAAAAAATGCTGTCTATGGAAAAAATCTTAAAACTATGAATTTCAGTTTTTAATTGAATTAAAAAGTTTTGACTTATCGAAATTAAACCAAATGATGGACTAACCTGATCTAATGAATTGTACCAGTATTTACACATAGAACTATAGCAATCACTGACAATAAATGATTGGATGCTCATCGCAGCCACTTGCCCTAATTTACCTTGTATCTGATCAAAAAATGTGATCAAACAAATTTTAAACAAAAAAGGTAAAATGAGACTCATATAACAGTTTACTAATAAAAGGATGGTGGAGATTATTAGTATTTTCTTGTAATGCTTGAAAATATATTTAACAACTAATTTCAGAGTTCCAGCTTGGAGTTATTGCAATTAAATCAAATAATACACTTTATGGGTCTGAAGAATTTCAGAAACCTAATTTTTGAATGACACAATAGTCGGCCAACATGATAGCGGTTACGATTCATCACGACATGCTCATAAGAACTTTTAAACTAATAACTTTTGAACAATTGAATTTTAAATTATACGATTGCGGAGAAAAAAGATGTTGAAAAAACCAAGCATTTCCCGGATATAAAGATACGTAAGCACACCAATAAAAACTTGACTTTTCATATTTAAAATAGATGATATCTTTTAAAAAAGTAATCTTAAAAACCTTCTCAATTTTCCGCATTTCTTGAATCCGTCGTCCTGGCACTGTAAAGTTTGTCACAATTGGCACTTCATACAACCAACCTCGTATTTTGTAATCAAACATAAGCATTCGTGGAATGGGTCCAGGCAAACTGCCTACGATCTCACCAAAATTCGGATGTCCCTCCAAATAAAATGCTTCACCAGCTGCTCTGCAAACTGAAGTCCCTTACATCACCAGATCCATCCATGAATTTGAATTTCCTAAATTTCTTATTTCTAATCATATAACGTTATTTCTAAACTTTAGATTCACCACTTCAAAAGGAACCTGTATTCCAACGTTGCATTATTCCTCGACACATTATACAACTGTGCCCATTGTTTGATACCTTTTTGCCAGAAACAGTAAATGCTGCTCACAGTATGGTAAGTACAAGTTTTGAGAGGATAGTCTGTATAAAGTGTTGAATATTCAGTGAAGATACTGTCAAGAATTGTGCGATGCAAGCGTTTCTTGTAAATTATCGCAGTAATATTTATCCTAAAATATCTCAGCAAATTACAAATTTCTTAGCAAGTTAACCGAGATTTAACCCGGGCAAATCAGTTACGCCCATTTGTCACATCTGAAAAGTTCATCATTTCGTTACAATTTGAAGGAAATAAAATTTACTTCACTACTCTCCATATATTCGTATTGGTGCCATTTTCCTTGTGAAAATAAATGAAAAATACCAAAAATGGAAGTGGCTGTATTCCGGGATGAACTTGCACATAATGTATTGGCTTCCATATCCCATCTGACTTACAAATATTTAATCTATCTGAGACAACTTCAAACTCTCGCAGTGAACTGCCGTTCCAGTTTCGTGTTACCACTAGTTTACAATCCCATGAGAGCAAATAATGAATGTATTCGCTAGAACAAATATTCCGCCACGTTTGGAAAGAGTTCAGCGATTACGTTGGAAAGATAGGAAATCTTTTTTAAACACTCAAAATTCCACAAAATGCTAAATTCACCATAAAATTTTAATTGGAAATACCCATCAAACTTAGGCAAACTATCCATAGAACATTCAGTCCCAACAGCATCCACTAGAACATATATTACAAAAACAACCGTCCAATTTGGCCACATTTTAAAAATGAACCACAATAACATCAAATTATTTTTATATTGAAAGAGGGATAAATGATGCTCTTCCATTCTAGTAAATGTTATTTAAAATGAATTTAAGTGCATTCAAAACATTAAATCTCTTATCAACAAATTTCATAAAGTTCGGGTGCAGGATAAACAATAAAGTGATTTTATGGTCATTTATAACAATGAACTAAAGAGCACAACAATGATGAAATTCACAAGGAATTTAAAACCTTACAGTGTTTTATAGGAATCTTCCACTTCTCACTAATTGGTGAGTCTCTTCGTTTTAGATATCAATTTCCATTTATACTTAAACATGACCACCTAATTTACGGGCAAACTAAATAATAATCTAAAAGCGAAATTTTGTTTTACATATTTGAAAACTTATTATTTTCACAAGCAAAATATAAAAATAGTTATTCTTCAACGAAAGCAAGATATTGTATAGAACGCATATTAATGACAACACATTACAAAGTACAAAGCTAGTTTAGTAAACTCTTCGTCGTACTGGAGATCGATCTCGCATTGGTAACCCTCCGCTTCGCCGCAGTATCGGCCCAACAGGTCCAATACCTGGTAAAGTAATTGCCACATCGATAAAATCACCAATTTCGAATTTGCAATTTGCTAACTGTAAGGTAAATAACATAAAATACAAAATTATATCCATGCAAAACCCTAGTAGCTGTAAAATCTGAGCCATATAAAAAGAAACGGCTTCTTAAGAGTCGGTAACGAATCTCGAAATTAAATTCAATTCGTCTCTTTGTTTAAAAATCGAATTTGAAGATTGATAGTCAGATGAATCGGAAGAAAAGTGTTATAGATAAGTTCTCACTGTATTAAGTCAAGTAATGACTTCAATGAGATAACCAAATAAATGAAAAGAGAAAGAACTTTGGGGAAAAACTTACTGGTCAAAAACTAAAGCTCCTTAAATAGTTAAAACTTACCGTCTTATTGTCGTCCACACCACGTTGCCCATTCATTGTATTGCCAATATCCCTCATCACATACCGAGGAGTGAAGCGATCCGGGGCTACTGAAATTGAATTCAAATTCAGAACTTTACAGACATCATTTTTGGCATGAAAATGATGGAAATGATTTGATCAAACAATTAAGCCTTGAAATACAAATGAAAGTGTATAATTACGGACTGACTTCATAATCAAAGGATTATGCTGGTAAAGTTGTCCTGAGTTCAGTTATTTCTGCTATTATTCGTGAATCGTTACTGTTTTACCTATATTTAATTTTTTTAAAGCAGTATTACCGACTGCAAAATCAAATGTAGTGCCACGTCGTCGAGCATCTGGATTCACCTCCTTTATTAGTGACATTAATTCTCTTAGAGTGCAGTCCAACCTGGAACAGAGCAGTTTTCTGACAAACAACCGCTAAGCCATTCTTCTGATTCACTGTTTGATTATGGTAATATTTATTTATATCAAAAATAACTCTACAGGAGTTTTAACTTCAATAATTTTCAGACTTCAATAACTTGATATAACTAGTACAAAAATGATGGCAGGGAAGATGGAGCTAGTAAAATGAAAACTGGTTAAATGGTCTTGGTTAAAGGAAAATTTCTGAGTACATCATAAAAATCAATTCTACGTGAGAGGAAGGAAAATACCAAGTGTAAATCTGTAGTTCGTTAGCTGGGGTACTGCCACGTCCATATTCTGACAGCGGATTATGCCTTCCGTTTGCACAAAATATTCGCAACAAAAGTGGACATATCTAAGATGAAAAATATGTTCTTTTTTTCTTCAAAATTATGAGAAATAACAAAATGCTTTTAATTTTGATTGAATGGATACAGAAACTATCAATATATATATATATCTGCTGAATGCACTTCAGAAGCAAAATTAGCTTTTATAGCAAATGTTCTAATAAAACAGTGAGAAATAAATCGCAACAAGGAAAACCGATAACTGTACGAAGTAACCTTTTCACGGTCCACAGTCTTCTCTTCCGGTGCTTCCACTTGAGATATTACGTTCATCCTTCTGTTCGCTTGTTATTATAAAATTCCTGTAATATAATACTAACCAGTCTCCTTGAACCCTCTAGAGATGGAACTATTTATACAGCTACTGTCAGCTCCAACACATCCTCTATGATACCGATGATCTTCGAACCCCGTCGACACACATATATGTACGTACATACACGCACAAACACGAACACAGACACAGATGCAAACCATCCGAACCGAACCATCCGAATCATAGCGCTTTGTTAAGTGGACACTATGAACATGTCTGTCTCTTGGTGAGACGCAGGACGGTGCTGCGAGGTGTGACGGTTGTTGTGTGTGATTTGGTCGGGTGGAGTGCGTTGGTAGAGAATGAGGAGGCATGGACTTTAATGAGGCTGTGGTCAAAGTGAAGCAGTTGAAGTATCGTCCAACGGATGACGAGTTATTAGAGCTTTATGGATTCTATAAACAGGCTGTTGTGGGTGACAACATTACTAGCAAGCCTTGGATCGATTTCAAAGCTCGAGCCAAATGGGAAGCCTGGCGAAGAAGAAAAGGTTACTAATAATTGTCACACTGAAATATCTTTGCCTAAAAGCAGTATTGCAAATTTGAAGTTGCAAACTTAAGACTAGCCTTGTAAATCTTTTCTTTAAACATATAAGACTGTTTTGATTAAAACTGTTTTATATGCTTTCCTATGATAAATCAGTGTTACTCATCTGTGTAGCACTTGCAGATATCGATAAAGTCTAACTTATTTAACTTTTTAGTCATATCATTTACTCTCCGGAGTGTCTAATCCGTTGTTTTAAAGGTATGTCCAGCGAAGCAGCTAAGAAACAATATATTAAGCTCGTCGAAAAACTCATCCAGAAATGCGACTAAATGATAAATAAGAAAGTCCTAACTTTTTCTATTTAACAATTTCTGTAGAACATGTGAACACTGTCATTCTTATTAAATTGCTGTTTGTAATATTTCCGATTTACTTTGAATTGAGGTATGACATTCATGATGCTATTTTATTGTACAAAATAGGTAAGTCGTTGTCTCAGTTTCGCACTGTTCGACAGTTTGACTGTTTGTAAGCCATGCAGGGAAAATTTTAAGCATGATTCTTCGTGGATGCTCTCTCCGTATTATAGAATATGTAAAAAAACACTTTATTTTTCAGTTTTTTAGATATTGCTCCTTTATTTTACTTATGTTTCGGAAGAGAAAGAGTTGGATGATATAAGTTGAGGTGTGTGGATTAGTTACGTTAGTCAACGTATAATTTTCTATCAAAATTATGTTCTATATTCATTATTATTTGTATTGGAGCCACCTCTCAGATTTAGTATTCTGTTTTGTAAATATTTTGAATCGATAAATATTTAGATATTATTGCTGCCGATGTGTAAATTATCGTTAACTATTCACGTATACTTTGCTTCTTGCGTTATATTGCTCAATAGCATTTTTTTTCGTCTTTAATGCTATAGTAGCTAACAAGAATAATTGTAGTTCTAGTCGTAAGTTGATCTGGTCGCACAACTTCTTAGCTACTCGATTACTGCGGATGTCGTAATGAGTGCGAAAAAGCTTAGTACGAGATGAATGTATTATCAAATCGGTGCATCCGGCAATTATTCCGCTACAAGAAGGGGTCATTGCCGCTTGCGACAAAATTTACTTATTTTGAAACGCGAAGAGCATTATCTGGTGCAGCTTTGGTTCAGGTTTCACCAAAAAATATACAGCCTTACTTGAAGCTGATGCGTATCGATAAACCCACTGGTCAGTTTTTCTTAACATTATATGGAGTGCACTGTAGTTCAGTACAGAGATGCACTGTTTCTCAGAAAAAGATTTATGTTCATAAATTGTTCAAATTAATATAAACAGGTAGCTGATCAGGTATGATATTTGTATAGGTTTTTGGTTACTGTATTGGCCATGTACATGGTCGATAGCGCTATCTGCAACACCAGGTTCATTACCCGATCTGAAAATGCTTGCATTATTTGGTGTTGGGTCGATTCTGATGCGTTCTGCAGGTTGCATTGTGAACGATATTTTTGATAAAAATTACGACAGAATGGTATTAATGATGTTACTACTGTTTCGTTCATTTTCATGCTTTTCCGACTTTCTCTAGCAATTTATGCATTAGATATCAGTATAGCCAGATGTTCTGTGTTTCTCTGCTTCCATTCTACGTTAAGGTTGAACGAACACGGTCAAGACCGCTTGCAAGTGGAGAACTTAGTAACCGACAAGCTCTTACTGCCCTTGCAGTATTACTATCTGGATCACTCTCGATACTTCTACAGTTCAGTTGGTTCAGGTTTCTTCTATTGCTTATTTTGTTCATTTTGTCTTTTTTCTTTTTGAGATTTCTACTTCCTCAAATACTATGTTTATAACTATTTCTCGAGTTAACGGGTGTGCTTGTCTTATTCAAATAAATTAGCATTTATTCATCCGGAACATTTTATTTGCACATAGGGTAGGCACGAATCATCAAACTTGCCGTTGCAAGATATTGGAAATTATGCCTGATTACAATTGTCACTTATATTTAACTGTTGTAATGATGGTCATTTCCAGTGAAATAAATGGACTTTAATTTGATGACTTTATGGTATGAAAAATAAGTCGTTTTGAATACATGTCATTTCAGTGTTGCAGTGGGTGCTAGCTCGTTATTTTTAGTTGTTGTATATCCGTTGGCAAAGCGCTATACATATTGGCCGCAGTTCGTCCTTGGTACTCTTAAAAATTCTTTCAGTCTGATAAACATTCTCCTTAGAGTGTTCGCCACTGTAGTTTTAGAGAGGGTAGAATTTTTCAGAAATTAGTAGATTTAATTTGGTCGAAACTTACAAAATTTTTTTTTGATTGCAGTGCTTTGCAAACTAATGCATTTCTCACAGTATCACTGCTTTGCAACTTGAAGAACTGAAAACATCCAAAACTTGAACATTCATTTCTTGTTCAGGAATTTCAGGCCTTACCTCTAACTGGGGAGTATTTATTGCGTGGTCTCACTTGTGTCCGAACACACTACTCACTGTCATCCCTTTGTACACTGCCACCGTGCTTTACACTGCCACATATGACACTATATATAGTCACCAGGTACTGTACCTTCCATTATCACGTTCCAGCAGAACAAGCTTCACATCATTGATGCTTGGTACTACAAGATTTGAAGAACTTGCAAAAGAGTTAAGGAAAATCTGAAAAATCTTAAATATAAAATTTAGAATTTGGATGCTACTTAACACAGCTTCCAAATTTCCTTACCATCAAAAGTACTGTTTTCTTTCTTCTTTCTTCTGTTATCTGCTTCTAAAATATGTTATCGTTTGTTCTTTTTTCCATTATAAGTTGCTTACTTTGTTCTGCATCGTGGGGTTGTTTATTTCTTTCATCCCACTGATTTATTTTCGCACAATTCATGCTATTCACGGTGATTTCTTTCTCTACCTCATTTCAATTAATTTGCGTTCACAAAAGATTATGTTGATTTTCTCTAGTCTTTAGGAAGAATCGAACAGTTTCAACTAAGCTTTTATAATGGTGATAATTATAAAATATGCAAAAATCGCATAGCGCACTAATGCTAACTTGTTTGGCGCTTCATCAAAAATGCTTTTTGGGAAAGTGAAAACGTTGTTCCAGTTGAATTCCGAAGCTTCAAACCCAAGGATTACCGCGTTGCTCTTTGAAATTAAAGCCCTTAACAGAAAAGTTTTCGCGAATGCATAATTCGTTTTGGAAACTTAACTTTATAGTGTGAAGGTTAACTTCTCCACTTTATAATGGAGTGAAATTTAATTCTTTTTCATGATTTAATTAGGGATTTTAAATTTTACACCAGCTATCCACCCGTGTTGTAATTTAAATGATGGAACAGTAGAGGTTGAAAGGTCGCAGAACAGTAATCATCCAAGAACTTTATACCACTTCTACTACTGATTCCACAGGATTGGTATTCAACTGGGGAGCATTGCTGGGTTGGGCCGTTATACGCGACGAATTGTGCACAGTGGTGCTTTTACTGTATATGGCTTCGGTGAATTGGACCCTGATTTACGACACAATATACGCTCATCAGGTGGAATAGGCTTGGACACAATATACTCCAGTGTATAAATATATTCGCAGACAAAAACACTGTAGATCATTTGACAATGGGACAGTATCATAGGACTAAAAAAAAATCTGCGATTAATATATTACTGGCATAATGAAAGATTTAAATTCTTTTTTTTATAAGTGTCTCTCTTAATGACAAATAGTATTCGTCTATTCTGCTTGAGATGCGTCCTTTAATTCTTATGCTTCGATTTGACCGTTTAGGATAAAGCAGATGACCTGATAGCTGGTATTAAATCTACTGCTCTACTTTTCGGTGATAGAACGAAGTATTGGTTGACTGGTTTCGCAGCTCTTACCATGTTAGGTCTTGGAACTACAGGTGTTATGGTGCAACAGACATGGCCCTTTTATGGTGCCTTAGCTGCTACCGGGGTACATCTTGCATGGCAGATTGGCACCGTGAATATCAATGATCCAAAGGATTGCTGGAAAAAATTTAAAACTAATCAGGTAAGATGATATGTTAATGCTTTTCAAACACAAAATATCTTAGTATCTAATACACAAATTGTTTTCATCCTTGTTTCTAAGATTGTAGTTAAAAGGATTTTTTTTATCGTGTTTTTCAAAGATGAAATGCATAAACTTATCAGTGATAAATTACAGTACGGTCAATTTCGACAAAGATTCATCAAGTTACAAAGATATCTAAAATATAAAGAATAAAAAACTTCTAAAATTTTCCTTAAAGGAGAGATTTGATTCAAAACTAGACTTTACTCAGGAATTCTGAAACACATTTCTACAGTTGGATACAAGAATTTATTTTAAGATTCTCTTAGATGTGAATCAAGGCGAAAAGTATCCATATTAGTTTTTTATCACTTTTTTCCAGTGGCTTGGTGCTATTTTATTTACTGGCATTGTCGTTGGGAATTTATTACGGAAAGAAGAAAAAGAAGGAACGAATCCTACTCTCCTTGAAAAGTTTATTGAGTAATATGTCTGTTGTGAAAGATACTAAATATCAATTTTCAATGAATGTCGTACTCTTATATATCCATAAAGAAATTTAAGCATTTGCTGGTTTGGTATAACCAAAGTTCACTGACTTTGTTTAAGACACATTCGAGCAACCAGTGCAGACAACTGAAGCAGTGAGCTAAGTCCTTCCACAATTCGTATATGACACAAACCAATTTCCTGAAATCACTAATTCTTCAGCATTGTTATACAATGCATGGCACCTGCTGAAAGCTTATCAGTTGACTCATTCAATTCCATACACTTCGAATGAAAAAAATAATACCTTCACGTATTCCAGTTTTAGATATTCAGGAATACTGAGTGTTTTACACACGCGAACCATGTTGTTAAGGATATCCTCTGCTGAGTAACCCATCCGATAAAGACTATGCACAATTTCACCAGCTTCCATAACTTTCCCATGAACACAATGCTCGATTATTTGCATTACCATTTGCGGATGTGGCTCGTCACATACCTTGACATTATATATCATAGCTACAGTTTTTAGAGCTACAAATAGGGAAATTACAGACCTACTGTCTTATACTACTACGATATATTGAATAAAATCACACTGATTTTCGAAACTTTTCACCTAAACACCGGTACATTACGGAACTTTCATGGTTCCAACCATTCTTGAACCCACATACCTCCAGACGTTCATATCCTTTTACAGTTGTAGCTTGTGTTGTTTAATTACCTAACCTCCAGAAGAGAATTTTTAATGGGGATGTCACAGCTTTCATTTCCACTCAACAAAAAGATGAGGATAGGTCACAGTGCTTACCTTGAAAACATTATCAGCCGTGACATTGTTGAAACCAACTACTGTACATTGCAAGTTGTTAAGAGCCTAGAAAAAATATCTACAATATGAATAAAATTAACGTATTAAACCAGGCCAACAAATTAGATTACATTATTGCAAACAGATTATATATGTAATTTAAACTTTATATGGTTTAGAACTATGCGGAACCAGCAATTCCAAAAAAAAATTACCTGCCGCATATCTCCTTGAGCAGTAAAAACTAAAGCGTCAATCCCGCTGTCATCGTAAGTCACCTTTTCTGCTTCACATATTTGCAACAATCTTTTCACGATTTGTTCCTCAGAAAGTTTCGAAAATCGCAAAATAGCACAACGAGATTGAATTGGTTCTAAAATAATAAGTTCAGGAAAACACACTCTTTTCTTCCAAAGAGTTTTCTCTCAGATTTTTTGTAGGCAAATTTTAACGCATCAAAGACAATTTAATTAAAAATTTTCACGTCAATTTCTCTAGATGACAATTTTTTTTTGCAGACAGTCTGCTTCTCTTTCGCATTGATAATTAGCTACTAAGCATCACAACAGAATTGTTCCCAAAAAAGATTAATTACCATAGTAAAATTAAAACATTTGAATAATTTACCTATGACTTTCCCAGACTGATTGCAGGCCAGTGTAAAGCGAGTCGTTTTACTGTATACCTCCATTGTTCTTCGGAGCGCTTGTTGCGCCCCCTCTGTCATTGAATCCACTTCATCTAGTATGATTATTTTATGTCTTCCCGGTGGCAACGTAACCTTACTTTGTGCAAAGTTTTTGATTTTATTTCGTACAACGTCTATCCCCCTAAAATCGTTGATAATATTCTCAGAATAGTTTGATATGTTTAAATAAATCACTACTGAGCGAAGCTTTAACTTGAAATCTAAGAATGATGTACGCGGACAATTAAGATTAAAGGTCCAGAAAACAATAAGCATTGAAAACAACGAGAATTTGAAAAACATTTCCCTGTCATCGGAAGCATTCAATTCCAAGCATGCACTTTTAAGACGACCACCGAGCATCTCCCGTGCTAATGCCCACATACTCGTTGTCTTACCACATCCTGGCGGTCCCTCAAATGCTATAATATTAAAATTACACAAAAAAGAATTAAGTCAATGAAAACAGGCTTTATGAACAGACTTACGATAAGAAACAGACTTTAAAAATCTTGCACATGAAATAAAACTTTAAAAAGTAACCGAAATAATGATATTTGGTGTGTTCCCTTGCTTTGCAAAGGCAGCCAAACGTTGAACAACAAATTCATTCCCGACCACTTCCGATAACATTTTTGGCCGGTATTTTTCGACCCTACAATGAAACAGTTTCCATAAAACCTTGTTATTTATTATTTAGTCATGCAGTGGAAGCTAGAATCTAATGGTATGAAAAACAAAACGTAAAAATGCTTATAACAAAAAAAAAAAAAAAACTAACGACAACTTATCGCCATTCGGAGCAAACTACCAGTAATGATAACTTCACAAACTCTGTCTATGGTTTGATTCTTCCAGATTCAATTACTTAAGTTCTGGTAGCTCATAGGTCCCTCTGTTTTCAGTTTAGTTTCGTATTACAAGAAATACATTTAGTCTTGTTTCCTCCCAGTTTGACCTCAATCGCCATTGTACCCACCAGGGAATGTCCGAAGATTTTTGAGACTAACGATAAATTATTTATCAACTTGAGATGACAGCAAAAGTGAAACTAACCAAGGAGTGCTCGAATTCATCCTAATATACTTTCTCTAATTGGTCTCACACCTGCAAACAGTAACACACAGATCAATTAATTAGTTCCTCATCAGCAATCGAACTTTGTCTCCAAAACACAATTAACATAATTCAGTAGATACATATGTGTAGTGATAATATATTCGGGTTAAATCATAAGAGGTCTTCCAGAACCAAAAACTCTAAACACTGACCCTAACTTGTTACGACGTTTAAAATTCAAACATTGTTTCAAATGAGTAATCGTTATGAAATTCGTCTGTATCACATGCTATCTTAGGCGGTACTAGTGGATGCTGTTCCTCTCTTCTCACTCCTCTACAACTGAGAGTTGTAAATTGTCGAAGATGGAAAGTCGGTGAATATGTAGAATTCCAGAGAGTACAAAGGTCACCTTGTGATAATACCGATAACATATATATATATATATATATATATAATAAGACGGATTGAACGATGAATGTACTGATTAATACAAGCATTTGTCAATTGAAAGATTTGGATTCTTATGAGGACAGCTAATTTCAGGTTGAAAAGAGGAGGAAGTGCTATGGAAGGTAAGAGAAACTCATAAAACATATGTGAAATAAATGAAAAAGCATACGGCATGTTACTGAAAGTAAAAACAGTGGGAAAGCTCGCTAGAGGAATAATACTTCGAACGAAATTTCATAGTTACGAGGATCACTCACAAATATGTAACAGTATCAAACAATTCCTCCTACTTCCTCTGTAGCAGTGTTAACTGGAATAGGAAATTCAATATATTTAGCATCTTCATTTTTCAAACACAATAAAATAAAGAATTTAAAGAAAACGAAACCTTCGCATTTTACTGCGATCATACCGTGTCCGTTATGATCGCAATAAAATTTTTGGTCAGGTAAGTTGACTATAACTTAAGCCAATTTTTTTACTGTTTAATATTATATAATACAAATCAAAGGCTTAAGCCAATTTTGATGTTCTTGTACCTTGTATCTTAAAGATAAATTGGCTGTCGCAATACATCGAGAGTTGAAGTAGTTCTGAAGAGGGCCATTAAAACCACATCAGCGAAAAAATGTTTCCTGACCTCTGATATCTTTAGGACTTTGACTATGTTTAGTTTTTAGTCAGGTAACTTGACTATAACTTGAGGCTTAATCTCAGGCACTAAAACTTTTGGCTTTTAGTTAGTCTTCCAGGCTTTTGATTAGTCCTTCAATTATGTGAGACATATACTGAAATCTTCTTGACGGTTATAAAAAGATTTTGACTATTTTCGGAAAGAATACACCAAACTGGTAGGGCTTAGTTATTTTCAGGATGGCTATATGTAATCATTAGTGGGGAAAGCAGTGATTTCATTGTTAAATGCGATAGGAACGTTTCTTTCCTAAGAATGACATATTCAATACCATACAAGGGCATTTTGGAGAAAAATTATCCTCACCCCTAGATATATTATAGCTCTGAAATTCGATCCTGCATAGGAAAACTATGTAGACATACGTGTGGAAACGGAAAAAATGCTGAACTACCACCTGTTATATGCGGAAAGGACGCCTGGGAAGACGAAATAAATATCATTATACACCAGCGATAAGTTCCAAAAAATAGAGAGAACTGTCTACTTAAAGTAAATATACGGAAGATAGCATACCTTGAAAACTGCGACGAACAAAGGGAACAACGGAGGTAAGTTCGATTTATATAAATATCGAAAGATGCATTAATACAGTGGACGTCATGAACCTGCGTATTACAAGAGATATGGATTTGGCTTATCACATTACTGCTATTAGTAATTCACATCAAATTTCTCTACCACTGTTATCATATGTAGAACAATGAAAATAATATGAAACGTTTGAGAAATAGTCGATGAATCAAAAGGAGAAAGAAGGGAAGGACTGATGGCTCCCTGAAAAGGATGAAAATGTATGCATAGAGAGTATTTCGACGATATGCTTTCCTTTACTTTTGGAGATAAACAAATGGAAAAGCATAATGCATGAAATTGTGATGAATGGCGATGTTAGTATCCTTCTATGAAATTGTGCAAAGACGCATTTCCAATTTACTTGTCTCATTGTTAACAGCAAGTCTCCCTTTCACTCTTTCCTCGTTTGAAAAGCCCGACTGGTGCTTCACGGTTCTCTTGTTTTCTATAAGCAACTGAACTTTAGTAGAAGCTACCACGAGCTCTTTTTGGAGAGGTTTTCCTTGGATCATTTGTCAGATTTGAGTACGTCGATGATTAGTTTTAATTCGACTAATTTTCAGGTTTTAATGAAAATTGTAGGCACCATACAATTGCTCGCAATAACATTCGTCCATTTTGCACTAACAGTGGATAATGTTTTCCTTGGTGACAATATTTATTATGCTGTGAACTGCGGTTAGTATCATTTTATGAGTAGTAAAACAACCACATTTTCAATTAAAGGGAGAAAGAAGGGTTGAAAACCATGAAAGAATACTATCGCTAGGTTAAGGACCTTAATGTTGACGAAGTATTACCGAGACAGTCTCATTAAGTGTCCAGGTGAAAATGGACAGACTGCTTTCCACCGATATCTACCTTCTTTTCCAGCAATAAATTCCATCCATTGTCAGAGCCTAAATTTTCGAACCTTACTAGTTAAATATTTTTTGATTCTAAAGTTTTATAAGAAAGGGGAAGTTTTACCTAAAGAAGGAAAAAAAATAGATTTGTATTTGGAAAGCGTTTTTCATCCTAATAATGAGCGTTTGTATTAAAGATGGTAATCATGTAGGCAGTGTTATTACTGATGAAATGTAGAACTATTTCGCAGTAAACTAAATGAAATCAACTGAAAATCGTAAAGGACTAAAGGGCTTCATAATTCTTCAGAAGGAATAAATCGGTGTTTGTGGTTATCAGTTCTCTATAAGTATGAAGTTCGTTTAGTCCTTTAAGGTTTTCAGTTTGTTTCGTTTACTTTACTGTAATTAGAAAATTTTTATTGTCAAGCAATGAAATGGAATAAGAGAATTAATCTTTTCCTTTAGTAGTACTTGATTTAGTAGTAATACTACGATACGTAAAGTTACTTCATGTCATGAATCTAATAGACTTTAATATTGAAAGTAGTTTTTTCTTGAAAAGAAAGAGTTTTTTCTTTTAAATATTTTAGGTGGACTGGCACACACAGATCTTAATGGTGTTCATTATCAAGCTGATCCATTACGCGTTGGCATTGCATCTGATTTTGGCAGTAGGCTAACGATAATGAGGGTTGATCCACGTGATGCTATTCTTTATCAGACTGAGAGGTTAATACATTTAATAGCAAATATTGAGCAACATGAAATTTCCAATTAAACGACGTTCAATTTTATTAACTGTGATAAGTTAGTCGATAAACCTCTTTACACTTAAAAGATAAAATAAAAGGAGCAGGATCCAGTAATAACTACACACCGTATCATTTATGGTTTCAGCTATACCAACATAATATTCGATGAATCAAGAATTCATTACTTTCTTGCGTTTTATTATTACATAAAAATGCAACAGGAAGTTTTACTGTTACATTCATTATTTCAACACATTAACGTATTATAAAATTTCTAGCAATCTGCTTATCAAACTTGTTTGATAGTACTGACAAATTTTTAGGTATCATACAGAGGATTTCACTTATACTGTGCCATTACCAAAGGATGGGGAATACACATTGGTTCTCAAATTTTGTGAAGTTTATTTTCAGTCTTCACAGCAAAAGGTGATAGTTTCTTCGCTTCTACTAGGTTTGCCTTAATAACTTTATTAGGTAATTATTAAGGGAAGCTAATACTATTGTTCAACTACCACTTCACTGCATTATTTCTAGGTATTTGATGTCCTATTTAACGACGAAGTAGTGATCGCAGACTTAGATATATTCAAAGAAGCAGGAGGCATTGGAGTTGCTTACGATCGTCTGCTGACGTTTCGAGTAAATGAATTTTTCAATTCTACTGTGATGTTTTTTATGTGAACATAAGGTAGTATTTTTGTGACTTCAATTTTGGAAAATTTACTCGTAAGCTTAGTATTTCTCATTTAGCGCTTTTGATTACGAATCCTTTTAGTTTCTGCATTAGAAAGTCGGATTTTCTAAATTTTCTAAAAATGTTACGAACTATTTATTTGATGCTTTATGGATTTGAAGCTAGACATTATGTTTAAAAAAGCCGAGAAAGTGCTTACGTCATGTTCATTTAAAACTCCATATCCTTCGCATCTTTATAGTTTTAAAAATTTATTAATATCAGATTTGCACAGGTTGAAAATGGTGTTTTGTTATATGGAGATCGACGTGATTCGTCTGGATATATAAAAATCACATTATCTAAGGCATATTTTCTTTTCCATTTCTCGTTTGTGTCGTTACTGTAGTTTGAAATGATCACAGTGGGTACGTACAAAATTTTAATCAAACGCTTTAGTTAAATGGTTTTAAGTTATTGAAACAATACTATTTTCAGGGTGCTTTGGATAATCCAAAAATAAACGCATTTTATATTTATCGTGGCCCTAAAACGGTAATTCATTTGAATCTGATCATCATAATTACTGAAATTACGAGAATGTTGAAGCCTCCATATTATATCAAATCGAATTTCCTTACCAAATCTATAAAGAACAAATCTTTAGAATTCATTTTAAGGATATCCCGTTTCTCCGAGATGTATTATTTGACGAGGAAATAGAGGAGGAGGAAGAAGAGGAGGGATTTGATGAAGAAGCAGACGTTAAGTTGCGTACTGAAATCAATCGTTTCGAAGATGAGCCCGTAGTGAAAGATCCTTATGCTGAACAGGATGCAAGTCACATGTTCATACCGTTCCTCATAGCCTTCGCTTGTTTTTTTCCAGTTTTATTCTGTTTATGTAAATTATAACAAAAATATTTCTTCCTGTTGTTTGTTTTCCTCATTCTCATGAAGCTGTAGACCTCAGAAAGAACTTTCCCATCTTTGCTCCTATTTTGACTAAAGTCAAAAAGATTTGACGAAGTAGATCTTAAGTTGCGTATTGAAATCAATCGCTTCGAAGATGAGCTCTTAGTATTCCGTAAAAAGTATATAATTCCATGCTTTTTGTCTAATAAAAATTATTTAATTCGTTTAAAATGAATTAATTCTACACTTAGGATTATAATAACTATTGTACTTTTACTTAGTTTTATGTTTGTTGTAAAAAGTGCTTCGTGATAATTTTATGTTTATTTAGAAAATATGCCGTGAAAAGTATATAGTTCTCTGCTTTTTGTCTAGTAAATTACAAAGATGAAGAGAAACCCAACGTTGTTTTAATTTCTGATGCTCGCTAATTATTTGATGCATATTTCTTAGTGACATGACAATGGGTAATTCAGGGATCTTTCCCTATTTTTATCTTCTTCCACCAATCTGTTAGTATTTTCTTTTGTGATATTCTTACTTCATTGTGTCATCTTGGCTTCGTTAATAAACAATAACTTTTGTTGTTGATCTGATTAGTTCATCTGAATTCTCTAATCATGCAAAAACTATTAATTTCACATGTCTTAAAATTTTGTCTTGAGTCGTAAGATCGGTTCATTCCAACTTCTGTCTCCTGCTGCTCAAAAGGATAGAGATATTCTTAAAAAATTCTACTGGTTTTTCTTCTTGTTCCTGTACTCTTGCCAAAACATACGGAATTTTATCTCATGATGATTTATTTTTATTAAATGAAATGCGTATTATTGTATTCCTATGGTTTGTTTAATTTGTCCTTAATTTTGTGCGAATCTTGTTAATAAAGTCTTGAATAATAATTCAGTTACAATTTGTTCTTTCCTGACTGTCCACATACTCACATTTATTATGGGTAATAGTAAATATATACGATAAGTTCATTCATTCTGGGACTTTTTGTTATTCAGATTCCATTCTCGCACTGAACTTTCAAACACGATGATAAGATCTGAATAGCAAGTCTGTTTATTGGGATTCCGTCCGTCTATTTTGTTTTTAACAGATGATAGAGGGAAAATGAGAACGGAATCCATTACATCCCGACTAATGACTACAGAGTCAACGTCATTTATGAACATGATAGTGCACACCTGCAAATGCTCTTCGATTACTTAAAAAATTCTTTAGCCATAACAGTTTCCGATCTTTGCAATGGACAGTGATTTAAAGTGCATTAAGCGGGAAAGACCAAATAGTAATGATGTCAATAGGTATACTTTCTTTTACTCGCTTGAAATGTTTGTACTTATTTAATGATTAAGGATTTTGAGTACTGATTGATTATTCGACTTATTTTAGGTTATGGTAGTATTTGCTACCAGTTACCATCACTGTACACTAACAAATTAACTATTGTTATATCACTATTGATTTCTCTTATGGATTAGCAAATGGAAAATACTCGGTGAGTTATTACTGTGTTCATATTATTATCAAATTTACAAATTATACACTTATAAGCTCGGATTTCGGAGAAATCGGGATTCATGAAATAATTGTAGGAGCAATGGTATTCAAGTAGCTTGTATAAGTGGCGGAACAAACTTGAACAAATAACAGTCAATCCTTGCATCTGATAATCTCCAGTTGCTTTATATTACTCCTGAATTTGCTCTCCATTCTGGTTCTTTGTTAAAAAGTGGTCGTAAAATTAACTTTAATATCTGTAATGAGATGTTGTACAGCAAATAGTGTGCCTGACATTTAATTAGTTTACAATTAAATTTGCGTGTATAAATTGAGTATTGCTTTTGTATCCACGCGATCGCAGTTAATAAACTGCTGTTTTTAAGCCACAGATTGAACGAGCCTATTTCAGATATTAATTTGCTGGCAGTCGATGAGGCTCATTACATTTCTGAGTGAGGGCACGAATTTCGTCCCAGTTATCGGCAGTTAGCTAAAATTGTTATCTCTTTGGTAAAAACGTTCTAGTGATGGCTCTTACGGCTACAGCTACACAACAGGTCAGAATGGATATTGCGCGCAATTATCGTACTATAATAGTCCATCAGCCAGTTATCATACTTGTGCCATTGGATAAGTTTGGACTATGAAAATTTGACTTTCTATTTGTTTTTTGTCATATATATATCAGTTATTAAGACTTTTGCCCATCGCTAATACATGCTACTAGCTTATATGCAAATAGTGTTTGACATAATTCTACTTCTAGTAAAAATTCTACTCATTTTAATAATATTCCCAAAATTCCTAAATTTTCTGGAGGATTAATACATTTGCTCAATGAAGATAAAAGAAATGGAAAATATTTCAATGGTTCAACGATCGTATATTGCCACACACATATTTTAGTTGGTAAAATTTATGAATGTTTGTCTAATAAGAACTCTATTCTTAATAAATAGTTTAGATAAATATGAAATGATTGCATTCTGCGATAGATCTCTTCAAATTATTTGTATCAGAAGCAAGCCTTTCTATTAAATGTCGTATTTCATTCTTGCTTTACTAATTTAACTGTTCAATAAAGATGTAAAAGTTCTTTATTGTGTCATCACTACTATTCTTGTTAAAGGTTGATAAAGTTGAATAATCTGCAGACCAGAACCTACACAAACATTTTGACGTTTGAAATAATAGAAACTTCATTGATCGGTTCTTCCGCTTGTCGTTTAGCATGAAGACTAGCATTTATATAACTGCGGTAATAGTATTTCGCCCAGCTGTTAATGATATAATTCATGCTTCTGATTTAGATTAAGCATTGGAGGATGTTGCTTTAATGCTTCCCTTGTTTGGAATCATAGTCGGGGTTTAAGTTTGTGGCTCATACATTGATTGGCTTAGATTAGTATATTAGTTTCTAAGTTTTGGTTTAAATCAAAACCCAGGCTTTTGTGTCGGGTCATAATCAGTGTGTACTTTTACGACTGGAAACACTCCGGAGTAGAATTCGAAGAAGTTTGGATTCTTATACAGAAGTTAATACATACAGAAATTAAAAACAACCGTATGACAAGCAATCCATAAATAAGCGGATCACATTGTGTTAATATTTTGTAACTTGACCGCTTATATTTTTTGTTATTTTATTAATTTCATCTCTAGAACAGTAGGTCAAAAAGCAAAGGCAAAAGATATGAAAAATAAAAATTGAACTTGCTCAACTACCTTATTACTTACTGACCTTTCAGCAGATGGACGTTTGCTCCATTCTCAAAACAACATTTTTTTTTGTCTTTAAGTCATTAAGCAACCAATTATTAAACTGCAAAGTCATCCTGCACTCGTGAATTGCTATTTGGAAACTAATTAATCAATACTTCAAAACTTGCTGACTTCAAACGCAGTAATCAATGGATCAGGACACTTCTGTCTCCTTTGCAAGCTGATTACAAATGATCTGTTCATTATATGTCAGCTTGTTAGGCATAAGGTAGTAGTTTGTCATCGTTTCATCTTTTGTACAAGAGAAGTTCATTAGAGGATGGAGCATAAACAAACATATGTTCAAAGCTTCAATGCTAAGTGTCTTTCTTCATTTGCTCCTTTTGCTTCTTTAAATTCAATAACAGTTTTACCAGCCAGTCACACTCCATTACACTTCTCATCTCCTATTTACATACATCTCACATGTATATCTTATCTTTCCTCTTCTCTGCTGTTTTTTTTTCTGTTAACTATGTCATATCATTTCAGTTTTTCTTCTTTTTTGTTAACTATGTTATATCATTTCAGCATTTTGCAGAAACTTTAAGTTCGTTTAGAAAAGACGAACATTTCAAAAACAAAATTTCTGATGCCAGAGACAGGGAGTTCGAAGGTAACTTCGTCTTCCACTATCGATTCTGTTTCACGAGAGTGGAAAGAGAAGCCACATATCCCGACCAACATTTCACGTGACGATGCAGTGACGGACGATATTGTTCCAGAACTCTGCTCCGCTGCCGAACAAGCCATTAATGTAGAAAACTTTCCTACTTTTTGCAATTCAGTGGTAAATTTCTCGTTGTTTTGAATTTCTTTTTCAGGTGGAAAACTGAAATTTCAAGTGGGAAAAAGTAATTCATTCTGAAACAACAGTTGGCTGATAACTGGGGAGTGCACAGGTATTTCAATCTAAACTGGCAGGATACCGGTAAGTTCATATATATATTGCAACCACCACACACTCATATTTTACTTCAGTTTTCCTATCTAAATTACATCATTTGTTAATGCTGAAAATGTGTTTAGTTTAATCTGGACGAGTATTTTCAAGCATTTTATTCCATACCAACAAAAGATGTAGCGATGCATACTATACTTTTTTTCTTCCTGGAATTCTGTACTGGATTCCAGAAGAAATTCGGACACTGCTCGACCTCGGAGCTGGTTTGTGTCCCTTATCTTAGGTTTCCGTTTATGGTGATGCGATACGGCAACTGTTAAGCTTTCAAGCAAAAAAGTGTAATCTTTCTAGAATGCTTAACCATTCAGTTTCTAATAATGAAATATCCAACTGCATCATGGTAGAAAAGTGTATAGGATGTTTCTATTTGATAAAGATTTAAATTTATCTTTCAAAACTGGTCCCAAAATCTCTTCAAAGTTTTCCTTCTTAAAGAGTGAATGGGATGACCCATTAACAAATGAAAAGTGTGTAATCCGATCCTAAGAAATTTCCAAACATTTCATTTCGCTGAGAAATGAGCATATTGCGCTACTCTTACTCTGAAAGACAGTCCCAACGAAGCAGATGTTTGCTGGAACGCAAGAAATAATTTCAGGCTGACTTACACGCTGAACCAACCATCAAATGCGTGCATTACAAATAGCGATGATATCCCACAACAGTTCCATGTAGTTGTGTCCATATTTTGTTTAGAATATTCCAGTGAAAACCTGGAAAGCTACCGTCATGCAGTCCGTAGTGCAGTGAACTTGATTGAACCAAATGGATTTTTGGTCAGTTTTAGCCATTCAAATTATTTTGAAGTGCTACTAATGACTAGTAACTCTACCAACAAGGTGGACTACTAGGTCATGATATTATATATATAATCAGACCCAACTTCTCATTTCAATTCCACATGATATATGTTTACACTGCTGGTATTTTCCCTGTGTGAACAGACTGAATTACGTGGAGCACAATTACTCAGCCAATGATAAAAAAAGGCTTTTTACCCCTTTACTCAGTTTTCCATTTATTTTGTCTAATTGGGACCTCGAACTTTCATCGTTTTGTTTTCTAAAAATCCCAAAGTAAACTATCAAATCCGATAACTAAATTTTAGCTAATAATTCAGATACAGGGTGGAGTTCTCCAAGCAAATGACTATTATTTCGGCAATAAACGTTACAGATGCCATCACTTAACCAAAGAACAAGTTGTCGAATCTCTAAAGGTTAATTTTGTGAAGTTATTAAAAAAAAATTTTACTACTATTTTACTTAAAACAGAAAAATCGACTTGTTCAATATAAATACCAATACTATTTTTGAGATGCAATAATCCATTAGTTTACGTCATCTTTTAATAAAAAAGAACAAGATCTACTTTAGGAAAACAATATGGCAGTAGAGAAAGGTGAGAATTTCAAATGGTTTGAATTAGACGACCTATTCCTCTTAATCACTAGGAAGAAATTTTGAGAATATACAACATGAAGAAACTACCAGCCCAGAAAGAAATTAATTCACTTCTTTGTCCCTTTCTATTGCTTTTTAACTCAACAAAAATTTTTATTTTGCTTTCACATCGACACTCCTAACAACTGCAAAAATTTTGTTCAGAAATGACATCACTGAAATAATAGCCAATATCAAACAGAATACGATGATTGAAGAATTATGCCAGATATTTCTTATCGATATAAGTAATCATCTGATTGTCTGAACAAGCGATAATTCCATTCGTCGATATGCTGAAAGTGCTTACTGATGTCAGACAATCAATAAGCGCAGTAACATTGGCATTCCCAGAACGAACTGATGGTGAAAGCCATGCATTCGCTCGTGACTGACTGTTAAAATTTGAAGTCGAACTGCAATTCACAGATTTTATAACTTCAGTGATATAAAAAAAAAGGCGTAATATAACTAACAAAGTGGAGCTGCCATGAAAGAAGCTCACAAAAAAGGTTAATTCGGTTCTTTCCATTGAAGATTCATCAACCCTTAGGCACTCGCAATGCTATTACCGTAAAACAGTGTTATCAGGAAGCACACATAACTGGATTTACCTGGAAAGACCAGATCCCTTTACGCTTAGATGTAGCAGATGTCCTTTACCAGTTGCACAATAAAAATTTGATGGATAAACTGGATGGAAGGCTACCTGAAAAGTTTAAATGTTTTATTTTCGAAATAAGCGGGTCACTCAAAAGCGTTGGACATTTTAATATCAAATTTCCATGACAACGCTTGCTTTTTTTTTGACCAACACATGATGTAAAAATGCACTAACTTCCCAGACTGTGCCAACTGGAAAAGAAACTGCAACAACATTTAACAAACAACTACTTCGACGTGTATCGAGAAAACCAATACCACCGTCTTCAGTACCAAAACCAACCTGCAATTTTTATAACATATATAAATTTACTTATATAAAATATTCATAGCCAATCGGGAGTTTGTGGTTCATAACTAATTGACTTTTAAAAATATGCAAAGTTACTAAGAAAGCGAAAAACTGACCAAATTAGGCTCGGCAGGATGAGCAGCAACTGATGTAGTACCTTGGAAACAGTCGGTAACTCTGCATGAAAATACAGGTCGAGATGATTCCGCCTCTCCTCTGAGATCCCATAAACAGACTTGTCCATCTAGATGGGCCGATACAAATATATCCCGTGCGACTGATGCTAACGAACGTATGCTTGCCATACTCTGCATGAGTAACTTGATCCTCTCAGAATTTAAATTATGATGACAGCTCAAAGTATGGCTACCATAAGTTGTAATAACCGCAGAGTGAAGAACTATATAAACTAGCATCTTCTCAAGTTCGAAGGAACTAAAAGACTTTGTTTTATGATTTCGTCACTGCGTTACAATGTTGTAAGTGCATAAGGAAGTTCTTCTGTAATTTAAAAGGGAAAGATAAGGTCTAAAAGGGAAAGATAAAATTAAAAATAGTAAGAAAATTGGAATCCCTAGGTCAAGTAAAAAGAAAAGGTCAGTGACAATCCGAGTTTATTGCATTAAGAATAAACATTCGGGAGGAAAATCCAGGATGAACAAACCAAAGAGACAACTTCCTTAGCATTGCCTTCCAAGTCGATACCTACTAAACTTCCACCCTCACCACCACAGATGATCTTACCACTGTTACAACACAGTGCATTACAAGGACAACCACCGTGCACATCAGTATATTTCTTCATAGGTTTAATGACACCTTCATCATATTCTAATAACCTCACTGAACCATCATTCATTGCAGCCGCGAATCTCATTCCATCATATAGGCTGAAAATCTTCATTCACCTTTTTAATTCAATAATTTAAAAAAGTTTGCAATGCCATATATACATAATGCATTTGAACAAAATAAGAGTTATGATAAATGAAGCATTCTGAAAAAGAATACAGTGGACCGTCTTGAAAATTTATAAAATAGGAATATTACTTACAGCAAATCATTCACGTCTGTGTCAACCATTAACCTGCATTCACACGAGAATAAGTCATCCGTTAATTTAGCATCTAAATGTGCAGCAGTGTCAACTTGAATGATTTTGAATCATGAGAAAAAGGCAAAACCAATACTTAAAAAATTATAGAAAACTGGTTAAGAATAGCTTATATTGCTATTGCTCCTATGTTAATAATTTCTCTTGAATATCATATGCTTATGGCCGCGGCTGAAAACAAAAATTTTTTTAAAAGTTTAACCATTCCCAATTATTTAATAGGATATTCAATTGAATGATTGATAGTCAGCTGAATAACTCAAAGGATACAAGACTAAATTGACATCACAAAGAAATGTAAGTTGAGTCCTCTTAAATTGAGTCACTGTTGATCAAGTGATATATGACACTGCTGAGAAAATATGGAGTGAAATATTAGAAATATTAGGTATCACATAAGGTAAAAGACAAATGAAGAAGGAAAAGAGTTTTCAACCTTCAACCAATGACCATGCAGCTATTTCTTTGTTTCGAAAGTCGTAGGATGAGGTCAGGAATTTCTTTTGTTGTCCTCCGAGATTAAGCCATCGCACACGAGAAAACTTTGCTGCACCAAACTGAGAACGATAACATGGTTGACCATCTGTATCCATAGGACTAGACTGTTGACCAAGCGATCTTACTAGAAAAGTGATCTCATTTTATTCATTTCTACAAGAAAAAACAAGGCGTTTGCTCTGCGGCACAGCTTATTTACTCCTTTACTCTATTTAGCCACACAATTACTGTATAAAAGGATGAGACAGAAGGATTCTCACCCAAACTACCAAAGCCTAACTTTTTAAAACACTTCTCCAAGCAGGCTGCAATAGTTGTTAGTGATGGATTGAAATGCAGCTAAAAATTCTTAGTGAAGTTCGATCGTAGAGTAGGTAGGGCTAGGGGGTAGGGGGTGGATGTTTATATTATTCTACTTTTAGGGAATGTTAAAAAGAAGTCCAAGCCCACCAGCAACGTATGCAAAGTATTTGGATGATTTTGAAGGATGTGATGAAACACAGACGGTACCAACTACCAGTTCTACCAATTTACACCGGAGTCCCGGGAAGGTGATTTTTTCTCTTTTCTTACCTTTATGGTTCACTGTGATTCGTAGTTACTTAATCTGACAAGAGCTGTTCTCTAGTGAAGATTTATTTGTTTCCTCTTGTGGTATTTAATTAGCTACCTAATTTGGTCAAATTTATGTGTAGTATTTGTATTAGTGACCTATTAGTAGTCCGTAACTGTACTTTTGATAATCCGTAACTCATTAATATTAATTGTTTCATGTTTGCACTGCTTACAAGTTAAAATTACAACAATATTGTGAGGATAAGAGTAACATAAGAACTGAGCTTAGATATTTGCCATTTCATTTTTTAGGAATATTGCTGCATACTCTTTTCTCAATTATAAATCATGTTTGATTATTCTGAATGAGAGATAGTTGTAGCCGTTTCTCTTTTGCTAACTTCAGTTCGATTATAGTTGTAAAGCATCATCAAGTGGTAAAACGGAGTCAGCTTATAAGTTCTAAACAGTATCTTTTGCAGCGCGTAAATCGCCAGCAGTTTTCATCAGAAGGTTATAGTAGTACGTTTGAGGATTTCGAATCTGTAGAAAGTAGCAGTTATAGCGGCTTCATCGAAAATTCGGCTGTCAGCGAGCAACAGTATTCTACGAATGCAACAAATTTTTATGCCGGAACTTATGTTGGAACAAATTCTTTAAGTGACCAGATAGGCTGCACGCAGAATACGAGCAGCGAGCCAGCGAAGGAAAATAGACCAAAATCAATTTATGAATTAAAAGAACGAGAAAAGTAAGTGAAGAGCATCCGTGACTCTTATTCCCTCATTACTACGTTGGCTTTAATCATTCGCTCCCTATCTTATCTTCACATTCATCTGTGGTTGAAGGCTTTTTTGAATTATATCTCTTACCGCTCTGATATAGAGCAGGTTTTGTATGAGAGCTTTGTCTGTTACTGTGCCTTTCATCATATGTAAGCCAAAAGGAGCCAAAAAGTGTTACTTTGTCTTTCCAGTTTTCTCTAAACGACATTGTTCATTTTTGCTCATGAAAGCAACTAAAACAGTTAACCTTTATTGTAGAGCGGTAAAACATGTGAACAAAATCTGCTATGCGTTCGCGAAATTTGGTGATTGTCACTACGGTGAAAGTTGTAAATTTTCCCATGATCCGAAGTTGCTAGCCAAACAACAGCACTCACTGCAACGTGTAGTGTCTCAGTATAGTGATATGGAGGGCAGTGCACAAAAACCTTATATAAATGAGAGTATGTCATACTGTTCTTCAATTACATACTTCTTCAATTAATATTTTCAAGTTCAGTTTTTCAAATCGATCAGGACCATCCCCTTGAAACCTGAAATTGCAAAATGAATTTGTTAGTAATTGTTGCTTAAAAGCTGAATTAAATGACACTTGATATGCCATGATGATTCATATCGGACTAATTAATGATTTAGTTGAAAGTTCAAGCGCAACATGCCATCAGTTGGAACAACGTTTGATAGAAATTCAACGAGAACTTACAATGTTAGAGGAAGAGGGAAAAAAGGTTTATATTGAATCACTTATCATTTCTTAGCGTTAGTTTTTCCACATTCTGAAACAGTACAATTTGCAGCCAAAGTCTTCAGTGGTTGTGCCTCGGAGAAACCAATCGATTTTTGGTAGTAGTTCAAGGGCTGCTATCAATGTTGGGGGTGATTTTATCGTAAAAATTGGAACATCATGTAATGATCGTCAAGAAAACAAACGGGATAATTGTTATGAAGGTGGGAGATTCTAGATATTTATCATTAACCTTATTTTTTTTTCTTTCATCCATTGTTGCATAGAGTGGAGATTTTTTGAATATTGTGCATTCTTAACATAGAATAGCTATAATCGGCATTACCATATCAGCACGAAGTATGTTCTAGGTTAGATTATAAAAGTGAGGTTTTATTGTTTCTTGAATCATTATATGGTATAATTCAATTCTATAGAAAATAATCTTAAGCATAATTTCGTAGGTTGCAAAGTCTTTTAATTTTTTCAATAAAACATAATTCCTTAGATTTTATACTAAAATTTCATTTCATCGGTAGGATCAGAGAAAACGCGGCTGGGAAATAGAAGGAAGAAAATTAGTTTTCTTACTTTCATTGATTTCATTTCTTTTTCTTTTTTTCTATTGAAACTTTTTTGATCATTCCATTTGTAGATTTAATAGCCTAAATATTTTTAAAAATACTGTTTCTGCAGTTCACCTGATTTTAAAATTGCTTTATTTTATGTTTCTTTGGTCTATAATGTCAATCACATTTTTTTAGGCTTTGTACTAAAATTTCATTTCATCAGTAGAATTGGAATTGACTAATACTACAGTTATTAATTTGCTGGTGTTTTCTGTTTTAAGTTTGTTAATCAAATTTCAAGCACTGATTTTTTTGCGGTTAAATTCATCCGTCATGTTTGTTAAAAATTTTGGACTGCACTGTAGCGATATTTCAGAAACACATCGAAATTTCGGAAAACTGGAAGATGGTAACCATAATCGATTTAAAAAGTCTGTCTTCATGCCAGAAGAAAAGATGCTTGCTGTAAGCGATGATGACAGTGAAGAAAATGATAAAAGTGAGAGGAACAGAAAACCCCTTAAATTGGATGACGTTGTTGCTGATGAAATTTCAAGCTCTGACGATGAAGGTCTTGCTTCTATCTAGACTTCTATTTCATAAGTAATATGAAAATTCCGGTATAATTTTCGGATTTTTCTTAGCCAGATAATGTTATTGCCGTTATCCTTATGAATCTTTAATTTCTGTTATTTATTGCTGTTCTGTTCAACTGCAAAATTTAGGGAGTTCATAGTTGGCGTAATTGTTTCAGTAAATACCTTCTTCTGAAGTGTTCACATAATTTTTTCTTTAAGATTCTGTTACTAAACCAGCAACGTATGTGGTATTTATAATCACGCTTCCGTGCATGATGTTCTTATATTGCGCAGTTTTGGAAAGCAGTTATGGTAAAATGTTTTCCAGGGAATGCAGTGCCACCGATTAAAAAAGCGAAGGTTCTAGTAACTGAAGAAATTTCTGATGATTCAGATGTGAAACAAAGTGAAGTAGGCTCACTTGTTGAAGAAGACGGTGAGTTGAGTTTGGTGTCCGAAGACGAAGTACGATGCGACCAAATCTCGGATGATGAACACGAGAATGGTTTGTTGCAGTTATTCAGCCAAAGAATGTCGAAATATGTACGGAGAAACATAAACAAACGGGTTGCATATCTCCATTTCTTTATGAATTGATGTTTCAGTAAAAACTAAAGGCCAAGTATTTTTTTTTTCTTTTATTTTTTTTTTGTTATCAAATAAGCTTGATTTTGATTTACACATTTTCTGGGCAAACTTTTCTGTTTATTACAGTATTATTTCTTTTACATATATGTTTATTCAAGCTGCAGGAAGTATTACTGAACCCTTGGACCTTACATCAGTGATCGATCCAAAGCAATTAATCGACATCAGTGAAGATGAGCTGGTAGAAGAAGATAACTGTGCTACCACAAGGTATGTTTATTATCACAGTAGGTGATTGTTTGATGCTTTATCCTTTATTTAAGTACAAAAAAGAGTTCCCGTTGGGACATGCATCACAGTTTGTTAAGATATGAAATTAAATTAAAAGCTTGAGTACCTCCATTCACTCATTTTTATTAAATAAAAAGTAGTATCTTAGTTGCGTTTTCCTTTTAATTGTTGTACATTTCGTTCACTCCATTTTATGCATTGAAATCTACCTGTTAAACGTGTAAATATTTCTTATTTTTATTTCATATTTTGCACAATTTTTCAGCCAAAAACCAAAATCTTTACGCGATAAGCTTTGTTTTCCTCACGTTTTTGACAATGACGGTCTTGTTTTGGATTGCCTTTCTAACAAATTTATCGATGAAGCGCGATCTGAAGGCTTTGATGGTAACTTTGTTTTCATAAATTGTTTATTCTTTGGGCAACATATGAAATTTATTTGCTTTAAAATTTGCAGTTTGTTTCATGACAGCGTCGAGGCAAATAAATAAGCTGGAACTGTACGAATCTCTGCGTGGAAATCACAGTATTTCCAGTTTTGAACATAGAAAACATGTGGAAGAGTATCTGAAATCCACTCTTTTGTTCCAGCAAATGGTTTGTTGAATTATATGTAGCAAAATTGCAGGAAACGTAGCATCTTGGACAGCAGTAACATATTTTTTACTAGATATAAAAAATAAAGTCTATGAAGTACAATTGTGTTATAAAGTACAAACATTTCAGGATGGTGGCACTAACAATAGTAGAACAACACATACCGAAATTTTGGAGCAATTTAAGCAACTCTGTTATAATCGAGACGATCAGTTCACTTGAAGATTGTCACTGAACAATATGGTCAAAAAATTTGATAATCGAAAGACCAATACTGTTCCGTTTTACATTTTTCCGAAAATTTTGTTTCGTGCAGTGTAAACCTTTTAAAGTTTTGCTTATGCCTTGTTATAATTCATAGAAAATGGCCATCTGAATCCATTTGAATGCTTCAGTTACAGCCGTCATTGTATTTTTTTTTCTTTTCAGCTCCATCATTTTATAATAATATTATACACTATTCGTTGTTTCATTCTAGCAAACTTCCTCAGACTATATCTGATTGGTGAATTTTTAGTTAGACTTACCTACTCATGATTTTTTGGTGAATGAAGTAGTTGCATCTTTCAATTTATTACATCGACTTGCTGGAGTGGTTCATTTATTTTTGTTGGTTCTTTTCCACCATTCTACGGACTTTTTAACTATACATGGATAGGTTCAATGCAGTCTTAAGAATATGTGTAATACATACATTATAATAAGTAGTAGTTATAAGTAAACATTTTCAAATCATGATTTTGCAGGTGGTTTAAAGCAAGTTGGCTACTTTTTTAAATTTCTGATTCATTTGAACAGTGTTTTTACTTAGACTTTAGTTAGACTTAATACATGGTTTCTTGATAAAATTACTTAAGAAGCCATCATATAAATATCCAGCGAAAGCAAATCAGAGATTAAAGTCGGTTTAAGAATGTGTTATTTCAACGAAAAAGGTGTTGCTACTCCGTAAGCCATTGAAATGTAAATCTCTGAAGTTGTTTAGGATTTTTTTGCGAAAGTTATGGTGGAAATTTGGGACGGTAAGTGTTTTTCTTCGTAATCGCTATCAAAAGCCTAGTAAACGGGTATTATAGCTGTAATTCCCTGCTTGTTCCAGTCAATTTTAAGGTCAATTTCAATTTTAAGTTTGTTTCTCATTCTCCTCAACTGTAGTTCACTTAAATATTCAAACCTTGATTTCGCACAGCATAAGTTATAATCTACCTAAACTAATCGTTTTCAGATCTTCGACGTCGTGCTCGCACACTTGAGAATCATATCGATGCAAAATTAGTAGTTTTAAACAAGTTGGCCTCTGGTACGTCAGGTAAAGCCGCACACTGCCATTGTTGATTTATTTCTTGGGGCTTTTTACAATTTCCGAAATTTTTTATATCAATAAAATCTACCTTTTCCGAATGACGACTCTACATAGTTTTAGTGTTTTATTGATCTTTAGAATTCCTCTTTCTGATTCCTTTTTTGAACAAGCAGGATAAAATCCTAGTATTCTATCCATGCATATCAGCCAAACTAGAACTGGGAAACATGAACTCCATTTTATTTCTGGTGCATTGCTTATACAGGTCGATGTGAAGCGCTATTGAGTGACAAAACAACTGTAAGCGGTAAGCAGGAGATATTCGATTCATTGTCAGCAGAAATAGAAAGCATGATTGCCAAGCTTACACAGGTTGATGATCAGGTGAGCATTGTCCTCTTTTTTATATTATAATGATTGAGAGTGATTCTCCAGATCTATTAAATCTTGATCAGTGATGGCTAGTAAGGAATTCTCTGCAATACTGCGCATGAATTTTGCATTCTTGCGCGGTATTGAGTTTCCGTATTGTGGTAGGTAGAGTGGAAATGGTACCACTAAAAGTGTGCAGTTTACAGGTTAGAGGACTATTTATTGTTTGGCGAAATTTACTATTTAAAATTTGATGTTATTCTAAGTTTGAAGATCAAATATACTTTTTCTAATGTGGAATTCTCAAATGACCAAGTAAAATGCAATTTTAGATGACAGAATATATAGCGAAGTGTCAGGAAAATTCAAGGACTGGTGCATGGGCATCTGGTCCAGCATTACAGCACACACTTAGAAGGCATCGTGAAATACTGCGTGATTACTGTACAGAGTATAACAGATCACATGACAATATAAGAAATCAATTACAAAGGTTTGTCAAATATACTTCTTTTTACAAGTCTTTATTTTCTCTGATCTTCTAGAATGACTTTATATATGTTGTATATGGTTTTTCTTATTTCCGTAGCGGCAGCAATATTTTTGTGTGATTGTTTTAGAGAAAGCCTGTTAAGTGGAGTCTCGAATGATAACCCATATCTTAATAATCGTTCAAAAGCAAGTGATATGTATTTGAAAGAAAATGAACACATATCAAGCTGCGATCGTCTTTTAGATGAACAAATTAGGTAGCTTGTGTTTTATTCACTTCTTGATCTATATTTCACCTGCAACTCTTCAATAATTTGACAATCAAATATGCAAATATATGGCATAGCGCTGGAATATTCATATTCAACAAATTCTTGCTTTCTTTAGTTCTCTTATTTTTATCATTTGTGTTTTGCTTAAATTATCTTGATTAGCTTTGTTTGTATTAGAGTTACTGCCGATTCAAAACATTTTCAGCATCGCAATATCAGCAAAAGAACATGTCCATAATCAACGGGTGAGCCTACGAGACATTAGTAAAAAAATGAATGCATTAACCAGTAAGTTTTTCCGCAAGTTATTCTGGAAAGCACTGTCTTTCGTCTTTAATTGTAACTTCATCCAGAGCTTTTCTGTCCGATAGTTTGTTATAAAACATGACTTTATGTGAGAAGTCACTTATTATCACTACGTTTATGCCTGAAAAGATTTCGATTATTCCGTTTATTTCCAGCAGTAGTTAGGACTTTAGCAAAAAATTTAGACCCCATATGAATATGTCAGTTAACCATGCATATATTTTTTGAAGATTAAGTGTACACGTAATTTCACTTGAAATCAAGGACAATAAAAAGGTATTTCTTTGTTACTTTCATTATTCAGCATATCATGTTGCAGAGAAATATCCATTGCTGAATAGCTTGATGCAGAAAATGCAGGCGAGGAAGCGACGAGATTCGATCATAATGGCAACGATGATATCAACTTGCCTAATTTTAATCTATATATATGTAGTGCGCATGTAACTTAAGGACTATCATTTAGCAGTAAAGGTTGCAGAATCATTTTGATGAAGATGCTTGGCCTGCAGACTTTAAACAGTTTAGATTTCTACCTGACAGAGATATAAAGAACCACTGCGGACCCATCCCCTATTAATATAGTTTTAATGGATTGGCTATTTTGTGCCTTGGTAGAGTTTTTTTTGTAAGAATTGTAATTACCGTCACCGACTGCATTTTCTTTGGATAATTTGTTATAATTTTGAGCCATGTACTTTTTCATGTAGCAGTAATTTGCAGAACCTTGTGTCAGATGTGCAGCAACATAGCTTGACACGTTGTTATTAGCATAACTAATAACCAAAACTAACACTATTATACCGCAACTCCGGCTACCCTGGCCAGCATATTTCGTCATGCTGTGAAAGTCACTTCCTTTTTAAATTGTCATATGAATTTCAAACGCACGAGAAATATGACGGGGCTTCTTTTACCTGCAATAACAATTCAGTACTATCCTCATTTCATGCAAGATACCATGCCAGAGAAACACCTGAAGAAAACACTGTCGCAAAAGAAATAAAAATAATGGCTTTTTTTCATACGACCAAAAGGACGGAAGATATGAGTAGGAGCTGTATAGATTTGCTATTAACTGCGGTGGGGATCTGTAGTTCCTGAGGCTGTCTTCGAAAATATTTAAATTTTCCGTACTTCAGTAATATTCTTCAATTCTGTCTCGTGTTAGGATAGTTTTATTACTCCATGAAGCTATTACATATGTTAATGGACCAGGTATAAGTAGAAATCTAAACTTAACATGCTTGATAAAAAGATATACTGTGAAAACCATACCTATGTCCTATTATTTCACAAACCAATCGACCAACCCCACATGATGAAAATACAATACTGACACACTCTACTACTTTTGCGTTGAATATCGACATAAAATCAGATTACGACTTCTCGTAAATGCAGTAAATAATTTGACAAACAAATGTAATGTAAGAGAAACAGGTACATTAAAATAGTGATGTAACAACCGACAAACAATTTATAATTTCTGCTCGCCTTATTCTCGCTGCATTTGCAAAGCAACCTTCCTACATATGAAACAATTAGGAAAGTGAACTGTTTGATGTGAGAGCAACGCTTCTTTCGTACAGGCATGTTTTCTGGACTTCACCCGGGTCGAAATCAAGAGTAAACAGTAAATTCTTACGGTCACGATACAAATAAACAGGGAGGGTAATGTTGTTCGGGGAACTCGCCTCGCGGAACCATGACAGTGTAACATTTTCTAAGTCTGTGCTGACCTCGTCCACAATCTCCAGTTTATTTTTTTTCTTGCACGCTGCACCCATTAATCGAAGACCTAACAAAACGAATAATGAAATTCCCTGAAGACATATCTACAAATCTCAATCAAATTCTATTACAAATCCACTAAAAATAAAATCTTGCAACTGAAATGCAAAAATTCACCTTCAACTCTGAATGTATCAGGATGATCGTCCATTGTGCCTACTTCAATATGCATACGTAATTCTTCTAAAGACCACTGATTCGACTGCGCCACTGTCTGTCTTGTAGCGGTAATGTATGCTTCTGGTGCAAACAATCCACCCAACCAAATGCTTTCTTTCTGAAACAAAAAATATAAAAATATGTTTTAAAGTTGGGGCAAATCTACAAATTACTGTGTTGAAAAGACCTTCAATGAAACAGATCCAGCTAATCTGATAAGCTGCTTCACTCTTTCAGCAAAGTCATGAATCCATGTCATAACAGTAACGACTTTCGGAACGGTATAGCGTAACCAATCAGACGGTACGAGACCCTTATTCAGTGCTAGTGTTAATGCACGGGTATGGTTGCTCTGTTTTCGTTCGCCTCTACAAACTGATTGTACCTGGAAAGAAGTAATATTTGCTAGCACTAGCAATTCATCAGATATACAAGAATTTTTTAGTAACTTCGGATCAATTAAGATCAAATTTTCACGAATTAATTAAGGAGATTGTAACTTTACCTCTACCAGATCACTTCTAACACTTGCAAGCAAACGAGTGCCATGAATAACTTCTCGCTCAAAAAAGCGAAAGAGTGGGTCTTTGATGTTTTCCATTGAACGCTTCAATTTAGGGATGTTCTGAAACAGTAAAAAAACTGTTAGAAATATTAATCAATGAACAGGAAAAATGATAGTTGAAGTTAAAAATGAATATGACACACAGAACGCAAATTACCGTTGGGAGCAACTTAAGCCACTGAGAGCTTTGTTCAGCAAGAACACTCATCCACGGTGGAGATTGAGTTTTCTGATCATCACCAGTAAATGCCAACTCGTCATCGGATACTTTCAGCAGATTGGTAAGCATAGTTTCACCTAAGGATTCATCAAATACATATCTATGAAGAGCATTTGATTTGTAACAGATCCATCATTAGTCAAATTAGAAAATGACTCAAACATTAATACCTCTTACTGTAAGTAATACTTTCTCAGCATTATTTGGTAAACCGAGCCAATATGGTAACTGTAAATAATGCATTTTTTCAACCCAGTGAATGAGATGTTCACGCGAATTTCCATCCGGTATGCAGAAATCAGTTCCTTTGCCATCAATATTATTGATAAGAACACGATCAGCATCAAAAGATTTAGCTGTGAAAATCTTCTCAAGGAAGCAATCAAGCAGCATCTGCAATTATATGAGTATATCACTGAAACAGCCAAAATGCCCCAAAACCTAATGCAGTAAATGGTATTTGAAATTAACTAAAAGTAAAAATAATGAGAATCCAAATATTACAAAGGAGTAAAATATTTATGATCCCGACGGTTCAACGATTTCATAACAGTAGAAAGTTGACCACTAAAAAGATCAAGAATACAACAACATTAGTAGGATTAGGAACTTCGTTCCATTACCAGCTGCAATATTAATCAGAAATAGCAATATTAAAGAAAAACAATGAAATAATTAGTTTTTCGCAAAAATCGATACTTGGTCAAATCCGTTATCAATTTTGCCACCGTAAATGCACTGTGATAACAAGCATCGAAGTGTATGCCACGGCAATTTCTCAGGTGAAACATTTGCACGTCCCATAGCGACTGCATCAACTGATGCATCTAACGTATCACAAGCCACACGTAAATCAGAATCAGAGAACTCATATGAATTCGCCCATCCAAGTGGAATATAACGCATTCTCTCTTGCACAATCGCATGCAACCAACATACAAGAAAGTATAGACGTGATCGTTCAACCGGCGGTTTCGTGATTCGTTGTGGTGCGAGTGAGCTCAGTGAACGAAGCAAATTCGCCTAAACAGCAGTAAGTAACAAGATGTGCGTTTTCATTCCAGAATTCTACGCAACGGAGAAAAAGAAGATATTATTAAACAGATGCAATAAAACCTACTTTGAGACCAGTAGCCGGTTCATATACAACAATACGTGATGCGCGCAACACCTGTGGTGGTAGCTTAGGATGAATTTCAGCAGTCAATAGCAAACGAAATTGTGGATGTGGTTTCAGGGAATGCAAACGTTTTTCCAGCTGAGCCAACCAGGATGGTGCTAAATGCACGTTCTTCAACAAAATCCATCTTCCTGACTTGGAGGCCGAATTTAACACCGTATCGGCTTGAGAAAAACCCTCCGCAGAACCTAAATTAATTTTCTTGTCAGCACATTAGCAAAAAATAAGATTTGTAAAAGTATTTACAAGACACTAACCAATTGCAATTGGAGTAACTTCACGACCCATTTCGACAGCTAAATCTTCAACTTTACCAGATGCATCGAAACCAATAGCAGAAGATAGCAAAATTGGACGGTTCGCGTTAACCTAAAAAATTATTTTAGAATCTTTTATTGAGCAGTCGAAATAATGATTTCTGTAACAAAAACAATCAGCAATGAGCTATCCACTGGTACTTTCAATTTACATCATTGAACCATAAATAATAGAAAAATATTGTATTACTTCGTTTTCAACAATTTCACGCAGGTTCACTACTTTGTCTTCTTGCATGAATTCATCACCAAACACTGCAGCAACAAGACGATGAGAAGAGGCCAAGAGGCGATCTGGTCGAATGGCATGAATTACGAGCAGTTCATTGATGCAACGCCCAATTTTCGCTTTAAAAAAAAATGGACTTCTTTATTAAACAAAATATTTTCAAATCATATAAAATGAGATATGCGAAAAATCTCAATCTTTTAGGTTTCGACAGTTACAAGGAATGAACTAGCCAATGAACTTACTCAATTTATTGTCATCGTTCCAAATTATCGGCACATTCAGTTCTGGATTATCAAGTACAACCCAATTTCCAAAGTCTATATTAGAGGTAACTTTCTTAACAATATCGGTAAAAGCAGGTAAACGAGATAAGTGAAATAATGATGTCATTTGTTGCGCACTGAAGCCGTGCAATGACTCGACACCCCCTGCTTGTTTTTGGCCAGTGAAAATCTCAGAGCGGCCAAGTAAATGATCCATCTGAAAGAAAGCTAAAGAAGAGTTATTCCATTCAAATATCTGTTTTCAACACTCAAAATCTTTCAGCTAGAAACAAGATGTAAGCTGAAACTTAACAAATCTAAACGATGTAGCTTGAAAAGTACAAGACACAGCAGCATTAATAACAAGTGAAAACCAGACCTCTAACTGATATGAACGTTCATTGCTGTTCCCTTTCAACACAATACGCATAAGCAACAATGCCAACAAAACTTTATCTTGGTGTAACATACCCAAAGAAACGCGTCGATAAACCATCTAAATAGAAAATTAAAAGCTCAGCGCATTTAAATCGTTGACAACAAAATAATTTATTTGTGGTAAAACAAAGAAGTAATCACCTGGAACAAGTTCGACATTATGATTTTAAGTCTCTGTTCATAATCAGTAACGGACTTAAGCTGTGGTGTGACCAATACTGCCATAAATATTTCAAGCAGAAAGTCCAGTGAATACTGGTAGAGAAAGTGAACTTCGTTAAGCTGTTGAAGCATCAGATATATCAGCGAACATGCCTGCGCCAGACGTAAATAATGCTGAGATACGGTTTCTACCTGCAAAACAATTATATCTGGGATTCAATTACAATAATTACGAAATTGCAGAAACCAAAAAAGCACTTATACAGTAATTTACATTTTCCCTTAAACTAGTATTGCGATTATAAGCAAGATCTGGTTCGAATAGTCTCAGTTGTGAAACCATTTCATTTAAGATAGTGAAATCAATTCAAGATGTCTTACTTCCGTTATAACTTTATTTGTCTCAGCCGCTTTACGACCAACTTCAGCGGCTTCATTCTTCAATTTTTCAAGAGTAGATATAACAGAATCATCGTCTAATATTTTACCTTTACTTTCATTAAGCGCTGCCAGAAGTGCCTGCAAACAAACAGGATTATTAACGTCTAGAAACAAATCCAGCAACAAATTCTCTTCAAAGAAAGGTGAATCAAAGTAGGACTATGATTTCAATAAACCTTTTCCAGTTGCCTTAGTCGTACAGCGAATTCTCCTTGCAATTTAAGTAAATCATTGCGTTTTTCATCCACATCCGGTCGTTCACTTCTTAATACCTGATTTAAGCATTGCATCTCAAGTGATGCCCGTGTCACCGTAAAATTAACAAATGTCACTCTCGAGCATAGATCTGGTGCAAATTCAATCTTAAATTAAATAAAATGCAAATCATATAGCATTTCAATGTGAAATCTGCAATACGATTATCAAAAAGAAACCGAAGCATCTCGTGTAATTAAAAATATCTGGAACGATGGAGACAAATCGATATCCTGATCACCCAGTCTAATCAAAATACGACCGCCTGTCCTTTTCACTTCACGATTCAAAACTGGATTCAAGATTGGGTCATAACTTTCGACATCTTGAACAAGAAGAGAGTTTCCAAATCGTAATGCTGATTCCAGATTTTTTCTAAAATTACTGACGTGGCATCAGACGAATTAAATTTATGATACTGAAAATACAATATTAAGAAATCTCAGTTCATAGCTCACGGTAAAAACATGCTTAATTTTATAACTATAGAATAATCTAGTGCATAAAAGCATTTTTATAAGCACATATGGACCAAAAGTACTACACTATATACTTTTTTTGACATTAATTAATTACAGTTCCAGTTATAACAATTGAAATCCTACGAAGTGCAAATTAGCACAAAAAATTGATGCTTAAATGTACAGATTCTCAAAAGTGTTACAATTTTCAATAAAAACAATAACATGTAAATATAAGTTTTGCAAACTTCATAACAATAATGTTAGAACAACAAGTCACCTGAACGAATCATCCAGGAAACTTGTTTTTGTGATATTCTTTCCGGTAAATTGTTTCATCAAATAATTAATTGCTTGTCCTGATGGATCAATGATAAGTGGATACCGATTGAATCTAAAAACGTTACATTTAATACACTCACTACCTACACCGGTTCGAAGATTCTGTTTTTTGCACTGCATATTTCAAAATAAGGTTTTCATTTTATTTGGATTTAGATAAATGTTACAGAATAACCTATGAAGCATAATTGCGTTCTCCGCACAGAGATCATCAACCGGCAAACCATTTTTATTCCATTCAAGACGCTCATCAACTGATGAAAGATACTCTACGCGGGCCAGATCCGAGCGATGTTTTATTTCCGCTTGTTCAACAAAAGCTGTCCAGCGTTGGAGAAGAAGATCGCGCAACTGTTGATCGTAGTAGCTGAATTTGTAAGATACAATTTCGGAAATTTTTCCAATGAATTTATGGAACAAAAGAAAAAATTTTTACCCAGAATAAGCTAAAAATGCAGCGCTTAGTAATGCATCACCAATAAGCGAATCCATCTGTTGACTGAAACCATCGCAACTACCATTCCATCGATCTCTTTCGGAGCCAAGGCTTCCCAAAAGCTGCGTACTACGGCCAACCTGAAATGACATGCACAAATACAACTAAGAAACTACAAATATAAGTAGAAATAACAAATAACAAGAAAACCGAGATTCTAAATTCCTAGAAAAAAATGCTTACTATAGGAAACAATTCTCATGCTGTTCGTCTGTTATTGCTGAAGTAAACCAAGTGAACAAGAATTAGCTTTCATTAATTTTCTACATAAAACAGGCCATAGGGAAAATGACAAATGGTGAGTTTGCATATATCACAGCATATCTACAACATATCAAGCAAACCTTTTCTTTGACAGTTGCTAAATCTGCCTTAATTGCTTCTGCCTGACCGATCAACTGTGCATATTCTTCTTTGTATGCAGCAATACTCTGTTCTAATTTTGCAATTGTCTTTTTCAAATCTTCGCCTTTTGCTGTTTTGACTTTTGCGTCTTTTTCTAATCGTTCCAACTCGTTTCTCAGCGGCTCCACTTTTCGCAGCATATCCGAATAAAGAAGCTGTGCTTTCATCCACTTAATCATTGGACCGCAAGCTGATGAGGCACGATTTACCTGAATGGGAGAATAAGCACGATTGTTCCTAGTTTTAAAGCATATTGATTTCCAGAACTCAAACTATGAAAAAGTTTGTAAAACCTTATCAAAGTCCCAGTCAGGATTACGAATATACTTCTCCATTAACTTCAGAGTTTCTGCAGAAATACTATCCGTGTCGAAATTGAGAATTCGTGGCATGAAATCATCCTTCACCATAACACCACGTATAGCTTTCCAATCCATGCCAACACTCTACACGGAAAATTAGAGCATAAGCAAAATGAGAATAAGAAAAAACAAGAGAAAAGATTTTATATATGCATACCTCTCCAAGAAGCAAACATATTGATTCAAGAGCTAAGCGCACAGGTTGAGGCGGTGCAGCCATCGAACGAACTTCGATAAGTTGACCTTTTTTGATGCCTTTCACGGCTTGTTTTGCCTCCTCTACAGCTGGCTCAACCTAATGAAAGCAATTCAATGAAAGATGAAGACTTTACTACTGGTTAAAATATATTTTGAAATATTCTGAAAAAGAACATGTGAAAGATATGACTCATTATTTAAACGCTAAATATTTTATTACCTGCGCCAGATCTTCCTGTACCTCTGTACGCTTCTTTTCAATTTGAACAAGTGACTCAGCAAGCTCTTTTTGCAACTGCTCACTGGCCAATTTCTCCTTTTCTGCACGTTGTTGATCAGCAAGCATCTCCTGCAAAGAAGCTCTTAAGAAATTAAGTGAACTAGAAAAATAAAGCTCAATAAAAAATTTGAAAAGGTTTTTCCGGTTGAATTACTTTTAGTTTAGCATTAGCTGCAGCTTTTTTCGTTTCCAATTCACTGCTTTTCAGCGTTAATGATTTTTGCAATTCCAAAACCTGTTCTTCGGTTTCTCTGATCTAAAAAGTACGAATGAGATCAAAATAATAATATTAATTAAAACATGAATAATGAAAACTTTCAGATTTTAAAATGAAGAAACCTTGCTTAGACCAATATTTAGATGCAATTTTTCTTCCTCTAAATCACGCCGCTTCTCATGAAAAACGTTGATATAGTGTTTAATGAAGTCGAGAAAATGCCTCGGAGTTAGTGCCACTACTCGGTGGCCGCGTTTCGCTTCATTCTCGTTCAACTGAAATATAAAGAGGAAATTCTAAAACCGTGCATCTTAAAATACGTTTTTCGAAGACCGAAATGCAACACATTCGTATTTAAAAAAAAGTGCAAACCTTCCTCACAGAATTATGAACATGAACGAAAGTGTTGATGACAGCATGACGGTACTGTATTGGCGATGGGAGAAGGTCGCATACAGCTGGAAGAGTAAGTGGTGCCTGATACTCCGGGAGAGCCATATCAAGCGTATTTGTCAATTCCATACCAACCTATGTTTTCAGATAAAAATTTTGCTGAAATTAGTGCCATTGTTGAAACAAACAATTCGTAAGGTATGGTGCCATAGAGTACCTGATAAAGTGCAGAATCTGTCCAATCACCAAACCAATTCAGCACACATCGGTTGAACAAAGCCGGAGAAGTTGACGACCGTTCTCGAAGTCCTTCACCAGAGGGATTCATCGTAAATACTACGTGAAGATTTCGCATTACCTCGAAATGATTCAAAAATGAAATAAAACTCATAAAAATTGCCGCGAAAGAAAACGTATGATTAAGCAAAATACTTGTGCTGTAAACCACTTGTATAATTCGTCAGGTGAATCAAGCATGAGCCCTTGACGATGAGCGTCCTCCTTAATTTGGCTCATAAGCGTCGTATAATCATCACCTTCGAATAAACCTGGTACCTAAAAAAGTCTTTTTTAAAACGAGTTCAATACATAGAACCATGATTTACATAAAAAGGATAAAAAAAAAATATTCCGACAGTTTGGCCTTATTTAATGACAAATTTAATAAAATTACTTCGCCGTTGGCAAGTAGGGTGTTCAGACGTTCTAAAAAACCGGTATCAAGCATATTTGATTCATCCATAATGAAGCACACTTTCTCATTGCGACAACCGGTACGACGTAATACTGTTCGTATATCCTCATCGAAATCAGTGGCTGTATACTTTGAATGAACTTTCAACTGAAAAAATCAAACATGTTATCAATGATAAGTTGAATCACTATGTAATTTATATTCTATGAATTATTTTACTACTTTACCATAGTGAAATTACTCATGCATGAGCAAAGACTGAAAATTAACGAATGATTACTAAGTCTTCATAAAAATCTGAGAAACTAAATAACCTGAAAGACAGACAAACCATTGATCCAGGCTACGAATCTGGACAATGTTGTTTTGCCTGAACCAGAAGTACCAATCAACAGAAGATGGCCCTGTGGCTGCCGATAAATACGATCAATACGTAATACATGATCAAGCATCTGATCGAATAACACTAACTGAACATCAAGCTCTTCTTCATAAAAACTTCGCAAACGGGCGGCAACATATTCCTTCAATTGTTCTTTTGACACCGGTAAATAATGTTTCGTTAACCTAAAATAAGCAACTATAAAACTCAGTAAAAAAATTATGTTATGGCATACTTCACACGAAATAAAAATAAAATTTTCCTATGTCTTCACCTATAAACGTCTAAAAATTGAATTAAAAAACTTACCAACATGAATAAAGCATAGGTCTTTCCAAAGCCTGCTTTAGATCGCAAGAAGTGCCAAAGTACTTTTCAGCAATGGTATCAAGTAAGTGATCTGTCCACTCACGTTCATCGTCACGAACAAGACGATCTTGAAAAAGACGTAACGCTTCGTGTGCCCACAATCTGACAAGCGCCTCTGGACTAACGCTATCAAGTGGGGTGATCGCTTCACTGATAGCTCGTACCCATCGCGTTAACTCTCGAGGAGAGTAAATATAGTGGGGCTGTTCATCTTGTGTAAAATGTTCCTGAAAAAAGACTGAAGAATTCAAATCTACACCTAAAGATCTGTTCGCTCTGGGATAAAAAACTGCTTTACAAAACATCAAATTCCTCAAATTTAACGCTATAAGTAAACTGTTTTTTTTTTCCGATACCGGTAAAGAAAATGATAATTTAAGCCTTTGTGAAACAATTTTTTTAGCTTACCTGCGACTGAAGATAAAAATCGACCATCGCATTTGTCAGTGGATCCGCAAAGCTGCGCACCGAAGGAGCCATGCGCAACATTGCCCGATTGAAAGTTCCATAAATTTGCAGAAGTGATGTTTGTCCAGGATAATCGACGTACACCACTGGAACATGGCGCAAGAAACGTAACGAAAGTGGATGTCTTCCAGGATCAGTAGGCGGATTGCAAGCACCAACAAACTGAATACGTTCCAAAGACACCCATGTTTGATCGGATACACGGTAGAAGCCATTCTAAACATTTGTGTCTGTCTGCTTCTTTTCAACTCATTTTTTTCATTAATATGTTTCTAAGTAAATATATTTACCATTTCGACCAGCTGGCGCAAAAATGAGATAACACGTTGTGTACCATATTTGTCAGGTAATGGTAAATTAATCTCATCGCAGAATATAACCAGCCATCTCGAAATTTGTACTGGGGAGAGGACGACACCGTTCGGCGTGCGGCGATATTCGCAGTAATGATCAAATGTGCGCATCAATAACTCAGGAGTGGTGGATGAAGAAAAGTTGACATTTACAACATCCATATCCTAACAGAAACGAGTTAGACAACCGAAAACAAGAAGTGTCTTCTAATAACATTTTCAAGCTTAATATCTTTAGCTTCTCCGATATAATATTTAGGGAATTTTCTCAACTCATTTGCAAATATCATATGTTTTTGATATTTAAGAACTCCCAAAACACATGAGATTAAAGACAAGTAATGATATAATAAAATCTAAATTGAATACTGCACCTGCAATGAACGAAGTGCAGAAAGTAGAGTCATTGTTTTTCCAGAACCTGGAGGACCACAAAGTACCAATGTTTTATGCTCCGAAAGCCAGGTATTCAGAAGCATTTCGTGTCTCACAGTATCCACTGTAGGTATAACCAAATCAGCAGCGGCAACACGGTGTGTTTCCACTTCCATCTGTGGCACTTTAGAAACCCACTGTATCCATTCACCCGAAAATGCCGCTTCATAGTCAATGATTGGTAACTAGAAAAAAGAAAAAATGTTAAAATCAATAGTAGTAGTATATCTATTGAACTTTATAACTTATATATTGTCTTTACAACCAAAGCAAATTAAAGAATATGAAGACTGCAAAAGACTGTAAAAGTTAAATAAGTTGATTAGAAAATCAAAATTACAGCAGTATTTGCTGGCAACGGAAGGGTGGACGACTGACGTATAAAATCGCTTAATTGCTGACGAGACTTCCATTTGCTATCACCACCAAATGCCCAAACAATGTTTACAAGCATAGCACGTGATATATAAGCTTCAATCTGGTTATCCTGAAACTATTCCTTCTGGTTCCTAAACAGAATATCTGAATCTATGGATTATTGTATAGAGCGATATTTTGCTTTCAGTAATATTTTTCTGGAATCTTGAAGCAGATTAAATCAACGAAACGTCCGACCTGAAATAACTCAAAACAATATAAAAAAATTAAATTAAAGAAGTGAATATTACCGGTATAGGGAAGTCAGGATGAGCATTGTCGTAATTGATGAGTTGTCGAACAGTATAATTCATCATCGAAAAGAATGAAGATATCATTCTTTGCTGGGATGGTACCATAATATGATCAAGTTCTGTTAGCGCATATTTCAAAGTCAATGGAACAAGCGCGTCGGCATTCATATGCTGTGCTAAATAATGCGCACATTTCCGTTGCAAGTTTATTACTCGTTCAGCTTCCGGCGTTATTGCGCTTTCTTCTGATCCGACATTCAAAGACAGTAGATCAACCTTCAACTTTATTTGAATAAAAAATGCCACACAATTCACCACCTGGTTTTCATTTATAAGTTGTTGTCTGAACATTTCTATAGTAAAACATGTTAAAATCTAACTGAGTGCTCAATATCAAGACGAATGTTCCTCAAACGTTTCAAGAAATTATCGAATAACATTTCACATGTAATCATTTCCTCGCCAAACCAAACCATACCACAGCGAGATACTGTTGCCAACGTAGCATATTTCAAATCCGCAACTTCGAAGATGATACGGACCTTAAGTTCGGAATATAACAACCCCCGCGCCAAAACATATATGAGTCTTTGATTTGTAGGATAATTTCTAATAACAGCGAAGAACTGCAAATTAAGACAATTATAGTAACCACAAAAAACTGACATTTGATGGTATTCCAAGACGTTCACCGTTCGGTAGTGTAAGCAATTTGTTATCATCAAGTACAGAGTTCAAATTTTCAACCCATTCAGGGTCAACATCACCATCAAATATTATCCACTGCCGTTTTGATGTTTCACCCCGCACATTATCAATAATTCTACGAATAATATGCGTGAAAAGACCGTCAGTCCACTCACGTGTATTAGGATCAAGAACACCATATAAAGCATCCTTGCTCATTGCCTTCAATTTCAATTAACAACAGATATTTGATATCAATAAAGAATATCTAGCAGAACCGAAAGTGAAGTTGGAAAATAAACTATAAATCTGAATTTCATATAAACGTAGAAAGAACCAAAGTCTATAGCAAACCTTGGCATCAATAACATATGCAACACCTTCCACTCCCTCAAGGCGTTCTAGTGATTTAAGCAACACCTTCCATGCGGTTGTTTTACCACTACCACTGGCACCAACAAGCATTAAACCGTGATTCAAATTAGTAATCTGATATAGCTGCAGTACTTTTTCTAGCCAAGCCGAACCGAGTTCACCAGGTGTTGATGATTGGCAAAGAAGTAATTGGTCGCATACTTTAGCAATTTCACTTCGAAGTCTACAAAATATTTCTTAGTGTTTTCGGAATCTAAATACATCGTCTGAATAACTGAAAAATTCTTTACCTATCCATCTGGCTCGGTTTGTATTGTATCGAAGGGAAAACATCTGAAAGTAGAGAAAAGAGCAGGGCTATATCATCTGATATGAGCTTTGGTACTAGCGTTTCGCATACAGATTGTATCAGGATTTGTTGTTCGGATATTTCACTTGAAATATCACTTTCGTTAATCTGAAATATAAGACTGTCCAGTTTTCCAACTAACAATTTTTCATTATTATATTGAATACTCTACTAATTCCAAGAAAAAAAGACACCTACATCGGTACGGCTTTGGATCATACGTTGAATTTCATCTCGCTTAATGTTACCAGCACTCACAAGCACATATTTCAAGGCCCGAAGACCGAAATCATAATGGCATTGGTCCGATAACTGCTCCTTGCATAATCTAAGAAAGCACTGATATATTAATTTGCTTCTTTTTTAAAAAGATTTATTTTCTAAGAAATATGTCCATCCAAAAGTGGTCTGAATATCTAAACTACAAATTATTCCAATATTTACATGAAGAGAGGAACAATTTTTTTTGCAAGCTTTTCAGCCGTTCTGAATCCTTGTGAGAAAAGCATCACTTGAGCAATAAGTTGTCGATCTGGCTGTGTCATGGCCAGCGAACGGAAAAGCTGAAAGAACATTAAATGAAACAAAGATGACACTTTCTGAAAGAGAACTTTAGACAATTTGATATGAAACAGATACGACTGCTAATCTACTTAATAATCGATGCAGTCTTGATTATTTGTTATAATATGCAATTAGACTAATCGATATTGTCATAAATGTCAAACAACAGTTAAACATTTTCAAAATACCAGTATTCAATTCGTTATAAGTCATATCATACATAAGACAGAAAAATCAAAATATTTACCTGCTTCAAGTTATCCGGCAAATTAGAACGACCTGAATAACCTGGATTCATGGTAATGAATATCGCCATATTTGAATTTACTGACAATGTTTTTCCAACCAAGTCAACCTAAGCACACTGTTTGACTTTTTGCAATAAAATGTAGTGAAGACTCCAGAAACAAATAAAACTATTCAAAGAATTACCTGCATTTGTTCACCAGTCCGAACAGCTTCCTGAATAGTTTGAATCTGCTGACTAACAGCCGATAACATACGCTCTTCAAGACGATTAAATTCATCGAAACAACCCCACGCACCTACTTGACATAAACCTACTAAAATTCTTCCCATTGCCTAAAAGATAAACATAAATTCTTTTTACTGATTGAAACAAAATTAAAATGAAGGCACAATCAATTACGAACCCAAATTCGATAAGGTAATTGGAACATCAATTAAATCGAAAACTAAACTAACCTGAAAATCAAATGTTTCATCGCAGTTGAACACGAGCACGAAACGACCAATTTTGTGGCCTAATGCTTTAACACTTTCAGTTTTACCAGTACCAGCAGGCCCGAATGGACTACCACCCAATCTGTAAACTAAATATTATAGGAACTTAAGCAACATAAATTAGGGGTAAAAAATATCAGGGATTTTAAAATTATATGAAATTATATGCACAAATACTAATTTATTTTTTGGACAACAGAGACACACGCTCAAAGATGTCAAAGACATCTGCTCAAAGAAATTTCTCTGCCTGTCACGTAACAATTTAAGAGACCTTGAATTTAAAGCCTGTGTCATTGTCAAGTAGCAACGATCTGTTAAGGGAGTCTGAACAAGCTTTTCCTGAAGGCCCAAGTATTCAAAACCGTATGGAAAATAAGCATTAGCCATTTTCATGAAGCAACACGAATCAGGATCCAATTTCCGAGGATCAAAATAGAAGCGCATACATCTGGACCAATAAAAACTTGTGATAGAAACAACTTTATTCTGGATTAAACAGCGACAAATATCCCTTTTGTGCACAAATTCAGTTATCTGAAAGTTACTTTAGAATTACAAATTACTTTGGGAAATAAGTTTTGAAAAAAGTGAAACCAAGTAGGCCGAAATCGGAGTGGAACCAAAATAACACTACTAATAAATTAAATGATGAGATATATTACCAATGCTTCAATTTTCTTCCGTCGAATAGCAGGTTGTTCACTCAGTACACTATCTGCCAGCAATGACAATGTCTTGCCCACAACATCTTCGACAACTTCTACAGTTTTTCCTTCAGCGAAATGCTTTTCAATGTTAGAACACCACCAAATATTAGCTGTTAGCTCAATTATTTGTGCCTAAAAAACGCACAATAATTTTAATTCAAATTCAAAGTTCCAAAAATTTCAAAACTCAAAGTATTGATAACGGCATAAATATATTTAAAAAACAATAATATTAACTGGAAACTGATCAAGCCAAGCTATGTATTCTTCTGCTCCAATTGAATTCATATCAAATTTAGAAAATATCGACAATGATTGATTTAGCAAATGTGCCAGTGTATTTCGCATTTCACATTCAACCATACGCAGCCAGTCGTTAATACGAGGACTTTCCTAATTAAAAATAAATAAATAAATAAAAAAATTGTAATTCAAGAATAACTAAGAGTGCAAGAATATTGGGAGAAGCATGGTTTTACAGTCTTAAAATTATTAAATTAATTCCACAAGTACATACTTTCACATTAACAGGTTTCATTAACCGTACTCTTTCTCCTTCCCGACTGCTCATGGCCGTTATGAGAGCATTATCCTCTTCCACATCGACTGCTGCGATACCAGCAAACATTTTCTTCAAATGCTTTTGAACACGTGTGATGTCCTTGCTGCAAGAGAATTTTTGGCAAGTTCATTATATAAACCACGCAACATTCTGACATTAATCATGGCATCTCCAAATAATAAGAATGATCTACTTTAAAATGTGACAGTTTGTAAATAATTATCAAACTGCAGAGGAGTCATTTATGTCTATATATCTTTGTAGATGATAATGTTATAAAAATGGTCCAGAATGTCATACATTCAAAGATATACATACCTATTACCCATAATTTCGAGTAAATCTTCATCACCAACAAAATAAAACCGTGGGAAAGAGTTTCGTTCACGCTCCAGATATTCACCCAAAGCTTTTTGAATTTTAGCAAGCATATCAGCTAGACGTTCCAAAAGACGCTGTGCTCCTTGCATATTCGCTATGTCCAGGATCCGGGAAGTCGATGTCACTTTTTTCATCAGTGCCAAAAATTCAGTGGAAATACTGAAAGAAAAATACAATTAAGGTAAAGCACTGTAATGAGATGAATATATAACTAAAACGAGACAATTATTACCTTGAAAATCTACTTGATTCCACCGGCAAAAGGGTATTAATATCAGCTGATACCGAAAATAATCCATCCAGATACACCCATCGACGCTGCACATCGATCCAGACATCAAATAGTGCACTTATTTTATTTAGTTTCTCTTCCCATGCCAATGCGTCCTAAAGAAAAATGAGGTTGTGAATGCAATTTCCAGTATAAAAACTGAATAAATTATATATTCTCCACAACATATGCATCCAATACATACAAACCAACCTCTGTATTGTCTACTTTTTAACAATGCTACGTTAGTTAAAATTCAAAAGAAACTAACTTCTTCGAACTGTTTGTAATAGGGTGATAGCTTCATAGCGGTAAGCGAATTCATATGCTCCTTCAATTTACTGAACAAATCGTCCCAACCGCGGATAAGTTTTGTTTTATTTTGATAATTCACAAGATCAACTTCAAATGACTGCCAATACTCACGTACCTAAAGTGGAACTACATTATATGCTACAACACAGCTTAATAATACACTACAGTAATACACAAAAATAAGAACTAAGACAAAAGCAATGAGAAGAAATACCTGTTTCAAGAACTCTTCCAAAGCAAGTTCGCCTTGAGCTACTAGTAACACTTGCTTAATAGCTGATTCATAACGCAGTAGATCAGCATCCCATACTTGTCCCAAGGTTAACTCTGATAGATTCCAAGAAACACGGAGTTCTTTCATTAACTGCTTCCAGTGGCGTTCTTTCAATGCATCGGATTTCAACTCAACAATAGTCATATTCATCTGTAAATATAGATCGCTCGCATTAGGAAATTGGTAAGTTTTATACTATTCAAAACTGACAAACTCTCCACCTTGGAATAATTGTGAAGCATTCGCTTAGCATATTCGTAGGAATCATAAGAACGATATTTGGCGGGTAACTGTTTCAGCTGAGCAAGCAGATCGTCTAAACTTTGACGCAACTTGCGAGGTTGCACCGATAACCATGTTTTCTCTTTTAGCTCATCAACGGCATCGTACATGGGCATCAACGACTGCCATACACCTATAAAAATTAATAGTAATCCATGGTTTTGATTTCATCTAAGTTAACTGAAATGCCTTAAAGTCCTTAAAAATGCTAACTGTTAAATAGACTAAAAATAAGACTAAGATTAAACCAACCTTTTAGATCTGACAATTCTTCCACGGCAATATCTAATTTTGCAGCGTGACTGCCAGTGAAAACTGGTTCAACCATTTCTAGCGCTCCCTTTGCTTTCACCATATTTGCTCTATCTTCTTTCACCTTATTCAATTTCGCCTCGAAAGTTGCCAGTGCAAGTAATGCTTCGCTGGGTCTCTGTGTTCCCTTCAAAAGATTGTTCTTATACAATTTAATTTTGTTTACAACTCTTTATCATAAATTTATGAGAATTTGCAACAAACCTGAACTGGTTTACATTTATCCCAATCCGCAAGGACATCCTGTGTTCGTTTTTCCACTATTTCATCTTCCTCTTTGATTTTGGTCTGCAGGTTAGCAACCTGAAATTATACCAGTTGCCCGCTACCGACTGACAGCATAATCCAATAAAATGCAAGCTTATACAATTTGTACCTCAATATATTCGATTTTGCTAAAGCTGTTTGTTATATATAAACCATTGATAAAAAATCAAACACTGCTTATCAATACTAACATATATTAATTAAACAATTACATTACTTAAAAAACTGTTTTAACAGTCAACTCCAAATATTTATCCTCCAACTTCTTTTCCAAGTACGAAAAAAAGTTTATACTGCAGCTTTCAAACTGTAGGGCTGCAAGCGATCATGCGAATTTGCTGAAGCAAGCATTCACACGACCATGCTTTGAAATTACAACAATAGGATAATTACGACACAGCACATCAAAATACATCAGTCATTTGAGGAGATAGTTCAGAAAGCTGATGCACATAAATGAAAAGAAAAAAAAAATGCAAAACAAGTAGGTATGTGAATATAGAACATACCACTGTGCCGCAGCTCGGATTATTTAACTGCATCAACGAATTTTTGTAGATTTTTGAGAAAGACTATTTAGGAAATACGCAAAAAAAATCAAATACATTCACTAAAAAGTAATAATCGCTCCGTAAATTAATAAAACCGTAAAGAGAATCCTCCCATTACCATAAAGAGAACTGCAACATCATATGAATGACTGGTTCCATAAATCAGGAAACTTACCATGAAACTCTGCCTAGGAATAACAAAATTACATACTTGTGCTTGAATAGCAGAATCCTTTCGTTCCAAAATGTCGCTCAAAGCCGACCACTCACCATCAACATTTTCTGAATACAACCATGAATTCGGAAACTGATAGCGTTGCTGAGTGAGCAAACGTTGCGCAGCTCGAAATTGTTCAACCTTTAAAAAGAATCTTAAAAAATCACACAATCTACCGAAAAACCATACAATCTATCTGAATTAAGAGCAATTGTTTTCGGCAAAAAACTGTTTCTTGGAATTTGAATTTTCAAGGACAAACTAACTTTATCTTGACAAATTTTTGTTTTCTTCTTCAACTGCTGAACATATGTTATAAGCTGGATAGCATCCGTTGTTGTACCGCTGTCAACGCTCTGCTCTTCGAGTTCATTACGCCATTTTGATATGTCAGAGAAGAATGCTTGCATCTCCTGACCTAAATAATTTTGTCGACAGTGAACTAAAACAATCGAACTTAAAACCAAATTTTATTTATACAATCTACTCTAAACGTACCAACAGAGGAACCGAATTTCTGCAGGATTTCACGATGCCAATAATCGTATTTGAGAGAAACCTTCGACTGAACTTTAGTGTAGTCAATAACCACCGGGAAAATCTCTTTTCTCGTCTCTTGGGTATCGAATGTTGCTCTTGACTTTCGAATTTCAATCAGTGTTTTCATCCATTTCGATACGTCACTTCCAAGTCTTTCATATAAAACATCAGGTTGCAAGTCCCAAAGCGCCTGAAAATAATGCATGAATAAATAGCATGCGAATATGTTGCTAAAAAAATCAGCTTTAAAAAACGGATATCTATATGACTGCGTACCTGATATCGTAACCATTCGCCAACATAATCAGTCACTTCTTTCATAACTTTTTCAACTGCATAATAAGCTTGCTCAATAATTTTTTGGCCTTGTGGAAGATACGCCAACACATCACGATAGGTTGCTTCCGTGCTGTCCTTTGTAAGAGTTAACTAAAACGAAATTTCTGAAAAATTGGAACAAATCCTGCTACAATTTTTTGTCTCACTTCCTCAAGCATATTTTTTTTTTTTGGAAATCAAACGCTTGCTGCGAAAAACCAATTTAATTCAAAATGATTAACAACAAACTGAAGCACATTAATTTCTACCTGAAATCGCGTGCTGGAAATGCGTGGCTGGTTCGTGATTACAGACTGCCATGCAAACAACTGGTCCAACAAATGAGCGCGCGCTTGTTCAATACTTGGACTGACATACATCACTTGTGATGTAACCCGCATTTCCAGAACGATTGGTTGAAGGACGGGCAAAGTACCTTTTTCATCACTTTCATCTTCGAAATCATCGTTAGCAAGTACAACAGTCCAAAGGTGAATTGCTTCTTCAACGCGAGATGCCAATTTCCTAGCAATCTAAACAGAAAGAGCTTACAGAGAAATATAGCACTGGGAACCGTAGAAACGACAGAAACTATTAAAATTTTTTAATAAGTAAAAAAAGCAATATTCGTCAGAAATTTGAGACACACACCTTTGCATCTGTCGAGTTAACCCAATGATGCAAATTGGAGAAATTGCCTAAAGATAGTTGATCAACTGCTTTTTGTATCGAGTCAAGCAAAGTACCAATTGTTACCGATGTGTAATGACATGTATCCAGAGCAGCAAGGTCGACCTAAATTTTTGACAATAAATCTTATGCAATGAGAATCTGGTAAAATCTTACGAAGGACAGAATTTTATAAAAAAGCAGTGGATACCTCAATCCTGTCGAGAAGTATATCCAACTCCTCTACTTTTTCCTGGAAATTGTTAATTGAAGATGAAAGCTTGACAACATAAGGGTCCATTTTATACGATTCCCATGTAAGTGAATTACCCTGAAAATAACTGGTTAACAAATTTTTGCAAGGAAGTAAGAAGAAAACAATTATTACAATGAAATGATTTGTCGCAAAACATACTAACCTCAGCTAGCTGTCCTTGTATATCTTTCTTGTAAGCTACAATCAGCATGTTTACTCCAGGCTTATTTGCTATTCGTTCATTTATTGAATCATAAGTGCGAATAGATTCCAGTAGTGAAATTGCAAATGGGTATAAAAGGTTCGCCTGATGGGCTGTATTAACGATCTTTAAGGGGATCCGAAAGCCCATATGTTTCATATTCCGCACCTAAATTAAAAAGATGCACTAAACAAGATTTCTTCCTGCTTACAGTACAATTATTTCTTTGTTTTATCAATATCGTCAGTTGGATTTGGCTTTAAAACATAATGGTGTATCAGTGCTCTTATAATACAAAGATCCAGTATTTCAAGAAATAAAGTCACCTCTTTGAACAAAGTGACGACATCACTCGAGAAATTCACTTTCAAATTCAACGCAATTTTCCCATCTTTCTGACGTTTCTCAATAATGAAAATTCGTCCAGTCAGGGAAATATTTTTAGCCTGCACACGTGAAACCCAGTCATCAAAAATATGTTGTGTATTCAATTTTTGTCGAAAATTGTCGCCTTCTAATTTTAACTGTCGACCTAGAACACCAAACATCCTTTAAAAATAGAGCTTACATTAAAAAAAAAAAAAAAGGTGAAGAATGACGAACCCTCGACATGATTTTCCCATCCCCTGCCCAAAACATCCTCGATGCGTTTCATATACTGTGTCAGTTTACTATCGATTTGACGAATCCAAAGAATCGATGCAGCAACGGGTGGTATATCGATGGCTCGCAATATTCTTGCATTATCTGATTCATTGAAATTTTTAAATCGTGTCTGAAAAAACCTTTCATACTAAATCAAATAGATAATACGTTCACCACCTCATTACTCAGGGACCGAAAAAATATACTACCTGTAATTTATCTATATCCTCTTTCACTCTCTGTATGAGTTGTGTCTGATATTCTCGTATTGCACCACGGATATGTGGTCGAACAAAAAGAGCATTGAATCGTTGGAAAATCATAAACATTTCATCAGCATTTCTAGCACCACCCAACTGATCCCGTAATTTGGCAGTAATTTGAGTTTCTACGCGATCAATTTGATCTTCATATCTACAAAAAAAAAAAAGAAAAAGAAATACATCGGTAAATCCACACTATCAGAAAACGTATCGAAACATTTTTTTTTTCAGATTTTTTCTCGTTCGCAAGAAAAATTATACTAACCTACGTATAGCAGCTTCCCATGCAATAGTACCATCATTACTTACATCCAAACAATCAACCTCCTTAACATTTTCATATGCTGTGTTCACTTGTTCGATAGCACTTAACTCTGGAGCAATTAAGGCCGATGTTTTTTCAACATCCGAATCAGATTGCTTCTCTCCCTTCTGTCCCATTGGCCTCAACACTCGTGATATAACTGTACGTAACTGCTCATGCTGTCTAAAATGCTAGCACTAATATTCACTTTCCATGCATGGTTATGGACATTTATTTACTGCAGTAAGTGTAAGAATTTATTAAAGATGAATGTGAAAAAAGTCATTCAGGAAACTTTTCAATGGCAAAAAAAAGAAGTGAATTATCAACAAGGAAACCATTATGTAACAACTAAAACCAAAGCTAACCGACGAAACTGTCGCATCTGGTCAAGGCGGCTTTCTAATTTTTTGTGCTGAGGATTAAGTCGCCACGTTAACTTCAGTTGTTCGTCACGCTTTTTCTTCGACAAATCACGCATTAAGGTTGCTAGTTTATCATATTCATCATTCCATATAGAAAAAACAGCGAAACATTGCGCCATTAAACTATCAAAATCTCCCAAAGGAATATTCATCAACCGCCTAGTACCAAGTGTCTGGAATTTTAATGGATCAAATCGAGTTTAATGATCGGCTATAAGAAAGAAATGAAATAATTTATACCCACGTACTTTTTTTTTTTTCTAATATCAAACCATGAGTTAAGTATGCAGTGACTAACAATAACCTTTAACATTTGGGTTAAAACATCCTTTGAAATAGCTTCTACAAAGCGCAGCGCTCGAGCAATTGGATATTTTGTATTGCGTAATTTTCTCATATGTGTAAATATATTCGTTAAAGCATTTTTAATGCCTTCCATATTTGTAGCAGCCATCAGTTCATTCAAAGGCAAATCCTTCATCAGCACGTTATAATCATTCACCATTGCTAACGTCTGCTTAAGACCTGCATTAAAATCAAAAATAAGTTCATTCGTGTCCTCTATAACAATAATTTATCCAGAATTATATAATTATTGTTTAAATTAATGAAACGTATTTTCAGCATGCATAACAACCTGTATCGGCATCAAATGATACTGTTGCATGAAATCTCTTGCCGCATTTCAAAGTTTCTAATGTCAGAGTTACTTCATCAGATTCTCTCTTCTGCGCAATCTTTTGCAAAGCTCTTTCCAAATTCAACCAAAATGTCATTTCTTGCAGCGAAGTTCCTGAGCCCGCATCGCGATCCAGTTTTGTCACCTTGACACGAACGACATTATGAAAACGTTCTAAAGAAGCGTATCAAACTTGTAAAAAAAGAACACATGCCTTCTGAATTTCTTTAACCCATCGATTGACGCCTTTCTGTAAAGCATTCAAAAAAACTGAACTTTCGACTAGACCGCCAAGATCAGTTACTCGAGCTTTATGCCCTTTTTCTGCAGCTTGCTGAATAGCATTTTGAATCACTGGATGAATAGTCAAATTAATTTCTGGTATGTCTATATTCTGCTGCATGTGGAGTAATGCCACCTCCACCTGAAAATAAAATACCAGAAATAAACTATTACTCATCTTCTCCAAAAATCGACGGAAACAAGAAAAAAAAAATTACTTCACTCAGGTGTTTTTCAACAGACAATGCGAGCTTGTCACCATCTCGCTCACCCCGACCATAATCAACTAAAGACTTGAAAAGTGGCGTTCCAATGCGTCCAAAAATCGACAGAAGTACATCATAAGAATTACCTTCTGGTATTCTGCAATATGTTATGAATTCTTAGGTGTAAAATAAAGGGAATATTTGCAAAACCTATCTCAAAACTTCCCAAGCAGGACACTTTTAAAACATGGCACGCCTAACTAACCTTACAACATACAGCTGATCTTCGATTGGTTTGTCAGCTTCAACACACGTGCCACTTTTTAGCAGCAATAAAGATGTTGTTCGTTCGGTACGTTTAGCCGTTTCATTGGAGATGCGAAATACTGAAGTAACATCCTCAACAGCATCATCTGGATTTGTATCTAAATCTGAACTCATTCAAAACCAGAAGAAACATTGTATGCATTAACCAAATGGCAAATTCGCAGCTTTCATGGGAAAAATATATGTAATAAGTATTACTTCAATTCTCTACCTTATGTGAGAGATCGTTTCATAACAACGTGAGGTCAAAATTTCCGTACAAGGAAAACTTTTCCTTAATCATTTATTTCGAGGCTTCTTCACAAACCTCTTGTAACGACCCGGTCAACAACCAACATCGGTACTTGTGGATCACTAATGAATTTTTGCACACATTCCGCATTTCCACTCTGTGAAAGAGCTTCCTTTAATGCCGCACTTCCTGCACCAATGAATTCATGTTTTATATAGTCCAATAGAGTGGGGATATCAACCAATGCCACCTAAATTTGAAATTCCAAGGCTTAAAAGAGCATATGTAGTTTATTTTGTCCTTTCACCAAGTATATTCAATCATCATCTTTATTATATTGCGCTTGTATTCTCTCATTCTTTACTTTTCGTTTCTCTAGTAATATCCGTTCTTCAAAAGAAATCCTCTGAAACAATTCTAGTTATCGGCCATTTTTGTACAATCTTTTTGTCCGAGTCGGAATGAAAGTGGGAAATGCGTGCTACAGAGAAATACTTTTCACATGATATGCCTTTACATTTCAGTAACTATAATTCATACCTATCCAAATCAGGGTATTTTTAAACTACCTTTCTAAAATCACTTCCTTGTATGAAGCATGATGTGAACTCCTCGTTCACACAAAAAAATTATGACAGGTATTTAATATGAATCAAACGTCAACTAATGAACCTCAAAAGTAAAAATGAAGCCGAGGTAAGTTAGCGGATAACGTAGTAAAGTAGAGGATGTAGATATGAGTGAGTAATTCATTAGAAAATATAAACGAACTTCGCCAGCAGCAGGCGTTGTGGTTGCAACCGTTGACTTATCACTTTCGGAATCAGTCATTCGGCCAAACCATCACTTAAAATATACAACTTCAAGTTCCAGTTTCTTGTCAACACAAAGTGATAATTCATTAAGTACATAAAATCAAACACAAACAACACAACGCTTCACTTTCCCTAAATATCCAGTATCTGAAGAAATCGTTCAAATGATTGATAATCTAAGCTGATGATCCACAAAAATTTTCCTCTTCATCACTTCCTTTGAGGTCACTACGACACCTAAGTGATAACAGACAATGCTTCTTTTCCTTGATGATAAACTAGCAATTAGTCAGTATGGTGTCCTGCCACCAAGAGTGCTCTTAATGAAAGCCGATAAAAATTTTTGCTGGTTCCTGGATACTTTAAAGATTCATCCAACTCAATTCGTTAGGATTTTGGATTCATCAAATAATAGTAATGAGATAGACAGATGTGATTGGTGTGATAGAAAGAACTGACAAAACAGAACCATCTAGCACCTCACTTCAGCATCAATGCGTGCTGCAGATAAAAGGCTTACAGTTTATTTGGAACAAAAGAAAATAAATGACAAATAGATAGAAAGAGAAGAGAGATAGAAAGACTACTGCAATATCCTTGCAAAATGTCACCTTGCACTGTGAACTCTCACCTCATCTTCTCCCACGCATCTACAGCATGCGCCGTACACACTTCATATTTTCCAGGAAAGAATAGCAAGTCCAAAGTCAAATTTCAGCAAGCCACCTGCTCCCACGTATGGTAATGCAACCGATAGTTAAGTCGTGATAGTATATTCATGACAGACTGATCTGTTATCACGAACTAAGCTAGTAATCAAATTAAGTGAATGGAAATGGGTACCAAAGAGTAGGGAAGGAGAAGAGAGGCAAGGGCACAGGAAGAGCCATATTACAAGATGTGGCCAATGCGTAGCAGCTGTTGTTCACTCTCCGCTCCTTCCACATCCATCAAATATCCCACTGAACGAACCGAGAAGGAACTCTTCTCCTTTCTTCTTTTTCGAAGACTTGGCTTGTTATGAGGAACAATGAGACACTGAGTGACAGAGGTGTGTCACGAGAATCTTTGCTTAACTGGTCACTCCACACATATTCTATGGTCCTATTAACCCACATGTCCCACCCATTACACGGTGTTCTATCTTGGACGTTTTCATTGTAATGTCGTGACTCATTCCTTCAGAAGTTCAACTTCGCTCAGCGCGGCTAGCGAAGATCACAATATGAGATCCCTAAATAAGATTAATGCTGTTTGAAATCGTAATGATAAGTTCTATCGCTACAGAATTAAGCTGAAAGGACTGAAGTATTTGAACAGACGAAATAGGATAGAAGAGCAAGAGAGGAGAAACACAGAGTGAATATCAGAGAAAGTAGACTGTTGCGATGCGCACTTCATTCTTCTGACTAATTCAGTGGGAGTGATACCGAAATTATAAAAGTGGGTGGTGTTTGTGTAGTGCTACTCATTTGTAGATCAAATTTGCAGAGATGATGGACGAAGATGACGAATTCACGGATGGCGATGAATTTGAAGAACTCTCTGCATCCGCACTGGCAGATGGTGGCAAGAAATGTACCATTTTCCTTGTTGATGCTTCCCCCAAAATGTTCGAGAAATACAAAAATGATGATTCAGAGAGCGATTGTTCATTTCGAAGAGCTTTGAAAGTATAATTCATCTTTCTCATGTCTATTGCAACACCCTTAGCCTTCTTAATCTGCTGATCAATTGCATCTCTTGCAGATTGTGCGTTTGCAAATGGTCAACAAAGCGGTAACTTCAACATTCGGAGAGTATACTTGTTGCATCCTCCTAAATACTGTAATTTTTCAGTACTGATCTTAACACTTGTCAGTTCAGGATTTCTTATGATTGCTACATCTCCCGAAACCCACTGCATGGAATGAAACGGAACAATGGATGTTTTTGGAATGGCATGCGTTAAAAATAGAATGTTTTTTCTGTAGGATTGATTGAAAAGCAGTCAAAAAAGGATGCAAACTGCAAGAAGGCATCAAAGTGTATAATCTAGGATATAACTTTTTTCTTTTGGAGTAAAATTTTCAGTAAACTGAAGAGATATTATTTTAAAGCATCCATGGATATGTGATAATGGTTAAACCTAGAATCTGGAAGTACATTAACAGTGGGAGTGTTTTCAGCAAATTAAGTCGCATTCAATTGACCATGTATATGTTATGCAAGAAGTAGAAGAAGTATCAGCTGAACGAATCAAAGAATTAGATCAATTATTAAGATCAGGCATCTTATTGGATTCTTTGGCTATTAGTTTTATTATGAAAATTCTCTTGTAAGAGAATTTTCATAATATAATGTAAGAGAAAGAACTCTGTAAAGTTTGTTCAGTTGTTGGGAACACTTCAATTTGATTCTGTTTATTCCTTTTGAGCTAGTTTTCTAATTGTTTTCTAATCTGGTTTCTAAATTTACGACTAGTTTTCCAATTTCTAGTGTTGAAAATTTAAATTCAAATTCATTTGCAGAAAATATATTATCAGCTTTCAAGGCCATATATGGTGGACATGGTCATTGTGATTATAGCGAAGCACTGTTTTTATGCATTAAGAGAATGACTTCCCGGACGTAAGTTTTTCTGAAGGTTGTTTTGATTTTTTTTTTTGGTTTTGCCTGTGAGCTTCTGCAGAAACTTCAGAATGGTCCACATTCTACTGTAATAAAATTGTAGCCCTTATTTCCGAAAACGGACCGTTTATCTGTTAACCAACGAAACGAATCTATTTGGTGCAAATAATCAGCATCGTGTCGCCGCTTGCAAAAATGCCGATGATCTTCGCAGTCATAATACAGAGTTTTTGATCTTTCCACTTATTACTGAAAACGATACATTTGTATTCAATATTTTGGTAAGGTTTGATGATAATAAATACAAAAAAATACTACTTTTTTTCATTTTATGTGATGTAGAACGGTGTAAAACGTCGTTGATTTTTTTACTAGCTTTTCAAGAGTTTTGTTCTTGTGATTATGTTTGTTTTAGGAACAGTTTGACCCATATGTTAAAAAGAATTTCACAAATATTGGCGAACTGGAAAAAGAGTTAGTTTTAAACAGTTTTTGCGATTATCTGTGTTTGGTTTTCTATTTTTATAATTATTTAATGACGGTTTTGAAACAATTACATTACTGCAGCTTACTTTCGCAGAATCATGTGTATTTAGTTATTTCGTTATTTAGTTTATCAGTTTTGCAGTATACCAAAGAAACAGTATGCACATCGAAATATAACAGGCATAAATTTCGAATTCGGAAATGGGTTGAAGTTTTCAGTTGGAATGTTTGTGTTATTCAATTTCATATTTGAAGTATTATAAATAGACTCTTTTTAATTCTGTTTTAGATGCAATGGAAATTCATTTATAAGATTTCCAGTTAGTTTTTAAATAATTCCTCTATATTATAATTAATATTTGATTATAAATTTCTATTTCCATGTTTGATTATAAATTTATATTTCCAATAATTAAATTAAAATATATATATATATATATATGGAAAGTTAGGATATACTTTCAAGAATAGTAATTCTTTAGTTATTCTTTGCTACACTCAGAGAAGATTCCTCAGCCTGCTGCTCTAAATGCTGAAAAAAATGAAATTATGCAGCGGTCACATATATATGTTAATAAAGAGGTTTATATTTAAATTTTCTAAAATTTTCATTGTTAAGCATTTGTATTAGATAGAGGTATAATTTCTTTTTAAATCTATTTTAGGTATAGCGGAATTTTGTAAGATTTTATTTTTTTTTTAAATAATTCCTTTTAATTTTCCTTCTAAATAATTCTTTCTTGTTAAGACTGATGAGGAAGTACCAGTACTTGATAAGGAAATCATTCTAAAGCGACAAATCGGAGGTGAAGTTGTTAATCTATCCACAGATGAGGTCGAAAAGTTGCGCAGGCTGACACCTCCAGGTTTTAGGTTTTCTTGCTTATTTGATCATTTTGCAAGAAATAAGGAAAGATGGTTAAGATCGATTCTTTTTGAGTAAACGTTTTTGCTAATAACATTTTTGTGCATTAGTTCCACTTCTTCTTGAAGGAAAGGATGGGTAACAAATATTCGTTTATCCTTCAGTATTCAATTTTTGTTTTACTATCTATATATCATTTATAGGTATAGTGTTACTCGGATTTAAACCTCTTTCGTGTCTTAAAATCACGCATCATGTTCGAAGTTCACAGTTCGTTTATCCTCTTGAAAAGGTAAATAAATGTTTGTCCTTTACATTTCATCGAATAGGAAGATTTAATGAATGGTTAGGAAATCTGATAAATTTATCTTAGGTCGTGGCTAAAATGAGATTTTTTATATGGCATATTGCAAAAAAATATGGTTGTTATGGAATATAGTGATACTTTCCGGCATAATCCTTATACTACGTAGATAATTAAAGTGATTTTTGCAAATAACCTAATCTAAATCCGATTGGGATTAAAGAAATTCGCTCAGTGATCGTGGCTAAAATGAGATTTTTTTCGTATATGTGGTTTTAGGATATTTTGGGTTCTACTCGAATGTACCGTACTCTTTATGAAGTTTGCATGAAGCAGAGGAAAATGATTATATGTCGATATACTCAAAAGGCGAATGTACCGCCAAAGCTTGTCGCTTTGGTGCCACAAGCGTCCGTTGCTGAGGATAGTTCAAAAGTTTATATATATATATATATATATATATGCATATCTTCGTCTTTCTTTACCTAGCCTTTCTTCAAAAGAAGATATTTTCAATTTACTTGCTGTAACCGATGTATATTTAGGACGAGTTCAATTCAAAATTTCGTTACCCTGGGTTTCATCTGATATATTTGCCATTTACAGAAGATAAGCGTGATTTCAGCGAACAAATGACTCATCCAGACGGCGAATGGCCAGCTGGTATTTTATACTTTTTAACTGGACAGTTGCGTATTTCGAATTAAAACCTCATTCGTAAATAGTATAAAGTATGGGTATAAGCAATAGGAAACTATTGAGGACTTGAAGTTTGTAGATTACAAAGGCTTCAGTTTTTCTAAAACTAGTTTTTTTTTTTCTAAAACTAGTCAATTTCTAGCGTCAAAGGAACAGATTGAAGTGGCAGAAAAATTGGTGAAAAAACTTACATCTGGTTATTTTCCCGAAAAATTTTATAATCCAGGTAAGTGGCTCCAAGTTTGTTCGACTATTTTGACAAGAAATAACACTTAGTTATTTGTTGCGAAGCCATTTTAAACAGTTTTGCTACTTGATTTTTTTTTCGAAATATTAAGTATATCATCCTTTATTTTCAGTATTGCAAAAACATTATAAAGTGGTTGAAGCTCTTGCTCTAGATTGTGATGAAATAGCGGAAGTTCAAGATCAGATCCGTATGTTTCTTTTTTTTGCATCGTGGATTTGTTAAATGATTTGTAAAAGGATTGGTATTGTGAGCTTTATTTAAGAGCTGAGATGCTTAACCATGTTCGCTTGCAGTTAATAAACGGATGACTCAGTAAGCTGAACGTTAAGAGAGTTCTATAAATAGATATAAAAGTGTTTTGACGCTCTAGTAACAGTGCTACAAACAGTTAACTTTTGCATGTCACAATGATTGTACTGGAACACTAAAAATTTTAAATTGACCAACCTCAGTTAATCAACCTCAAGTGGTGTCAGCTTTCACCTAACAGCTCTGTAGAAAAGTAACATTCTAGAGCCATATTTTGCGTACGATAATTTTCGGAAAAGGGTAGAAAAGGAGTTGGACGAATTTCGTTCCTGCTTACCATCTGAAAGTTGCAATTCAGAGCAAAAATTCAGTAAGGAAGCAAAAAAGGCTGGTCATATAAGTTAGTTTTAGAGGTTTTTTTTTTTCATTTATATGTTGAATTGAACTCTTTATCTTGCATTTCCATATTTGTGCTTGCAAATGCTTCTATTTGTCGTTCCGGAACCTATTTGGAGTAAAGATGTTTTCTGTAAGTAGGTGAACATATATTTATCATCACTTTAGCAAATTTTTTCAAATAATTTTTTATTTACTGAACAGGTAACACATGGAATACAAAAAGGAAGAAATCGATGGACAAAAGCTTGCTGTATTTGGCTAATAATCACTTGGTAAATTAAAATGCTAATTTTGTTTGACATATTTATGCTAGTTTTGTTTGGCGGTACCTATTTTAAATGTAACGAATCCATAACTTCTTTTTGCCTTAATACTAATTTTTGCTTAAAAATAACTATTTTCAACTTGCTTTTTCTAAACACTGCAAATTTCAGCTAGAGAAAATGACGGTGATGCAGTTAAAAAAGAAAGCAGTCGAGGAGCTCATTCACATTAAACCACATGCTAAAAAGGCAGACATCATTGATGCAATCCAGGAGCACTACAGAAGCACATAAATTTTACCTTCATTATTAATGATGTGTTTGTAAATCTGATTATTTAAGACTTAGAAGAGGCTACGGGATCGAGCTATTTAAAAATTATTTTAAACACTCGAACTCCATTTTAAAATGTATTTACTTAGAATAAGTACTCAAAAACTCTGTATGTAGATCTTGTTTTATGTTTCACGGTTTTATATTTTAAATTGTCGATTAGCTATGAAGACTAGGTGTTGAAGAAGTTATATAAGTTTTTTATTTGCTATCTTATTTTCAGTTTCGAAAAATCCTTCACCATTTACTTGTACAGCTTCCTTTTCTTTTTTCTAATCAGGCAGGGACATGTGAAAATTACCATATTGCGCTGACAAATAGTTTATGTGAACAATACTGACCAAAATAAAAATTTCAGAAATGAATCCAACAATTTAATTAATTTCTAACAATGCCTCTGTTTTACCCCAAAATTGTTTTTCCAAATAGGTGTAAAATACAACAGAAGGTAACGAATACATTATTAATGTTTCGATTGCCAAACTTCTCTAATTCTTTTGTAAAAAGGTACTCGCGATCCTTTTGAGTTTTTCGTCTGAAATATTATTCATAATAAAATGTTAAGCAATAATTTGAAATGTAAAGTCATAGATTTCTTCGTGGAAGCATATACAAATTGTCATAAAACTTTTAAATATTCCCATGGAAATTAAGTTCCAGAATGTTTAGTTTGACATAAAGCATAAGTTACGAGAGATTTTACATTGTCATTCTTCAATACTCGAGAATTACTTTCAGTTATAAGTTTTTTAAAGAAAAGCTCACTGCCAATGATTTTGGCGATGGCAGGGAATGTCACTTTCAGTTCTTCCTTAGTTTCTTCACTGAGTGCTTGATATTTAGCAATGATATCTCGGGCTGCTTGTTTAATTTTTTCTGTATCAAGCTTGTGCCCATCGTCTGATCGCAATGATCGTGCCTTGGCGATTATCTTAAATTTTAATTATTTCAATGTCCCATTCATGAGCTGATATTTTCATTTTTTGAATACACCTGATTCTGGTATAAAATCTGTTCGGCTATTTCCATGTTAAATGTTAGCTGAAATTAATAAAATAAACTGAACAAAGTTGAGCATAATAGAGAAACAGAAATGGAATGGATCAGATTTACTACATTATTTTGTTTAACCAATATTTTTACAGAGGCAGAAAAGGCAAAGTTAACGAATAAATTGGGCGCTACAAACAAAGAAGATTTGGGCGTCTTTCATAGGAAAATGTGTTAATAACCTCATCGACAAATGTTTTAGCATCTGGCTTTAAGCTGTCAATTTTTGCTTTGACGAAATTTCGTAGTTCCACCGCGTTTTTGTAAAGTTTATCGGACTTGTCTTTAAGCGCTTCCAGTGCAGCATCTTCATTTGCAAACGTCGCATGTTTGCTTGCTAATTCACGAAGAATTTCTTTATCTTCCACTGTCAGATCTTTGTAGAAATTTCTCACTTCTTCCGGTATAAATTCTTCAAGTATTGCAAACATTATTTGGTAAGTTCATTAATGAAATTACCGCAAATTTATAAAGCTTTCTTCTCAACACGACTGTTTTAAAGTATTCATTACAAGACAAACTTTGAAATATGAATTTAAGAAACCAAATTACATGCCGATTAAAGATCAAGGAGAGATTAAATTTATGATTATTATAAAGATCTAATTGAATAAGTTTGTGGATTTCATAAAATGTTTAGAATTTTGGCTCCTTCTAATTAAATTTATAAACATAAGAGTATAAAGTACATAAAGATAAGAGCATAAAGATATTTCATGGATCTCATATTTTTATGTTTTTACCTTTATATCGTTTGTACTCTTTTGCTTGTATTCTATGCTTCACATACCTTTATATTCTTCCGGAATGTTACTCATAGAGAAAGGAATAACATTTGCCATAGTAGTGCCAATTAATGCCAGCAGAATCAATCGGTGGTACATTTTAATTGTCAACGAAAGTTTCTCAATTGTCTGCAGTAATTCCAGGCGGCTAATTTGGAATTAAAGATAAGCGGAAAAATGTTAACTCACACAAATAAAATTCATTTCGGTGACATTTTCATTAAAGCTTGACCTTTCAATAGTAAATATATAGAAAGAATATTGTTTGTTTGTTCGTTAAGATGTAAAGGAAGAGAAAGTTGTGGATGAATATCAATTCAAATTTAATGATTTTATTTTAGGATTTTTTTTAGCTATTCTTAATTTTCAGAAACAAAAAAAAAGAGTCAGAATAGAGCCTTAAGCTTCCAAAGAGTTACGTTTATTGGACTTAGTGATTTAATGCTTCGCGTTGGACGTCACTTTCACTAGATTTGACTAAAATGATGACTTTAACTGAGGTGATGGCAGTAGTAAAAATTAAGAAAAGTGGTAACACTTAAACTTTACCAAATTATCGCTGTAAATTCATTCTTTAAAAATTGCTTTAAAAATTGCTAAACGGGTCGAAAGTTTATGACTCCTGAATTTTTTGGAAATATTATATGTTACAAATCTTTACTCACAGTTAAATTTCCCAGTCTTAATTTGCGCTCTCCTCTCATGTTAACAAGCCCGAAAACTTCTTTTGTACCCCATGCATTAATATACACCATTAATATACACTAAAAATTTAATATACACTTATACCCCATGCATTAATATACACTAAAAAAAAAGATTCTAGAAGCAGAGGTGCTGAGCATAACGTAAATGGTACCATAAATGGCCTACATAAAATTCGCTCCCTATTATATTATCATAAATTCCAAAACATTCCATTGTATCATGAAACCCTGTGATTCTCAACATACACTGTCTCCGTTGATAGCAAATATTAACACTTTTTAGTTTTTTAGTAGAAATCGTTTATAAGTTTTTAGTAGAAATCGTTCATAAAAAAAATGATGAAAGAGGCAATGAAATAAGTGAATTTATCAGCTGTATCAGCTCGCAAATCATAAATATGAGATGGTTGTCTGCAATATTTGATTTAATCACATAGAAATTTCACTGGTTAAAGTAATGCACAAATCAAAATTTCCGCCCACACAAGCATTCCATTAAACCTCACTTCAATCTATAATTCTTAACAATAAAACTTGAACTTCAAATGCTTCCAAATAAAGATGAAACATAAGGACGAATTGTCTGATTTGTGGCTTTCTGAAAATAAGAAATCAAAAACAAACAAAAGCAGTATCATGTGGATAATTTTCTGAGCAACTTCTTACGATCATTAGCATAACAAGTGCTATCAGGAATTTCTTATGACATAGAGAAAGTTTTACAGAAATAGATGAAACTTATATTGCAACTGCTCTCAAAATCACATTTCATGCTTATATGAACTTCAACTGGAAAAGCGAAAAATGGCTCAAAATTGGATAATTAAATGCTTTCTGACTCATTTTGCTATCAATTTAGAAGTGGAAGTGATATGATATGAAAGATATATACGGTAAATCATATCAATATACTGATAAAAGGGAAGATGAGGGAGAGGACTGGATGGAGAGGGCAATAGCAATAGCGATGAAGCAGCAACGACAACAGTAACTGAAATAAACTGGATATGAGCTAATTCTTCTGACGAGTGCTTTTATCAGTCACATTCTGCACACTTTATATCAGTATGTAAGCTTCCAAATGAGAGGTTAATTGAGAGGAGAAAGAGGCTAAACTGCATCATTCTTTCAGCAAAACTACCCCTAATCCATTGAAAGTTTTAGATGTTGCCGAACAGCTGTTGTCTGTATGAAACATCTTTCGTTTCGCAGTAAAAATCAGAGTTCAACGGAATTTTCTGAAACAAGATATCATACATTTTAAAGTAGCCTTTGACTTATAACACTTTGTAGCACATTCTTGCTTGGAACGAAGGGAAAGTGGAAAGACCAACGAGCAGTAGCAATTCCAAGCTAACAAAATTGGCTAACTTAATTTTATACTTCCTCAAATATGTGTCCAGAGCTAACAGCAAATGTCATTTATAAATGAAAATTGTTTAGTTAGGTTTTTCTAGAAAAGATTGACTCACATCTTACTTAGCAAAATTTAGGCTTTTAAAATTCTAAACTTCTAGCAAGTTTGAAATTTTTAAATCCAGCTAGACTTAAAGAGCTTAAGGAAGTGAAGGTAAACAAGTTAATCTTCTTCTTTCATATGTGTTTACTTCATTTTGTAGACCTGATAATACCTTCCAAAATACTACCCTGTCTGGAAAGTTTAGATCCCATCTCAATTTCCATACTTTTCCTTACGTTAAAAAAACGTCTCGCAGCAAATGTGTCTCACACATAACAATAACTGTGGACTAATCAGATCTCTTTCAAGCAGAAAACAATCGATCAACGATTCACAGAATTGCTAACTGGTTTCTTTCACTGCAGATAATATCTCTCCGCAACATACAGCTCTTAATAATCTTGAAATCCAAAAAGCCTATTTTTGGAATTCCCTTAGATTTTTTAATGGATTCAGAATGAACGCAACGCAAGTTTGCAAAGAGAAAAAGAGAATGAGTAAAAACTTTATTGGTTATATTACATAGAATTGACAAATTAAAAGCAAATTATTGTAAGCAAACACATTCACTATTATAGACAACATCTATTTCCTATAAAATGCCAGGCATTTATTATAAATACCAGACTAAATAATAGAGTATGCGGAGCTTTAAATTATTCACTAAGCAACAATAGGATGCTTTTTAACTACTCAGAATTTAAACAAACAAGAATGAACAAGAAAGTAAATGAAGTACCTTTCTTCTTGGTAAATTCTTCAGAACTAGAGAATATATGTGAGGAGGACAAATGTTAAGTGAATTTTAAAAGTTTTTGAAATATGAATTTGATGACTCAACAATTTATTTGTTCCTTCAAATGGTATCCTTCACGAACTTAATAAAAGATAGAACAACAGCAATTTTTAATAATTTTATACCAGCATAAGTTAGAAGTTGGTTATGAAAAAAAAGCAACTTAAAGAAAAAAACGTAAATTTTAACGTAAATTTTAAAAATTTTACAAAAGGAGGCAGCGAAGAAAACTCCAAGTAATTAAAAATTTCCCACAGTCAAATGCGACTTTGATTCTTTTTTACCGATTTGAAAAAGATTTAGTTGATTACAAACTCTACACTGGCTGTCCAATTTTTCTGAATATTTCAATCAATGCAGTGTATGATCCTGCTACCAGACCAATTAGTGCAAAAAGTAATAATGTTAAGTCGATTATCCAAACCTTGAGCACTAATTTGCCTCGAGAATGCGAGACCTAAAAAATTGACTTTTATGCAATGGAAGTTTTAAATTTACTTAGCATAATATATCGTGTGATTCTTACAATTTCTCACTATCGACTAATAAAAATACCTATGACTAAGCACTTCCTGAAATAAATATCATTTAATATCTTCTCGGAGTCTAATTTTCTAACAGGAACTTATAAAGAAAATTATTAAAAAAAGAAAAGTTATAAAAAATTACAAGGAGATCAATGAAAGGTGGGAAGAGCAGAGCCATCGAAGATCCTGAGAATGCTCCAATAAATGAGATAAATAAGGCAAGATGGGGAATAAGTTCTGCAATTGCACCTGAAAAAAGAAACAATTAGTATTCCATGGCAAAATCTACTACAGAAACTTGATGTAATACTTGATTTTTACATCGAACTAGGAATCGGTAAAGTTTTTGTAAGAAATTCATGTAAAAGGATAAATATTCAGAGTTTCTAATATAGAAAAAACAAAAAATGAGCTGACATGTCAACAATACAATTCCGTATCGCGCAAAATAAATGTACGCTGTCTGACTTTCGACTGGGATTTTTCTAGTCATCCATTTTTCGACTCGTTCCATTGGAATAAAAAATTGTAAAGGATATGACACCATTACACATAACGAAAAAATGAGTTTAATGCTTTGGTACATTCTGAAAATAAAAAAAGTTTTAAAAAACTCAAAAAACAATACAATTAATAACATTGGGAATCCAAACTCACGAGAACTTTAATTCAGTTACAACTATAGGATTCAGGAAATTTGAACAAGTAACTTACGGTTCGTGTGGTACATTCAGAGTGATGGTATCGCTAACTTCATCACCAACGGCAAGGTAACCGTAAAATCCCATCATCGCAAATATAATCATCACAACCAAACATGAACAATTCAAAACTCCATTCCATTTAATAAAAAGTTGTGGCTGGCTCATACGACTTTCTACCGGTAAAATCTATTAATAGCAGAATATTCACGACCTCAAACTATCACAATATTGATCTGTAGCCCTTCCGAATGTATTCTTCCTTTTCAGCAAACATAAATCTTACAAAATTTTTATAAAAAGTTTCAGTGAAGAAAATCTATGGTTTCTGAAAATGACAAAACATCTATGGTTTCTGGAAATGACAAGATTAAAATCCAACAGAAAAAAACTGACTGGCTGGCAAAACTTCGTCATATTTACTCTATGACTGTATGAAATTAATTTCTATATTTCATCGAGCGCTAAAAAAACGCGAATATCAGTACTAAAATTTTGCATCATACCACGGCGACTCCCTCAAAAGCGAACAAAACTGTTCCGAAATAAAGAGGAATATTTTCAATCTGTCCAATAGCTGGAAAATCGGATGACGGTTTCAAATGAGTGAAGAAGAAGTACAACAAGATAAATACGGCGGCTGTAAAAAGGGACATTTCTAAACAGTGAAGAAATAGCGTACAAAAAACTACTGGGTTATTTCTCAGCAAACAATGAGATTTAGTAATGATTTAAAACTGTGAATGAGAAACTTACATAAATATAAGCAATTGGCAAGAAGGGCAAATGGAGCTAGCTTATTTAAATGACGAATCGAGCAAATCAACAGTATCGGAATAAGAAGCAATACCATCCAAACTGATCTCGATATATGGATCATCGTGTTCATATCGAAAAACTTGAAGGGACATTTCACGAGGGAAGATAGAAGAATTAATAAATGAATGTGCTAAAGTTCATTAAAATAAATTTATAAAAGAAGAAGGCATACGCTTTGGATGTTATCAGCCATAAACACAAAATACACACAGCAGAATCCAAGTTGCGCACAAAACATATTAATATTTAACAGCTGTCTGTAAATGACTATCAATTTTAATGTAAAGACTCAAATATGAAGTAGATTATTTAAAATAAAATTAAAATCACACACTTTATCTCAAATAGTGACTTATAACATTGAAATTTATAGCATACTTAAAGAAATATCCATGGATACTTATCCAGGTTGGTCCGCTTTCTACGGCACTCCGCATGACGTTAGCATAATCAATGACATCTCTGCCGTTTCTGTAAAACGAAAATATAAAATCTATGTTATTTAAATTCCATCTTAATGAAAAACCCAAGGTAATTATAATTACTATCCTTTCATTAAAGAACTGTAAATTCTTGCACATTCTCGAAATCTTCAACAAATTAACTGAAAAACTGATTTTGTAGAACTTAAGATTTTGGAAAAAAGAAATAAAACTAACCTTCGACAGATGTAATGTGCAGCATAAACTACCAACCTCATACAATATAGGCATATGGCACACAGTATAACCATTAGAACCAAACCCAACTTAAAAAACATTGTTAAACATAATCGAAAATGTTTGAGTAGGAGGATGGAAAAGGCAACGATAAGAAGGCCAGCAACTCACCCATAGTCCAGCATGTTTAAAAGCAAGAGGTAATGAAAGTAGCCCAGTGCCCAACATAGCTTTAACCATATGAGCGAACGCTTGTTCAGGACTCAAGCTGTTGTTATTCCTCGTTCGTTCTGCAAAAAGATAAGCTTCTTCGTAATCAACACCTCCACCATCATTCGGTGAAACAATCACGTTGTTTCCCGTTGCTATCACATTCGACCCCATCTACAAATATTATCAATACAGTCTTCGCAAAAATCTTATTTCATTCTGAAATTGAATCAGTTACTGAAACATTTCAATAATAAAATTACTCGAACTATTAAAACTTTAAATCGCCTTAAAATCTTTTCGAAAATTAATAAACTGATTAATTAACTTCTAAAATATCATTTCCATTTTCTAATTAATTTATTAACAAATCAAAGAGAAGACGCAAAGGTTTATGTGATGCAGTACAAATGATAGTAAAATTCACACTCTGCTCGATCAGTAGCTGAGAACTGGCGGACTGCGACTTTCTTCAAAACCAACCAGTACCAGAAGTGTCTTCCCAATTTTAACATATATTCTTGTTTCCTCTTCTCGAATTCGATAATTATTTCTGGAATAAAATACCGAGGGGCTAGATTACTTTAAGTCAGCGAAAGTTCGCAACTGCGCCATTTAAAAAAATGGATGGATTCACTTGCTGAGCAAACATGCGGGATTTTAAACCTATTTCATATTTGACCCATTTAAGAAGAAAGAAATTAAATAATCTGCTTAATTCATTCATCATTCCCAATTATTTAAAGACGAATTTCAACTATTTTTAATAAATAAGAATTTTATTATGCTTTCTCTGCATTAAAGACAGTTGGGAAAATCTGAATTTTTTAAGCTGTGAAACTTTTGAGTTTTAATTACTTTTTAAGTACATGTCGCATCGTTATACCGTTGTATGAATTTGTTATTAACAACTCAATAGCGGTTTGAACCATTCCGAAAGAAATGTCCGTCGGCCTTAATCATATTTCCAACTAATTAAGACGAAAGCAAAAATGAGTCTTAGGTGATAAGTATACTGGATGGATGGATTTCCTAAACTTTCTTTAATAAGCAGTAAAAAAGTTTCGCACAATTAGGAATTTGGTTTTATTCCATCCCTCATCTTTTTCCTGGGTCAAAATAATACAGAAATCGAATAAAAGATTTTTTTTTAAGACTTCTTAAATTCATTTTCATAAAAATCATGTGTAAAAAATAGATAGATCAGTTTTACACTAATTATAGATTAAGAATTCTGGTTTCATTCATTTCATTATCCACCAGTAATATTTGTCATTGAGGAATTTTTTTTGAATCAAGATAAATGTGGTAATTTGGGAAAGGTTCGTATTATTTGATTTATGATTATTGTTTATTGATGCCAGACTATTGTTTCTTGATAATCATAAGCAATCAAGAACTTTCCACATTTATCACTTCACTTTTGTTTTTTCCACCCTTTATTGCAGTATTTACTTTGTTTTCTCTAGCGTCTTTATTGATTTTTGCAGCAATTCAAGAGATTAATGTGAACATCCTTATTTTTTCCATACTTTTTTGAAACATTCGGTTCTTTTTTATACAGAGGAATTTTGAAAAAATGGTACCAAATAAGTTGTGAAAGTACTATTATTATTGATAATAATATATTTTCTTCAGAAAGTCAGTCATATTCTTTAAATTATAATTTTGAGCTTTACTTAACATATATGGTTTATACTAGATTTTTTACCAATCACATTTTTTATCTTGCGATTTTATTTACAATAATGCCACGAAACTGATCGATGAGCAGAACCCTATGCAAAACTCATTGCAAATTTTACTTGTGAAAATACTACAGTAAATCAAGAGTATATCACAAAATTAAATCCACCATGCAAAGCACAACAGAATTTTGCTGGATAGCAAAGAAATTTTAAAAGCAGAAGTAATCGTGGAATTTATACATAAGATTTGTTAAAAAAATTTTCTGATCTGCCTCACGTTAAACCTTCGTGCCACGCCCCGCAGTGTCACGTCTCAATGATTGATTATGCCTCGATGAGCGGAATTCACTGCTCTTTCTGCGTTTTAAGTACACATAATTTCTGACATGAATTTAACTAAATTAAAGATAGTTTAATTAGCGGTTTTCCTGTTCTGTTGTGTTCATTAAGAATTAATCTCTTATTTATTTTTTAACTATTTAATTAATGATAAGATTGAAGTAATTGAATTCATACAGTTCATTAAAGCAGTAAGGTGTGCAGTGAATACCTTCTACGTTGCTTTAGGTAGAATTCACTCTTTTTTTATATTCCGGAAACTTTGAATGAATCTTAATATTTCTCATACCTTGTAGATCAATTTATCTCTGTTGATTTTAGAGTGAGTAAAGGAATAGAATGTCATAAGAGGAGTGCTGCAATTCATTATTTTCTTTGTATGGTGACAAATTTAGTTAATTACTGATTTCATTTAGCTTTTAAGTGCATGTGAATATACACAAACAACTTTAATTTCAGATTTCCTTACGATGGTGCAGAAAATTTACGTTGTCATCCACCACAGATCATAAATACAATGTAGAAAATGTTGGGATACTTTTCAAAAAAAAGAAAATTTAAAATTGAAATTGTTGGACATCACGAAGAGTTGCAGAATGACTTGGCTGCCGTTCATTCCACGCGAATATGCAAGCCTTGTAATTTAGATGCGTGTTAGTACACAGGCAGCCATAACATCGTTATCACCGAGTACTTCCTTTCAGATGAATTTGAGAATGATGATATAACTGGTGTTAATATAATTTTTCAGTCACTACTGAATGATAATTTAATAAAAAAAGATCAAATCCTTTACCTTCATTAGTTCCTTTCTGCTACTGTTTTTGTGAAAACTCCCAGATAAGATAAGGTTTACCTTATCCGAACCCTTAATTTTATAAAATATTGAAGCAAACTGATTTATAGTAAACAAATAAACTTCAGCAAAAAAAAAATAACTTGAAAACATCATTTCATACATACAATAATAAAACAAACGAAAAATCAAGTTTAGTACATCTAAGAATAAGTCATATTTCTTAGTTAACAGAAAAGAAAAATAATATCATTCGAAAATTTCTTCTTTCATCAATATATAGACAATTTGAATGCTATTTTCCTAACATTAATTACAGTCACATATTGTATTTGGACTAGAGGATTTACATTTGTAAAATAAAATATATTTTATGGATATTCACATTTTTATTTGAATGAAATTCAGTAAGGTTCTAGGGGATTTGAAGAACTGAAATTCTGAAATTCTTTAAAATCCAAAACTTTGCAAATTAGTTACAAAATTAGTTATAATTGGAAACGAATCAAATAGAAATGATTGAATTATGCATGTTATGCACATACTTTTTCTAATACTTCCTCCAATTGAGAATCATAACCTCAGAACTTGAGATTTATTATCATCGTTAAGTGGTACTACCTCTGAAGACAATTCACTTGATGATACTCCACTGCTTCCCGATGACTCCTGAAAAATCAGGAAATTAAGCGTTTAAACTAATAAAGCTAGATGCAGAAATTTACAATTTCTAACAGAAGAAACAAAAATTACTCACTTATAACTTCAGATTTTTTAAAAAAAAATTCTAGACTTTGAAGTCTTCCTCGTTTGACTGGATTAGAATGCCCTAACTCTCACAGACATTCCATTGCCTTTTTATTAATGAACTGAATTCCTCACATTCAATCTGCATTAAATACTGATCAGCAAGAAAACTAACCTGATCAAGAGCCTGAAGTGTTTTTTCAAGAAATGTACCACGACCGGAAGTATCATTATCATAATCATAGTTGCCCATTGTATCTCCAATAGGAAGTAAGCGCCGTCTGAGAACAACCAACCTAATCGGTTCACCATTTGCCTCAGTAACTAATTTGGTGAACATAAGTGGTGAACGGAATGCTTGCCCGGGCATTTCATTAATTTCCAGAAAGCTGAAAATCTAGCCAATTGTTAGTAATGTATAAAAATGAAAAATTCACAAGAAAAAGTTATTGCAGCGCACCAGTCTTGCTCCCTTAGAGGAATGTTAGCACCGTTGACCTTTGTGACTTGCAGACAACCAAACCTCCCCTCAGCCACAGTAATATCCCGAGTTGTTAAAGGTGTCTCCAGTGCAACCACTTTGTCGTAACTGGTTGATCGCACCAATTTGAATAGCGGTACCACAGGTTTACCTCTCTATAAAAGGATTGGTTGATCTTAATCGAACAATTATGCGAAGAGATTGCAAATCTGATAATACTTAACATAATTTTGCATCCTTTTAGTATCGTGATTTATTAAAGCGAAAGGGAATTTCTTGGTTACATAAGACTGAATGGTACCTTAGACCTAACACCACCAGTTCCGTTTATTTCAACTGGTGGATTTGTCTGTCGCACCTTCAGTGCTCGCAGCTCATTCAGTATTTTGGTTCTTGTGTGCTCCGTTGATATACCAAGCTGCTCTGCAATAAGTAAGTTGCACCCTCTCAGCAACACATTCCTCACAGAGTTTCAGATAATGTTAAGCATTTTCGAACCATAAAATAATCTATATAAACCACTGAAAAAATATACTTGATCTATCTCTTATCATCTTATGATTACATAAAATAAAAATGAACAGAGAGATGCAAAAAGTTTTAGCTCAGTATACCAAGGGTACTGTTATCCCATTGTTCCACATCAGTTCCACTGATATCATAACCGATCATTACTGATGCCACATCATCTAATTTACAATGTTGCAACCATAGCAGAACATCGTCTAGACTCCACTCCTAAAAAAATATTTATCCATTACTTACTGAATCAATTCTCTAATTCTTTTATTCCAAAAAAACTGACCTAAAAGACCCCAGAAAATTCATTCATCATAGCACCAACCTAATATAAAAGCAGTATCGCCCACCGAGTCATCTTCACATCTTTTTTTGTACAGAAACTGTTACAATAACTTTTAGGTTATATTATTCGACAATAAAGAGAACGAAATTGATGTTTTCTTTAAAATTGTTTCGTTTGCAAGAAATACAATGAAACAATAATTTAACATTTTTTCAAAAGCGTACAGCTATAGGTTTCTTTTTCCACAATGCTGCTTGTTTCTTTTCATGAGCTCGGCGATTACGGCTTTGTGTTCGACAGGCTTCCATATTTTTCGGCAACACACCTGCACTGCCAGATATCGTCAAATCCGGACAACTTTTTCGCAGAATTGATCTTAAATATTTGTAGATCAGAATAATTATTCTAATACTGCTTCATATTTTTTCCTGCCATATCATACTCTGACATAGCTGATCGTTTCTGCTTTCATAATATAATATAAAATATCGACATTTGTGATGGAAAAAAAAAGTTGAACTCGCTTTAAAATCAAAAACTTATTCAAGTATGCATTAAACCATAGCATTTTGACTATTTCAAGTTCATAAAAAGTACTGTTGTTGACAGTCGTTACTAGATGATGGGCTTGACTCTGATGTACCAATATGATTTGTCGAATCCGCATCGATCAGTAAATGTGCTGTAAATCATCTATGATTATGCAGTGATAATAGGTAAGAGATTTATGGGTATAGGATAGTCCCTTTGCTGTGGATTGAGACTAGAAATATACCAAATTTTTCTCTTGACTTTGTGCAGTAATTCGAAATTCCGAAATTAAATTGAAAAGCAAAAAGACTGATGAAGTGATCACAGAAATATGCAAATAATAGGAAATTAAATATCATATTATCTTTTAAAAGTAACAAGATGAAAACATCAGAAATTAAAAATCTTTCTAGCATCTCTAAATAAAATCCGAACAAAAGTCCAACCTTTGCATCACTCTACAATTAAATCTGGTCATTTGTTATTTTGGTTGGACAATCTGTTATTCAAATTTATCAGCCATGTGAAGAATTGAAAAATGATTTTATGCATAATTCATTTGAAAGGTACAGAAATATTTGAATGGCTTGAAGTTCTCGCTTTATCTCCCTTTAATCTTTAATCTTTATGTGTAGCAGTTGCTGCTACTCAGTTTAAAAGTAATTTCATGTTATCAATTTTTAGCCAATGAACATTTATGTGTGATAAATTTTTTAAGTGAAAAAGTGATGAAAATATACAAAATTTCTGAAATGACTATATTTTTTGTTAAGTGAAAAAGAAAAACAGGCTGGGTAAAATTTCAAAAAAAGAAGTTATGGAATAAATACTCACTAAGTGACGGGGGAAGTATTGGAGAACGCTCTTCTGTACAGAAGAAATGCTTTGAAGTTGTTGACCAAAAACCACCGCCTTTATTGCTACTACGAGTATGAGTATTATTTGGAAAAACCTGAAATTCATACGAATATGTTAGCATTAGCCTTACCTGGCATGAAGTATGAAGTAGCAGCTAACAAAATGATTTGTTTGGGATTTCCGTGAAAATCAATTGAAATTCAAAAAAAAAAAAAAATTGAGGAAATTTCTCAAAAATTGCAAAACAAGAGGAAAATATTCACAAACAGGAATGAAAATAGGAGTGAAAAAAGAAATAATAATTACCTCAGCAACGGGACGATGGCACTGCCTTCGAATTGCTCCAACTGACTTAATACCACCAAAGCGTTTCATCATACCAAAGCGAGATTCATCTAAAATAACATAATTTGCACCACTAAATAATCGATTGTCTCCGCAGAAAGGTGATTTCCATTAAGAAATTATCTCATGATTTCTTATTGGAACTTAAAGTCTAATTAGATGAATAGTCAGAAAAGAGTAGATAAATAAAAGTAAAAGAGATATTTGGTGCATATTAAAAGATTCCAGGAGAAATTAAAATTCCATTCATTGAGTGAATCAAAGTTCATCATCGTTAAAATTGATAAAAATCTCTAGTAATTTATGGCAGAAGAATAACTGACTAATATACGTTTAACTAATGTAGATGTAGAACAGTTGTATGTGTATACAAAGGATGATTCGAAAACAATGACCTTCCAGAATATTGAGTAGTCCAGTCTCGACGAGAAAAGTTATTTAGTTTCTGCCTTCATCCTTTCCGTCCATAACTCTAACAAACCATTTGGTTGTAAGATGTTCATTTGTCCAACACTGCCAACTGACTGTTTCTAGGATGAAAAGAACGAAATTGCAATGACCAGTTGCAATACTATTCATATTCTCATCCAAAAAACTTTTATAATTAAAGTCACAAGAAGTTTTAACAAATATTTCTGTTGCATTTTCAAACTTTCAAATTGATTGACCTTGGTTGTTTGTCACTCTTAAAAGGAGTGCCTAAAATCCACCATTTGATGAAAACGATCATAGATAAATAGTTTGTTCATTTTCATTTGTTCTTTGTGAAAAACTTTCAAAAAGTTGACTTGTTTCCAAGTTTTGTAGTAATCACGCGGTCAGTTTCGACTAACATGAGTTGTTCACGTCTAAATCATGACGCTAATCCTGATATGTTAAATGAAATAAATTATTCTCATTCAAAAAAATTATGGCCGCGCTACAAAACTTACTGAAATTCTTGATATTATTAAAATGAAATCCTCAGATAAAATCAAAAAGGACAGGTGAAAATCAATTCAAAAGCTACCCGTTATTAATAAAACATAGTGAAAATGAAAATACAGTAGTGGAAGCATCTGACCTTCATGAATAGGTGAAAGAACAGTGAAAGATTAAATGCAATAAGAACAAATTTGAAACAGAAATCAAAAATTAAAGTACGACTATTTTTATCTTTAGTACAATACTATAGCTGGAGTATAGCAACTATATCAGTAAAACTAATCTTAGAGGAAGAATAATTTAGGAAGGACTTTTTCGATAACGAAGTAACATTTCAGAGAATTTTTACTGGAAATAAGGCATACTTCTTCACCAAAAAAAATGTCTATATTCGGCTTATAGCCTCTAAAACCTCTCAAATATTGGCTTGTAAAGGCCTCTAAAAAGTTTGAATAAAGGAATAAGAATTTAAAACTTGCAGGGAAGTTCATTATCTCTCGCGGATTCATTGTAATATTGGTCAACAATTTAAATTTGATTTTTATCATTAATGAATCAGTAATTTCTATTATTATTAAAAGACATAAATATTAAACATTCCCAAACAATTAGTTACTCTGTAAAATAAGCAAATTGATGTACTACTGATAAACTTACCACTGCGATGTACGCCACTATCATCGTCATCGTCAGCATCATTGTCGATAATGTCATCAGTGGGATATGTATGAGCGGTTGAGAGAATTGGATCACAGTCTTCATTGGTTTCCATTATTTCACCAAATTCAATTAATTTATTATTATTATTCCTGCATAGTTGAGGATGTAACCCACTGTGTTCGAAATCATTACAACTTTCACTCTTTTTCAGGCTCAATGTTCGATGACTGGAAAAGTATAACACGAGTAACTCTACTATTTTATATTGATTATAATTATGTACTTCAAATTTAATCAAATTTATACAGTTCAAATAATTAACTTTTCTTCGATCACCTCACAGATAAGCGATTCGACATCTTAGTCGGCTTCTTAAATAAGGAAGGACTAGGGCTATGATATTTGTCGTTTCTCGGATGAGAAAGCAAGAAACGAACTTTTCCTAGATCGTAACTAAAGTTCTTTGACAATGTGAGTGCGCAGGATAAAATATGGTTTGGTTCTATGGATTCTTGCATCCCATACAGCTTCAAATTTCAAGTAAAAACATGCATGGTGAATTTAGATATATTACAATTTAGAAAGAAGAAAAAAGAGATAAACTACTTTTAATTTGGAAATTTGTTTTGCATTTTGAAAAGATCACATAATTTGGATGCAAATCATTCCACAGCTGAATTTTTTGTATAGATTTCATGAAAGAAGAATTCCTTTTTTTTGGAGCAGTAATTTAGGCAAGATAAGACCATCAACTGGAGATATAATGCTTCTGTTAAATAAACAAATAAAGTTTAGAATAGTAGATTAATTTAACGAACAAAAAGAACCTCTGATCACCGACAAAGTCATCGAATCGATTCTGCTGCGATATTTCATAGACCGGAAAACGAAAACCCGCTACTTGTTCTGGAAAACAAATTTCAAACACTTATGGAATATATCATGTAAAAATATGGATTCATAAGAAGCAAGAAATACAGGAAGAGTCTAAAGTGTATTAATCAAATATTATCGGTTCTATTTTTTGTCAAAATGACCACTGCTTCTCATCAGTTATTATTTTTTTTTGCTTTATCCGTTCTTCAATACAAAATTACTGTTTTATTTTATCATTTGATCACAATTTATTACATTTTTTATTAACTGATATTCGATACTAAGACACTGGGATGAATCGAAACAATTCAAAAACAAGAGTGTTTGTTGAATATTCTTTCAGATAAGTAAGGCTGAAAAATTAAAATTGACTTTTTGCATTAGTAGGAGTGTATTTGCATCCTATCCTATTTAATAAGAAAGATTTAATAATGTACTGAAAGTGTAACTTACGTGAATCAGATCTGCGACGAAAAGCTACTATATATTTCAGCATATCATATCAATCAAATGCGATCCGCAAATGTTCACAGAGCAGTCCAAAAATTGTAATATTAGAGAAGAGTAAGATATTTTCTCATAAAATAAGAGAATGGAAAAGACGTAAAACCCATTTTTCCGGACCCATCCATACCGAGGATCATACTGACACACTGTTATAAATAACTAAATGTCAAGACGAAATTACGGAGAAAAAACACTCCCACCTAACACAGATTGAAACTACTTTTGAAATGATCTCTTCGGAATATGCGATTGAAGCTATTGTGATGATAATATCTTCTTCATTGTGGTGATGAGACGATAGAAGATATTGAATGGAGTAATAACTCGAATCGAAATCGAAGGTTAACTACTCTTAAGGCAATTATAGTTCACTTTTTATAAATAAGATATTAAACAAAGCATTTGGACAGAGGATACTATGGTGAAACGAAGAACTAGATGCGCTTCTTTGAGAAATGTTCTTTTATCAAAAAGGAAGATGACCTTCTAGTTGCTCGATGATAGAAGTGGAGTAACAGTGACGGTAAAAGTAGTAAAAGATGTGAATAGGCCCATTGCAATACCATTTCATTGATTAAAATTGTAACAGTTCGTGAGAAGAGGCAAATACTTAAGCGAGCAATTTTTTTAAATTGAATTGTCAGCGAGGACATTAGTGTTTCGTATGAAATGGGACCCATCCATAGAACTACTTCCTCGTAATTTTTTTTAAAAGGAAGAGAAAGACATTCTTACGATCACAATAAACTTAAAGAAATATGCTTATCAAAGATATTTCTTTAATGTTCAAGCCATCACGTTGGATGATGGTGACACGTTATTCAATATCAATTTGAACTTTAAGAAAAGGTAAACATACAGCGCAAATGGATACCTAACTTATTAATGATATGGTACTCATGTCATAGCAGAAGTTCATCTAAGCATGCTATAAACGAACCAGTTAAAATATTTTTTAGTTATAGAAACCTCATTTCCGCAGGAAAATTTTATTTCAAAACAAAAAAAAAGCCGTAAAAAACTTAGAATTTTTTGTTCAATCCTTTACAAATTAACTTATTTCTCGAAAACTATTCCTTGCCGATAAAATTATTTACCAAATGTTTCTTATTGGATGTAAAAACGTAAACTTTTTGATAATGGTACGAAGTGTTTCGACATCCATTTTGTCTGACCGGTTTCTATCTTCCGGCAGTTTGCCTTGGATATAATGATGCAAGAAAGAAGTCGTTCAGTTCTATTAGGATCAAAAATAAGCATAATGTAAAAAAGTATTAATGGCTGTATGCAATATGGCGTATAATGTAATTAATGGCGTATAATGTAATTAAGAGCGTATAATGCAATATGGCGTATAATGTAATTAAGAAAGTGTGAGATATGTTTAATAGAATTGATAATAATAAGGAAATGTAATGATATAATAATGATGATAAGAAGGCAACTTAAGTCTTGGACTAACAACAAAGTGTTTTAAACCTTAGAAGTGATAATGACAAGTTGCATTGTCATACATGTGCAATGGCTCTTCATTATCATTAGGCCATGGGTATTGTCTGTGTCACGTTGGCTCTTTGCAAACCGGCCAATGACTTAAAAAGTATGACTTTGCTTTTCATTGGTCTTTTGAAGTGTATCTGTTGTCGTTGCCCAGATTTGGAGCAGTGTTAAATGAATTCTGCACTGGGATGACAAATAAGAAAACAAAATTACTTTTTAAGCTAACGTAAGAGAATAACCGAAGACATTGGTCCGCTTTCCATGACAATATCATGGAAAAACTTTTAAAAGATTTGACACAGCGTATCTGATAGGCATAAGTGGTCTGTGAGAAGTGAAAAGGGAAGAGGAAGAAATTAAAACCCCATAGTCATTTATTTATTTGCAGCATCTATTGCAAAAATAGAATTATTTTGAAATATAACCAGAAAGTTTTACTTGTATGGGAATGCTACTCTAGTTTTCAGAGGTCATGACATCTGATGGGTAGCAAATGATGATACAGTAGGAATGAAATATATTAAATATGCTGGAAGGATCGCACTTTTCTTTTAAAGTATTATTTTTGTTTTCATTTTTGCGGTAATTAATCACCAATGAATGATCCCAAAACTTTTGGATTAGTTGTATTAAATTATTTCCTACTTGAATTGAATTATTCCTATGCTTGCGTACAGATGGTTGTCTTTTTTAATGAAATGATTACAAAATTGTTGAGAAAGAAGGAAAGATATAATGAATGAAAAGCAGAAAATGAAAGAAAAGGCATTAAAAGAGGATTGTATTTATCGTACATTTATAAAGTCTTCTTCTGTCCCCGCCATTCTCCTAACAACTGGTTTATCAAAAAAAAAAGTGTTCAGCGACAGCTGAAAGCTGCAAAGTGTTGGCAAGGGTGAATGACAACTAGATGATATTTGATTTTTACACCAAAAAGAATGGTTTCAATCAAACGTCAGGTTGTTTATTTTTCTGGAAAGAATTACAAATATCTTTTTTTTAAATATTGAAATAATAAGAAATTTAAGTATTGAAATAAATATGGTTTTTGGGAAAAAGATGGATCTAATCGAAAGTTGAGAAAATACTTCGATCATGCATAACTAACAGCCGTAACAAACCTTCCACTGTTAGATAAAGGACAACTTGCAATAAAAATTACGTCAAAAAAAAAAACGATGAAAATGAAATTATTCTATAGTTATTATTATTCAAGCATGCTAAATTATCATGCACAATTAAGAATATATAACATTTAGTCAGTGACCAAAAATAAGGCATAAAAATTTCCAGCTTAATTCAAGAAAACGGAGAAGTAAGAATTTACAACGTAACCGAAAATACTTCCAGGTCATACTTCCTGTTTCCCTTTCTGGAAAAGTAAAAGCATGTTTTCCTATCTATTCTTCAAGTATATATATACATGCAAGGATTGTCAACTGTCATTGAGTGTGGCTATTTTTACCCAAATTAACAACAAATGAACAGATATAATTAAAAAATGATCTCTATTTCCTATGATTTCATTATTTTTCACAACATCCCTATCTTTATCTCTATCACTCCTTCTCCTCCTTTCAATCGAAATTTTAAAAGTCAGTTCATTTTATCTGATGTCGCAACAAGCAGAATCATTTTAATTTTTCACGCAGTCAACCATACTTTAAAAAAAAAACAACTACAAACATCAACGAGTCGTTCTAAGTCCGGGAAAACAGTGTTTCTCATTTCACTATTGCTCATCTCTTCAAAATGTTTCAAACTGAGCTAATGCATTCCAAACATCTTTCTTCCGTCTCCAACTTCATAATTTCATTGATAATTTAATAACCTAAAAATTCTTTTTTTTCTGCGTTTCCAGCAAAGTCAAACAGAGTATGAAACGAAACGTTTTATTTCCTAAATTGATTTCACCATATAAGTCTTATAAAAACACTGATACGATAGCTTGCCGTGACCTTTGAAGTCTGTTCCTTGATCTTAGAGTAATCAGTAATAATCAGCAACCTCAGTGATAAATTATAAGACAGAGTTTCTTCCATTTTTTTCACTCTTCTTAAAATACGACAAAATTATATCTTCGTAGATTCGACTTCTCTCCTTTTTTGATTTCATATTCTCAGTCCCATCACTCAAAATAAATTATTCGACGACTCAATCAATCAAATTTATTGAATCAAACTATTAGTCTAAATGAAATTCCTTTTTAGCTACGCTGTATTGGTAAATATTACTTTCTGCTTTTTACTGATCTTTAACTGTATGCTATATTTAAATTTTAATCTTATCTTGACATTGTTTGCTGTAATTTCACTTCGCTTTCAATTTTTTCAACTCTAGAATATTATCTAGGTTTAGGTAGTTTGTGATATATTCGCCACAAAACTATGCTTACAAAATTCTACAGCATTCCATCATTAAATTGTATTTTACAGTCGAGAATACCTATTTATAACAACCAAAAAATAGTGTTCTCATGGTTTGGACTGTATTCCACGAAAATATTGTATTGATTAAGCTTTTCGGCATTTCAAGCGCTTTCTCTAAACTGTAGAAACATATCAAAAAAAGGAAACTGATTCCAATTATTGCAAGCTGCAAGTCCAACTGGAATGATACCTCCAAGTTGCCTAGTTGCTACGGAAGGATCTTTTGTCGAAAACTGATTAAAATTCTCGGAAACGAGGGCGAACTGTGATGGAGCTATTGCAGTCTGAACTATTTCTTCTGGTGTTCGTATTGATTCTCTTTTCGATTCATCATAAAACTTGTCTGATCTGCAAATTACGAATCTGAAGATTTTTAATAATTTTACATATTAATAGATAGTCTAAGGAGCAAATAATTTAAAAAATTTCATTTAGCGAAGTGTGAATCGTTGTCTTGAGTTGGTTTATCTTTTTTAAGGAAAGAAGTGAACGAAACCAATAAACCGGTAGCCTTTTTAATAATTTATTACAGGAATGATGTGTCATGGACAAAAAATTGCTGGAAATACTGAAATGAAAAAGTGTTTATCGCAAACATCGGAAGACATTTGCAGCCAACAAATCCATTAATAAGTAAGTCATTTTATTGCAACACTACGTTTTTCACGCAAGGTCAGAATAAAACCGATAATTTAATGACATCTTATGACCTGAATCAAACAGATATGAGAAAAGGATATTATCATAAACTTCACTTATCTCAAGCAGAATGTCCAAAAATGATTTAGATTATCCGATAAACTTCCAGAAAAATATGATGCAAATCACGCAGTTAAACTTTGCAAGTCTGCTTATTAATTAATCAAAAATCCTTAACTATTAAAGCATTTAAATAAGCATCTAATGAATCGGCAATTGGTGTAATTATTAAACATTTGCACCAGAAATTTAATTCTCAGCTATTATTATAAACAGTAATGTATGGTAGCTGAATTTGATCCTGCTTCTTTTACATTACATTATCCCTCGATGTTTAATATCTTTCTTCAGTTCTTAATCTCAAAATAAGGAAAAACAAAAGACAAAGAGAAGGAGTGCTAGAATTTTTAAAGAAACTTTAATTAAAACATACTTGAATAGAAATACAAAACTCAATAGCTCGGGTTTTTAACATTTTAAATTATATTACTTACAATAATTAATGTATAAAAGCTCAATTATTTTTGAAAACATAAGCTAAGAACAATCCATCCTTTTGTAACGAGAATGGATGTTAACAAATAAGGAAAGACAAGGGCAATGGCATTTCAAAATAGTCGATGAGTGTTCGATCTGGGAATATTCAGGAAACATACCCAGTTTAGTAAATTAGTTGCATAATGACGATTGAAATTCAAAAATTTTTCATTTTTGTTCTAATTCTGTCAATACTTAAGTCTTTTTAAATACTCAAAACTTTTTAGATTTCGACGTCATCCATTAAAATATTAATAAATCAAAGGATTATCACTTCTACTGCATTTACACGTTTAGATCTAAACTGGAATCTGTATTGAATGGTATTATGTTTGCGATATTATTCAAGAAAGTGAAAGTATTTTACCGGAAGAGCAATTCGATTAAACTAGGGTATTTGGCTAATATGATTTGTTTACTTACTGAGAAGCAGTGAGCATTACTCTCCGGAGATAATGAAAAGTAAATACGAGTCATACTTCTGGGTAGAGTGAAACTTATATTATCACTAAGAAATGAGGGCGGAAGAGGAAAGCGCAATTATTGTACGAAATATTTCGAAAGAATGAATTTTGGAATAAGGAAAAGAGAATAATGGACCGAAAAGTTCATCAAACATCAGTTTGATGAACTGTTTTAAGTGAACTGTGGCAAAAAACAAATGCAACAAAGAAATTAAAATGCAATGACCTCGTCACATTTTATCTGCAAATTCACTTTTCCTCCTATTTCTCTTTTATATGATTCGATCTTTTGTTTTTATCATGGAAAATTCTAAACTTATTTTAAATGAAAATACAACAAATTCAAAACAAAATTTGTTAAGTCGTAGGTTTTTTTGATAAGTCGGAGATTTTTTGAAAATTACAGAGAAATTGCATCTTTTGGTTAGCTAATAATTTAAATTAATTATAGTGATCTATACAGAATTTGGCATTTAAATATGAATGCAAACGTTGAAAATTTGTGGTGTAGTCTATGTATCCGTCACTAAGGATGAGATCATCCTTTCCTTTATATAATCAAATAACGACAAAGTCTCTGAAAGAGTTTTGCTGATACAATTATAATGCTATTGAACATATTCTGTTAATAAAGTAGTAACAGTTAGCCACTTAGTATTATCATGACTGCTTAGAATGGTCTCCTGGAAGAGCTCACGTTATCGACCATCAGACTATTCTGTTTTCATTAGTTGAAGTTCGGTAATTGATGTCACTATGAAACATTTCCTTAATTTAAAACTAGAATAACATTTTCTGTTTGTTTATCTTCCGACTCGAATAATTGGTTTTAAATACTTTTGTAAACTTTAGAGATTTTATGAAATACAGATATGAAATTTTTGCGATGGGGAGTTGGCAATACCCGATGGTCATTTATTGAGACGAGATAGTCATTATGAATAGACCCCGGACTATTTACACGATAGCACTGATCATAATGGAAGTGCTCTTGAAATGGTAATGGAAAGCTCAATCTGGTCGCATCAGCTGATACTAACGACGAATCTGTTGCTGCTAAATTTGTTAACCTGAATTTTTCATTATTAATACCAATTGGTAAATTTAGTGTTGCATGCGAAAATCGCCTGCTCCTGCATTCAACAGAAATTCCAGCTGCTACGTTCAAATCTGAGTAATCAGAAATGAAAAAAAACTGTGCCTTAAACGATATTAGCATGCAACATTGAAAAGCATTCAAGAATGAGCATACCACGTTGTCAAATGACTGAATCTTGATTAGATTAATATTCTTGTAAATAACGACCTTAAAACCTGATGCTAGACTGTTTTATATAATCTGTTATTTATAGTTTCCTGAATTGCTTCAACCAAACCTTAACGATACATGTAGAAGGAGTTACAGAATTGGATTAAGTTATTGAAGTGATTTCGGTGCTAAGACTGGTTTGAATTTAAAATCCACCAATACATATTAAATATACCAATAAAATAAGTACTTACGACTTTCCAGTCTGTATGACAGTTATGTCATGCACAGATGGGCGCATTTTTTGTTCTTTTTTACTGCGTAATGTCCAATTTCCACTAAAGAATCCTGTTTTCAATCGACCGCTACTGCAATTATATTGGTTTCTTTTTACAACTTTTACGTTTAATGGAAGTATCTAGAAGAATTAATAAATAGGATAGACTAATTTTCATTCATGAAAGGAGCTTAACATTAATGTTTCAGTAGTTACAGGGTGTTTTCGATATTTTTTCTTAGATCTTTTAGTGTAGTAACCGCTAATTGTTACATCTCACAGATGTAAACAAATTTTCTAAAAATTTAATATTTTTGCTGGTAAGAAAGCAGATGAGAGTCCTTGAAACACTATATAAACAATGATGTACAGACGAGTCGGTATTGCAAGTTTCTTTCATTGCTTTATGAAAATTTTGAACGAATTTGGTTTTTACTTGATATAATTCCCCTGTCCAAAACAAAGAGTAAGTAATAAATTATTGGCAGAAAAATAAAGCAAGAAATGCGTATTAAAATGACATATAACTTAGATACACTCATTTGAATGTCTAATATAAAATAACAATTTTTAACAATGCAAAAAACGCAATTACTTTTGCAGCAACCTGAAAGTTTTCCAAATATTTAATGATTTTAACCTTGGAAATTTTGAAGTACCAGTAAGTTGAAGCTTCAATAATCCAAAAACTCCAGTTATTTAATAGATGTTACTTGCTTGCATAATCTTTGGCTAATTAATCTAGCAAGTTGGTCCATTTTATACCAAGTATAATTCAAGCATCATACATTTTAGAACACGTATGCGGTTGCTGTTGCTGAGAAGAACCTGGCTGTATGTTACACGTGTGAGAAGGCGGTCGTGAATGCATCGACTGATTGTATCGTGAGAAACGTTTTAGTGTCGGTTGATCGGATACCGATTCGTCCATCAAGCTCGCTATCTGCAATGATCTGTATTTTAACACGACTAAGACCATTACTTCAATTTCACGTTTATTTAAGGTAATTGTAATTGTATGAGGCTCAGACGTTACATATACTCCACTATTGTGAACATATTTAGTATGCATAAGTTGGAGAGACTTTATTTTCAGTTTCCAGAGGATACTCCTTGAATCAGAAACAAAAACTACGAAACTTGTTTGTAAAACAATTAATCAGTCTTATCACTGAATGGAAACAATATTCACAAGCAGTTTATAAGTTAAATTGAAATAAAAAACAATTCTCATCTCGTTTAGACTTCCCTTCCTTTTCTTTTAAACAAAAACGAAAAACTAAATAAAGACAAAAAGGTTTTAAAATTTGATTTCTATTCATTCGTATGATCTACTAATAATTTTATTAGTCTCTTTTAATTCATTTCTTTCCAACTGGCTAACTGCAAACCTTTCTTTCGGTTTCACTCATTGTTATATTTCCAAGTAAATGATGGACTGATGTTCTTTTGAATTTGTAATTCATATGCAGACTTTTCGAGGGAAGATTCAGCTGTGTCAGCCTAACATGATTGACCAAGCCAGTTATGAACAATGTTTACATCCAAAAGAAGTGAGTGGTAACATAAGTTTATTTTTATTGATCGTTAAAGAGGTTAAACTTCGGGTTCTCAACAAGCGAGTTGATTTAATGGCAGATGGTACTAGTGAAATAAAATGAACAAATATCAAGTCGAGTGATTTACAGTACCTTCCACTTTATACTTATGCATTCAAATACTTCCCCGTTGTATAGAAAGAATTTTAATTGTGCATGCAAGAACTGAATTACTCAGCTAAGAAAAATTACAGCTTTCCTCAGAAAAACCAACAAATGATATCTCTTCCACGTGCTGAAAGAAACAGAGATATTGGACGGATTTAGAATTTTCAAAAACGTTCACCTATAATTTCTCGGCTCTCTCATTTCAAATACAACGCAATCCAAATATTTTCCATCACTATCCAACAGGTGATTAACTAATTTTTGTCTATAGCTATTATTGAAGAATCTTTAACGCCTCCCAGTTACATAATCTAGTTACATTAAAGAAAAAAGTAGATCAGCATAATTTCGAATGACATATTTTAACTTTCATCATTGGATATGTGTCCTTTTCAATAGTGTAGAATTTGGTGAACTCGGTAACTTAAAAACTAGACATATATGAAATTATGATTGGTAACACCCGAATCTAGAATATACGAATGTGTTCCCCCGTTAAATCGTTTTTTACTAGTCTTATTTATATCTGTTTGGTAGGGGGTCTATATCCTTCCTGGCATGAACAGGGATTGGGAATCGATAGATTGGTAATTCTCTTTCCAGAACATTTTTGGTGATCACTCATTGAATTCTTCCAAAAGGTGAATTTCTCTTTCATTTCACGGGCGAGAATGTTTGTTGTTTCTCTTCGAATAAACCGCATATGCTAGCTTTAGATGATGCAGATGGGGCGTCTTTGTAGCAAAGCAAGTTCAGAAATTCTCTCCACTTCAAAAGAGTTCTGGAAAAAGTTTGGCAGACTTGATTTCATCTTCTGCTTCCACCGTAACAAACTTGGGATGGGTTAGGCCGGAAAAGGCCTTGATGCTACTGAACTGTTTGGAAAATATGGAGATGATGACAGTGTACAAGAGCAGAAGAGGAAACGGGAGTGCTAAAAGAGCTGCTATATTGCTACTATAAAAGTAACGGAGAAGGTTATTCCTTGCCTTTGCAGTGAATTAGAGAGAAAGAAAGGGAGAGGGAGAGAAAAAAAGAGATGAAATGATATTAATTCTAAATAACCAAATTAAAATTTAATCACAACTGATTAAATTTAAAATAATTATGGAGAGTGTCCTAATAAAGATAATTCGAAAGCAAGCAGTAAATAGCATCAGCAGGTAGGAGTGATCATTAGAAAGTCTCCAATAAAATCAAAAGCATTAATTTAAAATGAAACTAATTACTCATATCATTTCAGCGTTTGCTTCTTGAATTAATAAATGTTTAACATTCCATATTGCACCTTATCAGTTAAGCCATAAGTGGAGAAGAAAGAACCTCTAGTATTACTGAAATATTGTTATACTCTAAGAAATGTGTGCCAGATATAGTTCACTAAACTATTTGTTATCTGTGACCCAACACTTTCACTACATATCGAAAGATAATTTGTGAACATTATAAAGTAATTCGTTGAATGGTACTGCTAGAATAATTCTGTGTTAATATAACCTGCATGCAATAATGCTTTATGTTATTATATCTCACAACATATTTTTGCACTTTTCAAAAGTCTCAAGGCTGAGAAGGTGCTGAATATGAATAATAGTCATATTAATCATATGAATTAATAATCACATCAATCAATAATATAATTAACTAATTATGTTAATAACAAATTACTCAAGCCAAGCAATTATAGGTGTGATTATAGGTCTTTCGAAAAACTTAGTTCATATGTCTCTATTTCTTGAATACTTCATAATGGAATTTTAGCGTCTTATTCACCTCTTATCACCTTTTATCGGTTTAAACTATAAATGGAAAAGAAGAAGCTCTTTAGAGAGAGAAAAAGTGTCATAACGAACAAAACAGAACAGAACCTTCTTTAATCATCAAAGGATAATGAAATAAGATTTAGAATCTCATTAGAGAAGTTGGAGAGATTTTCCCAGCGTTGCACTCAGGTACCTACAACAAGGTCAATTGCAATTTACACCGCTCTTTTAAAGAAATACGCACACAGTCCCAATCTATCATTATGCATGAGAAGAATGACATTAATTTCACCGTTAATACAAAAATGTATTTAAATCGAAAAAAGAACAGAACAAGAAAAGTACTATGAAAATTAGAAGTCACAATTTAGGCAGCTCTTTTCTATTCTAAGAAAATGGATTCCGTGGCAAAATTAATACTATTATGTGGTCTATAATTAAGTTCCAAAATTTGAACCTCCGAAGTTTTTTTTAGCGAGCAGCAACTGAGATACAAAGATACCTATAAGCATTCATGAGCGATTATCAAACCGACACTTCAAACATTTCATATTTAACTTTACATTTTATAAATTGGTTAATAAATTTTTTCATTAGCTATTCTAATCCAGTTATTTCCGTCATAGTCTTAGTGGAATGCCGTTTGATTTTTAATTCAATCAAATGAAAAAAAGCTTACTTCAGACAACTGCCTCGACCGTACCATGATTGCGTGTTGTGATGTGAAATCACCACGCTGCAGTGGTAAATCGTCAGTTTCAAAAATCCTCAGCACTGGCGTTTGTTGACAGATTCTGTAGCTGACGAGGTCAGAATCACTTAACGGCTGAAATCAAGTAAACAAAATTCATATGAATGCAACTAATCAAAATGACGACAAGAACAGTAAAAACAATTTTTCTTTTAGACAATATGAAAATATGTCGTGAAGAGGAAGGGAAAGAAAAAAGTTATCCTGCAAAATTTTTGAACAAGGATATGTATGGTAGTATTGAAATTAACGACTTCATTTTATTGCGAAACAAATTTTGAAATTCTCCCGACAGTTTTAATACCTTCAGGTCTTCCTATTAATATTAGAAAATGTGCAACTATTTATTAACTAAATCTCAACTGCTTTAATACATAACACTGTAAAACAATCCGAAGAGAAAGAGAAATATGAACTACTCACATTTGCACTTTATGGAAACTTAACTTTAGAAAAGTGAGTACTTTAAAAAATAAATATAAAAATTTTAAGATGGATTAACAAAAAAATGCACTAAGTTGTAGCTATCAGAAACTTTTCCATCGTTTTATACTCAGAAAGTGGAGGGAAGAGAAGACTAATATACTCCAATTAAGTGAGATGAAATCGAATGGCTTTTCTTTCTATTTCTTTCTAAAAAATAAAAAAAAAAAATGAACCGGAAATAAGGGATAAAATAAAATGAAGTGTGATAAACATTACTCTGCACAACCAACGAACAGGAAGATAGAATTAATGCATTTGTGAGAAGCATATATATATATATGCAAGAGAGATGTCACTGTCATTGTTCTATTGGAGCAGTAAAAAGAGGTCATCCTGAACAATATTCTAATAAGTACACTGACCATTTTCGCTTCTGACCCATTGATATAAATAGCTATGTCAGTTTGAAGGTAGGCTTCTTAGTTAATGAACTAATTCAGAATTATTCCAAAAATAAGGAAGATCTGATTAATCCAAATCTACAGCTACTGAAATACTTTAGATAAAGGTGGGATATTTCTGATCTCAATAGATATAAATTTGAACGCGCAACACATAACGTTGCTTTTTTGGAAAATTTGAGAACACTAAAAATGATTATTAATCTTTGAACGTTATGCTGGAATTTTTTTTAAAAAAATTGAAGTAGAAAGAGAATAAGCTAGACAGAAATCGAAGTGAAACAAAGAGCAAATAGAACTAAACAAAATATCTTCAGCCTGAATTCACTAAAGATTCCTTTAGGAACAAATTATTTCAGCAAGCAAATTTTAATCAGATTTTAATTTCAATATGCAAAAGACAAGATGAAAAAAAGTATAGAAAAACAATCTCCACTCACTTTTTAATAAATTCCCTTTATTTCAAGAGAAAATCCCACAAAATTATAAATAAAGTTGACGATTTTTTGGGTAAAAGAAAAAAGAAGAATGAAACAGTCCTTTTGTTTCAAAATTAAAATGAAATTGCAGATTCCTTCCGTTATTTTCAAATATATTTCCTGAATCAAAAAGTGTCAAGGCAACCTCCGGACATCATTTTAGTTGTTTAAAATTGGACCTCTTTAATGAAGCATTTAAATTATGTTAATTACAATAATTAATGTATAAAAGCTCAATTATTTTTGAAAACATAAGCTAAGAACAATCCATCCTTTTATAACGAGAATGGATGTTAACAAATAAGGAAAGACAAGGGCAATGGCATTTCAAAATAGTCGATGAGTGTTCGATCTGGGAATATTCAGGAAACATACCCAATTTGGTAAATTAGCTGCATAATGACGATTGAAATTCAAAAAATTTCATCTTTGTTCAGTTTTTTAATTTATTGTTTTTATCGCTTTCTGTTTCTTCGTCATATACGTTGAACTCTGAAAATTTGATTGAAATGCTTAAAGGCACCGATAGGATGGTCCTACCAACCGTAAATTTGCTTTTTACTTCAGTTCTACTTTTTCTTTGTAGCACAGGGGAAAGTGAACTAAGGAATAGGAAAAAATATTTAAAAAGAACGATGCTTTATTTTTACAAAGATTATTAAAAACCTACTTAAAGAAATTTATAATTGAATTAACATATCTTGATTTTATCTTTTTACTTCTAATTACTGAATTACGGAAACTTTCTTACATAGTGGCGAACAAATTACAAATTTGTTATTCAAATTTTCATTCTGGCCTTTGTGACAGATATGAACTTGAAGCACATGCATAAAATATTACGGGAAAAAGTTAAGTAATAGACGAAAGCCTATCGGTCTGTTTCGTCACGAACAGCTTTTCCGAGGTTGTTCTGTGTGTCGTCATCATTGCAGGTTTGCAAGAAAAGAAACTGCAGATCTTGTTGGGAGTAAAATCTGTTCATAAAACATATTTAATTAAAATTTACGCTATTAAAAAAAAATATTCACGGAAATACTTTCGTTTAAAGTCATAGTAAACAGTGAATGATGAAATCATAGGAAACGAGTGAATGATGAAATTTGAAATCAAATTTTCAAATCAGAATGAAGTGAAGACAAAAGAAGTTTGACATAATGTTGTAAATTTTTAATGGACGATAACGTCTTCGTCCATCATTAATATAAATTTGATTAAATGCTGACCTTGGAAGACAGAAGTTATTTTTTGAAAGAAGTGACGTAATTCTGTATTTTTCTGTTTTAAAAATGTGAATTGACAGCAGAAAAGAAAACAATGAAATATTCGCAATTAACTTTTGAAATTATTCCAATGATGATAATAAATGAAAAGATGAATGAAAGGAAATAGTTGGGAGAAATTTTGTGTGGGAAAAGACATTCGTTAGAAACATGAGAAAAAAATTTTTTTAGACTGCTAAAGTTTCCAGTGTAAAGTTTAGTTATGTTTTTGTACGAAAATTGGTGCTTGAAATTCTATTGCTTGAATGATATGTGAATGAAAAAAGTCAAGAAAAAAAAAATTAAAAGAATTGAAAAGTAATGCTTCTTTTAATTTCTAAAAAAACTAAAAATTTTCTCGCAGACTGAACATCAATCATAATTATATCGTTAAATAACTGAAACAAAATAGAGGGGAGAGAGAGACAGAGAACATTTTGATTACTTTCATAGGAAGGACAAAAAGAGCAAAGTGCAGAGTGGTGAGAGGGCGGAAGAGTTTTAACATCAATTCATTTCTATTTATTTCATTTGTAAGAAAATCTTGCTTGAAACAAAAAGCAAGTTTGAAATAACATAATTTCACTAAATTTTGAGTGGTTTCGTAGAAGTATCCATGTTGCATAATAAAGTGTTGTAATAGGTTCGGTCAAGCGTACCAGAAATGGAAATAAATTTATAAACAAGAGCGGAAAGCGGAGTCATTTCCTTGTGTTTCTTTTCTTGATGCATCACATCTTTATTAAAACCATTTAAACCAATCAAACATAAATTTGTCAAATGATCTCTCTGTAAAAATCAGGAGGAAAAAAGAAATAATATGAGATAGAGGAAAAGTTACTGACGAACGAAGGATAATTCATCTTCTTTATCTTCTTTACAAACTTTCTTTAAAATTAAGACAAAACTCCTATCAGAAATGTGTGTATTGGAAAACGAAGTAGCAACATTATTGAGGCCTACTAGCTATACAAGTTATATGAACATCAGGAAAATGTCCAAAAAGTTCAGCAAAGAAAGTGTTGTGAATGATTAGCTGAAATTATTTCTCCTCAGGTTCACATCAAACAAAAATTACACTTCAAAACTATTTCTAAAAATTCTTAAAAATTTCACGCTCGATTAAATTAATTTTTTACTTCCAAAAGGTTATTGTCATAGCAAGATGAAAGCAAAATTCTTAATTCTTAAGGAAATAATATTTTGGTATCCATTTTATTATAAGCATTAATTTATAGTTTGAGTTGAAAATGAAATCTGCAAAGATTTAATAAGCTTTAAAATATGTACGAGCGACTAATTAGCCAACCGTCTCAGTTCAATTGGGTACAGAAACAGACAGGTGACAACACCTTATTGTATTCAAGACAGAGAAGTAAAAAAAGCAGTGCATCAGAACTGTCAAAATTTTGGCGATATGGATGGAATTTCAATTTAAAGTGAATTTAAATTAAGCTCAATCCAGAAAGACTTAAAAATTAATTAAATTTTCGACAAAAATGAAGCTGTAATAATTTACATTTATGAGGAATATGTATTTAAAACCTTAATTAAAAAACGAATTTAAAAAGCATTTTGGTTTATGATTTTTCTGATTTATAAGTTCATAATTTTTCAGAAACTTCAAAGTTAAACAAACGATATATGTGGTTACCTCTGTCAAGACAATGACTCAATAAGAAATCATTTTAATTTTTTGAAATGAAAAATTTTCAAGAAAAAGTGCACGTCGAAGAACATCCGAAATTAAAAAAATGACATTCTGCATATACTTTTCTTCTGTTCCTTTTAGGATAGGAAACAAAATTTGTTCAGTGGACTGTAATTCAAACACCACATAGGATTTCATCCTGATTTGTTTTAAAGCGAAAGGGTCAAAATTTTAATACTAATAATAATAATGTGAGGTGGTTGTTCACCAAAACATAGTTACGTCGTCAATTTTGAAAGTTAAAAGAGAATAAAGTAGTTTGACGACTAATCCATCAAAAGGAGTGAAGTTCACCAATTCAGGAAGTGTAATTATTTGTAATATTGTAAATTTGTTCTGAAAAAAATTTCTATCTGAACAGTGAAGGAAAGGAAAAAGTTTTAGGGAGGACAAAAATTTATTGTGCTTTTTAATCAGAGATAACTGAAACTACTATTTGAAGAATTCCGAAATGAAGTCGAAATTGGAGGGAGTAATTTCAAAAAATAATCAGTGTTCTCATCTTATGTGTAACATTCGAGGTACTTTCATGGTAAATATTCTGGTAGAATAATAAGTGACGCCGATGATGCGGGAAGAAATAAAAATTAATTTGCCCGATTAGAAGGGTTATTACAATCAATTTCGAAATGTTATTGTGACTTCATGACATGCCACCTTCCATCTAAAATTCTCGTTTTAAATTAGCTCATTTATTTATAAAACGATCTCTTTATTAATTTTTTTAGCAATCATTTTTTTAGAAAATAATTTTTCTTTTTAATAAAAGTGATTTTAAAATGATCTCAAACATATTTAATAGTTTATCCCAGATGATAAAACGAGTTACTAATTAGCGATAATCAATCATTCTGCAGCAGTTTTAATCAATGAATATATGCATATTATCATCTACTATTCTGAAGCATGAATGCGCCGGTCATCTTCGGAAAGATTCCCTAAATGAAGTGACAAGACAAATTCCAATAGTACTTATTAGTCTAGCGTGAACTTTTTTTAAGCTCCCAGTCATTCTCACTTAAACTGGCAGTCAGTTTAAGTTCCTACTTATTCTCAGAATGGAAAGAAAATATTCTACAATCCGAATTCTTCAGGAAAAGGAAGTGTTAGAAGTGTAAAATTTCTCGCATTCCAATACTTAATTTCATTAAAAAAAAATTTCATTGAAAATTTAAAAAAATGCAAAATACTGCTTAATTTTGGACATTACAGGACATCACCAGAAAATATGCAACGGATAGTACGGAAGTTTTGGAAAGAAATCCTTTTTTCATGAAAAAAGATAAAATTCATCAAACTTCTCTTTCAATTGTGCTTACAGAACTCAACTTTTTTCAAGACAAAAACTTCATAGATAATTTATCAAAAATCATTATAAAATATAAAATTAAGTGAAAAAATTATATAAAACAGCAATTGTAGTGGCAATTAAAAGAAATTTAATGATTGGTAGATTTACCACAAATTACTGATAAGATAATGACAAATATTCTTTCAATAGATCGTTACGTCGTATCACACCTGACAGCTAGAATGGCGGAAGCTTTTAAAATTTATTTGCAATTTCTAGAAAAGTGATGACTTTCAGAAATATATGAATACAATCTATCAGATTAAATGAATTTATATTATTGAAAAGAAAACTATAAAAAATATTTGACATTTTATGTGGCATATAGCTATAAGTAATAATTACACTTTATTTTGCAGAATAACTGTTAATGGTAGGGTAAAAAGAGAAAAGATTTTGAAGAATTATGATATCTTAGCAGAAATCACTGAAAATGTAGAAATTTGGTTGAAATTAAGGCGACGTTTTGCAATGATCACCCCGTAAAGTACTTGGAGCAAATAGTGGATAGACTCAAAACGACGAAAATAGCGGAGGAAAAGGCAAATGAAATTGTCAGTTTATTATTCGATCATTTAAATTTGATTTCTGATGGAATGTTTTTTCCTGATCTTTTGAAGAGTTTTTAAATGGAATTTTTAAAAAAATTTCAATACAGACAGATAGATTAGAAATAGCTCGCTTACACTATTCGCTTTATTAATATAATTTTTAAATATTGAAAGCACTAAATAACAATTATATGGAAAACTAAATTTGTCACATCTACAGTAAAATCTCAGTTAAAGTTTAAAGATTTAAACAGATCGAAATTTAAAAAGTGTCAACAAAATTAAATGAAAGTCATAATGTATCAATTAATTATAAAAGCAAAAAAGCTTTAAACGAATGATACCTAAAATTAGAAGAATGTTAAGCTCAAATCGTTACGTCTAAAAGGATAAATGAATATGAAGTGACAGTTAACAAAAAGAAATATGAACTAAAATCAAAATAACTTTTAATTTCTTACAAAGTGCATACATTGTGCTTTTATTTCAAGTGGTCTAACAGAGCACATTGTTATTTATATTTTATGCGTGATAAGAAGCTTAGAATTTATATTTTCAAACTTTTTACATATTGCTATTGTTTATGCTAAATTTGAAAATGCATGACTAATCCTGAAACATTGCCTATAGTTTTATTTGTGTAACCCGTCAACTCTCATTCTTGAAATAATCTGAGACGATGATGTGATAATCATTAAATTTGAACAGTACTTTAAACAAACAATAAAGAAGTTCTATGAATTGAACTTTGGATAACATCGCAAAACTCACTGTATTTTGCATAAACCAGTTGGCTAAAATAACGGTGAATTCATTAAAGACTCTGACATGAAAAAGATTAATATTTGAAGATGATCAATGGCAACTTTGAATTGGAGAAAAAATGTTATCTGCTATTATATACTGAATTTAATTAATAAAGAATAAATTTTAATCACATATGGACGGTTAAGCAGACTATGTAGAAAATCATCATTTTATGCTCAAAACAAGCGCAGACAATGATGCGACAGCAATGAAAATTCCAAAGTTTACGCAGCTGCGACGGATATTAGTTATGATAGTAACGTAATCACGAATATGCATTAATTGATCAGAAACTGCAAAGAAAAGCAATCACACTTGGATCGTCTAAGGACTGTTAGTGTTGAGGATTCTGTTTGAAAGGAATTCTGCGCTAGAAACCTTTCCAATATTTTCACGGATTTTCGAAAAGGTTTAGTGCTGTTTGTTTTCAATAAACAATAGTACTGATTACTCCTTGACTGGCAAATAATATATGAAATTCAAGGATTAATAAATTGTCGTGTATGAAAACATTGCGCCCTCGAGTGTGATGACATTAATATTCGATTTTCTGATAATAGTAATAATATTAACTGAAAAATGAAGTGATAAAAGTAACAGAAAAGTTTTTACTCAATTAATCTCATCTAACTTTCTTGCTTTATATTTTATGAGATGAAATTTTTAATTTGCATTTTAGTACGCAGTATAATAAATGAATCAATAACAAACAATGGTGAATAGTGAAAGGGTAAACCATTTTTAGAATTTCTGTTGTAAGATACTGCTCAGTGCAATGTGAAATAGATAATTTAAATGAATGGTTTAAAGCAAAATAGTGCAGGAGTAAAGAGTCGTAATTTACTTTTATCAGGTGATGTAAATTAAAAGCAGTATGAAGTACGAATTTTAAAATCATTCTCAAAAGGTTTTCTTTTTGTGCTCACGCTTCACGTTTCATTATCATTCGATATTTATCTGATCGTTCAAACGGTGACCCAAAAAACGGGACAGATACTTCAGCACTGTTAAAAATCAGTTGTTCAACCAATTCTAAACAATATTGAAATTATTACCTTATTGTTTATTATCATAATATTCAGAAGGACGAAAAACGGCAACTATTTATTAAATTTCTACATTTCAGCTACCCGAAGCTCATTTACGAGTTAATTTAAATTTGTTAATGAACTTCGTATTTTGAAGGCTTTTTATAGCAATAAAGATTCATGTATGTGAAATTTAAAACTCTTCGACATAAATAAATGAAATGAAGACTGAAGAAGGATGAAAAATGAATTGTAAATCAGTAAGTATATCGAGCGGATCATTATAATATTAAAAATTGAGGTAAACAGGACAATTAAAAGTGTATGACGTGGTGAAGCATTGTACTTGATGAAAGCAACACAAGAAATGAATAAATATTTCCACTACTGACTTTTTTCTCGTTTTAACCGATATGAAATAACAAAATAATATCTAATAATTTTTCTTTGGCAGAAAACTATTTAAATCAGCGGCCAGAAACCAGAAATCATTTTTCTTCTAAATTTTCATTCTTTTTTTGAATGAAATTTTAATAGTGAAAAATGGAAGAGAAACAGCTACAATTAACTTCTTAACGATCAACTAGAAAACGAATAAACGAATAAGTTTTATGAAGTTAATTTCCCCACTAATTATGATAAATAATCGATGAAAGAATTAAGCTCTTAGCAACTACGCATACAACATGAAATCCTAATGTTAATTTCCGAGGGAACAGCACTTATTTTTGGCGTAAATTTGAAATGAACGGACGAAATAATACAATGATGATAAACGGGCGGAGTATGGACAATTTCGCCGTACATTATCTACACAAAACAACTTGTCGTTCTTCTCTTCGCCTTCGTCTTTTAGCCTTTTCTCTATTTCTCAAGGACTTTCATTCTTTTCAATAAAATTGATTTAAATTCGAGCATGCGTCAAGGCTGACGCCTGACGAATTGGTGGTCATTTGATTGACGCTTCTGTTCAATATTGTAAGCTATGCATGAAAATGAATAGACCCGATGCTGGGCGATTTTTTTCAAGTTTTTTTAATATTTCAAAATCATTCAAAGAAATTCCTTTTAAATTTGCCATGAATTTTGAAAAACAACTTTTTGAAAGCACTTTCTTTTCAAATATGTCTAAATATAAAATTCCTTTGAATTAAACCTAAAAAAGTCACGAATTAGATAAAATCTTTTTAAATAATAGTGGAAAAAATGTGGTAAGTAGAATTTTGATTGAATTTATCACTGCTTTTACCCTTTCCCTGAAATGAAAGTTATGTTTGGCAAGAGACTTTTCTAAACGAAATTTCTTTGTTATCATCAACTTTTATAGCTTTATATAAAAAAATTTATATAAAAATATTGTCCAGAAAATTTATGCTAGAAAACGTTGAATATAACAAAAGATTAATAATTTTCAGAAATACCAACAGTGGAATATTTCACCAATGCAAAATCTTATATGAAACATTAAATTAATTTCTTGCGAATTAATTCGTGTTGACAAAGTTGTTACAAAATCTGATGGATCGGAACCTAAATGAATCACAGAGGTGAGTACTGCCAAGTAGACACTGCATTTTTAAGGGGTCAATAAATTCTGTCGAAGTGAATGGCAAAGAAGGATACTAACTGGTGAGATACGATACAACGTTTTCATCCAACTTCATTATATTCTCTTGGTGTTTAGCGCCTTTCCTTACCCGCCAATAGCATATGCAACCAATTTCACAGAAGGGAGGACTGTGGGCTTCATAATTTAACCCAAAATGTATATGTTTCTTACAGAACACATTTCCAATTGATTTCTTCTAGACAACTGATTGTTTCTGGAATGTAAATGAAAATCGTCAGGATTACTTCAATGACTAATTTCATACTACTTTATTAATATTGTACTCCATTGATCGCTAATTTAAAATAGGTTACTTTTAGAGTTCATAATCCACTATTTCTGATGAAGTCATAAATTTGACAACAATATCTTTTAACTCTTACTATGTAACCGGATTTGTTCCGGATCTCTTCTCAAGCCTCCTTTCTCCACATCATTAATATTATCCCATTAATATCATATAGCCCATATTGGAGCAAAGTAAAGTATGTTTTTTATTTCACCGAACTAAACCATCGACCAACTAATAATTAATGAAGCAGCATCATAGCAAAACAATTGAAAATTCCGCTCGTATTTCAACGCAGCAACATTGATCGCATTTCAGATTAACTTAAAGTAGGAGAATGACTAGAAGATATATACTTCATAGAGTACTATGGATCACTAATACCATCCTTCTCAACAAATCAATTCTTCAATTATTCAACAAAAATAAGCTAAAAAAAGCAACAAGAAAGATTCTTACATAAAAAGCTTCTAGAATCGAAGTAATGTTGATTTTTATGAATTTCACTTCTGCAATGACTGTTTAGTTGTAAAGAATCAATAACTGATAAAGTAAATGAATAGATAAAGTATACTACACCAAACATTCCTGACCAGTGCTAACATAGTGCGCTCAGTAGTTTTGTTTTTAAATAAATGAAGTGACTGAGCGCTTAGTCACTCATTTTAAAAACAGTTCTATTAATGCCTATTTCCACTTTGCTCAATACTGCAAAAAAAGCTTAAATTTGTCTAACAAACTTATGATTTAGATGACAGAATGATGAGAGACATAATAATTTGAAAGAAAAGAGGACAATAGCGCAATGAGTTTTTTGTGACAACGATCTTCGGAAATTCAACAAAAATAATGCAGATTGAGGTAAAAGAAGCTGATAGAACATGAATTTCTTTTTGTAATACAATATTGGCCTGTTGTGGTGGTGGTGTACCGAAGCCTTTGTTTATGATATTTAATAAAGCAAATGAAATTTTCCTTCAGTGTTGTGAGTCATCGAAATTCACATTTAAAATGAATATTGAATTGGCAAATGTTTTAGTCAAAACTTCACTGAAATAGTTTAAAAAAATAAAAATGATAAAACAATAAAATAAAAATATTTCCACTTAAAGATAAGACTTGAATATCCTACTAGTAGTGCAAGTAAAATGATAAAAGCTTAACAACAACTCTACTCAGCAATAAAAAAAATGGAAATTTTAAAATATTATTAAAACCCAAACAGACGTTTGTATGAAGCAGAAATCGCTCTAATTCTTTAATAATACCCGAAAATTTTCCTAAAACATTTTAAATTCTCTTACAATAATAGTGGAAAAAATAAGGAAAGAACATTGGCAGCTATGAAATGTTTACATTTTTGGTGAGTTTATGAGTTGTTACCAAAGTATCAAAAATAGATAAAAAATGATTCTAGCTTCAGATTCACAGAAGGTTAGTTAGTTCATCGTATGAAAAAGCATAACTCATATATATGTACAGCATATTGAACTGAAATTGCTTCAAAACCAATTTACTGATGAAACTTTGGTTATGCAGAGATTATAGCATTTCAAACGATAATTTCCCTTACAGACAAAATTGGTCCCAATTATCTTATTCTGAGAGCTTTTTTTAGAACCCCCGTCTTCGTGGCATAAACAAATACTGGGCTAAATTACCAAAATATAGTATCAGATATATAGAACGATGAGATCAAAATTTGTAATTTCAGAAATGGGAAGAAATGACTATAAGTAGTAAATTTGGAAATAAGCAAAATAAAGGATATTTTATATGCTACCAAAATTAAATTTGTTTATATATTGGATTATTTATATTGGCTGTATGCCGAAACTGAGGCTATTTCCAAGTATGTACGAAAACGACATTATAATTTCCGAAAACTTTTTTAAATTATTGTTTTAGTGAAAAGATAGAAAAGGAAAATAATGAAAGGAATGTAAAATACATATTACTGAGGCTTAACTTCCAGGTAAAGTCATTCACATATAAGGAAAAAGTCATTCACATTCACTTTACTTTGCTTCTCGCAATTTTACAATCATTTTTAGGCGTCAAAGATATTTAGAATTAAATATAAAAGTGAAGAATGCTTACTACTAATCTCTTATTTTAAAAAAAGTTATGCCATAATTAACGAAATATAAATGGATAAAAATTTAGGGAAGTAAAACTTTTACGGAAAGGCAAACATTACAGAATTACATGGATTCCCATACTATGTCCAATTATACGTCCAAAACTTTATATTACTAAAGAACTTATACTCATTATAGTCTAGAATTTAAAACGTAAAAGCATTCGCAATCATGAAAGAAATTAATTCATTTCCAGGGGCGTTTTCTCACTTTAATCCATGTAACATTAATTAAGAGACAAATTTTTTGATAGTAAGAGGAAATGATATGTAAAAGAAATGACATTTAGTAAGGACAGAAGAAGCTTATTAGAAGAACAATAATTATATGAATCATCAAGCTTGCTAACAGAGTCATTTCAGATAGAATATACTAGACATCGCATAAGAATGAAACCGAAAATATTGCGCCTTTTTGCAGAATCTGTGAACGAGGATAATTCATACGACTTAAGCGCTGAATATACAAATATTTAAGATTTAGAATAATTACTTTCCTCAGTAGAAAAGAAAAATTATGAGGCAGAATTATAGAAATACTTTTAAATATATCATTACCATAAGATGCGACAAATTCTTTTAGCTAAAAACCTCAGATAAAAGTTACAGAACGCTTCGAGTTGTTACTTTTAGTTTTATTTCGATATATTTCAAAAATTAAAATAACATTTTAGCTAGTTACGAAACGGATTAAAACTGAAACTTGAACTGAATGACAAAGTTTCAGGATTTTTCAATTTGATGAATTTTATATCGAGCCGCATAAACAAAAAATCTAATTTTTCAAGCTTTGAAAAGTTTCAGAAGTTATAATATTAATCTACGGGTATGTCTGTTTATTTATTTCATAGACAGAAAGACAGATAGACATACAAAACGGAATTTCCGAACATAATGTCTGCTACAGGAAGAGACATTGTAGGACAGTTTCTGTTTCGCTGCTCCTTTCCAAACAGATGGTCGATCTGATTGATTTGAAGAACAGAGCGCATATTTAAAACTAATTGTAGTGAAAAAATATATTTAATCAAAGCTATTATCACAGCGGTTACTATCTATAAGTTATACTTCACTATCAACGCTATCAGCCAGGAAGCTTTGCGCGTTAGTAAATATGAAGTGCTCTGATCGGTCTATCTAATGTTTTCAGACCTCGTAGACTCTGATTGTAGGTACCAAGCGTAAAAAGTATCCAAAAAGAGTAATATGATGTATTATCTCTTCTCGTTTATGAATAAAAATCACATTGTTAAAAAAAAAAAAACTATTGGGAATTCCTGCGTAAATTGCAATAGTTCTTCCAAAAGAAGCGAAGTAGCAAATATGAAATTGTAAATGAATTAAAATATTCTCTGCAAAAAGCATCAGATTAGAAATTGAATTATCAAATCAAAAGGTCTCAAGGCAATTACTTCATTGTAAATAACAGGTAGTAAAATTACAGAAATGAATTGTTTTTCATTCTTGAATTTTAGTAATATTGTAATCAAAGAACAGAAAATTTGCTACTTTTTTCAAAAACATTAGTTCACAAACTGTTTCAATGGATTATTAGTCACTGAAGATCGTAGAAATTAATCAAAGCAATGTCCAGAGGAAATGTGTGAAGAAAGAACGCATTTCTTAAAGCAATTAGGACGAGTATCTATGAAATTTCTCTCTGTATCCAAAAGAATAAGCCAAAATTTAACGAACAAAAACTAACATAATCTGGATCCGGTTCCTCATAGTCTTTTGACACAACTGATTCATACATTTCCAATATGTGGTCAAAATTGTTCTGAAATGATATATTTAAATTAATAGATCATCGATACACTGAACGATTTCATCATCCTAAATTTCAAAGATCACAAACACCGACGAAGGTAATTTAAATCAATGAAAATTCATTTTGCTAAGAATTCAAAACATTTCCTTTTATCCGAAATATTGGAGCTTATGAACTATACTAGATCAATTAATGTACCTAGACCAAATAGGCTTAAGCACATGATTTACTTTCGAATTTGTATTAATATTTGTTACATCAACAATTCGTACTAATCTATAAATGGATTCTGTTACTTAAAAAAAAAGTTTTTTCAGCCACAACAAAATGAATGCAAAGCTGGTGATTAAAGAACTTCCTGAAATTTAAATGAAGTTCTGTGAATTTTTACTAAATTCCTGACTTCTACGTTAAATTTCGAGCTTTTCATCAGCTTTCTATTCTTCAGGAAAGGGATGATAATTCCAATTAGTTGGATTTTTCAAACTTAATGATAGGAAGAATTATATGTATGAAACACTTTATCTCTTTTCTTTACCATCCTTTACTTCATTACGTTGAATTAATTAAGATATATGTCTCATAAAAACACTGAGCATCGATTAATTACTTGGAGCAACCATCCGCTAAATTAATAATGGACATTCATTAAATAAACCACATTAATTAAAAAAGGAAACTCGATATGTCTGACCTCTCAAGAAGTTAGCACTACCACTTCCACACATTAGTCCGGGATTTCTTGAAAAACAAGCAATTTTAATAAAATGCGGTCATCAAGTATTTTTCAACTCCAAAATTTCTTCGCAAAAGAAATGATGAAAGATCCAAATTATTCAAACGTACAACTTATTAGCTTTTCAATAATGTGTAAAAAACTAAGAAAGAAAACTTTTCTAAAACATAGTTAAGTCACAATTAAGAGGTTTAGATGAAAAAACCGAGAAACTCAAAATTTAAGCGGGACGAGACGGAGATAAGTTGTCATACAGCGGAATCTATGAAACAGAACAGCAGAGTACTACAGTTTAGTCTAAATTGCGGTCGTTCGCATATGAAATTAAATTTAGCCTTCGCAATAAACTTTCCCTCTTCCCCGAAGGTAATTTAGGTAACCATTAAATATGCCACGCAGATCTGTCATTTGGAAAATGTCATTAAATCAATTTACTCCTTGCACTACTTTTGCATATTTGTCATATAATTTCATAACATAATTGTATTCTGACAAAACGTCAATGTCACATAAAGACAATGAGCCTCAGTGCGCCATCTTACTTCTTATATGGATTCGACGTAATTTAAACAAAAAATGCAACAGCGGTTATCTAACTCTTCCAGGAATATCGCAATTGCTGATGGATCTTCATTTATATTCATTGTGATAAATGATAATTTTTTCCCGAGATTTCTCATACCAGCAATCAATGATGGTTGATGGTTTTATTTAAAGGTGCAGGCGAAACTGAATCTGAAGAAATATCAGTTGCTAGGCATAATGTGTTAACTACGAAATTAATCTTTAAGCATTAAAGTCTGTCGAAACGATAGCCAAAATATATAAAACATATAAAAATTTGATACATTCTATTTACTCAAGCAATTTAAGCTTAACACAGCATTGGAATGGAAGAGCTATCCTTTCAAAAATGGGAAAACACAAATAATCGATAGAAGTCCAATCATCGAAAGCTAAAACTTTGAAAAAATTTATTGCTCTGAGCAGACAGATTTATTAGCCATCATATTCAAGTTGCTATCAATTCAGTTTTGATTACTTAGCACCTAGCATAATATGTATTATGCAGTTGCAAAATTCTTGTAAAGCACAAGTGACTAGAGAAAGGCATCAAAAACAATCTTTGTTTAGCATCCGATTCTCCTTTAGCTAAAAAAAAACCACTAAATTGATGATATTATTTAACATGATACAATAGTTCTTATCATTGTTATCAAGAAACTTTTCTCATCACTGCGAAAAAAGATAACATTTTTAGTTTGGTAACCTTAAAGCTCATGCTGAAAGCACTAAATAAACAATCAGAAATTAAAATAGAAATCAACGAATAAATGACACACCAGAAATGATGCACTGTTTCTTACATTTAACTAACACATATGTGTACCAACAAAGTGAGCATTGAACAAGCACAATAAAAAAAATGTTTACATAAAAATGATCAAAAGTGAACCGTTATCACTAATAATTGATTGCCATCTTTGTCAAAAAAGGTTAAGTATAGCTATTGCTTTTCAATGCAGCAAAAACAAGGCAATAAAGTTCTGACAGAAACCCGAGTATACCTAGAGCTGCAGACACAGAAAACACTACCGTAACGGTTGAATTTCCCGAATTTTTTCTGAAATTTTCTGAGATTTTGAATTTTACAATATCTGCAGCCCATATAATACAAGACATGATTGAAACCTCTACTATATGGTAAAAAAATTGTAAAACTTCTGTCGGGTTCACTTATTTACCTTACTACTTTCTTCTTTCGCTGTTCTAATTTCCATTTAAATACCGGCTTACGTCTTTTTTTCTGCCATCACGAATTCTTTTCATTCTCCAACAGGCAATGTAATCAGCAACTTCTCTAAATTTCCTTCTGCTTTGCTTTTGCAACTATGAATTATTTTATTCAGTCAATCTTTTTTACGTATATATATATATATATATATATACGAGAAATAGCGTTAAAAAGTAAACAAAAAATGCTTGCATAACTTAATAGTTCGGTTCATAGTGACTCATTAGCTTGACACTTTTAATCAAAATTCCTTTACATATTTGATTATTACAGAAGTTATAACACAGTGAAATGGGAAAAAGAGTATCATGATAGACGAGATTTCCCCATCATCATTACGTGGGGGATCGATACATAGTTAATGAGTAATAGAAATTTAAATTTAGAGTCGTGCCGATTAGATATGTAATTCTTCATTCAATTCGTTGAATGGCTTACTCTAAGGAGTTTGCATCACCTCTCTCCCTTATGCATTAGAATAATCAAACCTCTTAAATATATGATAAGCTTGTGGAAAGATAATTGCTTGAAGACCAGGAATTTACACGCAGAACCAGCAAGAATTCTTATTATAACTACTTAGAACAGTTATGAAAATCAATCGTTGACGTAAGTAATGATGACAAAGACATTTTATTGTGTCGCAGGGAGAATAACAAATGGATGATGTCAAAGGGAGTAGGATTTATTTGCACAGACTAAAAAATTTGAGAAAAACACACTAAAACGCATTAAGCGACTAAGGAGGGCATAGAAATTGTGATAGAATAAATATAATAGGAGTGTTCTTTCAAGAAACCAAGCGCGATTGGTATCGAGGTATTTGATAGTATCAAATAACGGAATAGATCTGATAACTCAAAAATACAAGTGAAAAATCCACCATAATTCCTACTTTTTAGTACCATATATCTACCCTCTGCTTATGTGTAAAAACGATTTTCAATGGGAAGATCAGCCGGACAACGCGGTCTGCTAGCAACTTGTCGTGATGCTAGTCCTAAATATCATCGGAAGTACAGTTCTGTTCATGATGAATCACACAAAGTATATGAAACTCATTGGTTCGACTAACTAACAATCATTCAGTAAAGAAAACTACAAAATCTAAACTTCTCCATCAGTTGATTTCCCGTATTCGTTGGATGATGCATGCATTTGTGAATTTAGTAATTTTGAAACGATTAAGTTATACCGAAGTGCCAGTTATGACAAGCCTAAGGCATAATGTGTGAATTTTGCATACTAAGTTACCATTAAAATGATTGACACATCTTTTTTTGCTGAAAAGATTTTCATCAGCGCAAAAACTTACTCCAGCAGGAAACTTGAATTTTTTGTAAATACGCTCGCATGCAGATAGAATTCTGAACCGACCGCCTTCTCCTGCACTGGTGGTTCTCTGTTTTGCTCCCCGAAGTTGTTAAGTGCATTGCATTTGCAGAGCATAGCATGCCCAGTTATACTCTCCAATGAATTTGCATTAAGAAAGTTGCAAGAGAGAGAATTAGTCGCTGCTTCATTCACGCCCATCCGAATGTCAACAATCTTTTCATTTCGAATTTTGAAAAACTCAATATTTGAATTTTATGAATTAAATTCAGTAAATCTTACCATCCCATCAGAATTTATTTTAAGAACCAAGCGCTAAGCCGTTGGGTCGCGGATTGTGCCCATCAAAGCACAGAATGAAGAAAGGATGGGAAGGGAATTGCTGAAATATAAAGGATGAACATACAGTTAAAGACAGAGAAGGAGGAAATAGTGCGTGCTGTGAGAAACAAAAGTACGTGAGATTGATTGGAGAGCGCCTTGGGTAATGTAACATTTGAAGAGGGAGGGGTGATGAATAGAACAGTGAGAGAATAGTGAGGAATTGGGAGTAGAAAGAGACGCAGTCCTAAACTCATTCTTGGCCGGAGAGAAAAGAGCCAAGACGAAACATCACAGCCATGAATGCACTCCAATGTTCAGTTCATGATTTTCCCAGTGTTGGTTGATCATTCTTCTCTCTGAGAATTCTGCTCAGCACCCACCTAATTTTCTGTTCCTTTTTGAGAATTAAATTTGACCGAATTCAGATTTAGACATAAATGACCACAGGCTATTTGATAAATTAATCCTGTGAAAATGGGGAAAAATACCAAAGACTATTCCAGATTATCTCTGGTTCATTCAATACTTCTCGCTCACTTTGATAACTTGCCTACTCATCTAGGATGATCTTTCGACTCTGTTCCTACTAATTCATTGATATTCCGTGATATTAATTGTAATCAACAAACAGTTGTTGGTCCAACTTTTACAATCGAATTTAGAGTATTCAGTATCAGGAATGAGATATGCTGTCAACAAGACTATTTAAGCGGTTCAATGTGTTGTTATCCTCTGATCTTCGAGAGTTCAGCTTTTGACATTTAGGATAAGTTCCTAATCATCTCAGTTTCTTGGCAAACCATTTAGTAAATGGCATATTGCACAGAAGAAAGGAGGCAGAGATGATGCAGAAAAGGACTGTTGAAATTCGGAGAGGTAACTTGTAAGTAACTCATTATTGCTGATAAGGGAAATACACATTGGCATATGTAAAGAAGGAAAGGGAAGAAAACCATTATCGGTAGCAATTGCTTACGACACTGAACTGTTGTAAAAGTGAAGTGTTCCTTCTTATGGGAAAACTTCATTCTCCTACAAACATAAAAAGCCAATTTCTGAAAATTTCTCAAATTTGAAAAAAATTGTCGCAGCCGAAAATTTCCTTCCAAATTATTCCACTGCAACTGCTACTAGAATAATTTCAGATAACATGATTTCGTGTTTTAAACGATAATGGACGAAATTTACTGGAAGCGAAAATCAAACAATTAGAAAAGATATTATATAATATGAGTAGATAACAAATAATATAATAGAATTTAAAAAGAAGAATGAGAATCATTTAGGCTAGGAAATAAGTGAAAAAAGAAAATTCATGGACCAAATTGGCTAATTAATAAATGAAGAGGTAGAAAGTGAGATGGAAGATGATTCTTAACTGTAAACATCGCTTGCATCACTTTACCACTCTTCTTCTCTTCTATACTCCATTTCCGTTCAGCCAAAAATTGCATTTCTTTATTAACAGGTAGAAAGACAGAATCAAAGACTTCCATTTGCGTATAAATATCTTTCTAGATAAAATGTAGTGAAGAAAGACAGTTTCTGATAATTGATCCTTTCCTCTCGTTTTCATTTAATCTTCCTACTGATAAATTATTTTCTATAAATGAAGAATAATTCTTGAATTCTTCCTTTATCACTGTTAAAAGATGACCCAACTTTAATGATGTGTTATAATGTTAACTTTCCAAGTTTGATTTGCCGATTGATATCAACTTTCAATTAAAAATTTTGCTATCAAAATCTTTTCCACCGAATAAATGTACGTTAATTTTTGTTTATACCCATTAGAAATAATAAAAGCAATAAATTAATATTATAACGGAAGCGCTGATTATTATTAAAAGAATTCTAACGGTCCACTTGTTCTGATCTCTACTGATCGTCGCTTTTCCATTATAAAAAACTTTCAACCAGTTACCATCTTTTTACAAATTACCTAGTTAAAGAAAAGTAGTACACGATTATTTTTATGTTTCAGATATTGTATCCTGAAAATATTCATACCTAACTTCCCATATTAATCAAATTCTACTCACAAAATTACTCATCGTTTATTTTTAAGAAATTAATAATATCGATAATATCAAGTTGATTTCGAAAAATGTAATCACAAACGGTTATATAAAATCTGCAGTTCTGATGTCAGTACCGCGATTCCTGTTTAATCATTAATCACTTGACCAATCGATCCAATCAGCAACCCAGTTATACTAGAAATTGTAAAAGTGAAAAGAGAGAGAAAATAAAATTCAGTAGAATTAATGGATAGTTGTACAAAGTTCGATCTTTTTTTGGAACAGATAGATTTTTACTATATAAACAAAAGTTGCAGACTGATAACCATCTGTACAAATTATCTAGGGGATGAAATTTTAAAAGCAATCCTAAATTTTCATTTCCTCTTTTTTTGCTTATTGATAAATTAGATAATTTGTGGATAAAACTATTATTGGAACTATCAAGTTCTTCTTTCTTTGAGAACGATTAGAGTAGTTATTGATTTCCTTTTTAAAAAAGATTTTAAAATTTCAACATTTTTATTCAAATTTATTCTTTTTTCGCATTTCAATCTTTGTTTTCCAATATTTACTGTGCAAACGGCGATTGTTTTATTTTATTAGTTCATAATCAAATGATGAATGACAGCTGCGCTAAATTGAACTTCAAAGATAATTGGAATAAGGTGAAAATAATTTCAGTTTTAATAATAAGTAAAAAAGTGAAAGATCAAAAGCGCATGAACTTTAGGAATTTATTAATCAGAAGCCTTTTAGAGTAAAGATCAAATGAAACTGATTGATGAGTAAAACTCTGTTAAATTATTGTCGGAAATGATAAAAAGCATCATTTCAGAATTGTTGGTTCGTAAGAAGTCTCATTTACCTTCTCACTAAAAATCAATTAATATTTCCCATAAAAAGACCTTTAAGGACGGTCATTTTGATTGCTTTATTCTGCTCATGGGCAACTGTATCAGGAAGATATGCATCCACCTGTTCTATTCTCTAAATCGCTCGGTGTTTTCAGATTGCGTTTTAAACTCTAGTGGATGAATTTACAGCAGAAATTTAAAGGTTTGGCTTTCATTTGATTTGAGATCAATGTCGGAGCATAAAAAGAGAATAGAGTTTATTACAGGATGGATTAGGTCTATCCTGAGTTGCAAACTTTAAGCAAACACCAAACATTAGTCCTAGTTACTCGCGAACCAAACGATCGCATACATGAAAAGGCTCCCAAACCGAATAGAAAATAGGAGCAATAAGATGCCATTGTTCCGAAATGAAAGTGTAATTACATTAGCTAAGTAATCTGAAAAATTCTGTAGAAAAAGATGAATGAATGAATAAATGGTTTTGGATGGAATGAATTGGACAGGAGAGATTCAAATTCGGTGTAGCCAATAAAAAGGAATAGGAAAATAATAGATATTTCATGCAGTGACCTTCTAGTTTTCTCCACGCACCTGCATATCCGGTACTCGTGCCAGTAATGTTCTGAGAAACGTATGCACCCATAATAAATACACATACATACACACACACGTACATATACACATACATACACACACAATGATTTCTTGTCCCATAGTTGTCAAGGACTCCATCTAGCATTCATTTTTGATACACAAACTTCAATTTATGATCGAGGAATTTAGTTCAAATCGTTGTAATCACAGCCTTTCACTTATTTGATTTATTCCTAATTCTTCTGATCCATAAGTGCAACCAATCTTTTGAACACTTATTAATACATAATTGTTTATCAGAGAATTGTATATTCATGACACAATCAAATTTCTTGCTTAACACTAAACTGATTTTCATTCAAGTGTAAAACTTTGAAATTCTGAATATTATATTACTCTCAGACAAATAATTTCGAATCCAAATGTAAAAGTTATGACTGCTGAAGTGAATCAATAGGAAAGAAGGCTAATGAAAGGAAGTAAATTATATCATATAAATAATATACTTTCATAAATATACAATTTTTTCTATACAGAAATGTAACCTTAAATATGAATAACAAATGTTTGAATTTCTTATCACTTTACGTAAAACATCTTCCGGGGATTTTTCCTTTTGTACTCTTAAAGCATTTTTGAAACAAAAAACCACAAAATTGAAAGATATATGTCACTAATTTAGCTGCGAAGCTTTGTTTAAACTTTTTTATAATACTCAATTCTTTTCGTTAGAAATAGTGCCTTATTAATTTATTTAAACTTTTTGATTCATGATTATTTTTATAACAACTACAACTATCAATACTGCCATTATTCGTTTAAAAATTCATTTTACACTTAAAATTAGGCTGTAACACATTGATTTCGATAATAATTTATTTTTTTTAAAAAAATTTATTAACTACTGTAATGAAGACAAAATACGCTGTAATCAATCCGTTGTTGTTTCTTTTTGTGCTGGTCATCAAGTGAAGTTCTGGCTGTTTTCTGATTGTTTATTTTCTCTTGCTTACTTGCAAACAGTTCTAAATTTTTGATTGCACTGAATTGACTTTTCCTTATTTTTTTAAAGAGATGTTTCTAGAAGCATTCAGATTAATTTGCTTTCTAATTAATTCAGATAGTTTGATGTTAAGCTCAGAAACGCAGCATTGATGCATTATGTTATGATTTAATTACACATTTAATAATTAGACCAAACTTAGTTTCGTAACTTTCTTCAACAATTTTAAGACTTCAGCATGTTATCATGTAAAGAAATTGTATTAAAATGGAATTGTTGTAAGAAATTTTCAGCAAAATATTGCAGTTACCAGCTTCTTTGCAAAATTAAAAATTAAAAAAACGTACGGTATTTTCTGTAAATCGTCCAGAGTGATTATATTGGAAACAAAAGTTCCATTGGTTCGGCGTTTATTAGGAACGAAGAGTTCTTGAAAGAATGGATCCGACAAGAATACTTTACCGCATAAGCGCTTCTCGGGACTATAAACAAGTATTCGTTGAAGGATATTAATAATTTCCTCAGAAGCATAAGGTAGAATGGATCTGAGACCACGTGGTGCAATACGGCCACCAGCGATTGATATAGCCGCTTTCATATCCATAAGATCGGTTTCATCCGGACTTCCGAGAGCATCCATTACTAATTTAAATTGATCTTTTGTATCTTTGCCGGGAAATAATATGCTGCCTTTAGTAATTTCCCCTAGCACACAACCACCAGACCAAACATCTAAATAGTACGGTCATCAGAGGTTACCTTTCAAATTAATGTGAGTTCACTTCAAGTTCAATTGCAGGGAAACTGTAGAAAACTTGCCAACTTGAGGTGAATAGAAAGTCGCTTTAAGCAATAGTTCTGGTGGACGATAATATCGTGTGACCTGAAGCTAAAAGCATAAGAAATTTGGTTTCGTCTTTTTTAATAAAAGTGAAAAAGATAATTCAAAATAAGAAAAATCTTTCAAGTATTATTTATATAATCAACACCTGATAAAAGGTAGATTTTGTCATCCTTCTCATAAATTTTGCCGAACCAAAATCAGCAATTTTTAGCATACCGCTGATTGGTTCAATAAGCAAATTTTGTGGCTTTATGTCACGATGACAAACATGATTCTACAATATGACTTACATATCGAGAAATTTGTCATTGAAGTGTTTCAATTCATGAAATAAAAAACGAGGTGTTCACAAAAGGATTTTAGAAGAATAAAAACGATTAGCAAAGAAGAAAACTATGAATTCAAATGGCAATTGATAAAACTGTAAAAACAACATTAATCAGTAAACAAAGTAACATTCGACAAAAAACTCAATCCATTGAACAACTGCCATGAATACAATTTAATCTCGATATAATCAGGATATTTACCACCAATTTGTTTGACAATGTTTGACATTGTTTTCGGTAAATATTCAAATATCATTGTCTCACAAATCTAAAAATGGAACTGATTGCAATTGAACTGACCATAAAAATATTTTAAATCAAATGAAGAAACTACGAACGCATCAATTTTCATTCCCACTTTTTTGCTATCTGCTGAATAGCGATCTTTTCAAGCAAATATGTAAAAGATCAAATAAGTCAAAAATTTCACATAATTCAAAAGTGAAGGATAAGGAAGAAATATCTTGTTATCTGGAGTAATACTTCGAAAGGTATACAACACTTGAATAATATTTTTGTGTCTTCTGCAGCTCAAACCAAGAAGTATATCCAATTCTGTATTTACTTGTGAGTCCTCTTCGAAATCTGAGGTTAGATCAGTTAGTTCTTAAACACTTCCAAATTCAAATATAGTTCTTCGTTTACATTTGTGATTTTCAGAATTTTTTAAAACGAAGGCTCAGATTGAAGAGGGATCATTAAGGCCTATCTTCACCTGGCCAAGTTTTTTTAAGTGCGATTTCTTTGCATGGTCCAGGACTGAGCAATGTACCACGGTAAACGTTACTGAATACACCTGACGAGTGCAACCTCAAATTTTTCATCCGCAACTGTAATTTTAACTTTTTGAAAGAAATTGAATTTCGGGTAAAAACTTCTGGAATCTTTTTTTTTGGACCCTTTTGCTACAGAATCATTTGTAGTTAAGTTTATTTGACAACCAAAAAAGAATTACATTCTAGAAGTTATAAGCTGAACACTGATGACGACTGAATGAACTAACTGTTGCCAGTTTTATGCATTTCTTCATTTGGCAACTTACTAACTCGGATTTAAAACAATTAAAAATTGAAAAGGCCAAAATCTTAAAAGCAAGATATCACAATCTCAATATTTTTTTATTAGTGGAATCGACAAGTGAAAACTACGATATTAACATTTTTGGAAAATAATTCACGGAACCTTGACTTTCTTTTTACTTGGTAATTCTACCGCACTTTGTTCATGAATCAAATCCATATTTTTGAGTAATATTTCTACTGAACAAAACTTATTATGAAACAGTGGAATTTCATATACACATAAGTCTTATCCCATTTGTAGTAATTTAAACTCTATAAACTTGAGACATTTTCCATCTCCACTGTAATGTTTGACCCATATATATATATATAAGTTTCTCAAATTTAATTAATTATTGGAAAAAGAAGTATTTTGGTATTATAAAGAAAGCAATTTGGTAGTAGTGCAAAGTATTTATTTTTCACTTTTTTCTATTAAAAATTTCTACGAATTTTGTGCAAATTTTCTACAGTTTTCATAAACTAATGAATTCCAAAATTTCCTGAATGACCCAAGTAATTGTTTGGTACCATACGAAAGCACCCTTCCTGTTATCAACTTCAATAGAAGGAAAGAACAAGCATTATATCTCCGGTACCATCTTTCTCCACACAGATTTCACTCCATGCTTTCTTTCGAAATGAATTGTTGGACATGTTGCTTACAACTAAACAGTGCTAGAAAAATGAATGATTTTTGAACATTCCTCTAATTTGAATCCAAGTTTGTTATATGCAAATTGAAAAAAATTTGCGTAACCTTGCGTAATGGGAACTCTAAAGTTAAATTAAATGTTAAGTAAATGAAAATTCCCCTCCTATCTTGGTCATTAACTTTTGGTTTTAACTTCATCGAAGAATTCATACAGCAAATCTGAGCGCAATATTCTTCTGAGCAATATGTCCATTAAGTCAAACGACTGAAATTTACTTCATTTTTGAAGATTTAACTAGTCGCATTAGTGGGAAGAAAGAAGGATTTAGAAATTCAATGAAGGGTTATGAGTGATCAGATGAAGAGATTTATATGTGACCGGTCAGATTTACATCGGTTTTCCTAAAGCTAAATCAAAAAAACGACTGATGTCTAATTTCAAGATTTTCAAGAGTTCAAATTGCAATTTACTTTAGTTTACAGTGAGAGACTGATTCTAATTAACAGAAAGAGATCAATGGAAATCAGTTGGGATGCTAGAAATGCTGAATTCAAGTTCCAACAAGAGGAAAAAACGACAGGGAAATGTCTAGCGATAAGAGGAATTTTATGTAGAGATGAATTTAAGTTTCATGCCAAACAACAAGAAATTTGTAGATCAAATGAATAATGTCTTGCAAAAAAAAAAAAAAATGTCAATAAAACATCGCCCATGAATAATCAACAAAAAAAATTTAGGACCATATTTTTGTGGGATAAGTAAGTCACTTGCTCATTTGAATTGAGATAATCTTAAATTATCTGATTGGAATACATAATACTATGAGGTCACTGAGGCCGAGGCGAACATTCAACAAAACCAACTAAAAGTGATGCTCAAAATATTACATTTCTAATGGAATACAGAATTAAAACAGAAATGACGATGACAAAAAACAGTAATTTTGAATCAGTATAACATTAAAAATGAAACAAACACTGGAATATTTACAGATTTTGCACATATACACTGGTGAGAAAAACTTTTAGCAGAGTAGTCTCGACATGCTATGAACTATGAACTCTTCGCTATGCGCTATAAACACTTCCAAAACATTTACTTCTCAAGTGACCTTAGCCGACTGATATAATGACTAACCATGTGTCTGGTCATCTTCAACGAAATCAAATGCCTGTTCTTTTGAAACAATATCGATGTGTGAAACCTATAAAAAAGCAGAAAAAAATTGGAAAAAGTAATCAAGGCAAACTGCTGACTGTGGAGTCATGAAAATATTAGCAAATTCAAGAATTGATAATACAAATTAAAGGGAACTCTGAAGTTACTTTGTTCCGAAACCGAACACCATAATACTTCTCTGCACTGTCTAGTAATTCCGGTCGGAAGGTTGTCGTGATGAACTGTGCATTCTCTGACAATTCATGAATCATATCTGCAGTAATATATAATGATGAAAATGGCAGTGAAAAATACCTTTCAAATTAAGATAAAACAAAATATTTGCGAGATTGTAAGATTTTTTTTAATTTCGAAAATTTCTAAGAAACTGAAAACATTTATGAACACATTACTAGATGAAAGGCTTATAACGTAAAATAAATATAAAAACGAACCAGCTACTGCTTTTCTATGCTGCGCATCTAGAGCTGCATCGATTTCGTCAAAAAGATAAAAAGGTGCTGGGTCACACTTCTGGATTGCAAATATAAGAGCCAAAGCTACCAAACTTTTCTGTCCACCAGAGAGCTGCTGCATTTCACGAGTTTCAGATGTACCCGTAAACGAAACCTTAAAAATATTTTCAAAAAGCTTCTTATATCGTCCATTGTTAAATATAATACAAGGACTCAAAGTACTTACTCGTATTCCAACGCCTGTGAAAGTTTCTATTTGATGTAAGTCACTTTGATCTTGCGATGGCTGTGAGTCCTCATCCTACAATTTTCAAAATATTTCTATTCCATGTAAGAATATTAATGACGCAACATTTTTTTATTATAATACGTCAGAAGTGACAGCTTGCTTACATGACTGACTCGCATCACTAAACTTCCATAACCGCCAGGAACGAGTTTTTCAAAAACGGTATGGAAATTTTTTGAAACTTGTTTGAATGTCAACTGAATGGCTTCATATTTACGCTGATCCAGAACGGTGAGTAAATCGCTGATTGCCTGCAAATAACTGATGAATATTGATTGGAAATAACGAAAAGAAACTCCTTCATCATTTGACTAATCGACACTACGTTCAATAATTTTTTATTCCACATACCAACCTTCTGATTGGCTCTGTGTTCATCCATTCGTTTTGCAAGATCCTCTTTTTGACCGCTTGCTTGTACGAATTGGTCAAGTGCCTTCTTATTTACATTTTCATACTTTTTCAACTGTTCTAGGGCTTCGCCCAGCTTCTTATCTAATTGCTTCAACGAATAACTTTCGTAGTTCTTCGAATCCATTGGTAACGAACCAAGTTCGCGTATCTGCAACATTTAAATTCATTGCTGGACGCTTTCTGCGAGGATCTATAAAACACATTAGAAAAATAAGAAACATTAAAGGCAAACCTTTTTGGTAATTTCCTCTCGTTTTGTTTGCATTGCTGACTGCTTCGTGCAAATTAAGTCGACTTGTTTTGAAAAATCAGCGACCTGAGCTTCTAAATCTTTTTGCTGCTCTTGGCAGTCTTCCAATTCGCGCGTTAATTTCTCGTCGCTTACTTCAAATTCACCCAAATGTTCTTCTAGCTCTGTAAAAATTGGTAGGACTTAAACGTTAAAATATGAATAAGAAATAAACTGACAAGACGGAAACCTGACCAGACAGCCGCGTTATGATTTCAGAAAGCCGATTATTAACAGATTTAAGTTCCGCCATTTCTGACTGAAGGTGATTACGCTTCTCATCAACAGATATGTCATGGATTTTCTGGAAAATGGTTTAAAACAAAAAGTAAGATTAAAAAAATATAAGGTATAAGAAAATATAAAAGCTTAAAATGATAAAAACTTATACAGTGATATCCAAATTTAACATTCAAATATTGGTGTGATTACCGATTGCAAGCTTTCTCTTTTGCGATGAAGGTTCGTCGTCAATTGATTCTCCAGTCGCAATTTTGTGGACTCTAACTCGGCCCTCGACCGACTAACAGAATCAAGGCGTACTTTTTTTCCTTTTATATCTTCCTACAATAAATATCGATACCGTAAAAATAAAGAAATAATAATGACTAGATTATTTTTCTGTCAGCAGTAGATGAAATAAAAGCCTCACAAGTTACCTGCAATTGATCAAGCATGTTTTTCTCTTCGTCGCTGAGTTGCGAGAGCAAAGGAGTGCCAAGCTGTCGTTGCAAACTTTCTTTCGTCGCTTCCATTTCGCGGATTCGATTTTTTAAATATAAACATTGTCCTACCTGCAAGAAAAAAACTTGGTTCGACAAAGTAAGAGAAAATTATTGCCCTAGATTAAATTTCAGGTAACTTTGTTGTAAAAAATAACTGCTAAAAAACCTTCGGTTCTTTATTCTTTGTACTTTGCTGCAGTTGGTGTGACAAGTAACGCTTTTTCTCAGACGCGGCTCTATGCTTGTCCCTGAAGGGATATAAAATAGAAAGAAAATTTTTAATTTTTAACTTATTCAAACTGATATTGCTGTTTGCAGTTTGAAGAATATTTCCTTTTAATCTCTCAAAATCTATTTCAAGCAGTAAAAGAGCAATGAATAAAGAACAAAACTTACTTCAGATATAAAACTTCACGTTCCAATGTATCAACTTCCATGCGCAACTTTTCTACGTTTGAAGCTTTATCATTACTGGCATGGACTGCCTTTTCAAGAGCTTCCTGAACATTTTTCGTATAATTAAAATGTTTTATTTCAAGTATTCGCAAAATCACTGTGCTTTGAAAATTAAAAAAAAACCTCAAATTCAACTTTTCGCGCATGCATTTGTTGAACGGCACTATAAAGTTCCAAACGAGAACGTTTCACGTCAAGGAATCCTCCTGTCATTTCGCCACGCCGACTCATTTGATCGCCTAAAATAGATCCGTAAAGAACAAATGTGAGAAAAACACGTCGTATCTCATGATATTTCACAGACTATAAAAGACGCAAAATGAACCCTCGAAAGTGACGCAATCAAATCCTTCACGTTTTGCCAAACGATTGCCAGCGAGCATACTACGTACCACAGCTACGTTGCCAAAAATATGACGAAAAACAACACCGTAAATGGATTCATATTCCATTCCATCAATTAAAAGTCTTGCTTCCTATAACAAATAAACCAATACGCAATAAACAATGAATATTTGCATGTAATCATCATTTCATTAACACGATTTATAATTCCTCACCGGATCATTAACTTCTCTTCTTGGTCTGGCAATCAAACGATTCAAGGGGAAGAAATTTATTTCACCTAATAGTTTTTGTTGATTTATCTGAAATCAAACACTAGTAAGAACAAATACAAAAGATATAAGAAAAAATACAGATAATAAATAAAACAGATAATAGCTTTTGCCTATCTGCCTTATCACCATCAGTTCTCTGAAATCTTTTTCCATCATTATTAAAATAGCAACGAAAAGAAATGAAAAGAAGAGTCCCTTCTTATTATGATCATTCATATACAAATTTGGATATTCTCAACTAAAAACAAACCTCTTTCATGATTTTCATTGCAATACGGTCATCATCAACCACATGATAAAATAAACGATTACCAGTGGTAACTTCAACTGCTTGGTAGTAAGCCTTATCACAACGAAACAATTCAATCACAATACCTAAGTAATTTTAAGGTAATCCCCATTAAATGTTTACACTTAAGAAATAAGACGAGAAAGGACGCGAAATGGAAATGATACCATGGTAGCCATTCAAAACAGAGTCATATTGTCCGTTACGATTTTGGGCACGAAAATGATTCAGCACATGTTGCACGCTATCGACTCCATTCATTACAGACTAAAAATAAAGAAGACCAGAAAATGAAATTTTCAACAGCAGAATTTCTGATGCAAGCTAATCTCTACAATGATTCATTTGGATTTGCAATACAGTTGTTTATGGTTAGTAAAAATTTTCATTCTCAGCAACCAAATAATACCCTCGGAACCAGACGCCGGAAATCTTGCTCAGCTTGTTGCACATCGACTTTGATTGCTTCCAGATTATCACGAGATGCTTTTTCTTCTCTTGATGCTTCCCTGCAGTTCATGAAGAGCAGTAAATTTTCAAATAAATTTAGAACAAATAAGGTCAAAATAGAATACATTCATGCAGTTAAATCCTGTTAAAATAAAAACTTATTCGATTCCGAAAAATTAGATTCCGGAAATACCAAACTTACTGCTGAGTAACACTAGCTTCATCTAAGCGACGTCGCAAATCGGCCATATCTTGATTCATCTTTGTTAATTTGTCAACAAATTCTTCAGCACCTAATCCAATTTCCTAAATAAACACATCAGCTTTGAATAATCAATTGCTCGAGAAAAAACCTTTTACTGCTCCAAATTAGAAAGAACAAATGAAAAACAGAAATTCATTCAATTAAGCATGACAAGATTTGTTAGCCTTTACCATAATTTTCTGATGAAGTTGCTGTTCTTCTTGTTCTTCATCCTGAAGACTTTTTTCAATACCAGCAATTTGTTCGTGAATATCTTGAAGCTGACGGTCATAGAATCGAACTTCCTTTTGCAAGATCTAGGTCGACTTTAATTAATATTATTTTAGTTTCTTTGTACACAAATTAAAGAGCTGGTCTCCGGATAAGCATGAATGTCATCATATAATTATCCATTAACAAAAGTAATTACCATTACCAAAACTATACATACAACTAGAATTTACGAATTCAAAAAGTGTGAAAGTGAACTAAATTTAGTTAAAGTTAAACCTTATCGCGTTCTTCAACAGTTTTATACTGATCCCTGTGTCCTTGTTTTGCATACAGTTCTTTGCATCTCTGTTCCGCAATGCGAATACTGTAACAATTATTCAACAGTTACTGTTCAAAGAAAGCAAAATTTTCAATTCAAAAATATCTTATGCAACAGACAAATCAAATAGCGATTTCTTACACTTACTCAGTATTTAGTCGTGCTGCGTCCTCAACTAAGGCTTTGTATTTTGGAATAATCGTATTGAGTTCTTCTTCTTTTGCAGCTATGTCTGTTTTAAGTTTGTTCAACACATCCTCCGCTTTATCCTGGAATTCATCATATAAGTTTCGGAAAGTTTAATAGACTGTATGTTGGTTCATCGTCAAAAATTTTTTGAATATTATATTTCAATAATTGAATCTTTTGGAAACCATGACATCTGAAAAAAAATAATATTTAAGTTGGTGTAGTGGTTAAATTTACACTACTTAGTACAATTAGCACAGCACATCCAGATTACAGAAATCGACGAACTTACTCTCCCAGAGCGTTCCTTCTCCACATCTTCGCGCAAGTCATTGATTAAAAGCTCTAATTCAGTTTTTCGTTGCACACGTTCGGTCTGTTCAGCTAGAAGCGCTTCCTTTTCTTCTCGCATTCCTTTAAAGCGTGCTTCTAATTTGCGCTGCTCTGCCGATGCTTGTAAAGCACGGTTCTGAGCATTTAGCAAGTCGTTCGTAACCTGTAGATGCACACATGGAACAGAATATAAGGAAAAGGCAATACAAACTGTAAGAAAAATTTCAAATGAAATTCACGAATCTAAAAAAAAAACCTTGCTTTGTCGAGTGTTCATTTCTTCACGTTGTTCAGCCAACTTGTCTAGTTTCTTTCGAGCTTCTTTCAACTCGTTATCGTATATCATATACTCAATAGATCTACAAAATAATGATTTGGGGTTAATATTATTTAGACTTTAGTATCTGTAAAAACAAATTTGAGAACACACAAAAAAGTAGACTAATCAACAAATAGTCAACCAACAGTTCACTACTGAACTAGAAAAATGCATTAAGTTCGAAGACAGAACGAGAAAAACAGAATAACCTTTTCATTTTGTCCCACTTCTGGTATTCCTTTAAGTCTTCTTTCTCTTCCTCTAAAGTCTTTAACCGTTCTTCAATGAATGCAAGTAAAGTCTCGATCTTTTCACTTTTGGCATCTGCAAGAAATTCTCTACTTATCCAACCAATTTCAAAGAAAACCAATTTAACATAAGACGAAATTAAGTAGTACAGACTTGTTTCCCGCAATATTTTCAAACTTTCATCTTTTCGTTCATCGTAAACTCGTGTTCCTGCCACCTAAAATATTCCATTCACTAATTTGAAGAACAGAGCAGTGTCTTCTGAAGAATACAATAGACTACAAAACTGAATAGAAAATTACAAAACTGAATATTACCAACCTCACGCAATAACTTTAAGCGGTGTGAGTCAGGTGATGTAGCTAATTCATTGATTTTTCCTTGCTTTACGATGTAATATGGATTCGAACGAGAGAAGCCCGCTGATTCCATTAAATTCACAACCTAATGATAACAATAAGGTGCTCATAATTTTCAAAGAAAAAAAAAAATTCGTCACTTTTAAAGAAATTCAAAAAATTGGATGAAACGACTATAAACTCACGTCACTACGAGCAACCAACTTTGCATCGATAAAATATTGGTCCTTCTTCATACTAACACGTCGTAAAACACGCACTTCATTTGCCTCAATCTAAAAGATATGAATTCCCTAAAATTCTATGTGACTGACACAATATCAAAAGTCCGATCTTTGTTACAAATAAAATGATATCGATAAGATCACGAAGAATTTCCATCGATTTCAAAAAAGAAAAAAAAACAAACTCACTGCAACGATTCGGTGATCAGCATTATCAAAAACAATTTCAACACTGGCCGTTGTAACACGGTCTCCAGTGCCTTCATGAATTAAACCTTGCCTTTGTTCTGCTTTAAGATGGCTGAATTCATCCGAAAGCACAAACTGTATAGCTGTAAGCGCAGTGATTAGATTCCAAACATTTTCCATAACAAAAGATTTTAAAGTGTTGAAAGTCTAACAAAGATACGTAGATTTTATGCCAAAATAAAACTGAGTAGTAAGCACTTCGGAAAAATGCGAGTACTAATACGGAAACATAATCTTTCCGAATATTTACATAAACGTCAGACTAAGCAAACGTTACCAAATTCTAAAAAGAAGCTACTCCAGACTCCAGTAAACCCAAGATGAATGGATGGAACACTACGGAGGGACATGTAAGAGACTCTTCTTCTCTCTTAGAATTCCAACTTCTCTCTCTTACAGTTTTACCTCGAGTTACCAACTTACCAAAAAAAAAGTTACTCTTTCCACTACCATTTCGTCCAACAACAACATTATGTCGCGGTGAAAAATCATTGACTGTTGTTTCGCGATAACTACGAAATCCACTTATATTTACCTATAACCATCACTCTGATATCAAAGCTTAAAAACAGTAATATCCTATTTCGACACTAATTTGGGTTAAAAAAGAAAAATAAAGATTACCAGATCTAAGTTAATAGTTTATCAAATATATGGTTGACTAAAAAGCAAATAAATAAACATAGAGGAAAATCAAGAAACAGAAACATACTTCTTTGATATACATCGTAGAGTAAGTCAATGCGGGATTGGTTAGTAGGAATGATTAACTGCTCATTGAATATGTACGTAAAGTTTGACCTGAAAGTTGATTACAATTATTCTCTAACCAGGTTTAGCGTAACATGCATATATCTGCAACTTTCGAACTGGGAAAGGTTGTTTATATTTCCCGAAGAAATGCCCTGAATCATAATAAAACAAGGCAGAAATCCCTGACAAACAAACCTATCTTAAACTAATTAGAACAACACATCACCCCACCACCACAACGAATACCTTAAATTTAAAATTGTATGGTCCCATATTTACCATATTTAATGCGGCCTACTATATATACCAAGACTGAACTGTGAGCATTGCAGTTTCGGACTTAACCAGCCGGTGTTGTTCGGGTTGTGAGGAGTCTGATTTAGAGGTTTGGAAGGTTGCAGGTGAGAGGGAAATAATGGTTTCAGAGAATAGCAGATACTATTGCAACCAAAGCAAGTAGTTGTCAGACGATGCTTTCCAGCTGAAGAAGATTTGGTTTTCTACTTTAGCTCTGTCTAAGGAAGGAGACCTGTAATCAAGGTATCGATACCTGCACGTCCTACTTATTCCCTTCCTCATTATTGCAACTTTGTCTCCTTATTTGTTATTAGAGTTATAAATTATTATTTTTATTACAGTGTTATTGTTAATTATTTTCATATTGTTATTAATGTCAAATGATATTATTGTGCTGTGCTTAATTATCATTACATTTCCATTTGTTCAGCATTATCAGTTGTTATAGCTATCATTGTCACCATGCATTGACCTGTCTTCGTCAACACAACTGTAATAAGCATAATTCAGTTTCTCCTAAATCATAGAAAGTTTCAGTTTAAGCCTTTCATTTTGTTATATTATTTTTTGTTGCTGTGTTTGCCGTGTAGTTTTATAAAAGCGCATTTTTTTTATTTGTGCGAAATGCAGTATTTCGGGAATAAATAGTATCTGTAGCTCTTGATCTGTGTTTTTTTTCTTTACAGTATTGTTGTAACAATTTCTTTCAGTCGCTCCTTCGAATCTTTCCACTTCCACGTCATAATGAACCATCTACGATCAGTTACTCGTTATTCATTATATCCTTTCTGGAATAACTTTTTTTTTGATGAGTTTTTACAATATTTAAGGTCAAAGACTTTGTTTGTGAAGTAATGAACTATGGCAAAACATATTTAAGCTCTTCATGCATTATTTCTGTACTGCTTTGGCTCAACCTCAATAAAGTGGCAAGAAATAGCAGATAGAATTGCTAGCCCTATTAAATCATGCATGTCCATTGATTGTCCTAATTATTAAATGATACTGTTATGAGAACGAAAATGTTTATCAGTACAATTTAGTGCCTGACGTTTTCCTTGAAGCGCTAAGAATTACAAGCTATAATGAAGCGTATAAAGGTAGAAGTAATGTAAATTATAAGTTGTAACAAATGTCCACTTGGATAAGTGCTTCAAAGTTGGAATCCAAAAAGATATTAATAGTTTTGACAATGTTGCGAATATTCGTCTCGAAAATATTGGGAGAAAGAAGATAAAAGATCGGCGTATAGTATAGCTGATTAATTGAGCAAACAGAACATGGATCCGTTGATCGGTTTCCAGGAGTGAAACACCTAGAAATTGTTATTTCTGAAAAACCATTGCTGAAAAAACAAAAAACAATCGTTATTCTATTTCAGGAAAGTCCATCCACTTATTTGCTTCTCTTGTGCTTCGTTTTGTTTCAGTTGAGAGAACAGATAATTATTGATATTAATCCAATAGTTAAGTTAAGAACATAACATGTATCTAAATTTTCATCTGAATTCATGCCATTTCTTCTATTCCAGTTTCTCAGTTTGTCATTGATTCACTCTGTCAACTCCCTTCACTAATTTAGTGTAAAATTTCAAGCTGACCATGAAAATGGGACTTATCTGTTATTCGTCTCTGCATTTTCGTCATGTCTTACATTAAAAATTTGGAACAAATAAAATAATAAGCTGAACAGAATTTTAAATAAATCTCATAATTAATGATAATTTAAACAGATTGTCTGATAATTTTTTCTTAAGAGACTTCTTAATCTACCTTAAATTCCTGTAATCATAATTGCCTTAGACTCATTACATTACGTAACACTTTAATTAAGAACCAACAACCTTTGATAGATGGAGTTAAATTACTTATTTACAAGCAGTTTTGAACCGTTGATGAGTTTAGTCTTTTTCCCTTATCTTTCTAAATAAATATTTCATTTAAATTCTTAATATTGATAACAAAGAACTAAAAATAAAGATGAATTAATTAAAATTAGAGAAGTGGGTGACGAATTTAAAATAAAATTATGTTTTACTATCGGTGACTTTAAGACAGTATTAGATTCTTATTTCAAATTCTATTGATGTTATTGTATATGCAAGCTTTCACATTTTTAGATGTTAAAATGTCATATATAATTGTGTTTCATTGAAGGCTTCAGAATGAGTACGTTACCACATGCTATTTTGATATACTTTGCTATAATGATTCAATCGCTGAAAACTCACAAAGAACTGCAAAATGTAAGTTTTACAAAAATTTCAACAAGGAATTGCCAGCAAAAGCAGACTGCTCGCTAGTATAAAAAGGTGTTCTGATAAAAGGTACTATTCTTATTTCTTATTCTTCGGGGCATAATATAGCAATATTTGCATTTCCGTTCCTTTATGAATAGTGTTTCTTCCAAAGAGTTATAAGTTAAAATTCTGCTGAAAGTGTATTAATGTATATCATCAAAATGATATCAAAATGAGAAAAGTACTGTACTTCGAACTTTTTGGAATCTAATACGATTTAGCAAAATATGTGGGATAGACGGAAAGAACTGCGACAGTTGGATGAAGTAACTCTGTCATTGCTGCAGTATAAATTCGAGCATTTTCGACAGGAATCTACAAATAATGTTACTTTGATTGATGCATTAGCAGTAGCAGTAATGACCAACGAATTAATCATCGAAAGTTTTTGTGGAATGTTAAACTTCATTTCGCTTTCAACATCTTCTGAAGCTGCTAAGGTGGATAAGGTAACACAGTTTCTTCAGCCAATGTTGAAAAGCTGAAGCTGTAAAGTGTTCATTTTGATAATTTGACATTATTTTGTGATCATTCGCACATTTCCGTACCACAGATTGGAAGAAAGTATCGGAATGGCACTTCCGTACTGGGATTACCGAATGGACGCTCAATTGACGGAACCGAAAGATTCGTCGATTATGCTGTTGTCAGCACGTAAATGATGAAACTAATGACAGTTTGCTGATAACCCAAAATGTGAACAGTACCGAGGAAGAAACTGATCGACAGTTATTGAAAATTGAACAAAGATGTAAAAGTGGTGCATTACTGACATTTCTGCGGCAAACTTTACCTCCTGACAACCGTGAATTTTTGAAAATTTCTAAAAGTTCTGCAAGTACCATTGGTAAAAGATTTTTGGATTGATTTTTACAAGGTGAAAAATAACAGCTTTTAATCTTTTCTTTTGCAAAGATTAAGTTATTACTTCATCATTCCACCCGGAAAAAAGATTTGTATCAATTATTCCATTACAGAAATAATGTTTGTTTGTTTAATTATTTGGACAACTAAATTAACTGAATCAAACTTTCGTTACAGTTATGACCCACGAGAATCAAATATTTGATTATAACAACTAACAGCAAACATCTAAATGAGTAACAATAAGTGAGACAGGCTTTTGCATTTAAAAATTAGTATTGTAATAACTAATCACTAGAATCTAAAGTAAACTTTTCAGCTCTTATAAAAGGATGTTCATTGTGTGAAACTAACAGTAGCAAAAGATGGTTGTTTTGTGATCGGAATATTCATCGATGCGTTAGTAAAATAATTCCTAATGGTGACTGCACGAAGTTCGAAAATGAAAGCTGTTTTCAATCAAAATGTGATCAGGAGCGCTGTAGTCAGCAAGAAATGACGCCTGTTATGAAAGTATCTGAAAACACTACCATCGCAAGAAATTCTGTAAGCTATCTTAAGAATTCATTCATCACTTGCGCCGAAAGCAGTACTTCTGACGAGAAGCTTTACATCAGACATAAATTCAAATCATATTCCTAGAACTGATGTACACAATGCGGAAAATAGCGCGATATTTATGAAATCTTCTCATTGGGTAATCTCAGAAGGCAAATATCAAATACTAGATTTTATGCCGATCGAATCGCCAAAATTCAAAGGTAGTGCCGAAAACAGTTCTTATTCATCTTATAATAAAAAAGAGATAATTTTACCTGAAAAACAAAATAGAAGTCGGAAAAAGTTCAAGAAGCATCACGGGAAATTCAGAAATAAAGGTGAAGTTGAAATTAACAAGATCTCTCCTAAGAAATATCCGGAATCGATCCGTTCAATTCGGACAAAGAACCTATCGAAATACGATCACTATCATAGAAAATTAAAGCAGCAAAAAGCAGTTAGTAAAATGCGAAAAAGCATTGTTCATTTGTATGGATTTGATAGACCATCTTCCAGTGAGGAATTGCTGAAATCTTTGAAAATTGGTCCAGATTTCGGAAAGGTTCCTGAATTTGGCATGAAAGATGCAAAAATGCCAGTGCCGGCCGAACAACATAAAACCACTGCTGTCAGCGTTCCCTCGCAATATGTTTACTTTTCTATTACTGTTATTGAAGATAAATCAAAACGTAATAATTTACTGAATCGAGCTGTTGATGTCTGTGATATTACACTTAGCAAACATGCCTTATGGTTTCACTGAAAGCATCAAAGTAAGTAACATTATTTGCGATTCTGAAAGATACAAGCTTTAAATTGGAAATAAATTTCTATTTCAGTCCGGGGAAGCTTAGACCAACCATTTGTTTTTAAAAATGCCACAAAATCTTTTCAGATTTGAGCTTAACTTAAGATTGAGATAAAAAAGGCGGGAGGATATCTTGTATACCATTTCATTTATTATTTCATTTTTATGTACCACTCAGTTTTGACACCAGATCATTGATTGCATTGGAGCATTGCATACTCGAAATCCGTTTAATATAATGTATTGCTTAATATAATAAATAAATTTTGTAAAGAATCCGGTAGACAGAGAAAATCCTTAATTAGAAAGGATTTTAATTACAAAATGCGAGAACCACAATGCTTTCAAATATTATTGTAAATAATCGTAATTCACAGGGACAGTTGATTCAAAATAAAACGTCTGCTGTTTTACGTACATTGAATCCGGAGATGTTTGGCCCACTTGTGGAATTCTATATTACAGTAACTGATCAGGATGGACGACCCTGCCAGCAAAGATGTTTGAATTCCAAAGGAACTTATGAAAATTGCGAAGAACGGCCAATTCGATTATCAAGTCATGAGTTCATCGTTTTCTCAGATCCGATTGAATTTCATGAGGTATTGACCATTGTTTTTGTATGGAACGATGATTCGCAGTCAATTCATTTGTCAAATACACTACCACTTAGTGATAAGGAGTAGGAAGACAGTAGTGATTTAGTTATTAAGCAGTGCTTTTGTTTGGAATGATGGAAAATTCCTCCTCTTCGCTACCATCAAGGTTATGCCACGAGCGCGCGAATCCAGCTCATTGTTATGAATGCTACGAGATCGGTTTCAAATTCGTATTGATCACTCCTTCAATAACTTTTGAAGTGAAGAACTACCATTTCTTTCTTGTCCTTAAATTACATAACATTTTGCAGACCAAAAAATTACTTTTGGAATGTCAGTGGACCGGAAGAGGCTATTATCGCAAGAGAAAACGCGATTTCTTATTATTTATTTGTGACGAATGATGGAAACATTCAAAAAGACAATGCAGTGTCAAAAGCTATTTAATCTTCTAAACTTAATTTTGCCAGTTACAAATGAGCGGTCTCTAAATGGATATTCAAAAGCCTATTCTGAACCTTATTTTTAGAATGAAAATTAAGAGGCATTCTTCTACAGTAAGGCTACTTTCTTAACAACCAGATTCACTTTTAAGCATCACCAATTTCAAGCATCACAAATCAACAATTACGCATCACCAAAATTATACTAATTATATTAGTACACAAGACAACCAGAATTTATTGAAAAGAAAACAAAAGGTAAAACTGGAGACAAAAGCATTTACAAAAACTGACCAATTCACTGGTATTACATTTACAGTAAGGAGAACGTCACCAACTTTTTTAGGGAATGATTTATTTTAGAATCCTAGAAACAATTTCAAACACCTCGTTGTACTTATAATATATTTGGAAAAAAGTCAATTACGTTCTACCGGAACTGTAAATTTTATTAAATTCTATTACAATTTATAAAGCTAAAATCTGTATAATTACGATCTGTTAAATGAAAACACACAACTACAAAATTAAGAACCTTCAAAAATATGACAAATACTAATTTTGACTGAACCAGCATGTCACACACTGCAGAAAAGGATTACAGATGATAAGATACAATATTGAAAATAAAGCAACAGTTTTCCATTATCGAAATACTTTATAAGAACTTTTACAACTTTTTTGAACGTTGAAATGGACTTAGTTCTCGATTCTGTTACAAACAAACAAAAGTATGAAGCGAATGACTAGCCTGTTATGACAAAAGGAACAAAAAAGATGCAAGAAAAAATGAATTACATATCAGAAAATATAAATCTCGTGAAAATTCGGAAATTCAAATGTACCGGAAATCCAGCTTAAATATTGTTTGAAGAATGTGCTGCCATGTCACTAAAGAAGCGGTTTAGTAGGTACTTCCCAAACAATCAGGTGAGACAAATCTCGAGTTCGTACTGCATCTGTCACGTCTATAACATCCTCTTCTCCTAAATATTGCTAAAGTTACTTGAAATACGTAAAATAAAAAAAAAAACAGCTTTGATTCAAGAAAGAAACATGAAAAAATTATTGTACAAACCTATTCTAAAATCGATATATCCATCACCACCAGAAACAACAAGCATTTTCAGCGAAGCCGATTTATCTAACTTGTCAGCATAATCCAATGACTTCGTAGGGATTTCCGATGAGACACCTGCATTTGTACTTTCATTCAAAATAAAATGAAAACATTCCGCAGAAAAACTAACTAACAAATTAAAAAATGGCCAAAATGATTAATAAAATTTAACAATTTCGAAAACAGCAGAAGTATTTTGTTTTCCTAGTTTTATATAGAGTTGTGAACCTAATTTCGTTGAGCACACGAGAACATGTCGGTGTTCATATACTGAACAAAACTGAGAGCACCACATGTATAAAATAAGAAAAGCTGTAAACTTTGCTTGTCTCTTTGCAATCATGGATTGATTCAAAGTATTGTTAATTTCTTAGGACGACCGTGAGGATTTGACATTATTTCAGGACAATAGAGTATGGTAAGCTCGATGAGTGAGAAACCGACCATTCTCCCACTCAAAAAGACTCACCAGGGACAGCCAAGAAGAATTTCACTGGATGTTTGTGTCCATGGAATGAGAGCTGGGCATGGGACATATCACAGTATGGTATAAAGCTACGAGACGATGTTGCCGCGCTGGCCACATCACCATAAACCCTAATTAATCCACCTGGACCTCGCACATCTTCAGTATGTGAACGCATCTCTACTTTTGTTTCAACTCGATTTTGATTAGCTGCAAATGTAAATTTTTATTAATTATATTTCATTCTAAGACGAGAAGGAGGCAGTACCACAGAAAGTTGGCTCATCAGTAAACACAAGCTGATCCATGTCACAGTCAAATAGTAAACTTGAAAGCATTAACATGGAAGACATTTAAAGAGAAGATATACAGGAACGTTTAGAGTCCAAAAAATGACTCAGTACTACAGTTTAGTGCATTCAACTTTCACATAAAATACACTCATACATTTGCAGAATGAGAAATTGTCTTCAGCTTTTTATTAATTTATTAAATTATAACATCTACTGATGTAAATTTACAAAAATCATATTTATAAAAATGAAGCGTCGACCTACTTCCAGAAAGGGGTACTGAAATAATAACACCCATCCCTGTGCCAATCCATAAGCGTCGAGAGATCGCCAATAACGCAGTGGTGGGCATGTAGGAATAATCCAGCGTAACAGTACCTAAAAAGAATAACTTCACTGTCGCAAGGAAAATCAAATGCAACGGTTTGAAGACTGTATGAACATCAGCATACTTGAATAAGATGGAGCTATGCGCTTAACTCAATTAATCCTCCTATACAAAATTAGTTGTTACGTAAACATACCCAACATTTTTGTAACATAGGGTTCAATGTCAACATCCTGAAGGTGTTCATGATTGTAGGCATGGTAAAGTCGAAGTGTTGAATCAAATCGAACAGAGATCCATACGCCATCACCAATCCATTGCATATGATGCACTTGACTATTTCGTATCGGATGCACAGCAAAAACTTTCTACAAGAGGAATAATTTGGAAGCAACAAGAACAGATACTATGAACTATACTATGAAATGAATATACTATGAAATACTATGAAATGAAAAGGTTTGATGAAACTTCTTGGAACTCTGCACTAATATAGCAAAGTAAAGATAACCTTCGCAGTAAGATCTTTTGGGTCAATGACAGTGATACAGTTGCGATAAGCAGCCCATAAACGATCGCCCACCATTGAAAGTGATCTTACTGAACTTGTCGCGCGACCGACAGTGATACAATGGTAACCTGCTTCAGACCAACCACCATCTAAAAAACGACTGCGCTATTTGGCAATAAAAAAATCTTTGGGAAAAAGACTGATCTCATAAGTTAAAAATCACGGTGAGAATTGCAATTTGCATACTGCAAATGTGAATCCTTCTGTCAAAACTACAAGCAAAACTATCCGGGCAAATTTATTCCGGATTTACTTCGAGTTACAGTGATCTAGAAACCAAACTAAATTAGACGTCAATTTAGTCGACATAAAAATGCGAAATGTCAGCTCTCCTGGTCTGACATTACTGTAATACCTAACCCACCATCGAGTTATTACCATTTCTTCTGCACCACCAGGGAATAGTGAGAGACAAAGAAACTATAATTTCATCTTCCACAAATTCCTTTACAAGAGGAAACAAAAACACATTAATGAAACATACTTGCATCCCGATGAAAAACAGCAACAGATCCATTAGCCAGCGCGGCGAATACTCTTCCCTTGTAATGTCTGCAATATCACAAACTTATTAAAGAAATATTTCGAAAATCAAGTAAATCCATAAATATCTGATACGCTGAAAGGTTAAGGAGTTAAAAGATCGAACATACCCTGAGTCGCTTCGTTAGTGCGAAAAATACTTAAGATATATGAAAGAGGTTTCAGTTGTTTAATAAATTCTCACATTTTTAACTGGAAACAAGACAACTCCCTTCCTTTCCCTTCATTTATCCAGTTACAAAAAAATAAATGTGTAGTTAAAGTATCAATGAAATCATTTAGAACTTGCACAATGGAAAGGACCGCGTCACACATCTTTATACGCCGTAAACATTTACGCCATCTCGATACCGCCGAATGAATAAATATACTAGAAAAACAAAAAACATTATATGTCATAGAAAAAGAATTTAGTGGAAATATAACGGGTAAAGACAATGAAGAAATGATGCCGGAAAAACAGCTTCTAATTAATGAAATAACAAAAAATGACTCGATGAATTTGAAAACTAAGAAATAGTTCTGAAACTGCATTAACCAATTGTAATGAAACGTCATTCCATACCAAATTGTTCAGTGTAATCAGTAAAATATCATTCAAGCTAAGAAAACTTTTATAGTACAAAATCATCATAATTGAGCTTACTAATCATTCTGAGATCCCATCCACATCGTTGGCAGAGAAGTCATGTTGTCTGATAGACCTTCATACTTGCTCAGTTTATTTTTAATATGAGCTGGAAGTGCACCAAAACCACCTTCTCCTGCTAGTTCCAAAGTATCTGAAAGTTTTAGGAATCGTTGACAATTACTCTGAAATGCATATATTTGAAAGGTGACCAGCATGCAATTTGTATACAGACAATCATGAAAATTTGTCAAAGCAAGCATTTTAAGAAAAAAGAATAAACATTCTAGTTACACAATCCTGATATCTCTATCAGTACAGAAAACTACAAGAGTAATTGCTTTAAAAAAGGTATGTATAAATGAAAATGAAGCAGGATTATGCTATGAACTTGTCTAATATTTAAGATTTAAAACAAAAGTCAAAAGAGTCACAAAACATCAGCCAAAAACATGCACTAAAAAAAGTAAAATAAAATAACTCAACTAAAAAAAAATAACTCAATATTTCATTAATCTGAACGAATTTTTCCGCACTTGACAAACGTGCTAAAAGAATATAGAAATGATTACTTCCACAAGAGTCCCACGAAGAATAATCTATTCTATATGCGATTCGTAAAAATGAAAACACAAAAGCTATACAATGGAATTACAGTACATCCATATTATCTCACCAAGAATGCCCTTATCAGCTGCTTCTTTAAGTTTTTCCAAAAGTATATATTTCTTCACAATGCCATTATCCTCAACTTTCTTCGTTTCGTTCTCATCTTTCACTTCGTTTTCCAATTTGACTACATGTGTATTTCAGCAAATTTAATATCACAATGAAGAATAAGAAGGAACTTACGATAATAAACAAGATGATGAGAATACAATTAATAGAAAACTTAATTAATTTTACAGTTACCAATATATAGTTAATGACTAATGACTACAATTTAGTCATATTCACAGTTGAACATTACCAGATAAAGCTTACCGAGTTCAGTTACCTCGTTTAGACCTTGGCTACTCTCCGAAGTACTTGGTGCAATCTGTTCACAAACACTGACTAAAATCGTCTATTTTCAAATTATAATTTGATATAAATATTCCACATATATACATGCATACTTGAAATATGAATTCAAAATGAAATTTGTGCAATTAGAAATTTAAACTTACAATCTCGTGAACGCTGCGGAGAAGGTTTCTGACGAGGACCGCAGTAAGTTAACGTAGTGTCTTCACCCGAATCAAGTTTTCGCAACTCCACCTAGGCATGCAAAAGCGTCAAAGATTATGACAACAACCTCTTCATCACTTTTTAGAAATAATTTAAATAATTAAAAAGTTTAAAGAAAAACAAGTACCCACTCCACGGCACCAAATTGTTCCTGCTCGTTGATATTTGATGGTAAGCCTTTCACATAACCGCCACCACGACAAAATTTTTTCCATTCCATATCTTCCGAAGGATAATCCAACTCTTGAACACCTCAAATTTATTATCCGTTTAAAACTCAACTGTTTATTGAAAGAAAAAGTATCAGACTTTCAATAGGACAGAGAAAATTTATTTGACCTGGTACAGACGAGACACAGAGAACGTGTGCGGAACATGCCTGGAACGTATCAATAACACTGTTTGGATTATTTGCATCTAGTATAACAATATGACTGTGTCCTTGATTCGAACTGCATACCCATAGCAAACTTGAACTCTCCCATGTAAGCATTTCCACTTCACGCTCATTCGCCGTTGTTTCCTATTTGTATTATGTGATCTCATTCTCTTTTATAACGAATGTCAACTAATATGCATCCAAGACAATAAAATGTTAAAAGTAACAAAATTTAACTGCAAATATAAATTATAATATCAATATCATTTTTAATTTCACCTCTTTAATATCCGCTGTCCTTTAGTTTCACCACATTACGACATCATTTAAATTATTTCACTTTATAAATATTTATGTTCTATGAAATAACAAATTTTTTGAAATGACATAAGACTGCATATAGTTGAGTTTACAGAGACGACTCTTCCTACACTTGCCCTTTGTATTCTTAGATTTCTTAATTGCTGTAGCCCAGTAAAAGCAAACATTTAGTGTCTCGTGGTTTTTCTATCATTTCGACACACCTGTCTATTGTTTGCTTTGTATGATTTTAAAAATCTATTTGATTACAACTCATTTATACATTCTACTCAAATATATGTTTATTTGCATATCATTACAAACGCTTATATGTAAATTTATGCAGCAACAAGTACCTTATGTTCGAAGTCAAGTTTATCTATTGACTTCTCAAGCAGCATAGATTCTTTTGGAATTCTAGGATGCGAATAAAATACTGAATCGTCAACAATATATCCACCATCAGGCGTTCTACCTCCTCGCAACGTTACACCCGATGAGCACCAAATCTGATAACTTGATGACATCTGATATCAAAAAAATGGAATATGAAGTATTTCATATAGTGCAACATTAAAAATAGCTACGTTTTTGTTTTTCTAACCATCTATAAGTTTATCCTACTGCTTACTGCTTAAGTGAAGGAAAAAATAATAGAAATCAGTAATACCCTCAATGAAGGGTCCAAATCAATGAGTGGTCTGCAAAACATTGGAACTGGTACGACAGCATTTTCACTGCGTTCACCAAAAACCTCTGGAATAGACCATCCATATGCATGGAAACCATCGCTTTTTCCACGCTTCATATGTTCCTTTACAATTTTATACTGTTGTCGCTTTTCTGCAGCCCTTCTCTCGGATACACTGAATAACATTTAATGTTTTATTCAAAAATTTGCGTAACATCAAGCTGTTAGAATGTCTAATTTTATTTTAATTTACAACATTTAGTGAATACGCAATGTTAACGTACTAATCTGTATCCATGAAATCAATTGTTTTCGCACTAGAACGACGAAGGGCATCACGCTCATTACCACCTGTTCTTCTCCGACGATTTGAACTATGTGGTGGCTCGTGCATAAATAAACCAGAGAAACTAAATAATTCTGCTGGTAAAATTAGAAAATTTTGAAATTTATAATTCTCAGACTCAAAATATGCATCGTAACTGATCGAAATCTGGAAAAACTAAACGTTGTCTTATATTCAATTCAGTACTAACAATTCCCAAATTCCACTACTCTTTTTAGTATTCAGAGCATTCAAACGTTTAGCACGTTGCAACTCAGTCCATTTCATGGCTTCCTGGAGCTCCATCAATTTTTCCTTGTATTGATTACGCTCCAACAGAACACGAGCCATTTCAAGCCGTGTAAAACGCTTCCGTTGTGCCATTGGTAGATCCTCCTGAATTAAGAGACCGTAACATCATTTTAACTGAGTTCTCATCAACTTAAAATCCAAAAAGCGCTGCAATGTAAATAATATATCATTCATCTGGGAACTGCGAAGTGATATACAACTGAAATGTAAAAATAACTGAAACAGATTCTCCTGCACAATAAAAAAAAAAAAAATGCTGCCTACCTGATCATCTTCACCCCGAACTTCTAGCTTATCTTTAAGATTACGGACTTCCAATTCGAGCTCTTTTATTCGTTCATTCATCTTCGACCTTACCATTTCCAAACTTCGGATCTCTTCACGTAATATGTCTTGTTCACTATAAGTACAACCAGAATTGATGAATAATTCAAGTTTCTTGTGTTGTTCAGCTTCCAACACTAATGAAATGTTAATGTATGACGTCATAACTATTTTGCAGGACAATCAAGTTAAAATAATAAACCTGCTCAATTCATCAACACGGGCAATCAAATCATTCTTCACAATATTAAGAGCATTTTTCGTCTCTAGTAATTCAGTATTTTCTTTGATCAAATTTTCCACTTCACGACCCATTCCTGAAACATGTAAATCAAATTTACAGATTTGAAAAAAAAAATTCAGAGTGTCTGATAAGCATACAATACCACAACAACTATATTTAACATCTTGCAGTTCTGTTGAATCCGAACTTCAATAATTTTTTATTTGAAAAACTTTGTCTAAACAATCCTAACTGTTATCACTTAATCATTCTGATGGATTTTGAAAAAATCACATCTTTTTAGTAGCGTCAGAATGACTTCGACAACCACAGATGTTTTTCCATGCATGCCGTACATTCACTGTAGTACAAAGTCTTTTACAAAAAAGAAAACAAAGAACAACAGCTTATATCCTCTAAATCATTTACGACTGTTAATGCTATTTGTCTTTCTCTACCTTAGTAGCTCTTTCGAAAAAATGAAACATAATAGCAAAATGAGTACAGTGTTACACAAATACTACAACAGATTCTATAACATACCGATGAATGTGTCGTTCACTGGAAATGGCTTCAAGCATTAACTATTTTCAAATTGGTAATAATTGAAACAAGCCAGAAGAAATGAAAATTTGATTAAATTCGTGAGAACAAAAAGGAACAAGCACAGTGTGCGACAGACAAAAAAACATGCGATTAGTGAAATGTAGAGATGCAAACGAAAAAGAAAACGTATGACAAAAAATGGTACGTATTGCAAAACTTAACTCCCTTCAAAATAATTCAAGTAGAATTAAAAAGGATAAATATACCTCCGAGCGTTTTTCTGCTTATTTCCATCAGTGGAAATTTGAATATGAAATTTAAAAAAGTAAAATCAAAAAACCTTGAAAACGTAGATAACCATTCAAACAGCTTACCAACATTCTTTGTATAAGGGAGTTCTTCTAGAAACGGTGCAGACAGAAAAAACAAACATGCATACACATAACAAAATCGTAAGTAGTATACCATTATTAACATAAACAAAATTAGTTTGGCGGTTACACGAGAACAAAAGGTAACTTTTTTTTCGTTAATATTAGTTACAACTCACTCATTCTCAGCGTTTATTTCCAGTTCATTTTAGCACTGCAAGAGACAGTAAGCAGTCGATAAAAGCATTCAGAACCGTTCCATGCAATGTTACTACAGAAGCAATGAAAAGATAATCTCATGCAAATTAATAAATCAAAAAGTGATTGTATCGAAACATATTTCTTCTGCTCCTTCCCTATTCGTGGTATATTGATTTCCATTCGTGATCTGCCGCGTCAATTGACTGACTTCGCATAGTGGATTTATTTCATGTTAGGTGATCTTTCATAGGTGCCAATCAAACAATTACAGTTACAGTGGTTTATGAAAAATGCTGGCCACAAATAGATGTAATATGAAAACAGAGTCACTAAGTTTTAGTATTATATATGTTTTTAATATCGTATTAGCGACAAACACCACCGATACCAGCCAGGAAATTTTGCAAATAGAAAGATTACCCGCAGAAGCAAATTCAGCCGGATCAACAAGTGCACCTGTAGAAGAAAACCCCTTTTCAAATTTTAGTTAAAAAAAGCACAAAATTTAAAGTTTTTCGATTCACGTGCATTTTTAATTTCTTGCAACATTTCAATCAATTGCTGGAAACCATAACTCTAATGATAAGATAATGATTTCAGAATGAGGTGTAAGTTCAACGAAAAATTCACACAATACTTTAATCAAACCATACCAATTAAATTGTTGAACGTAAATAAAGTACCTGTTAGATCTGCGCCGAGAGAATCCACAGCATCGTTTGTTCTACAATAATTTATCAAACAGATGAAGTATTTTCAATCAACAATTTTTGAAAAATCTGCAGTTCACAGAGCTGATCTTTATTTTAAAAATCTTAAGACATCATTTAATAGAGCATATCACAATTCATTGCTCGATGGAAAAAATCTGGAGTTAATTTTCTATCACACTTCTTGGGAGTAATAGAAACACCAAGACATGCCAGAATTATTCCTAGAAGCTCAAAGTAAGCTGAATGATACTGTCACATGTTGGTAGGTTAATTTACTTAGCTAGCTGAATCACTAACAGCAAAAGAGGAATTGGAAAGAACGGTTAAACGATTGAACAGTGGTCTTTTTCAAGAGTCTTTTTTTGATCAACAGATCAAAGCTCCATCAGACGTTACATATCAAACAAAACTTAATCAATCAGTTTTTACCAACTCTTATCGATTATTTCAGTTTTGATGTTTCTTTAAAAGTTAAGGCGAAAACAAAACATTTCCAAAATATAAGACTTACACTGCAACTGCTACTGGAACAGATGTGGAAGATTGAAGAGTGTTATCAGGAAGTACTGGAGGTGCATCATGTGGCGATTCCAAGGTTGAGGAATCATGAGGTGATTGCAGTATATCAGAAGCATTTTGGCCGAATTCATCATGCCAATCAGCTGAAAAAAATTACTATATTCAAGTATATAAACCTACTCTCCGACAGTAATGCTTCATTTCTCACTCTGATAATTATTCCCCATAAACAAAAATAAAGTAAAAAATTATTTCGTTATAAAAATATCACATTCGCTACTAATATGATTGGCAAGATTGACGTCAAGTGTGGTACTCTGTGACATATGAGCGCATATCAAATCGGATACACCGCGAATTGCGTTTACATCTACTGAAGCTGCCATTCCCATTCTGAAAATCATATGCTGTCAATACAATGCGAAAGGAAGAAATTCTATTCTTAAATCCCCATTAAAACACTTTTTTGATTTAAAAATAGTAAGAGCCAATCACTAATACACAGCAAAAAAGCAATGCATCTCGGGAAAAAATGAATAAATAGAGAAAAGTCTCACCTACCTACAGTTCCAAGAAACACTATACAATTAAACTGCTCTATGATATACAGATTTTATTTGCATGCATATGCTTAGTTTTTTGATGAACAATAACTGTAATTTGATCTAACGAGAGTCATTTAAAAAGTGAAGCAGCAAATTAAAATTATGAAATGCACCTTTTGACCGACTGTTTGAAAAAGCTTTCAAAATATCTTCCAGTCATTTTGAATTAAACTATCCAACAGTTTTTATATTTTTCAACCTCATCTTTGATATGAAATTTATGAAAGTCCCAGCATGATTATATATATATATTTAAGGCGTAAATGAAGTTGATAAGTAAAAGTTGAAGGAAAAAAGAGTATTTTGTTCTTCATTGACAATTACCATATGTAAATTCTCTCTTTCTCTTTCAAAACAACGATAAAAGCGACTCTGTCAGTAACTATTCAAAATCATATAACTGTACGAGTCTTAGCCAAAACATCAAATCTTCACTTGAAACTAACAAACTTAATGATAAAAAAGTAGTAGCTAGTTGAAGTGCAAATGGATCGAACTGTTTTCTGATGTGAACAAATCTATGAGCTCCCAGTAGTGAATATGTTGAACATGAAAAGAAGATCGTCAGCCTAAAAAGTTGTTGACAATCTACACTTACCAAAAGTAATATGAATCACTAGACACTCACTTTGTTCTTAACTGCTGTGAAGGTAAAGGCATGCTTTGCATCATTTCGAATTTTTCACTTCCCATTAGATATTTTGTTCTTTCCATATGATCAATATGTGTTCTCAACAAAATATTGTATCTCTCGTGTAATTTGTCAAATTCAGCTTTCTGGTCTGCTTCCCGTTCTTCCAGTCTTGAAGCTATAAAAAAAGAAACTTGTAACACTTAACAATTTGACAATTGAATATAAACAGGAGAAATCCTGTCTTATGAAAATATTTTGATAGTTTCAATAAATTCTTGAATTTTCACGAACCATGATCAGATGCATTCTTTGCTTTTAACTCCAACATCCTCATTATCGACTCCAGAGACTCAATTTTACTTTCAAGCTCCCGATTTTGTTCCATCAGTGAATCTTCAATTTCCAAACATTTCTATAAAACACAAAAATTTAACATTAAACCACTAAATAATATCGCACTAGTCAAATTCATATATGAATTCTTGCAAGATCGTTAGACTAGGCACAGAATTTTATCTGTCAATGGATTAAACAAGATTTAATTTATAGTCATCATAGAGCGTATGCAATTGAGTGATAACAACAAATCATTATCAAGAAAAAAAGAAACAGTCACATTTTAGAGAAACAAGCCATAAGCTCCTTCATAACGAGTAAATACCTGATCCTGAGCTCTCCTTAGTTGTTTTTCTCTTTCATATTGTGTCATCAGTTGCTCATTATCTTCTTTAAGCATTTCCAAATCAACTGAGCATTCTTCTTTTTCCAAATATGCAAGGTCCAGACTTTCCAATACATTGACAACTAGTGGCATCAGATTCTGTAATATTTTAGTTCAACTGAACTGAAATCTTAAAACCTTCGTATGAATAAATTTAACTGAAAATTTTTTGGGAAAATCAAAATCACATTCTAATTTGAAGTGATAAACATTACAGAACTGAAATGGATTTTCGAAAAACAATGTTATTATTCAGAGAAAGAATAACAGTTACTTTGACACTGTCCTCTCCATTCTTCTCTATCATAGTTTCGAACTCTTTGTAAATTGATGAAGCAAGCACTTGCACTTTTTCCGACATAACGCGAGTGTCATCACCTGCCGAACCAATTGATCCAGTAGCACCGTACACTATCTACCAAAAAACTTGCATTATCAATCAAAAGAAAACAAGCACTAGTTATATTGCTAACATCTCTAATTAATCCGAGCAAATAATCAAAACGTTATTTGGAATATAAATAAAACTGATAATTATTTTAAAAGAAAAATAAATGCACCTTTAGTAAGCACAACAGATATCTAAAGTAAGAATAATTCATTAAACGATAACAACAGATTTCCCATAGGAGATGTAGAAGGGTAACAAGATATGTTGCATAAAGAGAAAGGGAAACACTCAACAAGCTAAGCATAAGGCTAAAAACAACTACAAGTCATGACATCTGGAGGACAAAACAAATTATGAATGGAAGTCGTGTCACATGCAAGGGGTTAACTTCTTTTTGACTATGTTCATCAAGTACAGAACTGTCTATTTTCATTCCTATTGCAAAAATTTTAATGATAGCAAAAAACACCAATAGAAAGTTTTAGTAAATACAAAAGGTGACACTTAATGCCTTTAAATAACAGTCATTAAAAACTGTATGATTAATGTCGACGACATAAATATATTTATTTATTTATTAAAATTTATTTATACATATACATCTGAAAGTGATGACAATGAAAGGATTGGTGAATAGAGAAAAACATCTGCTACTACATCAACAAAATTGTAGTATTTTTTCCTTTTTTGATAATCATTTCGAGATTTTGAGGTTAAAATAGAGATAAATTTTACCAATGCTGACGTTACTTAGCTATTTCCCACAAAATATATTTGAATATTTAAAGATTTACATACCACTAGTAATACAAGAGCATACCTCACTGCTACTGCTATTTGTGGAAGAATGCATCACACTGTTGCTTTGAGTAATTTCCATCGTTCTATCCTCTGCGGTACACTTCACAACAAAATATTTGTCCCGAAGTTGGGGACGTAGTCGCTAACTCCACTTTTGAGCCAGCTGTAAAACAGAATGTAGAAATTGAATCAAAATGATAAGAACGCTCAACACAATACCAAATTTCCGGGTGGGATCGCTGAATTATGAAAATGATACAAACTGCATCTATGATGAATAACAGAAAAGCACAATAAAGGATAAAAATAGTTATTAAGAAAGGGACAAAGATGATTAAGGCCTGGCCTATGTTTGCCATATAACAAATAGTGAGCTGAGAAGGAAGGATGCATCCGAAACGCTTATTCAGAAAATATCCTTCCAGTACATCGATTAAATCTCCAAAACATTCCATAAATCTTTGAAGGGTCAAAAGCTGTCACTGCGTTTCTCATACTGAATTGGGAGATGAAAAGATGACAACTATCTCAACAGGTTCTGATATTGCCTGAAGGTATCATAAAGCTATTTGCTGACTATCACTGATAAAGCTGAACGTCTAAGCACGAAGCGATCACCTTTTGAAGTTCACTTTTACTTGAGTGTGTCATCCAGTCCTATCTAATGCAAATGCTGTAACAGAAGACGTACCCGCATAAGAAGTCACCACTGAGGAATGTCTCCTACCGCGCTCCAAACATTTCTCTCAAAGACTTCAACACTCCCTCTCCCTCCATTCCTTGCAGTACTCTGTCGCCGATCGATGTCGTTCCTCTGCTCTGCTATATATATATACACACACACACGCACTTCCAATTGGAAGTAGGCTTGTGAATGCAAGGCCCAGTGCTGAAGGATATGAGGTCCAGGCTGGGATCAAATCTCCCGAAGGGAAGCCGGCAGGCAACATGCATAGTGTGAGGAGCAAGACAAGGACCGCTTTCATCCAGTAAGATAATCGCTTCCGGTAATCCTGTACAGGCCATTTCAACCATTCGGTAAATATAATACGGAAAGGTAAAAACTGGTCATGATGGACAATGACAGTAAGTGTTACCAGGAAACAGTAGCGATGGAAAGGAAAAATTATTGGAAATCGAAGCTTTCTCAAGAGAGAACAGATGAAAATGAAATGTAAGCTGAATTCGCTCTGCTACTACAGTTACTGTCATTCAATGCATCACATCACATCATATATGGTCAAATGCACAATTCAATTCCACCCATTTAAATTCACATTTCAGTAATTTACCAGTAGCTCAGAGCAGTGATTTCCACATGACTCTCTAGCTGCTCAGGTAATGCTTTAATAGTACGTGTTCCCTGACTGATATTACGGAAGTCTGAAATCTGTTATTCACTATGAATTAATGCACGTAGTTATTTTTGGAACTGGAATTCTTGAGGGGACATTCTTCTACTAATTTTCTTTCCTTTTCTACTGACAACACTTACCCATTATCTTTTGATAGACAATTTAAATTATAAATCATCAATGAAGCCATGATGTTGACATATGCTCTGTTAAAATATGGCCAAGAAGTAGAATACAATGTATTTCGTCTATCATTATTACAGTTCAATTCACGTCCAGTCTTACTAATCTAACAACAACCGATATTCATGATCGCAGTACTCACCTCATAAGATTTCGAATTCCAGATCGAACTCGAACAGTGAATATGATGTTTACAGTTAGAAAATCATTGTTCTTACATATGAACATTCTCACTCTCAAACCAATTTTTTCAATTTTGGATGTAAATGATTTCGTAACACTTCGTGACTTCTGATCTCACTTGACCTAAGCCGAAAAACAGGTGGAAAACGTCCGAGAAGAAAAAATTTCCAATAAACAGCACTCTAAGGTTGACATATTAAATAAATGTATCGTATGTCATATCATCAATTCGGACTTTTCATCACTATGGACACAGTGAATGAGGAGGAACATAAATTATTTCTGAATCTTATATATTTCAAAATACCTACTACCTTCGATGTTGAAAAATTAACAAGACCAAGTAGTGTTCATCCTTTCGGAATTTAAAGGTTTTGGGAATTCCTGATAAAATAAAACAATGTGGACTGCAGTATTGTAAATAACGTTACAGTGTTTATTAGTCGGAAAAGCTATACAGAACGAAATCCATGCAGAAAGTGCATCTCAACAGATTACTAATAGCTCCAGCATTGCATACCATCCATTCTGAACATTTGTATGAACTACACAGTCCATAACAGTCAATTTCAACAAATTGCCACTTCTTATTAAAACGAGGCAATTAAAATGAGGTGCAATTAACCACCTACTCAGTATGTTTTATCAGTATTACTGCACGCAGTCTTTTGTTAATCAGCGTAACAGAGCATGATACATCCAACAAACCATTATTAATACATCAACGAAATCACAGCTATTCGTCTAAAGCAATGTCTTTACCTAGCGATCTGTTCTTATGTATGTTCTACAAAGCTAAGAAGTTTTTATCGGTAGAAATAATATCATAGTAGCTCACATAGAGAAAGTAAGATTTCTTGAATTAAACCACGAAACATCATATCGCCTAAGTATTGCACTTAGGCAATTAAATTATTTATAACTATTTTTAGACTTTTAGCTGTGCAAACCATGAGAGAGTTAAAACAGGACTGGAAGTGAATAAAGATAAAAGAGTTCGAAGTCTACATTTAGTTTTGCAAAAGAAAAAACGTAATTGATTTCATAACTTTTGCACCACAAACGTGTTTATTGCGCTACGTGACGTATGAATTGGCCGACGGTTTTTGAAAACTTCGTAGGGATTAATTGATCGATATATGCATAAGAAATAAAAGTCAGGAGAAGTCTCAGTTTCAGGTTTTCAGGTGAGCTGAAGTCATGAAAATCAGGTTTTCAAGTGAGCTGAAGTCATAAAAACCATCAGTGGAAAGAAGCGTATGAAGAGATTCAAATCACTGTTACAAACCTATTCCGTTCTCCTTTCTTATGAATTTTAATCACAAGAAAGAACAATAAGAAACTATTATATAAAGGTAAATATGTAGTAAAGTGCCGTTATGATTAATTGTACTTTATTTTTGATACTTATAATAAATGTCCTTACGTACAGTCCTTATTTCCAGTATACTGCTGACAATTTCATACTAAATTTCTTAAAGCGATAATGGGAAGTTATTTCTCTCACATTTACTGTAAAATACAGGTTATGTGTACATGATATAAAGAGAACATTAACTGCTTGATATAATAACTTAGAGCAGTGAAGCTAAAAGAGCTTACACTGACTTCAGTAGTCCCAAAATAACCTGTACTTCTCATTTGAAATAAATATTATAGATTTGTACACAGAAAAAGAGAAATTATCCACTGGTCCGTCAACTAGCCTTGAAAAATTCAAAACTAATATGACGTGTAATGTCTTTATCCACGTTAAATTAACAAATAATCATGGAAGTTACGAATTTGAGGTTTAAAATAGGGATTAACGTACGCATCAAATAAAAGTTCATAATGAATTGAAAAAAATTCATAAATCAATAAAAGGTACTCTAATTTCAAATAAAACTATTCTAATGTCCATCACTCCACAATTAACCCCGTATTCATTCTCAAGAAGAGATTGATAACGAAACTGTGTTAAAAATTCACGACATATCTGATCGTCGAAAGCGTCGCCGCTCACAATCTGTAACAGGAATAATAAGTATAAGGCTGTTCCAATCTAACGTTTATTTCTATATAGTGCATTCGTTATATTACTGTTTTATAGCACTCCAACCTAACAAAAAAAAGGGAAATCATTCGCCTGTCTTCTTCAAAACTCTGACATTTCTTATGTGGGAGATATATGTTAGTTATTGAATTAGCCATCGAGGTTCCTTCCTAATTATTTACCGACTATATTATATTGAAATAAAATATTTTACACGTGTTTTATTTCCCTCACTTTTATATGCATTACTTAAATGATCACTAAAATATCACATTGTAAACCTATAATTCCCGTAATGTAAAGAGAAAATTTTTCGAAAGGTAAAGGAAAAAAGTGAAATAACAAAGCCCTACCTTCTGGTCTAATGATAAGTACACCTTCTTCTTTCAGTTTATTGAGGGTAGCTGTATATGAACTTTCTGGCAAACAGTGATTCTCTTCTGGTCTTGAAGAATATCGTGGATTATTTTTCCTGAAAAAAAAGCAGCAGTTAATGCATAACATCTAGAAAACATCAGTAAGGTTCAAAAACTCTGATGTTACATTCAAAAAGCAGTGAAATAAAAATATGATTCGTTGCAAGATTAAACCTTTTTAAAACTCGTTCCTCGTGGCAACAGAGAGCGACATCATTTGCCTTTTTATCACAGTAACCAAAAAATTTTCCTGAAAGTTAGAATATTGGAGAAGTGTTTCAGTTTCAACACTTTTTTTAATTTGAATCGCAAAGGAAATTTGGCAAATTTCGAGAAATAAATCTGAAAGCGAACCAAACGGATGATCAGCGTAACAACGCTCCAAGCGTTCAATCAAAAAATTACATTCAACGGTATGTGAATAGTATGAAAGATCAGCCTGCATCTTCCGTTCCTAAAAAATAATCTCCAACATTTAATTACCTTAGACCTCATCACATCACTTGCAGCTAATATAAATAGTATATCACGCTTGGAAATCGAAACAGATGCATATGAATTCTCTGAGAATAAAATATAACGCGTTTGCAAGCTCTGGAAAGACAACCTGCACTGCACGGACGCAAACTAAAAACATTACCATTATCACAGCCTTTTCCGACGACTATCCATGACACTCTACACCCATTGCCGTCCTATCCAGCAACTACAACACCACAACAACACATGCATGCTCAAGAAACCAAATAAACAGAAAACAAAATCACTTCGTCACAGTTTAATGCATGAAATTTCCCAGTGCACACGGTCGTCCTTTGAATGAAAAATTTTTGAAGAATGAATAAGAACTAGAAAATAGTAAAATAAATAGCATGTCGTTTCAAAACAAAAGAAAACTTAATTATATTCAGCATCAAATCAGATTTACCAGTGCTGTCATTATCTTTTGCAGCACTAATGAAAAATTGTTATACAATTGTAAATATCTTTCTGATCAAATAATACGTAATCCTACAAACCAATGCATTACTTACGATTATCTGAACTGTAAAAAAGGGTTGAAATATGACAAATCAAACAAGTGAAAACTAAACAAGTGGAAAGAAAAAATTATATATAAATATACTGAAGTTTGAAGTACTACTATGTGAACATCTAATAATGTCATAAAATTTTATTCGCAATAAAGGTAAGTCATGCAGTGTAACCAGATCACATTTAACAATATTTTTTTAAGCAAGAAATAAATCCGTATTTCTATAAAATATGAGAAAAACTAAAATATTTCCTCACTCTTCGCTGAAAATTAGAAAAGAAAAATAAAATTCATTACTCAATTTGTAGCAGCAGAATACAAACCTTCGACAATGCAAATAATAGAGTGGTTTCACCATGCATTTTTAAATTTCTTTTTATTCATTCCATTATTAAATCTAAGCATGATGCAAAAAAAGAATAAATTACCATCAGGCAAAATTTTCAATCATATTTAAGATATTTTATTAGATATGTTTGATAGACTAAAAAGATTATGCGATAAAAATACAGTAATTTCACTGAACACACAGGTAGTTCTATTTACATTTTGTAATAAAAAACTACATCCGAAAACTAGGCGCCTACTGAGTTGAATTTATCCAATTGCAACACTAAAAACTACCTTTGCTACCCCATCTAACCACGTTTGATGCATCATCCATTAACCGCAAAATATTAAAGTAAGAAACAAAATTACTCCCAGACTTACCCTCATCTGTCAAAAACAGCTGTTATCATACGAGTTCCCAAAAAGGGATCAGTTTCTTTTATTAGCAATTGCAACCATTCCCTGAAACAGTAAAAGCGATCAACTTAAGTGAATAATGACTTGTGAAAATAATCTTATCATATGCACAGTTATTACTTGATAACATTTAAAAAAGCAAAATGTGGAAAGACTTCAAATGCTTCCATAATCAAATACGCAGAAATGCTTGCTAATAAATTAACCTTGAATAGTGGGATGCACCGATAATTGAATGTCTGTGATAAGAAGTTACTTCATTTTTCTTATTTCTAAAAAGCTTACCATCTTTTCCAAAAAGATATTCTTTGCAAATTTCTATTACACTGTATTCAAGATTTCCTTTTTTTTTATAAAATTAAGTCGTCCTAAACATAACGTTCTTCGACAATCTGTAACTTACATCAGTAGGTTGTTACACAGAAACAAAGAAGGTAGAGGTGCATGTTTGAAAAATGTCTATCCTCATTCCAAATGATTTCTTCGCTTATTAATAACTCCTGAGGACTTTAGAAACTCTGAAAAGTCAACTCACATTTTCGGGAGTGTTAAGCCTCGATAGAGTGCACTTCGTAAAATTCACGAAGCACTGAAAGCTTCTGAAACTGCCACTGCAATACTGATAATAACATCCGAAATCTAAACTTTCAAGGTGAATATTATATCCGGAAATCAGAAAAGAGTTTCACTCGTTATGGTTCAAAAACGATCACTTTCTGCAAGTAAACCGAAAAATGACTTACGTTATAATCCCAGGAAATGTCTGAAACAGTTGCCTCTGATGTCCACTGCTAGAAATAACCTTTTTACCTCTCTTTTTTACCTCCACCTCTCCCCGACCACAGCCAATCCCAACTGCGTCCCTAACCATTACAAGCCAAAAACGAGTCCAGCAACACTGAAAAGATCGAACTAACGTTATGTTACAATGACCAATCCATGTATCACTGTACACCCATTTCGTTCCTTTTTTCTCTTCTTTCCATCCTGTCCCAATATTTGGCAAAGGATCAATCTGGTACAATACTATTTCTCTTAATTCTTACCATCCTTCCTACTCTCCCAACTTCCACACTCTTTTTCTCTCTTAATCCATACCCAATTATCTACCATCAACCAACGATATCTTTATTGTGGATATATATCTTTACACCCAGTTGACAGACAAAGCAAAAAGCGCCACGTGAAGTTGTGAATGACCGTTGTCCACTTCGTTTATTAACTATCTTGATGTCTTCTTGGGACTAAGTGTCCGTCATATCCCTTCTCATTAATTTCAAAGTGTCGAATATCATTCGTGGAAGTTCCATGGATAAATGAAATACGAAGTAAAATTGTGGTGTGGAAAAGTTGCCGATTCGTAAAGGTATAAGTAATAGCTGATAAAACTGATGTGACAATTAGAAATAAAAGTTAATTGAACAAGTGCTTTAAATAACTAACTTACAGTAGTAGTAACAACTATTTCGATAATAGTAAACAATATAGTAATTTTTGCACATTAAAACTACACACCACAATATATAATGAATTGGAAAGTTGCACTGAATAATATGAAAAAAGATTAACTGTGTACAGTTCACTATAACATGAATAAAATTATCATTTGACATAAAACACTGCAACTCTTTTCCCTTTTGTCATCTTTCATAGCATAAAAAAATTGATTACGATAAATAAATGACTTTATTACGCTTATTTTCTCTGAAATTATTTGTTCTTATTAGTAATTGCAAGTACTGATAGCAATACCTGCTGTATGATATTTTTTGAGACATTTGATTTCAGAGATGACACTCTATTTCATTCACAAGCTACTTGAAAATATATTTGAGAAATGAACAAAAGAAGCTGACAAGTGTGAAAGACATTAATGACATGCATTTCATATAGGGAAAGATTTCAAGACATTAGCTGAAGGCACTTTCAGGAAAGACGAAGTATACTATCTTTGCTCATAAAAATTTCTGACACTGAACATATTTAAATTCTGGAATTTAACAATTTTAGAAATAACGTATACAAATAATAGACAAAGAATAAGTCAATGATCTCGCGTAGATATATAAACTTTGCTTTTTCGTTATAATGGAAAGGAATTGAAATTTGAAACTTGTGGAGATAAGGGTTAAAAAAGTACCGGCTTATTGTTTTAATATTCCACCTCAGATCCTCTCTATTAATAAGCTAATCACTATTAAAAGAAAAGAAAAAAAAGTGTGTTGGGATCTGAGGTAGAAATCCTTGAAAATATGACTGTAGTAGAACTGCAAGTTGGAACTCTCGTAGAAAAGAGAAATCCATAAACTGAGCCACCTATTGAATTTTTGTTTAGAGAAAAATTATATCTTGAAACGACCAAACGATTTGAACAAAATCAAGATTGAAACCTGATCCTATTTTTCTTCGAACTGATCTCCTGCTGTGACGTCTTCAAGGTCTATTAAAAAAAAAAATTTAAAGTCTACTAAATCGTTTTCAAATTTCGATAAGTAGAGATCCCAACACACCGTTTAAATACATGTGCATAATCATGATCGTCTTACACGACGAAAATTGAGAAATACTGATATTGGAGGTAGTAATGTTTTAGGATTGGGATATTTGGTGTCAAATGGATCATCGTCGTGTAAGGTATATGGTAGACTTGTCATACCACACGTATTGATCACTGTTGTATGAACTTCGTTGGTACCAGCTAACCTTTCCTCTATTATTATCGGAGTGAAGGGAACGACGAAATTCTTTGGATCAATGCACAATTTAGATTGTCGAACACGTTGAATCATATTTGGAAGATGTGATGGTAGTTGGTCACAAGATTCTTCAGCTGGCAGAATTAACGCTAAATTATCAGGTTCTACTTGTGGTATGACTGTCTCGGTGAATAGCTGAATGCTTGATACGGCAAACTGAGAATCATTTGGTGTTTCTGTTAACTGAATTGATCCGGGTTCACTTTCTACCCTTAGATTCTGTGGTAGTCGATTCGGAGGTGGTGAGCTGCTGATAGGTTCATCGTCTGATTCTTCAGATTGCAAAGGTGAAAGTGGTTTAGTTAGCCATCCCAATAAGCTTAAGTTATAATATTTCTTCTGAAAAAAGAAAGTGAAGTGAAATATATTTTTAGCTGATAATACTATAGTCGAACCTAGCAAGACTGCCCAATCATCGTGATATACCGCAATTCAATACCTCAGGATATTCTAAATATTTCGTTTCCAAAATCCTAATCTTGTTGTTTTGAAATATCTGTTTCTGTTTTTTTCTTTATTGCTAATATAATGTTTGTTTATTGTAAAAGTCTTTTGCGATTGTATTTAAAATAAAATCTTGATTCCTGATTATCTTACTTTTAATTACATTTTTCTCTCAAATATTTTTGACTTTTTCAGCAATGCATCATTGTTGTATCTGTTATTTTCCGATACAATCCTTAAGCTACAATCACTATTTTTGTAAGGCAGCTTAATCATGCTAATTACAATTGAAAAATGTACTTGGCTGGGCCTAGCAAACTATTATTTCAACTACTGTAAGAAAATGGAAAATCTATCTGAAATTGTTCTTACCATCCATCTCTCCCGACAAGATACTCGCTTTCTGGTTCGCTGAGTAACATTATTCCTTTGCTGTTTATCTGAAAAAGTTGTTTTTCGATCCAATAAAAAGAAAATTTTCAAAATTTTTAATTGAAAACTTGTTCTAGATATTTAAATTTAAATAACTTCAATATAAAATCTGAAAAAAAAAACCTGTGGAACGATCAATTCTATTTTTGACAGGAACCATTGAAATCGTGCAGAGCGGATTGCGCAATGTTAAAAATAGCAAGGGAAGTTTTCTAGCTATGCTCACCTTTGTGTCTGACCTCATCTCTTGAATTTTGGGAGGGAACGTTTTCCTCCTGTAGAGATCACTACGCTGAACTCTGACCTTTAACCCCCAATACTGACATAGTTGTATGCAGTAGTGCTATAAACATCCATTGTTTCTAATATCTTAAAAAATCAATTTTCATAGTTCGTTACATTTGTTTGAAATAAATTAATCTTTTCCTCTTTTGTTAACATATTATTAAAATCAATATGTTAAAATGCTCAAAAAGGTAGCAAATGCTCAGAACTGCAACAAATATAAACGATCGGTGAAAGATATCGTCGTATTTGAAGACTTTTTATTTGAGTTAGCATTAGCTAATTCTTTCTTTGTGAAGAGGACACATGTTTTGTAAGTAATGACTAATAAAAAACTTTGTGAAAATTGATTATACATAACTTAAAACTCTGCACTTTCGAATGTTTTTGAGAAATAATACAATAAAACTCTTGGGCTATGATGAGAATGTCTTTAATGATAAAGCAGCGATTAAATTCATCTAATTGTAACAGTGCCCCAAAATTGTCATTTTGAATCACTTGTTTTGTGTGAAGTCACTTAAAAAATAATTTGCGTAAGTATATATATATATATATATATATATATATATTTA